>JAQQTP010000088.1:1200000-1912500 GCA_029884605.1 Ormosia emarginata | reverse complement strand
CATCACCAAGAAATTCGTGCATACGTGCCACCATCGTCTCAGTAGAAGCTAGTCTCGTTCGGGCCAGAAGCCGGGAAACTCGGGATCTTCCGCCTCCTTATCGTCATCTTCGATCAACACAGTATACACACATATAGCAAGTAACAGAGATACAAGAAAGAGGTAAGACATCCTACCATCATTACCAATTATAGCAGCTAAAAACAGTACGGCGCCACGCGCCCAAATAGCAATTCAGAATATCATATTCAACTAATAAGCAGTAATTCCAATAGTAAGCAAATAAACAATTCCAGGCAGATAGTCATCTCAGTAATAACCAAATCAGTCATCGATATGGAAAAATAAATATTAACAATGACAATGTATATCATGACTCACATGCATGCTTTCCCAAATTCCTACTCCATGGAGCTAGACTCAAACAGTTGGAGAGAAAGATCAGGAGACATGTCTGTAACTCGGCTGCTGAGGCCTGTGCTATCAATAATTTTTCTCGTGCACAATCATGGCATTGTACAGACATTCTACACTAGATCACGATATAAGACAGTGCCAAGTCCGGATCATCGGTGCATTTGCATCGGTTTGCCCCACAGGCAGAGGAGCTACCAACTGCCCCTTGTGAGGGACCCGCACCCCGACGCCCCCAAGGTCATCACATAACCCACACTTGTCTACTCGCACCCGCACTAAGGTCTGTTCAATCTCCTAGGCAACTTGGCCTTACAACAATCCATAAGGACATTAACAATGCATATGACACTATGCATGGACATGTATGATTCACAATCTCATACTATTACATAACATGCCACAATAGGCCAATATAAGCATCAATATATGTTCCTTATCATACACATACCACAATTTCCATGTCATGGATCCAAGAATTCCATTTTCAAAATCATTTCTTCCCTATCGGTATGAATACATATTCCTATCACATCTAAGTAAAGTAAAATCCTTGAATCCAGGGTTTTTAGGTTATGTTTAAGTTACAAAGGACAAAGAGCAATAATCTCAATCATTTCCAACTCAAAAATCTCATTTTTCGGTCTTGGTAATCGATTACATCACTCTGGTAATCGATTACCAGCGAAACAGAATCCCTGTAATCAATTACAATCCCATTGTAATCGATTACATGATTTCCAGAACTACGATTCGTAACTTCAAAGACCTGGTAATCGATTACACAGCCGTGGTAATCGATTACCAATCGGACAGAACCTCTGTAATCGATTACCCACAAGTTGTAATCGATTACGCAATTCCCAGAAGCATCATTTCGTGACATTAGAGGCTTGGTAATCGATTACACCACTCTTGTAATCGATTACAAGCTAGACAGAATCTCTGAAATCGATTACACACAAGATGTAATCGATTACGATTTCCGAATCACGATTTCGTACCCTTAAGAGCTTGGTAATCGATTACAAGCCTCGTGTAATCGATTACCACGCGTAATCTTGCAAAAATTAGAGTTCTCCAGGTCCTCTAACTCAAACCAAACCAATCATTATCATATTTAATCAACAAGTTACTCAAATATACCTTCAAATCATGCAAGAGGCATCAATCAATCATACAAACCCAACAAAATGCACTATCATGAAGAACAATATAAAAATGAAAGAACTTTATACATGGATTCAAAAATCAATTAAAATCAACACATAGACATACTAATCACAAAATCAAAGGATAACCCTCATTAGGGTTTTTCCACCAACAACACAATCAAGGTTCCTAGATGCTAAGAGAGGTTGAGGAGGAGTGTCTTCCTCTTACCTAAGTGAAGAGAACAAAAGAAGAACACCAAGAACCTCCTTTGAATTTCGGATTTGAGCTCCAAGAACCCTAAAAATGGTGACTTTGTTAGAATCAATACCAAGGCTTGAAAAATAAGCCATGGATGGCCAACATGAAAACCATAACCACGAAAATGGAAGAGAAAGAAGAGAAGTCTTGAATATTACCCAAAAGCTCAAAGCTTGGAGCTTGGAGAAAATGGTGAAAATGGTGGAATCTCAAGATGCTCCAAACAAGAAGGATGTCCAGGAGAGGAAGAGGGTTAAGAGAGTGTGGTTGGAAGAAAATTTGGTGATGAATGAGGGGGAAAAAGGTCTGATTGGTGCCGTGGGATTTCTGGAGAGAGGGAGGAGAAAATATCATGAGGAAGAAGAAGAAAGAAGTAGAAGAAAGAAGAAGTAAAGGAAATGCTTTAGGAAATAAAATCAATTCCCCCCCCAAAGATGTTGTCCAGCCGTGCATGAAGGAGAGAGAGGAGGGAATGGGCTGCTTTTGCATGGGGAAGGAGGAAGAGGAAATTTCCAAGAAGCTTCTTCCAAGCTTCCATAAGAAGCTTCGCACGTTTCTCGATAAAGTGAAAGTAAAGTTATTTCCTAATCGGCACACTAACACAAATGAATATTTACACTGTTAGTATTATTTTTCCTCCAGTGTAGAAGAGTTACTGATGATGAAAATAATATTTCATTATTCATAAGATGATTTTACAATACCGCAATTTCATTCATCGGGTAAAACCTCGTAAAACGTAAATTTCGTAAATTGTGCCCGGCCTCGGGTTTAGTAAGATTCCCCGTCGACAAGTCCACAATTTAGAGTTTACCAGCCACAGGAAAGACATCGCATCTTCCCGGGTCTGCACAGTGAACATGCAAAACGAGGAATATATTAAAATATTCGACGTTTCCAGAAAATTCTAGAAAAATTATCAAAAATCTAGAATATTATAAAATGATTACTTGTAACTAAATAAACACTTTTCAGGATGTTACAGTAGTCGGGCCAGAAGCCAGGAAACTTAGGTGCTTCATTTTCTTCCTCGCAAACATCTTTTTAGAGGCACATAATTTAAAACAAGAATATAGATATATAGAAAAGAGGTGAGACACCTAGCTTTCATTACCAAAATGGCAGCAAAAAAACAGAACGGCACTGGATGCCCATATAACATAACAATACATATATTTATCAACAGAATGAATAAGAACAACAGTAATAATCGAGTAGCGATAAAGAAAAATAACAGCAAAATCTCGGGCAGTGAACAGTTCATCAAACCAGATAATTATATTGACAGTAAGAGCAGATATTTCAATAATCATAGGTACTCATGCTCAATGCAATATGAGACTAACAATTGACAGTGCCCAATGCGTTATGGTACCAAAAGTCCTACTCCATAGAGTTAAACATCAATATTTCGGAGAGAATGATCAATGAGTCATGCCAGTATCTCGTGAGCTTTTTAAAAATAATGTTCTTCATCTCATAAAAATATTTATGCAATATGGCTTATACATGACACCTCAACAGTTGATCGCAATATAGGACAGTGTCTCGGTCCGAATCGTCGGTGTGTTTGCATCGGTCTCTCCCACGGTCGCAGTGGAGCTACCAATGTCTATTGTGAGACACCCTCACCCCGATGCCCCCAAGGTCAACCACTATGACCCTATGCTTAGTCTACTTGCACCCGTACTTAGGTGTTATTCAATCTCCTAGGCATACATCACCTTTCTCAATAAAGTCTAACGGACATCACATATGCATGACGACTCAATTTTCCTTCATATATGTGTTTCAATGATATGTTCCTCATGAACAATGCATCACAAGCATATTCCTTAATAAGGCATTTCTCATGGAACATAGCATAATGGCATATAGACAATTCTCAATATCAACATCAACATATATGTACATATAGTTCAACATTTCCCACAATTCCATATTATGGATCCAACATTTCCAATGTCTTATGTCTTAATCAATTATGATAATTTTAGGTTAAGGAACCCTTGAAAACAATGGCTCTATAAGAATTATTACTCAATCAATTTCCTCCATCTCATTTTGGATTGTATACTCCTCTAAGTCCTTAATTCCCAAAGATGCATCAAAGCATCACTTGAATTCCAAAATTTTCCTTAGAGGCCGAGGCCTCCCTAGTCATCAAGGTTCCAAATTTTTGTTCCATTTCATGCATCAATCTTTCGTTCCTTAATTACATAAGTCTTATCTTACACAAAATCAAATCCAATCCTTAAAATCCATGGCCAAACCATGGCCTCTCAATAGGGTTGTGAACCCTCAAATTTTTCATCTATTAAATCCAACATTATTAAGCATTCTAACATTCCTAATGCATTCAAAATCACAAATCAATCATTAACCACAATCAAGAGCACAAAGACATGAAAAATCATCAAACAAAGTAAGCATTCAAGTATGGATTTCTCCATCAACATTCACACAAGGTCTCCTCACCACCAATAATGCTTGAAGTGAGTAAATCTCCCTCTTACCTAAAGGAAGAACACGAAAATGGCATCCTAGTTGGCTTCTTGATGGTTCGGTTTTGGCTCCTCCAAGAACCCTAGAATTTCAAACATAAAAAATCAACACCAAGCTTTGAAAAAGATGAATCTTTGATCCCCAATGAGACCGTGGAACACAAAAATGAAGAGAAGAAACAAGAAAAATGGAAGCTTTACCTTAAAGCTTCAAGCTTGGTCTTGAAAGAAAATGGTGAAGATGATAGATTTTGAAGAAGCTTTTCAAATAGGAAGTGTAGAGGATGTTGAGAGGAATGTTAAAATGGTGCTGGTGAAGTGGAAAGATGAAAAGAAAATGGTCACAATGGGGCTGCAAAACTGTGGGATGAAGGAGAAGAAGAAGAGAGAAGTTGGAGAGAAAATGAAGATGAAAGTTAGAGAGAGAAAGTGCTAGATAAAATGTGATATTTTTGAGTGAAATGTGTTAAGTGTGAGAAGCAAAATTTACGTCCCCCTTAGGCACATTGCCATGGCAAAGAGAGAGGAGAGAGGGGAGGGAATGTTCTCCAACAAGCCAAGGGCACATTAGTCATTTGGTGGTCAAAGCTTCTCAAAGAAGCTTTGATTAAAATATAATATATTTGAATTAAAGTTGATTTGATTAGACATAAAGTGGATTACATTAGGATAATGTAGTAGGATTTTTAATACATACTTTTATCCAATGGACAATTGTTACAGTTGACGAAAGTCAGTATTAATTGTATTGCAGATGAAATTTACATAGCGATTATAATTTTATCTGATAAATTTTTTTGAAAAACGTAAAATCTCGTAAATCGTGTCTGACCTCGGGTTTAGTAAGATCTCCCGTCGACGTTTCTACATATCAAGGTTCTTGGGAAAAATATCTCATTTTTTCGGTTCCGCTCAATTTATACATAAAACGAGAAATAATATTAAAATATTTCACATTCTCAGAAAAATCCAGAAAAATTCACAAAAATAAAAAATATTGGAAAATGACTATTTATCACAAAATTATAATTTTTCATAGTGTTACAAAACTCCTCTACAAATAGAAATTTCGTCCTCGAAATTTTCGTACCCTAAAATAACTGTGGATATTGTTCCTTCATCTTGTCTTACAGTTCCTATGTTGCATCTCCGGTTGTTTTGTTCTAGATCACTTTTACTAATGGGATGTCTTTCCCTCTGAGTCGCTTCATTCTCCTATCCTCAATCCTTACAAGTGACGTTTCATAAGTCAAGTTTTCCTTTAATTGTACTGAGTCAAGTGTTATGACATGATCAGGGCTAGAAATATATTTTCGAAGTAGTGACACATGAAAGACATTATGAAGATTTGAAAGAAAAGGTGGTAAAGTTATCTGATAAGCAACTGGACCTATCCGACGAAGAATTTGATAAAGCCTTAGGAGTAAGCTTTCTAGATTTGAGAACTCGACCGACCCCAGTCGTAGGCACGACTTTCAAAAACACATGCTCTCCTTCCTTAAATTCAAGAGGTTTTCTCCTTTTGTCCGCATAGCTCTTTTGTTGACTTTGAGCTATTCTCATCTTCTCCTGAATCATCTTGACTTTCTCAGTCGTTTGTTGTATGAGATCAGGTCCAATGGTAAGTCGCTCTCCGTCTTGATACCAACATAAAGGTGTTCTACACCTTTGTCCATACAGAGCCTTATAGGGAGTCATCCCTATGCTCGAATGATGTTTGTTATTGTAGGTGAACTCTACCAACAGTAAAACTTCATCTTAACTTTCAGTTTGCTCTAAAGCACAAGCTCTAAGCAAATCTTCCAATGATTGAATTGTTCTTTTTGATTGACCATCGGTCTGAGGATGATATGTAGAACTTAAGCGTAACTCTGTTCCCATTGCTTCTTGAAGACTTTGCCAAAACTTTGATGTAAACCTCAGATCTTTATCAGAAACAATACTTATAGGTACACTATGTAGTCTGACAATTTCACTGATGTACAACTGAGTCAATTTCTCCAATGAATACCTTATGTTGATAGGCAAGAAATTAACTGACTTCGTGAGTCGATCCACAATTACCCAAATCGAATCATGACCCCTTTTTGTCCTTGGCAATCCAACAACAAAGTCTATTGCAATACTATCCCACTTCCATTCGGGAATAGTTAAGGGTTGTAACATTCCAGATGGTCTTTGATGTTCAATCTTTGTTTTCTGACAAACCAGATAGGAAGATACACATCTAGCAATATCTCTTTTCATTCCATGCCACCAAAATAACTTCTTCAAATCTTGGTACATCTTGGTCATTCCAAGATGTATACTCAACTTACTTGTGTGAGCATGTTCAAGAATATACTTTATGAGCTCTTGATCCTTAGGCACACAAACTCTATCTTGAAATCTCAAGATTCCATCGCTTCCTTCCTCTAATGTTGATACACCGCCCTGCTTCATCAGCTCCCTTTCCTCTTGTAAGAACTTGTCAACTTTCTGCTTCTCTCTGATGTCATCCATTAATTCACTTAAGATTGTAACCATGTTCATGCAGATTTTGCCTGGCATCAATTCCACAAAAGACCATACGTCTCTGAATTGTTCTATCAGATCCTTTTCTCTGATCATCATGGCAGAAACGCTGATCGTCTTCCTACTTAAGGCATTGGCCACAACATTCGCCTTCCCAGGGTGATACTGAAGTTGGAAATCATAATCCTTCAGGAATTCTAACCATCTTTGTTGTCTCATGTTCAACTCTTTTTTATCATATAGATATTTCAAGCTCTTATGATCACTAAAGATGTTGAATGTTGCGCCATAAAAAAAAGTCAAAGTAAATACAGCAACAGCTAATTCTAAGTCATAAGTTGGGTAGTTTTTCTCATGCACTCGCAATTATCTCGAGACATAAGCCACCACTTTTCCACCTTGCATAAGGACACACCCTAATCCTTGATATGAAGCATCACAGTATACTTCGAATGGTTCACTTGGATCAGGTAGAACTAACACTGATGAAGTAGTTAGTTTCCTTTTTAGCTCTTGAAAACTTTATTCACAAGCATCCGTCCACTCAAAAGCTTGGTTCTTCCTTGTAAGTTGAGTGAGAGGTCTGACAATCTTAGAGAATCCTTTAATGAATCTCTGGTAATATCCAGCCAATTCGAAAAAACTTCAAATTTTTGTCACTGTCTTCGGCCTTTCCCATTTCAGAACAACTTCTACCTTTGACGGGTCTACAACAATTCCTTCCTTTAAGATCACATGGCCTAAAAATTTGACCTCATCCTGTTGGGAATTTGCGGATCAAAGTCTCGCAGCGGAATAACAGAATTCCCTCACAGGATCCATGCGAAAAATCCATAATCCGAGGTTTTAAAAATTTTACCTCTTGAAGCGTGACAGACACAAGCGAGGTGAATCACCAACACCGTAATAGCGACGATGTTTCTGCGGTATCCACACGAACAGACTTGCAAAAGGAGTCACGCCTCTGTTTCGTAGTGCTAGCTGCGAAGAGAGGAGAAGAAGACCTCACTATCTCTCACTCACTTTCTGTAGGTGCGGCTAGGGTTGTGATGTAACCTGGTAGCAGCCCCCTTAGCAGTACTATTTATAATAGTGGCTGCCTTAAGTGAGTGTGAGCAGTAGCAAGGTAAGTGGTGCAACCCTAAACCCATCTGTCATGAGTTAGGCCCACAATTGAATCCGAGTCCAACTTGGATTCTGATTACTCCAATTTAGTCTGTTCTAAGTGTGCGACCCTGCAGGTTCTCATGACGTTGGTAGTAATATTAAAATCTCATTTTAATATTACAAACAGTGAGCGGTATCTAGCAACACATCACTGCTACCCAAGTAATGAGAATGTCAGTGATTTGACATAACCTATCTGTGACCAATGTTTCCGTGTAGTTTAGTCCCTTTGTCCAGATATCCAGATTGAACACAAGGCATGGAACGTGTCACCCTTGTTTAGTTCAATCTTCAGTTTCCTGATTCCCGAGTAGACATAGTAATGACAAATGAGATCAATATCTCATATTGACTCATTTGAGCATGGCCATGCATTTCATAGTCTCACTCAATCAGGGGGCCCGAAGATATCACTCCTGTTATGTAGGAGGGACAAATCCCATCTAGGTCACTCACATCCCTCCACATGTATCGCGGTATGTCTAATAACCAACTTTATAATCATCTTGTTACAGATGACGTTTGATGGCATTAAAACACACAACTCCTCATGTAGGAATCGTAGTGATTTCGGTCAAAGGACCACATACACCATTATCACTATGAGAATTGCTTATGACACTCACGTAACGATCCACGTAGCGTTCTCATGGCGGGTCGTCCAATACATCATTACTCTAATATGTATCCATGTGTAGACTTGATATCTCATATCCATGACCCGTGAGATGTGGTCATCAGTCTACGCACATACTAGTCTCAAAGCATTATTGTTGTCCTAATTAACAATAATACTTGACTAGGGACATTTAAGAATAGTGTTTTATCCAATAGGATCTCACGATCAAGTCATCCACTTGATGTCCTATGGTATCAAATTTACTATTCTAAGGACTTTATCATGTTTACCAAAAAAAAAGAACATAATAAATGAAATGCCTCATATAAAATAGCATAATATAATGTATGTAAATACAAACAAAACGTATTGGCCACTAGGGCATACACCAACAATCTCCCACTTGCACTAGAGCCAATCAGGCATATTTCTAATGCCTAAAGACCTAGTGTGACCCTCATGCTTCTGCTGTGCAAGAGGCTTCGTCAGTGGATCAGCAATGTTATCATCTGTTGGTACTCTGCATATCTTCACATCTCCTCTATCAATGATTTCTCGAATGAGATGGAAGCGCCTAAGTATATGTTTGGATCGCTGGTGTGATCTGGGCTCCTTAGCTTGTGCAATGGCTCCATTATTATCACAATAGAGGTCCACTGGGTCCACAATGCTAGGAACTACACCAAGCTCAATAATGAACTTTCTAATCCAAACGGCCTCCTTTCTTTGCATTGGAGGCGACAATATACTCACCTCGTGGTAGAATCGGCCGACGTCTCTTGCTTTGAACTCTTCCAGCTCACAACCCCACCATTCAGGCAATAAACAAAACCCGATTGCGATCTGGAGTCGTCCTTATCGGTTTGGAAGCTAGCATCAGTGTAACCCTTTACTACTAGTTCCTCTTCGGCTCCATATACCAAAAACGAATCCTTAGTTCTTCTCAAGTACTTAAGGATGTTTTTGACAGCACTCCAGTGACTCTCACCAGGATCAGACTGGTACCTGCTCGTCATGCTCAAAGCATACGAGATATCTGGTCGAGTACATAACATGGCATACATGATAGATCCAATTGCAGATGCATATGGAATCTTACTCATGCGATCCCTCTCATCCTGGGTGGAAGGGGATTGAGCCTTAGATAGGCTTATACCATGCGACATAGGCAAGAGTCCTTTCTTGGATTCATACATGTTAAATCGTCTTAACACTTTGTCTATGTATGTACTCTGACTTAGGCCAAGCAATCTCTGCGACCTATCTCTATAGATCCCGATACCTAATACATAGGTGGCTTCGCCTAAGTCCTTCATAGAAAAGCACTTCCCTAACCAAGTCTTTACTGATGTAGGGTAGGGATGTCATTTCCAATTAGTAGTATGTCATCTACATACAATACTAGAAAGACAATCGTGCTCCCACTAACCTTCTTGTAGACACAAGATTCTTCTTCATTTTTGATGAAACCAAACTGTTTGATTGTATCATCAAAACGAAGATTCCAAATTTTCTGGAAGCTTGCTTCAATCCATAAATAGATCGTTGCAACTTGCATACCTTTGTAGCATCCTGTGGAGTGGCAAAACCCTCGGGTTGTGTCATGTACACATCCTCGAGAAGATTTCCATTAAGGAAAGCAGGTTTTGACATCCATTTGCCGATTTCATAATCATGGTATCTTTGCAATAGCAAGCAAGATCCGAACAGATTTAAGCATCGCAACTGGGAAAAAGTCTCATCATAGTCTACACCATGAATTTGCTTGAAACCTTTAGCCACCAATCGCGCCTTAAAGGTATGCACATTACCATCCATGTCGGTTTTCTTCTTAAAAACCCACTTGCACCCAATGGGTTTTATCCCTTCAGGTGGGTCAACCAAGGTCCATACCTGGTTGGTATACATGGATTCCATTTCAGATCTCATGGCCTCAAGCCATTTTTCAGATTCTGGGCCAATAATGGCTTCCTGGTAAGTCACAGGCTCATCTTGATCCATGAGTAATACGTCACCTTGTTGAGTCATGAGAAATCCATATCTCTCTGGTTGACGACGTATCCCGTCGACCTACGCGGGTCTTGTGCTACTAGAGCAGATTGTGGTTCCACAACGACTTGTGGAGGCTGCTCTATTTCCACCATTGGTTCGCTGCTACTTTGTGAACTTTGAATTTCTTCAAGTTCTACTTTCCTCCCACTGATTCCTTTGGAGATAAACTCCTTTTCTAGGAATACCGCAGTCCGTGCGACAAACACTTTGCCCTCGGTAGGATTATAGAAATAGTATCCCTTGGTTTCCTTAGGATACCCCACAAAGAAGCATTTATCTGATTTTGGGCCAAGCTTATCAGAAACTTGACGTTTCACATAAGCTTCGCAACCCCAAATCTTCATAAAAGACATACTGGGTCGTCTCCCAGTCCACATCTCATATGGTGTCTGTTGAACCGTCTTAGATGGAACACGGTTAAGTGTGAAAGCTGCATTAATGAGCATGTCCCCGAAAGGAGCCTGGAAGGTCTCGCATGACTCATCATAGATCGGACCATGTCCAACAAGGTCCGGTTCCTCCTTTCGAAAACACCATTCCATTGTGGTGTTCCGGGAGGAGTGAGTTGAGATATTATCCCACACTCTTTCGGATGATCATCAAACCGTTGGCTTAAGTATTCACCTCCTCGATCCGATCGAAGGATTTTAATACTCTTGCCAAGTTGGTTTTGTACTTCTTTCTTGAACTCTTTGAACTTTTCAAAGGATTCGATTTGTGCTTCATAAGATATACAAATCCATATCTACCGAAATCATCGGTAAATGTAATGAAATCGAAAACCGCCTCTAGCTAGTGTGTTTAGTGGCCCACATACATCACTATGTATGAGGCCCAAAAGATCACTAGCCCTTTCACCTTGTCCGGTGAATGGGGCCTTAGTCATCTTTCCCAATAAACAAGATTCACATGTCTCATATGATTCGTAATCAAACGAGTCCAAGAATCCATCTTTATGGAGTTTGGAAATGCGTTTCTCATTTATATGGCCCAAACGACAATGCCAGAGATAAGTCGGGTTCATATCATTTGACTTGAACCTCTTTGTATTTACGTTATAAATGGGCGTTTCGAGATCAAGGACATAAAGTCCATTACTCAAATGTGCACTACCATAGAAAATATCATTCAAATAAAGAGAACAACTTTTGTTCTTAATTATAAAAGTAAAACCCTTCTTGTCCAAACAAGAAACAGAATGATATTCCCGCTAATAGCAGTGCACAAAATAACAATTATCCAATTCAATTACAAGCCCAGTTGGCAAAGCTAATAAATAAGTCCCTACGGCTAGTGCAGGCAACCTTTGCTCCATTTCCCACTCGTAGGTCGACTTCGCCCTTAGTCATTGGTCTCTTGCTCTTTAGATCCCGCACATTTACACAAATGTGAGATCCACATCCAAGTATCTAATACCCATGATGCGAAGTAGATAAATTGACTTCTATAACAAAAATACCGAAGTGGAAGTCTCACTTCCCTTCTTCTTCTTGAGCTCCTCTAGGTACTTGGCACGCTTCCTCTTCCAATGTCCGGTCGACCGCGGTGGAAGCATGTACCTTCCTTAGCCACTCCACCCACCGGTTTCAAGCCGAAGTACTAGGCTTGGACTTTTCCTTGCCCTTACCCTTCCACTTGTCCCGGGCTTTTTCTCTGTTGTTTCTTGCCCTTATTCTTATGGACCATCATTATGGCCTTTCCTTTGCCTTTGTTTATGTTCTGCTCAGCAGTTCTCAACATGCTTAGCAGCTCTGGTAGTGATTTGTCAATTTCATTCATGTTGTAGTTCATGACAAATTGACTAAAACTCTCCAGCAACGATTGCAGGACTAAGTCAGTGGCCAACTCTTGGCCCATAGGAAAACCGAGTCTCTCAAGGTTTTCAATGTACCCAATCATCTTGAGTACATGAGCACCAACAGGGCTTCCTTCTACCAGCTTGCACTGAAAGAGTGCTTTGGAGACCTCATATCTCTCATGTCTAGCCTGCTCTTGATAGAGCTTTTTGAGGTGTACGATCATATCGTAGGCTTCCATGTTCTCGTGTTGCTTTTGGAGCTCAGAGTTCATGGTGGCTAGCATTAGACATCCAATGTCCAAGGCATCATCTTGATGCTTCTTATAAGCATCTCTTTCAGCTCTAGGGGCATTAGCAGCAGGTGGTTCAGGAATAGGTTGTTCTAAAACATACAGCTTTTTCTCTTGCTTGAGGACAATCCTCAAGTTCCTGTACCAGTCTAGGAAATTTGTCCCAGACAACTTGTCCTTCTCAAGGACCGATCGCAATGATAAGTTACTTGATGTGTTTGTTGCCATGGTAATCTATCAACAGAAATATGCAAAATATAAGTATTATGCTATAAACATATTTAACAAGGTCTTTTAATTAAATACGTCTCCCACTATTTTATTCAAATCAATGACCCTCGATTGACTTGGAAAATCCCATTGGAAGATTTCCTAGTGGGCCAAGATCCATATTTCACCTAGTTTTGAGTCAGCTTTGGCTGATCGCCCAAAATTCAGTTATTTAGGTAGGAAACTCTTTCCAATTACATCACATGCAACTCTTGGATAGTTGGGTGAATAACACTTATTCTAATCCATCTAATGGACTAAAGCCCAACTTCATGCCTCTAAGCCTTCAATCCTATTGAAATGGCCTAGTTAAGTCAAACCCAATGGTTGACAATTGGATATTACTATTATCCTATCGCATCTTACTAATATAGATAAAGGCACCTGCTTTGGCAGACCTACACTTGATCGATATTAGTCTTGACGAGTGCCACGCATTGGAAGGCATCACATAATGACTTAATATTTTCTTTGAGGGAATTTTATTGTTAGATCTCACCATTTATTAAACTTGTTAATCATACCATAAACATTATCCATGCATCTCATACATATAAAGCATATAATAAATGTGACATGGTTATGGCCTCTAAGAGAGTAACATTAATAAATGTCACTTCACCAAGCGTCTCCCACCAACGTTCTCACTTGATGTCGTCTCCTTGTCTCCACATGAAGATTACATTATAGAAACCTCTTTTACATTCGAGGGGAGTTAGATGAGAAGAGAATGTACAATCAGAATGTAGAGAGAAAGGCACGACACGCAGTCGTATTTAAAATAACCAAAATAACATAAAATAAAGACTAAGGCCATAACCATGCACCATGCATCTCTAATAATACATAAACACAAAGCAATAACACATTATTATTTTGTGAATTATAAAAAATAGTTTTGAATATTGCACTTTCGAATATCACACACCACGAAACGGGGTTCGGGGCAGCGCCCCGACGGGGTTCATTGCCGCCGCCGGCCAATGGGGGGTCAAGGGAGGCCGCCCCTTATGGGGTGCGGGGCAGCGCCCCAGCTCAAAATTTTTCATTCATGTACCACCACTGGTTACTTGAACAAAAATTCGAGTTGGACCCCTCCTGCCTCTATGACGGCTAGGGCAACAACACTTGAACCCTAAGGCCCGCAAACACATGAACGCTTCATGTGCCGCAGGGGTTCCTCACAGCCGTCATCGCCTATCCAGAAACAAGGTTTCCAGAATGCGTGAAGACATGAACACTTCATGTCATGAGGAAGCTTCATGGCCGTCGCAAACGGAAACAAGGTTTCCAAAACCTTGTGTCGTACTATGTGTATATCGCATTCATACATAAAATATGCGAGAAATAGAAAGCATTCAAAATAGTTTTCGTAGAAACATACATATCACATATGTATATACCGAAAAAACGCAAAAACGAAAAGCATTCAAAACGATTTTCATTCATACATATCACATATATATATACCGAGAAAAATGCGAGAAACGAAAAGCTTTCGAACGGTTTTCGCAAAAAACATATGAACATCTTCACGGTTTCGAAATAAATAACATATAAAGATCATATCTTTTATATAAAAAAAAAAAAGAAGTAACGAATCATGTTATCGCATATAACAAGAAAAGCGAGAAAACCGAATCATGGTTTCGCAAGTGGCTCTGATACCACTTGTTGGGAATTTGCGGATCAAAGTCTCGCAGCGGAATAACAGAATTCCCTCACAGGATCCATGCGAAAAATCCATAATCCGAGGTTTTAAAAATTTTACCTCTTGAAGCGTGACAGACACAAGCGAGGTGAATCACCAACACCGTAATAGCGACGATGTTTCTGCGGTATCCACACGAACAGACTTGCAAAAGGAGTCACGCCTCTGTTTCGTAGTGCTAGCTGCGAAGAGAGGAGAAGAAGACCTCACTATCTCTCACTCACTTTCTGTAGGTGCGGCTAGGGTTGTGATGTAACCTGGTAGCAGCCCCTTTAGCAGTACTATTTATAATAGTGGCTGCCTTAAGTGAGTGTCAGCAGTAGCAAGGTAAGTGGTGCAACCCTAAACCCATCTGTCATGAGTTAGGCCCACAATTGAATCCGAGTCCAACTTGGATTCTGATTACTCCAATTTAGTCTGTTCTAAGTGTGCGACCCTGCAGGTTCTCATGACGTTGGTAGTAATATTAAAATCTCATTTTAATATTACAAACAGTGAGCGGTATCTAGCAACACATCACTGCTACCCAAGTAATGAGAATGTCAGTGATTTGACATAACCTATCCGTGACCAATGTTTCCGTGTAGTTTAGTCCCTTTGTCCAGATATCCAAATTGAACACAAGGCATGGAACGTGTCACCCTTGTTTAGTTCAATCTTCAGTTTCCTGATTCCCGAGTAGACATAGTAATGACAAATGAGATCAATATCTCATATTGACTCATTTGAGCATGGCCATGCATTTCATAGTCTCACTCAATCGGGGGCCCGAAGATATCACTCTGTTATGTAGGAGGGACAAATCCCATCTAGGTCACTCACATCCCTCCACATGTATCGCGGTATGTCTAATAACCAACTTTATAATCATCTTGTTACGGATGACGTTTGATGGCATTAAAACACACAACTCCTCATGTAGGAATCGTAGTGATTTCAGTCAAAGGACCACATACACCATTATCACTATGAGAATTGCTTATGACACTCACGTAACGATCCACGTAGCGTTCTCATGGCGGGTCTGTCCAATACATCATTACTCTAATATGTATCCATGTGTAGACTTGATATCTCATATCCATGACCCGTGAGATGTGGTCATCAGTCTACGCACATACTAGTCTCAAAGCATTATTGTTGTCCTAATTAACAATAATACTTGACTAGGGACATTTAAGAATAGTGTTTTATCCAATAGGATCTCACGATCAAGTCATCCACTTGATGTCCTATGGTATCAAATTTACTATTCTAAGGACTTTATCATGTTTACCAAAAAAAAGAACATAATAAATGAAATGCCTCATATAAAATAGCATAATATAATGTATGTAAATACAAACAAAACGTATTGGCCACTAGGGCATACACCAACACATCCAACCAGAATTCACATTTGGATAGTTTGACATACAATTTTTTCTCTTTCAGAATTTGAAGGACTAAGCTGAGGTGTTCAACATGATCTTCCTGATTTCGAGAGTAAATCAAGATATCGTCAATGAAGACAACAACAAACCTATCTAAATAAGGGCGAAATATTCTGTTCATATAGTCTATAAATATGTCAAGTGCATTCATTACGCCAAACGGCATCACCAAGTACTCGTAGTGTCCATAATGAGTACGAAAAGCTATTTTAGGAATGTCTTCCACTTTTACTCTGATCTGATGGTAACCCGATCATAGATCGATCTTAGAAAACACTGCTACTCCCTTCAACTGATCCATTAGGTCATCTATCCTTGGCAGTGGATACTTGTTCTTTATTATGACTTTATTCAGCTGACGGTAGTCCACACACAATCATGAAGTACCATCCTTCTTCTTGACTAATAATATTGGCGCTCCCCAAGGTGATACGCTAGGTCTAATAAACTGCTTTTCCAAAAGCTCCTCCAATTGCTCCTTGAGTTCAACTAGTTCTGCTGGTGACATTCTTTAGGATGCTGTGGAAATAGGACCAACTCCAGGAACATGGTCAATAGTAAACTCAATCTCCCGCTCTAGTGGTAAACCAGGTACATCTTTAGGAAAGACTTCAGGATATTCTCGAACCACTGGAAATGTGTTCACATCCACTTCATTCTCAACTTTTAAAGAAGACAATAACATGTATCCTTGAGCTCCTCCTTTCAAGAAAGCTTGAACTTGGTTGGCCATAAAAAATCTAGAATTCTCATCCAAAGGAAAAACTATGATTTTTCTTGAACAATCTAACAGGACATGGTTGGAAGATAACCAATCCATTCCAAAAATTATGTCTAATTGGGAAAGTGGTAAACAGATTAAATTAACAAAAAAGATTTGACCTTCAACAATCAATGGACAGTCCAAACAGACTTTGGTGGTAACAATAAGTTTAGCAGTAGAAGTTGAAACAGTTAAGTCAAAAGGCAAAGAAGACACAGGCAAGCCAAGTCTTTTCACACAGTCATAGGAAATAAAAGAATGGGTTGCACCAGAGTCATATAGTACAGTTAAAAGATTACCCTCTATGAGACCTTTCCCTTGTAGAAGATCTTCGGATTGAGAGGCTTCAGCACCATTCAAAGTGTAAACTCTTCCTCCAACCTGCGATTTCGCAATCCTTGCAGCATTAACCGAAGGTTCAGCCTTTGCCTGATTACAGTCGCAAGAAACATGTCCGACCTTCCCGCATCTGAAACAAATGATCCCTTTGATTGTACAATCTCTCGTGTAGTGCTCATTCCCGCACTTCATGCATCTCGGTGTAGACGTCGTTGTTTGACCAGTTCTACCCGGACTTCCTCCAGGACTTCCACCTTGTGGTCTTTGTTGCTGATTTCTAGGTGGTCTGGAATAAGGCTTTCTCTAATAGTGATTGACATTACTGCTTCCTCCTCTTTGGGACTAAAAAGGTCTACAGTTGTGGTTTCTTATGTCTCATGCTTGATCTAAGTCTTCCACCCGGAGACACGTGTCAAGCAATTTCAAAAACTGATTGATCTTCAAGGTTATAATAGCTCTTTTCACATCATGCCTTAAACCTTCCTCAAACTTCTGACATTTCTATGCTTCGTTTGGTAGGTGTTGAAAGTAAGTTGAGAATCTCGACAAGTTCTCAAACTTTGCAGCATACTCACTTACAGTCATACTTCCTTGCCGCAAACTAAGAAACTCCATCTCCTTAGCATGTCTGGCATTTTTCGGGAAATATTTATTCAAGAACTTCTCATTGAATACTGCCCAAGTAATTTCTTGACCTTCTATCTCCAGCAACCTCTATTCTTTGGTCCACTAATCCTCTGAGTATCCAACAAGCATAAACGTAGCATAAGTCACCTTCTTGTCATTAGCACAGTTCATACCTGTGAATATCTTTTCCAACTCCTTGATCCACATAGTAGCCTTCTCAGGATCAAATTCTCCTTTAAATTGTGAAGGGTTAGTGCGATGAAATTCCACCAAGTTTTGGGCATCTGCCGTAGCTTCAAGCTGTTGTGCAGTCCTCTCTTGCTGTTGAGCCGTCTACTGGTTTTGTTGCAGTATGACCTCAGCCATCCTTTGAATTGCCTCAATGCCCGTAGTCATGTCTCCTTTCCGAGCCATAATCCTCTTTCAAGTCAAACTATGCTAAACACATAGAAAAGTTAGATGTATCCTTTCAGAATACCAAACACAGAGAATCACATAGCACAAACAAGGCAGTCCAAAACCACAAGACCCAAAAGAAAACTTAAACCGAGGCTCTGATACCAAGACAGTGTAACACCCTTTTTTCTAGAAGAAGAAGGAACGTCGCACCATAATATAAAGCACTTGCGGAAAAGTAATAGTTATTTTAAACCTCATATACCTGGTTCATTTCATAGATGTATAGGTTCCTTTTCTAAATGACATTACATTTTTTTTCTTTTATTAAATTGTATTAACGAGTAGTGTCAAAAGAATTAATTTAAAGGTTCTTTTCATAACGAGATAATAGTTAGAACGGTCACAGTAAAAATTGACCTGAAATAAACCATACATCTATACACAATATATATATATATATATATATATATATATATATATATATATATATATATATATATATATATATATATATATATATATGCATCATCACCTGTTTAATTACATAATAAATTATACAAAAATCAAAAGATGTACCCACCCCAGATGATACAAATGTACACCCATCAAATACAACAAAACGTCAGGCTTCCCAAAAAATAAACGGTTAGCCATCAGTAGCCACCGACAGTATCAGCCCCTAAGACTGACGAGAAGGGACCGTAGCAGGGTCCTCCTCATCCGATGACATCACCATCAGAGCGACTGAATTTTAGGCAGAAGCCAGAGTATTGGAGAGGAAAGAGTCCTCTTGTGGGGTGTAGTAAAGGTCATCCCACAAATCTCTAGCAGACAGGTAAAATTCTAAATGAACAAAAGCTGTGAAATCAAAAACTGGCGGGTCATAGCGGCCGCATGCCAAAGACACAGTCAGCTCCCCGTGATAGATGCAATGGTCCGTGCTCAAATTAATGTGCCAACAGTCGGGTCCTCCATGAATGGTCATCCTAGCATACCCCAAGAATCGGCCTGGAGGCGAAGACATCTCCAATCAGCACTAATCGTAGTCGGGCCAGAAGCCGGGAAACTCAGGCGCTTCCTTTTCTTCCTCGCGAACGTCTTCTCAGAGGCATATAATTTAAAACAAGAATATAGATATACATAAAAGAGGTGAGACACCCACCTTTCATTACCAAAATGGCAACAAGAAAACAGAACGGCGTTGGACGCCCACATAGCATTACAATACATATATTTATCAACAGAATGAATAAGAACAACAGTAATAATCGAGTAGCAATAAAGAGAAATAACAACAAAATCTCAGGCAGTGAACAGTTCATCAAACCAAATAATTATATTGACAGTAAGAGCAGATATTTCAACAATCATAGGTACTCATGCTCAATGCAATATGAGACTGACAATTGACAGTGCACAATGCGTTATGGTACCAAAAACCCTACTCCATGGAGCTAGACATCAATATTTCAGAGAGAATGATCAAGGAGTCATGCTAGTATCTTGTTAGCCTTTTAAAAATAATGTGTTTCATCTCATAAAAATATTTACGCAATATGGCTTATACATAGCATCTCAATAGTTGATTGCGATATAGGACAACGTCTCGGTCCGGATAGTCGGTGTGTTTGCATCGGTCTATCCCACGGTCCTAGTGGAGCTTCCACTGTCTATTGTGAGACACCAGCACCCCGACACCCAAAAGGTTAACCACTACGACCCTACACTTAGTCTATTCGCACCCGCACTTAGGTGTTATTCAATCTCCTAGGCATACATCGCCTTTCTCAATAAAGTCCAACAGATATCACATATGCATGACGACTCAATTTTCAATCATGTATGTGTATCAATGATATGTTCCTCATCAACAATGCATCATAAGCATATTCCTCAACAAGGCATTTCTCATGGAACATAGCATAATGGCATATAGATAATTCTCAATATCAACATCAACATATATGTACATATAGTTCAACATTTCCCACAATTCCATATTATGGATCCAACAATTCCAATGTCTTATGTCTTGATCAATTATGATAATTTTAGGTTAAGGAACCCTTAAAAACAATGGCTCTCTTAAGAATTATTGCTCAATCAATTTCCTCTATCTCATTATGGATTGTATACTCCTCTAAGTCCTTAATTCCCAAAGATGCATCAAAGCATCACTTGAATTCCAAAATTTTCCTTAAAGGTCGTGGCCTCTCTAGTCATCAAGGTTCCAAATTTTTGTTCCATTTCATTCATAAATCTTTCATTCCTTAATTACATAAGTCTTATCTTACACAAAATCAAATCCAATCCTTAAAATCCATGGCCAAACCGTGGCCTCTCAATAGAGTTGTGAACCCTCAAATTTTTCATCTATTAAATCCAACATTATTAAGCATTCTAATATTCCTAATGCATTTAAAATCACAAATCAATCATTAACCACAATCAAGAGCACATAGTCATGAAAATTCATCAAACAAAGTAAGCATTCAAGTATGGATTTCTCCATCAACAATCACACAAGGTCTCCTCACCACCAATAATGATTGAAGTGAGTAAATCTCCCTCTTACCTAAAGGAAGAACATGAAAATGGCCTCCTAGTTGGCTTCTTGATGGTTCGGTTTTAGCTCCTCCAAGAACCCTAGAATTTCAAACACAAAAAATCACCACCAAGCTTTGAAAAAGATGAATCTTTGATCTCCAATGAGACCATGGCACATGAAAATGAAGAGAAGAAAGAAGAAAAATGGAAGCTTTACCTTAAAGCTTCAAGCTTGGTCTTGAAAGAAAATGGTGAAGATGATGGATTTTGAAGAAGCTTTTGAAATAGGAAGTGTAGAGGATGTTGAGAGAAATGTAAAAATGGTGTTAGTAAAGTTGAAAGATGAAAACAAAATGGTCACAATGGGGCTGCAAAACTGTGGGGTGAAGGAGAAGTAGAAGAGAGAAGTTGGAGAGAAAATGAAGATGAAAGTTAGAGAGAGAAAGTGATAGATGAAATGTGATATTTTTGAGTGAAATGTGCTAAGTGTGGGAAGCAAAATTTGCTTTCCCCTTGGGCGCATTGCTGTGGAAAAGAGAGAGGAGAAAGGGAATGGAATGGTTTCTCCAAGAAGCCAAGGGCACAATAGTCATTTGGTGGTCAAAACTTCTCAAAGAAGCTTTGATTAAAATACAATATATTTGAATTAAAGTTAATTTAATTAGACATAAAGTGAATTACATTAGGATAATGTGATAGGATTTTTAATACATACTATTATCCAATGGACAATTGTTACAGTTGACGAAAATCAGTATTAATTGTCTGGCGGATAAAATTTACACAACGATTATAATTTTATCTGAAAAAATTTCTCAAAAAACATGAAACCTCATAAACTATGTCCGACCTCAGGTTTAGTAAGATCCCCTATCGATGTTTTCACAAATCAAGGTTCTCGGGAAAAATATCTCATTTTCCCAGCTCTGCTCAGTTTGCGCGTAAAACAAGGAATACTATTAAAATATTTTGCATTCTCAGAAAAGTTTAGAAAAATTCACAAAAATCACAAATATTAGAAAATGATTATTTATCACAAAATTATAATTTTCTAGGGTTTGGCACCTACTCTTGATGTTTTCAATCTAAGATTAATTCCTAAGCATGAACTTATGTAATTAATTCAAAGTAATGAATTTTGGAGACTGGAAGAAAGTGAAATTATTTTAGAAACGTAATTAGAGAAATTAAGTAAGGATGAGAAATAAAATAAACACTTGAAAAGTACTAACGTATAGCTCACCCTTTGGGTTTTGAAGCGCGTTAGCAAGTTTCAAGATATAAATATTGGTTATAACTAAGAAAGGTAAATTTTTAATGGAAACAATAGAAAATATTACTTAAAGGATTTTCAAAAGGAAATGCTGTAAATAAAGCTAGAAATAAATATATAATGGAGAAAGTTTCAAAATATAATTTAGAAAGTAAAGAAATATTTTACATAGTTGAAAAATATTAGAAATACTTTACGCGTATTTAAAATAATGATTTTTAAACTACGCGAATGAGAAAACGATTTAAAAATGTTGCACGATTAAGAAAATGATTTAAAAAACGTCAAAAGTATTTATATGATTTAAAAACGTTGGAAAAAAGTGACGCGATTGTGAAAATGCGATAAAATATTTACGCGATTGAGAATAACAGTAGTTTACTGTGGGGTTAATGCGGTATACCCGAATATGTTGAGAAATGGTACTGTCAAGTGGTGACGTACTATTATGGAAAATAATGATAACATTGTTATGCATATGCATAGGGAAATGTGTCAATTTGGTTGAAATTGACAAATTACTAACGAGATGAATTACACCGTAGTGCGGGTGCGATATGCGTAGTGTGGTTCATTGAGTGAACTTGAAGGCGTTAGTGTGTGGAGGATTCCACATGTAGACAGTTGGTAGCTCTTCTGGGCTGTGGTAACGGGCAACGCACTAGCGTTCTCAACAAACACTATTCTTAATCACGATCTAGTGAAGACTGTCTGGTACAATGCCTGTTGTACATGATGTTTTGACTGTGTAATATTTACACTACGTTTGACTGTGTAATATTTGGCTGGGGCAGCTGAAGCTATGGACAAACCTTCCAGATCATTCTCTCTGATATTTGTGTTTAGCTCCATAGAGTAAGAACAAGTCTGTGTACATTTGCATATGTGGTCTGCATCACGATGTGAAATTTATATTTGGTCTGAGATATTATGTATGCTGTGATAATATGAATTATTGTATTAATTATTATATTTGTATGTACTGTCATTTTCTGTACTGCCATGCTGGTAATGATGTAGATTGTCTCACCTCTTTGTATGTATTTTTGTATTATTATTTATGTTCAGTAAAGATTGTGAGGAAGAAGAAGAGGAGCAACCTCTTTACTATCAGTACGAGGAAGAACAACATCCAAGTGATCAGTGCGAGGAGGGCAAACCTTTAGATTATCCATATCATTTGGATTGATTTGGTTGTTATGGTTGTGCCAGATTTTCTGGGGTTCGTGAAACTGGAGTTTCAGGGAGGCCCTGAAGCTTGGCGTCTAGAAGTAGATATAGAGTCTGTTGCTTATGTGGGATGAGTGACCCTGTCCCTTAGTAGAGAATATGAGGGTGTTCTGATGTTCTCTTCTACTATATATGTGCATCTAGAATTACCTTTGTATATTAGGCGCTATTAGGGTGGATGTTGCCATGCCCCAATTGAGCTTAGTATTGTGTCGATAGCTCGGACTCTTGTCCGTAAAGCTTCACAACATCCAGGGTTTCTATCTTCCGATGATCTCCTTGAGGAGGATCCTTCGGAAGATCAGAACTTCTAGATGTGTACTTGGGCTAGTTTATATTTTGTATGAATCAAATAGTTTATTGCTTTGTTAAGTAGTTTGTGGTTTGTATTTATTTGTATCTTTAAAGACAAAATCATATGTATAATTATGACGTGTATTTAATAGTTTGTTATATTTCATGTTTTGTTTATTTTATTTTAATGATATAATGTACAAAAACAAAATTTTTACAACATATATTATTATTTGTTAATAAATGATTTACAACTTGGATAATGTTTATTATATTCATCATAAATGTGATATCGTAAGGAGGGTGTTACAAAGTCCAAGAACACAATTATCATTTTACAACAACTTAACTCTCATTCAAGAATCAATAGAAAAAGGAAGAACAAATTCAAGCAAAGTAACCCCTATTTAAACCTAGATTTGTCGTGGCCTTCATAGCCTTAAAACATCACCATTCTCATTCAAAAATCAATTGAAAAAGGAAGAATAATTGAAGCTTAAAGCCTTCCACAAATTCTGTTTTGGCCATTAACCTTGCACGATCAAATTTTGACCATATAATACCACATAATACACTATCCAACATTTAGGCATAACACAAGTTTTCAATCAAAAACTCTGATAAGAAATAGAACAAGACAAGGATAGGAACAAGGCACAAAATAGCAAGAAATTTCCTTTTATTTTTCTATGCTGATCGTAGCTACCATGGGAGCAAGAATCAAAATTTTATTTCAGTTTTCATGAAAAAAAATGAGTGGTTTAAAGGCATGAACCCCTATCTTAATTTCTTAGCCTTGATTCCTTGAATCCCCTTCACTTTTCCTTCACTTTTCTTGTTGTTCTTATTCCTTGGCTGTTGCATGCTACAACCGTATGAAAACATGAAAAGTCGAAGAAAAATAATGATGGAGGAAGCTTCATGTTTTCCTCCTTTTCTTTTTCTTTTCTCCATTTCATTTCTCTTCTCTTTTGTTTTCACGATAGTTCCCCTATTTTTGCTCAGTCATCCATGTGAAAAGTGAGACAAAATGAGGGGAGAATGAATGGTAAATGAATAGAGAAATTTGGATACTATAGGGGAAAGTTTTTGGCGGTGGAAGGAAATAAAGTGAAGACAAATGAATTATGCTAAAACTTTTATATTTGTTACGCACACTTTAATATTTCAAAATTCAGTTTTCAAGTATCCATAAGGGTTATGAAAAATTTTAAGACTTATCTTAGTTCTTAAATCCATTTTTCCATAACTTTCTGTATACTACTATTTATTAGTTAAGTTTTCATTACTTGGTCCTAAGTTAAATTAAACCAAGGGATTAATTGATGTGCTTACTGATACTTATGTTAGTTATCATTTTATACCAAAATATTCTCCATATCTTACTTATCATCTCTATAAAATTTCATAATTTTCTGAAATACTTAACTGTTCCATAATTGTTCTATTAATCCTTCTTTGGTATCCTTAAAAATATCAATCTTGCTCAGTTCATTGTCCAAAATTTTCTATAACTTTTATAAATGGCTCTTAGATAGGAAATAAATTTTTTATATTTATTTTCATCATATTAACTGATTTTGTAGATACTTTAATTATTCTTCTATATTCAGTGTTATGGAATTACGCTTAAACTAATTTAGAAGGTTACCCGAATTAACCAATAAATCTCACCAGTATTACTGAGCTACTATAACACTGATTAGGACTATTGAGATAGAGAGGATGTTACAATTCTCCTCCTTTTATAAATTTTGTCCTCAAAATTTGCTTATCTTATTTAAAAAGCTCTGGATAGATTTGCATCATATTAAACTCAAGCTTCTACTTGGCTTCCTTTGAATCACTACTTTCTCATAACACCTTCATTAGAGGAATTTATTTTCCTCTGATCTTTCACTGCAATACTACCTTTACTTTACTATGATCTATAGATACCTCTTTTTCTAATATCACTTGTCCTATAAATTGCATCTTTCAACTGATTTATTAAATCATCAATCCTCGATAATGGATATTTATTGTTGATAGTAACTTTGTTCATTTGCCTAATGTCCACGCAAAATCTCATACTGCTAACTTCCTTTTTCACCAGGAGTATAGGAGTTTCCTATGGTGAAACACTAGGTTTGATAAACTTTTTATCAAATAACTCTTCTATTTACTTTTTCAACTCAGCTAACTCTAAAGGGGACATCTTATATTGTGCTATAGAAATAGGCCCAGTTCCTAGCACTGGATCTATTGTAAATTATATCTCCCTCTTAGGTGATAATTCACTAATCTCATTCGAAAACATTTCTGGGTATTCCCTAACCACAAGTATATCTTCTAATCTTTGCTTACATTCTGAATTTAAAGAAAAGTGGGGAACATAGTCTTGAGCATTAGTCATGGCAACCATCACGCAAGAGGGGGATGAATTGGGTGATCACAAATTTTTAAAACAACTTTGAGAAATTATACATTTTGATATTTTTAATCAACACATGCAGCGAAATAAGTCTAACAAAGATATAACTATTATAGATTACTCAAATACAACTTGTGTTATAAGATAAATCAAGCAAATAAGCTAGATATCAAGTTCTTAAAATCAAAACATCAAGATGACAAGATATGCAATAAATAAATATACTGCACCAAATATTAAAATTAAAAAGTGTAGGGAAGAAAGAATCAAACTCAAGAATTTATCCTGATTCAGCCACCAACCACTTGTGGCCTACATCTAGTCCTCAAGCTTAACTTGAGATTTTCTTCACTATCTCCTAGACTTCCTGGGTGCTAGGAAAACCTTTGTACAAATAAGAACACTCCTCACACCTTGGGATCCTCTACCCTTATGCTAGAGGCTCTAACTCTTCAAGCTTCACAGGTGCTTGAAAAACCTTTACATTCAATAGCACTCACATCACCTTTGGGATACCTCACCCTTTGTGTTTGAGCCTCACTACAGGGGATACCTCACCTTTTTCTCTCTTGAGGGATACATCACCCTTTTACAATGATTTTAAGATAAATAGAAAGATTAGAAACTCTCACAAGAGTAGATATACAACTTGAAGAACAAAGGAATAAAAGGATTTTGCAATAAAGAGCTCAAAATGTGATTTTGATGATTTAAGGACCAAATCAAGTGTTCTAGAGTTGTAAAAGTTTCAATCTATACTTATTTATAGAGTCCAAGTGATAAAATAGCCATTGGTAGTGTTTAAAAATGATTTCTTATGAAAACTAGTTGTTTATCACCGTTGGGAATGTTTCTGGGCGTGTTTTATTCAAATAACAAATCTCTTATTCGAATAAGCCACTCTAGTTTGGAAAACTTACTTTAAATGGTCATAACTTCTTCATTTATCATATGTTTAAATCAAATGACCATTCATTGGAAAGATATTTGAGTTTGTTTTCAAATGCAACAAGTTTTAGAACAAAACTCAAAGTAGTTTAAAAGTTATGATCAAAATAGTAATCAAAGGTCAGTTTTTCAAAACTCAAACTTGACTATTTTTCATAGGTTTGAATTACCACCATGACTAGCTTTTAAGAACTTGTTTGTTGGGAGTTTTAGCATGTAAAAACCATTTATAAAGATTTGAAAACATATTTGAGCTATTTTCTTATAAAACCTTTATCTTTACATAGGAGAAAGCCTAAAAGGAAAATATATCAATTCTAGTCCTAAGACTTCTTGATGTAATCCAAGCTTTTACAAATTTATTCTCTTCAAATATTGAAAATGCTTGGGACAACTTATCATTATCATTCTTCTTGAGTTGAGCATAATTGTGATGTTTTACTTTCTTGTTGCAATGCTCATTCTTAGTACTTGGATTATCCTACAAAGTACTATTCATTTAAAACAAACATAGTTAGTCCAAATTCATAATTCAATATCTTCATATGCATGATTCATAAATGTATAACTCTAGTTAGTCTAACATGCATATAAGAATTTCATAGACACATCTAAATAAGACATTTATCAATTACTAATAGATATGCTCTATATAAGATGCAATAAAAAAATACTTTGTACATTTTCATTTAAATAGAGTCAAATCTAATATTAATTTAATATAACTATATATAACATATTATTGGATATATCCTATAAAAATGCTATAAATAATATGCATGATTCTTATATAAAATATAACAAGACGAAGTACATGATCATGCATGATCCAATGTTATCTATTAAGCATATCTATGTAGTATAAACATCATTCTTTTTATCTTGTATGTGTCATCATCAAAACTTAACATATTAAACAATTAGAGCAAACTTATTTCTATAATCTCCTCCTTTTTTATGATGACAAATCACCAAAGAAAAAATATGATGAGTAATACAAAAGAATTGATATTCGTGTAAGCATATCAAACAATAAGCACAAGAACATATTTTTCTTTTCAATTCTCACTTCCCCTATTTGACATCAACAAAAAGGCTTAGGAAGGAAAGATAATATTTTCTCTCCTCCTATAGATAAAACTCTATTTCCAAAATGAGTAGGATCATCAAAACTAAAAACTTCTTTAAGTTATTCAAAACATAACTATATCTCCCTATTTGATTTTACATATGATTCAAGAATAGAGAGATGAAACAAGCATGCTTTCAAGATATAAATGATTATTCATGCAATGCTTGTCATATTTTGGTACATCAAAAGTATTTAGAATTTTACAAGAACACATTACATTTTCAAAAGCATTTTAGAAAGGTAGAGAGGTTTTATATTAAAACCACATATTCCTTGAGAGAGATCAAACCCAAGTCAAAAGAACATCTGAAAGTACATCTCCTCTCTTTCTCATTGAACAAGAGCCTTGAGAAAATAAAACATTTTGAAGAACAAGGCTTATTTTTTGAAGTATCAAGATGGGCACTATAGAATATTTCAAAAGATTTATTTAGAAACTTTCTTAAACATTCTCTCAAGATTTAATAAAATTTTTCAAAGCAAATGAAGATAGTACTACATTTATAGCATATATCCAATGATTTCCAAATTTTCAAGACTATTAGGAGGTGAAAATACTTTCAAGGTCTGAAGACAAGTTCAAATGATTTTCAAGGTTATGGAACTTGAAAAGCTTCTTTCAAATATAATAAACGATTTTTCCTTAAAAAACTTTTTAATTAAACCAGAAACTCTTTTCAAAACTATAACATGATTCTTATAGGTGTTATGCCACTAAGAAACCATAGATCAAGAGAATCATAGATATCAAACATTCACCTTAATGAAATATGTTATAGGGATCAAAGCATATATAGAACTAATATCATCCATCTTATATGTAATGACAAAATTAGCAAGTTAATATCCAATTAGGCACTTTGTCAATGCTAAGTATACTTCTCATGTAAGAAAAGTATCTAATTATTTAAGATATATTTATCAACAAGTATCATGTAATTCATAGTTACAGAATACCACAATAGCTTAGGGACAAAAATGCTTATTGATTTAGATAGAGAGTGATGCTTGTTATTTATTAGTTCTTAAATTTTGAGCTTTCTTCCTTTGAATACTCCTTTCCATTGCACTAGAAAAAAGTCTCTTTTATCTTCCTCTTTGTAACGCACCTAAATATAACAACCATAGCGTAATCGTCATTACATCACAGTTACTAAATCCAGGTGTGTCACAGTCTCAATAACAGTAATTTCAAATTTTCAAGTTTCTTTTTTTTTTTCATTCATGCATAAGTAGAAAATACGAGCCTCGAATGAAACATAATTAGTACCCAATCATTTTATACATAACCATTGAAATAAAAATCATTTTCTATATATATATATATATATATATATATATATATATATATATATATATATATATATATATATATATATATATTATAGTCATCTTTAATACGATCACCGATAACATAGAATATAACAATGACAGAGTCAAATAAAATACAGCGGAAACTAAAACACTAAAAGGGAAAAGTAGTAACCCTGGGGTAGGTACTACTAGTAGACAAAGCCGCGACCCCATATATATATACGATGCTAGGAGTCCCAGTCGGCTAGTCAGGCATCAATGCCTCCATGCAGCTGCACTTGTACGTAGCCGAAGAAATCTTGTCCAGACTTCCAATCCCATCGGCAAAGGTATAGTCCCTCTTCATCTTCCTTACCATCTTTCATCAAATATAAATATAAAATAGAAGTACAGAAATACAGAAAAGAGGTGAGACACCCATCTTTCATTACCATTCTAGCAGTAAGAAAACAACACGGCGCAAAGTGCCTACAAAGCAACATAGTTCATGCATTTATTAACAGTAGCAGCAGAATTTCTAACCCAAATAGTTCAGTTATAAGTGATAATAATAATTAATGACAATAGTGATATTTATAGTAAAAGTAGATCAACAATAGGCAATAACAATAACCAATTTCAACAGGCAAATCACCACATGATTTCCAATATATTAGCAAAACCATCAGACAAATCACGTACAGTAATAAAATAGTTACTTTAACAGATGTTCATGCTCAACAACTTATGAGACTGACAACGAACGATGCACAATGCATTATGGTACCAAAACCTACTCCATGGAGCTAAACATTAACCTTTCGGAGTGAATGATCAAGGAGTAATACCAGTATATCGTTAGCCTTAAAATATAGTGTGCTTTATCTCATAAAATGTTTGCGCAATGGCTTATACATGGCACCTCAACAGTTGATTGCGACATAGGACAACGTCTCAGTCCAGATCGTTAGTGTGTTTGCATTGGTCTACCCCACGGCACAGAGGAGCTCTTAACTATCCATGATGAGGCACCCGCACCCCGACGCCCCTAGGGGCCAACAACATATGGCAACACCTACTGTAACACCCTTGTAGGGATGTCACATATATAAATAAAATAAAAGAAAGATAAATAAAATCTATCCAAGTTGTAAAACATTTATTATAAAATAATACGGGTTGAAAAATTTTTCCGATTAAACAGAATATTACAAGATAAAATAACATAGAACATAAAATAGGCACAACACATAATATACATATGGTTTCATCTTAGATTATACAAGTAATGTACAACTACCAATATTTAAAACTACAAACATAACAGTAAACAAAGCAGTAAAAGGTTTATATATACAAACGCAGACGCGCCTAAGTACACATCATAAATATCTAGCCCTCTGAAGGATCACTCTCAGATGAAACTTCAGATGATAAATATCCAGGATGCCTCGACCCTCTACGGACACGAGTCCATGCAGTTAATACGCTGCTTATCTCACTAGGCGCATCAAACATACCACCCCAATGACGCCTAAGAGATAGCGGCAACTCCACATGTAGATACAGCAAGGTAGAAAAGATCAGCACTCCATCAAACTCTGTACGTATGGTCACCGTCAGACGCCCTACGTACGTCACCGAGTCACGATCCTCTTACAGACGCCAGGCTTCAGAGCCTCCATGGAACTCCAGTTGCACAAACCCAAAGAAACCTGCTAGCGTCATATCCACACAATCAATCCAATGGGTAAGGATGATTGGATGGTTCTTGATCGTAGAACTGATCTTCGGCTTGCTGCTCTTCCTCCTCTTCGGGATACTCACACTCAAGAGGTTGTTCCTCTTCCTCAAACTCTTTATCACATAATTTAAAATATACAGATAACACATACAAGAAAGAGGTAAGACAATCTGTATCACCACAAACGTGGTAAAATAAGAAAACGACAATACAACAGGCATAACAGTTCATACAATATAGTATACTATAATAACATAAATCATAATATTAAATAATACAGAAACTCAATACAACAACATACAATGTTACATATGAATAAAATGGTACAGATAAATAAAATAATATAGATAGATAAAATAGAGCAAATAAATAACTTTAAAATGTATAAAACATAAATATATGAAATGTGACTCAACCCTACTCCATGGAGCTAAAAATACAAACATCAAAGTGAACGACCCGCAAAATCTATTAGTACCGTTGACCGCCCATAACTATTGCGCTGTCACACGTTGCGTCTATAGCCCACTGAAATAGCATAGTGGTGTAGTTCACTGTCATACGTTGTGTCACTACAGGCTTGCACTAATAGACTTCACAAGATCTTGATTAAGTATAGTGCGTGTCAAGTCTATTAGTGTGTTACCAGTTACCACGACCCAGAGGAGCGACCAACTGTCCACAAATGGAATAATCTGCACACTAATGTCTCCAAGTTCATTCAAGTTGAACCACACTACGCTTATCACACCGACAACACGATGTTATTCATCTCGTCAATCAATCCACCAATTATCAACCAAATTGGCACAACATGATGCATGATAAAAATTATGAATATGCCCTCACTGGCAAAAATTCCAAATATGCCCTCACTGGCAAAAATTTCAAATATGCCCTCACTGGCAAAAATTACTAATATGCCCTCACTGGCAAATCGCATATATATACAGTACGTCCCACCTGACAGTATTGTTTCAAAATCTGTCTGGGTCCACCACTTTGGCCCGACAGTAAAAACTTGCGATTTTCGTCAATCGCATAGAAATTTTATCGCGTTTTCAAAATCTCGTCGCTTTTACAAACGTTTTTAAATCGCGTAAATATATTTTACTATTTTTAAAATCGCGTACTATTTTTCAAACATTTTCTCAATCGCGTAAAATTTTTAAATCATTTTCTTGTCCAAATTCCTTAAAAATTACTGTTTAAATAAACAAAAATAATATTTAATACTTTTGAACTACATAGAATATTTTTCATACCGTATAAAGTATATTTGCTATCTTTTCTATCTTATTTGTCTGTTTTTAGCAAAAATTGACAGTATTTTGCTTAGAAAATGTATAACGATGATTTTTTAAGTTTTCCGTAAAAATTCCTTTTTTTATATTATATCCATTTAATCACACTTTTGAAAACTACTAACGTGCTTCAAAATATAATATGAGCTCTACGTTAGAAATTTTACAAAAGCTACTGTATTTACTTTTAACCACTAAAATCATTGGTTTTAACTTTTTAAACTTGTTCTAATCATTTTTATTCCTTAAAACTCATTGTAATAAAATTCCTTTTAGCATCATTACCTAACTTTTGTTGAAAAACAATTTTAGAAATCAAAATATTCAACTTAGGTATGTTGGCCGAATTTGTCAAAACTTTAATATTTGATCTTTGGATCATTTTTCTTCTTCTAAATCATGTTGCATCTTGTTCTTTTACCTAAGTCAATTAAATCACTCTTTTAGAAAATTGTTGAGAACATTTTGGTTCTCCTTTTTGGTTGAGGCCGTGAGCCTTAGTGGTGTGTTCTTTGGAACATTCATGCAATCCTTGACATGTTGTTCACATCCTAATATTTGCACATGCATTTCTAACACATACAATATTTTTAAAGTTTGTAGACATGCATATTAATACAAATCACAAATAGGAAAGCTATTAACAAGCACACAAATGAATCCTTATGGATTCTACAATCACAAACAATTTCCATCTTCTTACCACCACCCAAGGATGATAAGATTAAGTCTTCCTCTCACCTTAAATGAAGACAAATACTCTTTCACTCTTTTCTAGGGTTTCAGTTTTCACCCTCCAAGACACCTATCAAGCTTAAACAAAATTCTACAAGTTATAACCATGAAAGAAAGCTTAAACCATGGATCAATCATGGCTTAGAACTTTGAAAAAGAATTAAGAAATGAAAATCAAAGAGTTTCACCTTCAAGGTAAAATCTTCCAAGTAGGTTTTCAAGCCCAAGATGAAGGATTTTGCAAGAACTCTCAACTAGAGATGTTCTTAGAATTGTGTTTAGGTTTAGAAAAGTTGGTTAGAAGAAATTTTGGGTGGTTGGATGGTGTATAAGGGTGCTTGGCCGAATGCTTCACAAAGGAAACAACAATGGAGTTTTGTGTTTTTGGATGAGAGAGACGAGAGAAAATGCTATAGAATTAAGTGATTAATGGCCTTCCAAGAGCCATATGGCCGTAGATATCAAGGACCAAGAGGTGTCCATTAGGTTGGCTCCATCCTAGCCTTAGAATTGATCAATGGTGAGGATTAAGACTTGATTACCAAGCTTTGCTCTCATTGGTTAATCCTAGCCTTGTCACTAACCTTGTCATCAAGCTTAGTCACTAACTAAGCCTAGTCATTAAGCTTAGTCACATGCTCTTGAATGTTTCACCACTAATGATGTTTAATTAAGCTACTAATCCTATTAAGTTTTCACTAAACGTGGGTCCCGCAAAACATTTCCGAGTCCATTACCGCTTATTTGTACTAACTAATAAAATAATATTATAATAATATAAAATTATTTTATTTTACAGTTAAATCCTAAAAATTAAAAGATTACTAACCGTATCTTTCAAAATTGGGTTTAGTAAGATCCCCCAGCTCCGAATAATTAAAATAAGATTTCCCCGGCTCGGAAAATATTATTTTCCTGTCCCGGAGCAAATCACACAAAAAGTTCAAATAAAATAACAGATAGTAATATAAAGCAGTAATTCATACAGAAAAACAACAAACAGTACAAAAAGGACATAACGATCATTTATCCTAAAGTTGAAAAACAGAAAACAGTACATTCGGGACTCAATGGTAATACCCCAAAGTTTAGGGTGTTACACCTACGCTTAGTCTATTCGCACCCGCACATAGGTGTTATTCTACTCTTAGGTATACATATGCATGACGACGCAATGTCAAGTCATGTATGTTTATCAATGATTCATTCATCATGTACAATACATATGCATGACGACGCAATGTCCAGTCATGTATGTTTATCAATGATGTGTTCATCATATACAATACCACAACGGTATATAGTCTTTATCAAATTACATATGCATGATGACGCAATGTCTAATCATGTATGTTTATCAATGATGCATTCATCATATACAATACCACAATGACATATATTCGTTCTCAATATCAATAAATCATTTAAATGATACATATATCATATACGATGCCTCAATGGCATATAAGCATACTTCAACATTAACATGTCAATTCTCAACATCAATATATATCTTATGGTTCCTCATTATCACCATTTCCCCTTTAAGGGTTCAACATTTCCAAGAATCTAAATCTTGATCAATTATATAAATCTTTAAGTTAACTAACCCTTAGAAACCTTGGCCTCATATGCCTTCAAGGTCCTAAATTCCTTCCCATATTATTCACTAGTCTCTTGATACCAATCATTTAGTTTTGGTTCCATATGAGATTAATTCAATTCATCATCGTCATTAAGTATTCATGGTTTATCAACTACCACAATGTCCCTAGTAGGGATACTTATTTTCAAGTCTTAAGTCTTTGGTCAATTCTGAAAAGGTTAGGGTAATTAACCCTTTAAAACTATGGTATTCTCAAATACCATTATTCAACTTAATTCTTTAGCTTTATCAAAGATTATGCAAATCTCTAATTCTTCAATCTCCAAGGTTGCACCAAGGCATCACTTGAACTCAAATCTTTCTCTCTAAAACCGTGGCCTCTCAAGGTTCTTAAAATCTCAATTCCTCTCCATTTTATGTAATGGTTTCTTATTATCAAATCACTTAAATTTTGTCCACTAAAGTCAATTCCATCCCTCATGATTCCAAGCCAAAACCGTGGCCTTCCTTAATCCTTAAAATTTCATTCTTTCACATATCATGTGTTAGTTACTTGATACTTAATTACTCAATTTCCATTTCTCACAAGATTAATTTAATTGCCTAAGGTCCATGCCAAAACCATGGCTTCATAGGTCTTCTAAGTTCCACTTTTTATTTCTCATTTGTGTATTGATTCCTTAAGATCAATTTACTTAAGTTTAAGGTATTAAAGTCATTCCATTTGCCTTAATGTTCAAGCCAAAACCGTGGCATCATTGAGTCTTCAAAGTCCAATCTTTCCTTCTCTTTTAGGTATTAACTTCTTGTTATTAATTCACTTAAGTTTTTAGTTCATTAAGATCAATCCAAATCCCTAAGATTCAATGCCAAAACCATGGCTTCATAATGTCCAATTTTTCTTTCCACTTTTATGCATTAGTTTTCTTAATACTAGTTTACTCAAAATTTAGTTCATCAAAATTAATCCAATTTTCTCTTTACCAAGACCAAAACCATGGCACCCCTCTTGGGTATTAAACTCTCAAAATCTTCCATTCATAAGTTTCAATATTATCATTCAATCTTTGATTACATAAGTCTTATTTTACTTGTGTACAAAACCAATTTTCACCCCTAATTTCTAGTCAAAATCGTGGCACCATGTTGAGGTAGGAAACTCCAAATTTTCCATTTAGCAACCCCAACATGATCAAGCACAATTAATACATCAAACATATTCAAGAGCATAATCAAGTATTAATCAAATTCAAGAATACTAAATCATACAATTTTTACAATTCAAGTAAGCATACAAGGATGGATTTCTCCATCAATATACATACAAAGTCTCCTCACCACCATAAGTGGTTGAAGTGAGTAGTCTCCCTCTTACCTAAAGGAGACAATGCAAGGAAACAAACTCCTTGGTTCCTTGATTTGCAAATTCGGATTCCACCTTCAAGAGAACCATAAAGTGGTCAAATTTTCACAATCATAAACTAAGGATGGAAAAGAATGATCCTTGGTCACATAGGTGACCAAGGAAAACGAAATTGAGAAGTGAATGTGAAGAACTTTACCTAAAGCCTTAAGCTTGAACTCCTTGAGATTTCTTTTTGGTGATTTTCGGATTCCACTTACCCAAGAACCCTAGAGTGTTCAAAATCACTCACATCACACATCAATGCTCAAAAAGAGAAGCCCTTGGTCACATAGTAACCAAGGAAAACAAAAATGAGAAGAAATAGGAGAGAAATCAAGAATCTTTACCTTGGAAGACAATGCAGACAAGGTTGGATTTTGGGCAACCTTTCTAAATGAAACTTGTAGAGAAGATGTAGGTGAGTGTAGAAATATCTTTAGTGAAGAGAAAAATCAAAAAGCTTAGTCATCCATGGAAGAGTGATTTTCGGATTTGGAGAAGGAGAGGTAGAAAGGTTGGATTTTTGAAGAGATTTTCTAAAGAGAAAGTGTAGAGGAGGTTGAGAAAAGTCTAGAAATGGTGTTTATGGAGAGAAAAGTGATGAGAAAGCTCTCCAATGGTGGCTGGAAATTTCGGATTCAAGAGGAGGAAGAAGACAAGAGGTGGAGAGAAAATGGAGGTAGAAATGGAAAATGAAGACACTTTCTACACAAAGAAGGTAGAGGAAGTGAAGGCAAGTGTAGAAATGAGCTTGGAGAGGAGAAAAGATGAACAAAAATGGAGGAGAAGGTGGCTGCAATTTCGTGGCTAGGGTGGAGGTAGAGAGAAGGTGGAGAAAAGATGAAGAAGATGAAGTGAAGAGAGAGAAAATGGTAGGTTAAAGTGAGGTAATTTTGTGTATGTATTAGGTTAAGTGTGTAAGTCACAATTTTGCCCTCCTTGGGCTAGTGTGGGCCGCGGCATTGAGAAAGTATGAGGGAGAGAATTTGGCTTCTCATGCAAGCCAAGGGTAATTGGGTCATTTGGTGGTCAAAGCTTCTCAAACAAGCTTTGAAAAAGCACACAAATTTGAATTAAGGTAGATTTGATTTGACATAAAGTGGATTGCATTAGGATAAGGTGATAGGATTTCTAATACATGCTATTATCCAATGGATAATAGTTACAGTCGACAGAAGTCAGTTAAATAAAATACATGAACTGTGTCCAGCCTCAGGTTTAGTAAGATTCCCCGTCGACATTTCCATATTTCAAGGTTCTCGGGAAAATAAAATATTTTCCCGACTCCGCTCAGCGTGCACGTAAAACGAAAAATATATTAAAATATTCGACGTCTCTGGAAAAATTCTAGGAAATTCCCATAAATCACAAATATTATAAAACGACTATTCGTCACAAAATTTTCTAACTTTCGAAACGTTACAGTCGTTTACCCAACTCTGCCCAATGTGCACGTAAAACGAGAAATATACTAAAATATTCGACATTTTCGGAAAAATTTCAAAAAATTCTCAAAAATCACAAATATTGTAAAACAACTATTTGTCATAAAGTTTTCCAACTTTCGGAGCCTTACAGTCGTTTTCCATCTCTGCCCAATGTGCACGCAAAACGAGAAATAATATTAAAATATTCTCCATTCTCAGAAAAATCTAGAAAAATTTCCAAAAATCCCAAATATTGTAAAATGATTATTTATTGTAAAATTATTAATTTTCAGGATGTTACACTCTTCATTTGAACTTCATTTAACTCTTCTTGTAACACCCTCGATGACATGTTAGGCTTGTATAGGGTTACCTAGGTAGCTTAATACTTGTTTGACATGCATGTTGATAATCACATATTATATACATTAATAAACCCTCATTTTTAGTCATTTACACTCTTCATGTACTTAATTGATTAAGTCTGATTATGTTTTGTAAGATTGGATTCAAATTGGACTTAATTGATTTTTTTCAGCATTATTTGTGTCTTACACTGTTTCTGTATTTTAGTCTTATCTTGAGTTCTAGATGTCTAGAAATTATGAATTTTACCTTGCAGGAAAGTTGAGAGAAAGCTCTACAACTTTGATGAGAGCTCAAAGTCTCATTCAGACATCTAGTGGAGCTAATTGGGCTTGGAAGTCAGAACACGAGTTTTGTGACTGGAACCTGAACAGTGTATAGTAATCAGAGCATAACTCAAGCTGTAGGAACTTTCTTGGGCTGACATTTGGAGAGTTGAAAGTTAAGACCCATATCTACAACTTTCATGAGAACATAAGAGCTCATTTGGACAGCTTGGAGGTGATATTGGGTCTGGAAGTCAAAATAGAGGTGCTGAAACTGGGCCTGAATAGTCTGCAGTAATTGGATCATATCTTGGGCTGTAGGATGAATTTTTAGATGATTTTTGTGCCATTAGAAAGCTGAGACAAAATTCTACAACTTTCATGAAGACCATGTTGCTTCATTCTAATGGCATCCATGAGATCAGTACTGAATGATTTTGGAGACAAAGAATCTCAATAATTTTCCACTCACCAACTTACCATTTGGCATTTTCCACTCAATCATCCACTCATCCACCTACTCTTAATCAGCCCCCTTATCATTTTGTATCCCTAATCCTCTATAAAAGGCACCATTGGCTGATCATTTGGTGCTCTTGGTGTTAGGCTTAGTTTTAAGAAGTTATGGTTATGCTTGTTTATTGTTTTCCTTTGTTGTAATTTTCTCTTGCTCTAAATTGAAGCTATGTTCATCTTTCTCTTCTTTTCTCTTTCTTTCTTCTTATCTATGAGTAACTAAATCTTCATCTTGCTTAGGTAAAAGAGTGAAGCTCTTGGTAATGAAATAAGGTTAGATTATTCTATTTCTTGTGCTTAAATGATATATTATCAAATGGATATTATATGTGTTGTATTTTGTTTCCAATCAATTTAGAAACCTTCTTTGTATAATGGAGATCTTGATTTATTGTAGACAATAGGATTGGCACAGTGAATGCTTGAACTCATTTATAAATGTTAGTAGATAATTAAAGGAATCATAACATGATTGCATATATATCTGAAGTTTGAATGTTATATTTTCCGATGGGAACCTCCGTTGTGTGTGGATTTCAATTGAGTTATAAAGAGAAATAATCTTACCTTTAATTTATTACCAAGAGTGGATCTCCTAACCCAAGCAAGTTCTTAAATTCATTTGTGAACATCTTTTATTACTTTTGGTGTTGTGACAAATCCTTTTCTTACCTCAATTAATTTTTCTTCATCAATTCCCTGTGGATCGACCTCGGACTCTTGAGAAATTTATTACTTGACACAACCTGCACTTGGGTTTGCATCTTTAAATCCCGCAATCACTTGTGAAGTTTTATGACAAACTGAGTTAGTTTAGGCACTTTGCCGCAACACAGAAGGTGAAAAGTGGCCTAAAATGACTCAAAAAATAGTTTTAAAGGATAAGTTAAGGAAAATAAATATGGATAATTTATTTTCAAGTCATAAGTGAGTTAAGTAAGAGGCAATTAAAATTTTAAGAGAATCTGAGTTAATTTGGTATTTTTAAGCACTCTGAGTGAGTGTTTTAATACTAGATTGACTTGTAGTAGATATGGAAGTTTATGGAAATAGTGAAATTAATATTTTTATGAATCTTAGGCTTTATTCTAATACCTTTGAAAGTTAGGAAGCTTGGTTTAGAGAAATCTAAGTGTTCTTAATAGATCAAAAGTTCTAGTAAAAATTATTAGGGGCTTTTGGGGTATTTCACGTAATCAACCTTGTGAGAGATATTTCTCTCAAATCTCATCCACTCCCTCACTCACTTCACATTTTCAGCTGCTGGAAGGGAAGAAAGGAAGAGTGAAAAGGAGGAAAGAAGAGCAACCGAGGAAAGGGGAAAAAAGGAAGAAGAAAGAAGTGAAGGTGAAGAACTTTTGACCTCATTCTTTCAAGATTACAGGGGTAGGGGTTTCTTGACTTTTCTCTCTTCATCTTTGTTTATTTTCAAGATTTGGAAATGGGTGATGTTGAATGATAAAGGATTCAAGCTTGTATGCTTTGATCATAAGATAAAGTTTTAAACTTTGTTCTTAATTCTTGATAAACTTTGAATTTCAAAAAGGGGGTATGATGTGGGGAATTGGATTCCTTTAATGATTCTTGAACTCTATGGTTGAGAATAGATTGATTTTAACTTGTTTAAAGCTTGTTCTATGCTAAAAAACTGATTGGATGAAAGTTGGCTTTGGTTGGTTAAAAAATAGGGAAAACTCATTTATGGTTTAACTAGTTTTCCAGATTCCAAGGGGGGCATGGAGCTCTCGGGAAAAATGACCACTTTATGAAAAATTGTAGCTCTTTTTCTTAATTTTCCAATGCCATCAGAATCACCTCGTTTCGACCTTTGTAGCTCAAGTTATGCTCATTTTATAGCGTAAGGGTTAAATGACTTTTGACATTTATGTAATGGGCTATGTTATTTGATTGATTGGTGGGTTTGTATACCCTAGTATATTCATGTAAACCATGTTGTTGATGGGTTAGTGGGTTTATATACCCTAGTATGTTAATGTTGATGGCATAATACAAGAGAATGAATAGTTATTATAATGGTTAATGGATTGGATTATTAAGTATGTTGTCATAATGTTGATATTGAGACTGGTTATATTATATGATGTATTACATACCTGATGATTGGTGAAGACTGTGAGCCTTATATTTGGTGATAATATATAACAGAGTGAGCTTAGTGTTAACCCTCCCTATTATAGTGATAAGTGCAGGATGGTGATTTCCTTCCTTATCATTTTGGCAATTGAGGTGTGAGATTCCCTCTCTGCTAGATGTTATCCTAATTGGACGGTATTTGAGTGTGATGACTCATGACATATTACCATGGATTTGGTATCATGACATATTGCCATGGATTTGGTATCATGACATTATCGAATACATGCATCCACAGTTCTAGGACTTGCAGAGGCATACACCTAAGGCATCCATATTCATATCCATAACCACTACATGCATATCTCTGGGATGGAGATTCATGACATTGTAATTGTATGGGCGATTACGTATTTTTTAATATTGATGATAATACTGTGAGTGTGATGATTATTTAAAGATTGTTTATAGAATTGAGTTTTTATGTAAACTTATTAAATGAGATTCTATTTCGGGAAGAGAAAGGAAATGGATTTGGCCTTTGTCACCTTTCTAACTTATGTTAGTATATAACTTGAGTCTTAAAAGTGAGTTTTTCTCTGAAATAACTAGAATGATTATGATGACATGTTTTCTTAATAATCTACTGAGAATTTATAATTCTCACCCCATGTTTGTATTTTCCATGATGATTCCAGGAAAGAAGACCCTCGGATAGTTATGCGAACAAGATGCAAGGAAACTTAGTTTAGTTCCTTTTTGATACTTGTATATAATATTATTTTTTTGGGGCCTTGTGAGGCCTAGTTACATGTCTTGTATATATATATTTTGGCTTTGTGATAAATATTGAAGTTATATTGTACTCATCTTATTGTGGCTCATATTTTTTGAATATAAGAATTTATGATGTTAGAATTGTTTTAGTATATGGTAGCATCTGGATCTAATTACTATAGTATAATTTGATTATACCATCAGTATTAAATATAGGATGTTACACTTCTCATTTATCCACACATGCTTGTATGTAAAAATTTGATGGTTATATTTGAAATATATAGAGAGACTTGCAAAGCTAACTTCAAAAGTTCTCTAAATCATAAGTTATAATCAAATATCGTTTAAGCCCATTTACAAGTGTAATTTAAGTTGATATATAATGTAAAGCACGTACTACATTATCAACCATGCAATGTTAGCTCTAACAAGAATGCATGAAGCACATATGTACTTGAATCCAAAAAATATGGTTTAAGCATTTTAAGGCTTCAATTTTAATAAGAAACACATGATCACCATCAAAACTTATATAGGCATTTTAGGTAAACAATGATCATGTTAAGCATGTTATGTCAAGTAAGAAATTCTAGTATGTGTAACACCCCGAATTTCATTTTTTTGCATAAATATAAATTTTATAATTTTTATGATTTTTGAGAATTTTGTGAATTTTTCTGAGATTGTGAATATTTTAATATTATTTTGGGTTATCTGTGGGCCTAGGGTGGGCCCAGAAACACTAAAATTTTTTAATGGCCATAAAATTTTGTACTGTTAATACGGGGCCGAGGGATCTTACTAAACTCGAAACCGAATACAGTTACTAAATTTTCTTATACTGTGATTTTATTATTCACTGTACGATAATTACTGGTTTGTGAGCAGTAATTTCTATTCTGTGAGTAATAAATTCTTGTAGCTTTAGCCATATGCTAACCATGTGCTACTAATCCTTAGCATAGTCAACATTAGTGGCTTGACATGCCATTAACCAATAGCATTAAGTTAACAAAAATGGCTTGCTTAATTAGTTCCTAAACTAGATGAATTAGTAAGTTAACTTAAGCTTAAATGGTCACAAATTGAAACAAATTTGGGTTAGTAAAAGGCAAGGAGTTCCAAGGCCAAAGTGGAGTGTTCTAGGAGTTTCAAGAGCTTGTGATTCATCAAAGTGTGACCAAAGCATGACCACTTGATGACTTGAACCATGTGCTTGATTTGCACTTTGATTGACCATGTAATTAATTTCCCCACATGCTAGTACTCCACAACAATAAGCTTTGGTATAGACTATCCATCATAATTCTATCACCTTTAGTCACTTAAGCCATTCTCTTCATTTCTTCATTTCTACACTTAACCAAAATCTCTATTTCTCTCCTCTATGAACCATTCGGCCATCACCCATAACACCAATCATCAAGCTTCTAAAATTTTATCTAACCTTATTTCCTAAGCCTATACATATTCTAAGACTCTTCTATGTTGAAGACTTAAGCTAAATCCTTCATTTTCTACCTTTACTACAAGCTAGGGTTCTTAAAGTTTCAAGGTAAAATTCTTCTTCTTTGTTTCTAAGTTTGATTCTTGAGTTTCTAAACCATATGTTCCATGGTTTCTCTTATTCAAGCTTAGTTTGTAACTTTATGTTGGTTTAAGTTTGTTAGGGTTTTCTTTGGAGGCTACACAAACTTCTTGAAGGAAAGCAATTAAGTGGATTTTGTCTTCCTTGAGGTAAGAGGGAGATTAACTTCATTAACCATATGTTGGTGGTGAGGAGATGGCTTTGTTTATGGTTAAAAATTCATAAGGATTTATTCACTTGTATGGTTTTAAGCTTGCTTTGTTTGTGGTCATATATGGTTGGTTTATTTTAAAGCTTTGATTTTATGGTTATTTGTTTGATTATATGTTGGTTTATTTGATTATATACTAGTTTATATGCTTATGGTAGCATGATGATATTGTGTAAAGTGGGATATGATGTTTATGATGAGAAAATTGTATGAAGGTTCCAAAGAACCTAGGGGAGACTCACGGTTTTGAACATCACCAAGAGAACAGAATGTTTCAAATTATTTCTTAAGTTATGGATTAATGAATTTAGGGATAAGAAATTGGAGTAAAGGTTTTGTAAAGGATTTTGGTGAGGAAAAATGATTAAGTATGTATATGAAACCTAAACCTAATTTTCGGCCAACACACCAAAGTGTGGTATTTTAAATCCTAGATTATTTTACTAAGGATGAATTTTGGTAATTAGTTAACAAGAGTTTAATTTAATGAATTTTAGTAGAAAAAGGAAACTAGATTTAATGGTTGGAATTAAGTTAGTATGTTAAAGCTATAATATTTAATTAAATTAAAGAAATCAAATTTTTGAAAAGAATCATAGAAAATAATACGTAAAGGATTTTTAGAAAGATAATATTTTCAAGAAGGCCAAAATGGATATATTATTTAGAGGATTTTATAAAATAAATTTAGAAAGTTGAAAAAATATTTTACGTAAGTGAAAAATGCTAGAAATTACTATTTTTAAGCTACGCAATTGATTTTTACACTACGCGATTTAAAAAAACATTTGAAAATATTTATGTGATTGCAAAAACGTTGAAAAATATTTATGTAATTTGAAAACGTAAGAAAAACATTACGCAATTTCAAAAATGCGATAAAATGTTTACGCTATTGGAAATTACAGCAGTTGGCTATCGGGCTATTGTGGTGGGCCCCGTTATGTTGAAAAGCAGTTTTGTCAAGAAATGACACGTATATGTGAAATACTGTAAAATAATAGTTGTATGTATTTTTGAATCATACATCATGCATGGAAAAGCATGTCAATTAAGGCAATTGGCCTAGAAGATGGAAATTACACCTTTGTGCGGGTGAGAATTGCGTAGTTACGATCTTCAATGATCTTGGAGACGTCGGGGTATGGAATGTCATATGTGGCTAGTTGGTAGCACCACTGCGTCGTGGTATCCTTTTCAAACACATTGGCGGTCTTGACGGAGTTACTACTCTTTTCGTGATATGGTTGAAAGTGTCTTGTATTAGTCATGTTGCGCACCATGATATGATAAATGACACATGATTTGAGGCTAACGGTGTACTGACATGTACTCCCTATCATTCTCTCCGAAACTGTGATTAGCTCCATGGAGTAGGAAATAGGTCGTTGTACACATGCATAATGGGTTAGTATATTGGTGTGATATTTATGCTTATTCGATATGTTATATATGATATGATATGATATGATATGAATGTATATGATAATATTGTATCTGTATCTGTTACTGTCATTTTCTATATTGCCTCATTGGTATTGATGTAGGGGATCTCACCTCTTTGTTATGTTATACTCGTTGTATTGTATATATTTGATGAAGACCGAGGAGGTGAGGAGGCTGATAAATCTTTTTACTACCAGTGACAGTTTTCTTGTGTTTACTTGGTATGGCGGCGAGGCGCCAAGTTTTAGGTTTTGTTATAGTTCAATTCCACGGTGGAATTGATGCTTGGAGGGTTAACTTAGATAGGGAAAGGTTTGTGTATACCAGGGATCTAACTCTGAACTTAAGTGGTACTAGGGATGGTATTCCTATCATGACACAATACATGCCTGTGCGTCTAGAGTTCTATATGCCTATACGTGAGCTTTGGAGTAGGAATACTTATACTCCACATGAGGATTCTATGATGTCAACTGCCAGGACACCAACTTGGCATGTACTGTATCCGCCAGGGTTCTTTGATGACAACACTGAGGAGGAGGATCCTAATGAGAGCTTGAACCTTTAGTTTGTTGAAGTTCTAGGTAAGTAGTTTTATTTTGGTGTGTAATGTATATGGGTGTATTTATGTAAATTATTTGCGAACAAGGATTGTAATATATAAAATATGGTGTGTTAGTTTTAATTACATTTCATATTTAAAGTTTTTATTTATTTTCTGTTATTTCGCAAATGAAATTTTAAAATCAGTATTTTTACAAGATTAATTCTTTTACAACTTGGGTAAGTTATATTAGGATTAGTCTTAAATGTGATACCCTACGGTGGGTGTTGCAGTATGCACATATGATTCAAGAACAAAAAGTACCTTATTGTAATGCAAGAATTGAAAAGCCATGGAATTATAAATTTTAAAACCATTTATGATTCATTTCAAGATATACTTCAATGTAAGAATCATTGAAGTTCAAAGACAATTTCAAGGCACAAAAAGAATCATTTACTTCTTGTTTTCAAGATATAAACATTTCAAGCAATTTCAAACAAGAAAACATATAACCTTTAACTTTCCATTCTCCAAGCAAGTATATGATAAACACATATTTTATTCATTAAGAAACCCTTATATTTAGTCATTTACACTCTTCATATTCTTAATTGATTGAGTTTGACATGATTTTGTGAGTTTGAGCTCAAATTGGTCCTAATTGAATATTTTCAGCATTATTGAGATTTTACATTGTTTCTGTATTTTGGTCATAACTTGAGTTTCTGATATCTGAAAATCATGAATTTTATCTTGTAGGAAAGCTAAGAGGAAGCTCTACAACTTTTATGAAGAGCTCGAAGTCCGATTCAGATGTCTAAAGGACCTAAGTTACATGGAAGTCAGAATACGGGTTCTGTCAGTAGAATCCGAACAGTGTGCACTCATAAAATCATATCTCAAGATGTAATAATGGAGATGGGCTGCAATTTGGACAATGGATAGTCAAGATCCAAATAAACAACTTTCATGAAGAACACATTTTGAGAAAAAGAAGTCTAGTAGGTCATTTTGAGCTTGCAAGTCGGAACAGAGGTGCTGAAGTTGGGTTTGAGCAACCTACGGTATTTGGGACATATCTTGGGCTTAAGGAAGCCAAATTTGACGAACCAGCTATCCATTTTATAGCCAAGACAAGGATCTACAACTTTTATGAAGAACACTTTTCGTGAATCTGAAGTATAGTGGGTCGTTTTTGGCTTCCAAGTCAGACACGAAATTTTCATCCATCCACTAATCCACTAATCCATCCATCCACTCATCCACTCATCCACTAACTCACCCACTCATCCACTCATACACTAATCCAACCACTTAACCACTCCACCCACCCATCCACTAATCCATCCACTCATCCATCCACTCACCCACTTAACCACTCATCCACTCAACTAACTCACTCAACCAATATTTAATCCAATCCACTCAACCACCCCACTCCACTAACCCACTCATCCATCAACTCACCTTTGTCATTTTGTTACCCTAGACTTCTATAAAAGGGCACCATTGGTTATCATAGGGAGGAGGGAACTCTCCTTCATTTTCTCTCAGTTTTTCTTGTGATTTCTTTCGAGCTATGTGTAACTAAACCTCCCTTGGTTAAGGGGGTGATGAAACCGCTAGTATTAATGTTGTAAACTTTGCATATTTGATTATTTCAACACAGTTATGTTTTTATTCATATATTTCTGAATCTATTGTTGGTATGAAGGTTTTTGTACTTGTTCATACTTTCAAAGTAGTAGATCTAGGTTTATTATGCGCGGTTGCGGTAGTAGATCTAGTGGGATGTATGATGTTCATGTGGGTATAATTATCTTTGTGCTATTGGCCGCTATAAAAAAGAGGTAGATCTGGGTTTATTATGCGCGGTTGCGGTATTAGATCTAGAGAAATATATGTTCTAAGTAATTTAATCCTGGTGTGTGATTAGACCTTAGTATAATTGGTTTTCTAAATCTTAATGCAATTGTTGGATAGTTGTAAGAGCGGTTGCTTTATGACTAATCAGTGATTAGGAGTTGATTTGAGCGGTTGCTAAATTAGCCAACACGTAAGGAAAACAGAGATTTAATCTCACAATTGCATAAAAACATAATTGAGCATGTTGGAATAAAAAGGATATGTGGATTTACATTATCATATAAATCTAGTGGTGGATTCAATCTCTTAACCAATTTTCTTATATTGTTGATTTTAGTTTGTTTATTATTATCTTTGAAGCTTGTTCATTGTTCATCAAAACTCCAAAACCCCCTTTTACTTGTTTATTGTTAATCGAGTCTAAATTGGGAATTGTTTAATAGTGTTAATTGAATTGGTTCTCTGTGGATCGACCCTTACTAACTACAACTAGTTGTAAGGTTTTTATTTTCTGGTGGGCACGACAACTGATTTTTATCTTAATTTTAATCACTACATCCGCACGCATCAGAATTTTGGCGCCGTTGCCGGGGAACCAATTTTTTTCAATTACATTATTAATTTATTTCCTATTTTTATTCTATTTTTATTTTATTTTATTTTATTTTGTTTTTAATCTTTCTTTCTAAGTGTTTTGTAGGTGTTGATGTCCTTTGAAGGAGTAGACGAAGGATTGCTAAATTTGAGGAACTATATTGATCAACTCACTTCACATCCTCAATTTCCTTCCATCCTAGCTAACTTCCAACTCACACTGTGACATTGAAGCTGCCCGTTACATTGATCTATCAAGTTCGGAGACATTTGAGCCATCTGAAATATCCGAAGAAGTGACAATGGCGAGAAAACACTTTAAGGGCATTGGGTGCTCCAGATCTAGATCAACACCTCTTTGCATAGACATTCTTGAAAATGAAGAGGCATTTGAATTGAAATCCGGTTTAATTCATCTTTGCCATCTTTCAATGGATTACCCGAGAGAGACCCCAACAAGCACTTGAAGGAAATCCATGTGGTATGTTCTAGCATGAAACCTACGATAATTCATGTAGAGCAAGTCAAGTTGAGAGCTTTTCCATTCTCATTGAAAGACTCGGCTAAGGAGTGGCTTTATTACTTGCCACCCGGATCCATCCAATCATGGCGGGACATGGCCCGAACTTTCCTACACGAGATACTTCCCCGCCTCAAAAGCTGCAACAATCGAAAAGAAATCATGGTATTCAACAAAGGCATGGGGAATCACTCCATGACTACTTGGGAGAGATTTAAGAAGCTATGTTTCAGCCCTCATCATCAAATAAGTGAGCGACTTTTAATTCAAGTATTTCTATGAAGGCTTACAAGTGATGGATCGCAACATGATTGATCTTTGCTAGCGGAGGAGCATTGATTGATAAAACTCCTCAAGAAGCTAGAAACTTGATCTCAAGAATGGCTGCCAATACTCAACAATTCTACTCTAGAAATGACATTGGAGTAAGAGCAGTGAAAGAAGTAGAGACAACCAGTATACAACAGCAAATGACTCAATTGACTGCTATGGTTCAGCGGTTAATGGATTCAGGTAAAGCACCAGTTCATGCTTGTGGGATCTGTTGTTCATCTGGACATCCCACTGATATGTGTCCCACTCTCCAAGAAGACACAAATGAGGAGGTAAGAGCAGTAGGGGGATATCTGGACTTTCAAAAAATTACAACCCCTACTCAAACACATATAATCCGGGTTGGAGGGATCATCCAAATTTCAACTATGCAAAGCAACCTCAAAATCAACCTCCAACTTATGGACCTCCAGGATTCCAACAAAGGCAAGTACCTTTCCCTCGAGACAAGAAAGTTCAAGCTCCTAAGCAATCGAGCCTTCATTAGAGGAGCTAGTAAAACAAATGGCCACTAATAATTTGCAGTTCCAACAAGAAACAAATGCAACTATACAAAGTTTCAAACAAGAAACAAGGATCGCAATCAATAACTTGCGAGAATCGGATAGGACAGTTGTCCACGAGAATTCAACAAGTTTCAAAGCCAAGCTTCGGAAACTACCCTCACAAAGTGAATCCGAGGGAAAATGCTAGTCTTTGTCACATTGAGAAGCGGAAAGACGATGGATGAGCCTACCTCTCTTCCACCAATCATTCAAGAGAAGGATGAACCACCCAAAGAAGCAAATGATAAGGGGCAAACTTCCAAAACCCCTAAGGTAAGTATTTCGAACCCCTTCCTAAATATGTCACTAAAGCTCCTTTTCCTAGGAGGTTGGTTAAAACCAAGAAAGAAGAAGCGAAAAAAAATACTTGAGACTTTTAGGAAGGTAGAGGTTAATATCCCTTTGTTAGATGCCATTAAGCGGTACCTAGATATACAAAATTTCGAAAGAATTATGCACTAACAAGAGGAAGTTAAAAGGAAATGAAAAGGTCCAAGTGGGAGAAAATGTTTAAATTTGTAATTAAAAAGAAACTCCCAACCAAATGTAAGGACCCCGCACATTCACCATTCCATGCACTATAGGTAACACAAGGTTTGAAAGGGCAATGCTTGATTTAGGTGCATCTATAAATGTCATGTCATATTCTATTTATGCATCTTTATACTTGGGTCCTTTGGAACCTACTTGGTGTTGTTATTCAATTGGTGATAGATCTAATGCATACCCTAAGGGTGTGGTTGAAGATGTTTTGGTACAGTGAATGAATTAGTGTTTCCTGAGACTTCTATGTTTTGGACATGGAAGAGGATGAGTCTCCCAAATCTGCTCCTATCTTGCTAGGAAGACCATTTTTGAAGACTGCACGGACAAAAATTGATGTGCACTCACGAATTCTAACAATGGAATTTGATGGGGAATTAATTAGATTCAATATTATTGAAGCTATGAGATACCCAAGTGATGTGCACTCTGCTTGTTTAATTGATTCTTTTGATCCTTTTGATTCTTTAATTTCTGCAGCTTTTGATACTGACCATTTTGATGCTCTTGATACAATTCTAACTCATAGCTTAGATGTACAGGAGGAAAAGAAGAAGAGTGAAGAAGAGCCATGGAGTGAAGACATTGATGAAATTGTTGCTGCCTTACAAGAGCTCTCTTCCACTCCAGAAGAGCATGAGGTAACTTTTGTTGATTTACCCGTTACTACCGATATACCTCAACCTTCACATTTGTGCGAGGCACTGAATTGGAACCGAAAGCACTACCGATCATCTTAAATACATCTTCTTGGGGAGAAGGACACCCTTCCAAAGTAATAATTGCAAAGTCACTCACCCAAGAGCAAGAAGAGAAAGCGGTAGTTTTTTGCGGAACATAAGACAGCCATTGGTTGGTCAATAGGCGATATCAAGGGTATTAGTCCCTCCGTTTGTGTGCACGGGATATTAATGGAGGAGGATACTAAACTCCGTGAGAGACCCTCGGCGGAGATTGAATCCTCCCATGATGGAGGTTGTGAAAAAGGAGATACCGAAGCTCCTAAGTGTGGGGGTGATCTACCCCATTTCGACAAAGAAGTGGGTAAGCCCGAGTCCGGGTAGTACCAAAGAAATCTAGAATTACTTGTGGTAAGAAATGCTGAAAATGAGCTTATTCCCACTAGGTTACGATGGGTGGCGTGTTTGTATTGATTACGGGAAGTTGAATGCCGCCACGAGAAAAGACCACTTTCCTTTACCTTTCATTGATCAAATGTTAGAAAGATTAGTGGTCATTCTTATTATTATTTTCTCGGATGGTTTTTCGGGTTACAATCGAGATTGCCATAGCTCCGAAGACCAAGACAAGACTACATTCACTTGTCCATTTGGTACCTTTGCATATAGGCGAATGCCTTTTGGACTCTGCAATGCACCAGGAACTTTCCAAAGATGCATGATGAGTATATTTTCTGATTACATTGAAAACATCATTGAGGTTTTTATGGATGACTTTAGTGTCTTTGGAAATGATTTTGAAAATTGTTTGGAACATTTAACTTTGGTGCTTAAAAGATGCATTGACACTAACCTGGTACTGAATTGGGAAAAATGTCATTTCATGGTGAATGAAGGTATTGTGTTGGGTCATGTAATTTCTGCTAGGGGAATTGAAGTAGATAAAGCTAAGGTAGAACTCATGCATTCTTTGCCACCACCCACTAGTGTGCGGGAGATTCGTTCTTTTATTGGTCATGCAGGTTTCTACCGGAGATTCATTAAAGACTTTTCTAAAGTCTCATTGCCCCTTTGCGTACTTCTTCAAAAAGATGTTAATTTTAACTTTGATGAGAAATGTATGGAAGCTTTCAATAAACTCAAGAAGTTGTTAATCTGTTGCACCTATCATCGTGCCACCCAACCGGGAGTTACCTTTTGAACTAATGTGTGATGCCGGTGACTTTGCGGTAGGAGCTGTCTTGGGACAACGAGTTGATAGAGTTCCTTATGCCATTTACTATGCATCAAGGACTCTAAATGATGCTCAACTTAATTACTCAACCACAGAAAAGGAACTTCTAGTCATTTGTATTTGCTTTAGAAAAATTTAGATCATATCTAATTGGTTCTAAAGTGATTGTGTTTTCAGATCATGCGCCTTGAAGTATCTTCTAACAAAGAAAGAAGCAAAGCCTAGATTGCTCCGATGGATTTTATTGCTCCAGGAATTTGACTTGGAGATTAAAGACAAGAAAGGGAGCGAAAACTTGGTGGCCGATCACTTGAGTAGATTGGTAACTGAAGAGGAAGAAATGCCTATCATGGAGACTTTTCCAGATGAATATTTGATGGTTGTCAACACCATAATCCCTTGGTATGCTGACATTGTTAACTACCTGGTTACTAAGGACTTTCCGGAAGGTTTGAACAAGGCCCAAAGAGATAAATTAAGGAGTGACTGTAAATACTATATCTAGGATGACCCGTACTTATGGAAGCATTGTGCAGATCAAGTCATTAGGAGGTGCATTCCTGATTCTGAGACACACTCCATCCTCTCCTTTTGCCACACCTATGCATGTGGAGGACACTTTGGCAGTAAAAGGACAGCCAATAAAGTGCTTGACAGTGGTTTCTATTGGCCTTCAATTTTCAAAGACGCTTACAACTTCGTAAGTCTTGTGGCCGCCGTCGAGAAGAACAGTAATATTGGTCCTCGTAATCAAATGCCTCGAGACTCCGATCATTTTTGTGGAACTCTTTGATGTGTGGGGTATTGATTTCATGGGACCATTCCCTCCTTCATTTGGTTTCACATACATTCTTTTATCCGTTGATTATGTGTCTAAATGGGTGGAAGCAAAAGCCACTCGATCGATGATTCTAAAACTGTTTGCGATTTTGTTAAGTCACATATTTTCTCCAGGTTCGGGACCCCAAGGGCTATCATCGGTGACCAAGGGACCCATTTCTGCAACAAAACCTTTGATGCTCTATTGAAGAGATATGGAGTAATGCACAAAATTTCCACTCCTTACCATCCACGGACAAATGGGCAAACTAAGTGTCCAACCGGAGATTAAGTCAATCCTTGAAAAGACAAAGTGAATCCCTCAAGAAAGGATTGGAGCACTCGACTTGAAGATGCTTTATGGGCTTATAGGACTGCCTATAAGACTCCCATCGGCATGTCACCATTTCGGTTGGTGTATGGAAAGCCCCGTCATTTGCCCGTTGAGTTGCAACATCGATCTTACTTGGGCCATTAAACAAGTTAATATGGAATTGGAAGGTCTTTGGAAAGCAAAGGAAGTTCCAAGCACGGAATTGGAAGAACTAAGAAATGAGGCCTTTGAGAATGCCCCGATTTATAAGACTAAAGCTAAGGCATTCCACGACCAATTGATTTCCGAAAAGAAATTTCACGAGAGGACAAAAAGTCCTGCTATTCCAATCAAGACTCAAATTATTTCCGGGTAAACTGCGTTCTAAGTGGATTGGGCCGTTTGTGGTAACTAATGTTTTTCTTTTGGTGCAGTTGAGATCAAGAGTGAAATTTCGGCAAAGCATTTAAGGTCAATGGTCATCGTCTCAAACCATATCATGAACTTCCTGACAGTGCAGAGATGGAAGTGATGACCCTCATCCTTCCACAATATGAGGAGCATTGAAAGTATCATCATGTCGGGCTGAGGACAATAAACTAAGCGCTCATTGGGAGGCAACCCAACCAGATTTGCTCTCTTTATCCCTTTTTATTTTGTGTTTTCATTAGTTTCTTAGATTATGTTTTTATCTATTTGTTGGTTGTAAGCATTTGAATCTCTAAAAAAGAAACCAAAAAAAAAAAAATAGCTGTGTGCCCGACAATAAGGTAGGTAGTGCCATTAAATTTTGTCACTCGGAAGCATGTGAAGGTCACTTTTCTTCAGCGACAACAACTGCAAAAATCTTGCAGTATGGATTTTATTGGCCTACTTTATTCAAGATCTGTTACACCTTTTGCAAAAGTTGCGGAAATTGGTCAAAAAGGTTCTGCTTTGAGATTATCATCTGCACCTACTCCTTGAAAAATTGAGATCTAGGTGGCGCGGTTCTTTTGCTGTCAAACACGTGTATCCTCTGGGGCCGTAGATATTGAGGATCCTAGGAATGGTAATGCGCTTAAAGTTAATGGACAAAGACTCAACCATTCCTGGAAAACCAAGTTCTTAAGTTTTTTTTTTGTGTTGCCGGTTAAATGGCGGATACGGTACTCCGTGACTCTCAAGTCGGTTTCTTTTTTAGTTTCCCAAAATAACTGAATCCTTCTTCTCCTTCAAAATGGATGTCATTCTTTCAAACCTAAGAAAACATTTTCCTTCTCTTCCTCAAAATGCTCTGAGAAAAATCTACAAAGTTTGATGTGAAAGATTGAGACTGTTAATGCACAAAGGTATGCTAGAAGATGTACGCTGGATAATTGAAGCAAAGGTTTGATTAGCAGGTGAGTCCTCAATTTCATTTGACTCATATATGTCCGGTCTTGGAAGAAGTTCATATTCTAAAAGGAGAAGAGCAAAAAGGTTACAAGTCTGTCACAAATGTGGACGATGGAACTGTAACAAGCGATGTCATACTTTGGGGATGGTTTCCGCAAATAGAGAAGATAAAATTTTCTTCATTAAGAATGGACTGAGTAAGGAGTCATTAGATGATATCTTATCGACTCTTGAGACGCATTCTTGTGGATTGGTGCATCGTGAAATTCTTAAATTGTGGAATCTCTTCAAGGATGAAGAAAAACGCTACAGTCTTGGGAATCTGACTCTAAAAGACCCTATTTGCCAATTTTTAAGAAAATTGGATGGGAAGCTTATCTTCGACTCATGGAAGACGTTTAAGCCGTTACTGGACGTTAAACCAGAGGCGGATGTGAGTCACATCCACAAACAATCTGTACATATCATCATCTTCTTCTTCTTCATGTCATCTCTCAAAAAAAAAAAAAAAAAAAAAAAAAAAAAAAAAAAAAAAAAATTTATGTATACGTCTTAGGGTTGGCTTTGGTAACACACACCGTGAATGGGGAAATGCATGCATCTGATCCAGCCTTCTTAATTGAAAAACAAAGAAGGTAGATTGTATCCCACATGTGAGGCAGCCAGCGTATTATGGCCACTTGTCCCTTTTGGGAGCCCTATGTTGCGCCGGGTCTTGAATGGGTCGAATCTTGGTCAACAATGCTTTGGCACAAAGCCGAAAGAGCAGACTACCTCCATCCCAATCTTAAGTAAGTATACACTCATCTTTCATCAAGTTTTTCTAACAATTTCAAAAAAAAAAAAAAAAAAGAGGACGTGATGTCTCTTGTACTACTCATGACGCGTAAGATATAAAGATACGCCATGGACACCGTACATACAGGTATGTCATCATTTTCTATTTCTTTTATCTTTGTATCATTTTGTTGTATTTTGATTTTTGTACGACGATCCTTTGAGCGGGGTCCTTCGGGGGTTTCTAGACTTCTTTACCTTGATGGTTTTCTTGAAGTCAAAAAATAAAAAAATAAAAAAAAAATAAATAAAATAAATAAAATAAAAAAAAAAAAAAAAGTAAAAAAAAAAAAAAAAAAAGAAAAGATTCTGTGTTTCTTAATTTCAACCTTTTTCGACAACACCAACCTACCCTCATAGGTGCAATTATTCCCCTTTCCATTCTTTTTCCTACTTAAACACTCCATTTTCTCCATTTTCCTTCAACTCAGAAACACTCAAAGGGAGGAAGAGTATAGAATGGGGCCTTCTATTCGTAACCTCAAAAATGTCTGTGTTTTTTGTGGGTCGAGTTACGGGAAGGGATTAGAGTTTGTAAACGCAGCTAGCACTCTTGGTCAATCACTTGCTGCGAGGAATATTCATCTTGTATATGGGGGAGGTTGTCGTGGGTTAATGAGGGCTGTATCACTTGCTGCTTTTATAGGAGGCAGTCAGGTTTTAGGTGTTATTCCTAAACCTTTGGCTGAAAATGACATCACTGGAAAGACAGTTGGAGAAGAAATTCAGGTAACATCTATGCATGGACGAATGAAAACAATGGTTGATAATTCTGATGCATTTATTGTCTTACCAGGTGGTTTTGGTACTTTAGAAGAAATTTTTCAAATTGTCTCTTGGTAGAACTAAACATCCACCATAGACCCATTGGTTTGTTGAATGTTAATAATTTCTTTGATCTTTTGTTATCTTTTCTTGACAAAGTTGTGGAACAGAAATTTATCACTCCTTCAAGAAGACAACTTCTTATCTCTCCTCCACTATTGATGAGCTCATTGATAAATTAGAAGCTTTTAAGTATGTACCTGATCCGGTATTAGCTCAAATAGATTGGTCAACAGGAAGCAGCGAAGGAAGTAACAAGAAACAAAAGCCGATCTGCGACTTCATCTTTAATGGGTTTGATTTTATTGTACCTTGTTTCTGCTTTTTAAATTTGTGTCGACTTTCTCTAACAGGTAATATCTTTTGTCCTTTACTCATCTATATTTTTTAACATTGAGGACAATGTTGTGATTTAGTTGGGGGAAGGATAGTTGACCCAAAATATATATATATATATATATATATATATATATATATAATAAAAAAAAAAAATAAAAAATAATAAAAAAAATTTTTTTGTGTTGTTTGGAAAGTATGATATGATTGTCATGTACTTATTAAATCAATTAGTGATGGCGAGTAAGGAGTAATTTTACTCTTGAGACGCATCTTAATTGGTGGCGAGTAAGGAGTTTTTAGGTAGTAACTAATTAGTACTAAAGTTTTATTGTTTGATTTCTTTTCGTGGTCCGATGCTTGCATCGACAAGTGTTTCTTTTCTCGCTTGGCGTTGATTCACTTCTTATCGTTTGTGTTGCTCTTTTCTATATCTCTCTTTCACATTGAAGGCAATGTTATATTAAGCGTGGGGGGGAGATTTCAGCATGTTCTTTTTGTAAAAAAAAAAATTAAAAAAAAAAAGAAAAGAAAAGAAAAGGGGGTTCATTGCATGATTGAATAACTTTTCTCCCTTCTTGAACTGATATGCTTGGTGATGGATGATTAAATTGATGAATTGAGTTTGATGGATGCATACCTTGTGAGATTTTGAGCCTAATGGATGGATTCAACATTTATGTCATTCTCTTCTTTCTTGTGTGATTTTCATTCATGTTAATGACCACTCTAGAACTTGCTTTGATTCTTTTTAAGGCTACATTTCACTTGCATGCATGAACATGATTGAGGCCCTCTTTCTTAATTAGCTAGTTTAACCAAATAGCCAACCTTGTTTTCAATTTGATATCAAGCACTCTTTTGACTTCTTGGAAATTCTCTGATTCCTGCCAACCTTGTATATTTTCCTTTGCTTAACCCCTTTGAGCTTATTTGACCATTCCTTGTTTCTAGCTCATTATGTACCTTAAATGAAAAATCGTGTTCTTATTTTACCTTAGGGAATAAAAGAACATTAGCTTTGTTAATGGATGAGTTTTTGAACAAGTGTGGGGGTGTGTATACAAAATGGTTGTTGAAAAAGGAAAGAGTGCCTAAAAAAAAAAAAAAAAAAAAAAAAAAAAACCAAGAAAAAAGGATTGGGAAATGAATATGTAAAGGGATATACATTAGAGTTGGGATGAACTTTTATGCTTGTTATTTGAACTCACTCTCATTTGCTTTTATTCTCTTTGGTATTTATCCTCTCATATCCATTTTATCCTCTTCTGTTACCTTAACCTCACTACAACCTTGAATAAAGTCCTCATGATTTGTGTATGCATGTGTTTTGAGTAGTGGAGAAGTAGAAGATAAGCAAGCTTATGGTAGTGTAATTTTCATGGGTTGAATTGAGTGAAATACCTACCTTTTAAACACTTGAGAGATTGAGAGGGAATCTTGTGAAGATCTATCATTCTCGATTCATGTTGAAGATACCTTGCTTGTTGGTTTGAGATGTGGAGAATTGTTAACTCATAAATGTTTTGATCCCTTGAACCTTTGGTTGTTCTTCTTGATTGTAAAATTTTAGGTTCTTGAATGTCGTTGGAATTTAAATTTTTGTTAATCTCTTATGTCCTTGTTTTGGTCTTGAGTTTTGCCTAAGAGTGCAAAAAGCTAAGTGAGGGGGAATTTGATAAACACATATTTTATTCATTAAGAAACCCTTATATTTAGTCATTTACACTCTCCATATTCTTAATTGATTGAGTTTGACATGATTTTGTGAGTTTGAGCTCAAATTGGTCCTAATTGAATATTTTCAGCATTATTGAGATTTTACACTGTTTCTGTATTTTGGTCATAACTTGAGTTCCTGATATCTAACAATCATGAATTTTATCTTGTAGGAAAGCTAAGAGGAAGCTCTACAACTTTGATGAAGAGCTCGAAGTCCGATTCAGATGTCTAAGGGACCTAAGTTTACATGGAAGTCAGAATACGGGTTCTGTCAGTAGAATCCGAACAGTGTGCACTCATAAAATCATATCTCAAGATTTAATAATGGAGATGGGATGAAATTTGGATAGTGGATAGTCAAGATCCAAATAAACAACTTTCATGAAGAACACATTTTGAGACAAAGAAGTCTAGTAGGTCATTTTGAGCTTACAAGTCGGAACAGAGGTGCTGAAGTTGGGTTTGAGCAACCTACGGTATTTGGGACATATCTTAGGCTTAAGGAAGCCAAATTTGATGAACCAGCTATCCATTTTATAGCCAAGACAAGGATCTACAACTTTCATGAAGAACACTTTTTGTGAATCTGAAGTATAGTGGGTCGTTTTTGGCTTCCAAGTCAGACACGAAATTTTCATCCATCCACTAATCCACTAATCCATCCATCCACTCATCCACTCATCCACTAACTCACCCACTCATCCACTCATACACTAATCCAACCACTTAACCACTCCACCCACCCATCCACTAATCCATCCACTCATCCATCCACTCACCCACTCAACCACTCATCCACTCAACTAACCCACTCAACCAATATTTAATCCAATCCACTCAACCACCCCACTCCACTAACCCACTCATCCATCCACTCACCTTTGTCATTTTGTTACCCTAGACTTCTATAAAAGGGCACCATTGGTTATCATAGGGAGGAGGGAACTCTCCTTCATTTTCTCTCAGTTTTTCTTGTGATTTCTTTCTAGCTATGTGTAACTAAACCTCCCTTGGTTAAGGGGGTGATGAAACCGCTAGTATTAATGTTGTAAACTTTGCATATTTGATTATTTCAACACAGTTATGTTTTTATTCATATATTTCTGAATCTATTGTTGGTATGAAGGTTTTTGTACTTGTTCCTACTTTCAAAGTAGTAGATCTAGGTTTATTATGCGCGGTTGCAGTAGTAGATCTAGTGGGATGTATGATGTTCATGTGGGTATAATTATCTTTGTGCTATTGGCCAGTTATAAAAGAGGTAGATCTGGGTTTATTATGCGCGATTGCGGTATTAGATCTAGAGAAATATATGTTCTAAGTAATTTAATCCCGGTGTGTGATTAGACCTTAGTGTAATTGGTTTTCTAAATCTTAATGCAATTGTTGGATAGTTGTAAGAGCGGTTGCTTTATGACTAATTAGTGATTAGGAGTTGATTTGAGCGGTTGCTAAATTGGCCAACACGTAAGGAAAACAGAGATTTAATCTCACAATTGCATAAAAACATAATTAAGCATGTTGGAATAAAAAGGATATGTGGATTTACATTATCATATAAATCTAGTGGTGGATTCAATCTCTTAACCAATTTTCTTATATTGTTGATTTCAGCTTATTTATTGTTATCTTTGAAGCTGTTCATTGTTCATCAAAACTCCAAAACCCCCCTTTTACTGTTTATTGTTAATCAGAGTCTAAATTGGGAATTGTTTAATAGTGTTAATTGAATTGGTTCTTTGTGGATCGACCCTTACTAACTACAACTAGTTGTAAGGTTTTTATTTTCTGGTGGGCCTGACAACTGATTTTTATCTTAATTTTAATCACTACATCCACACGCATCAGTATATAAGACAATTAAGCATCAAATAGAAAGGATTATAACTACTTATGAGCATGTGAATTTTCATATTTGAACAAAGAGAATTGGTCACAATCTCAAGAACAAAGATATTACCATAAAACATGTTATTCCAAACAAAGTGTGTACATATCTAGCATGTTTGCATATGTAAAGACATTTTCGAGGCACAATGCTAGAAAAGCACAACTTAAGGCATGTTAAGGCATAAAAACAAATCTCTACTTCTCAAAATATCACATAATATTCAATTTAAAGTATAAATAAGGATAAGAGATTGATATTGTAACATCCTCTTCAACATGTTAGACTTGTAAATAGTCACAGAGGTAACTTAATACTTGCTTAACACGCTTGTTTAATTTTGTGACAATTTGAGTTAGTTTAGGCACTTTGCTACAAGTTGAAAGTTGAAAGGTGAAAAGTAGCTTAAAATGACCTAAATATTAGTATAAATGGCTTAGCTAATGGAAATAGATGTGAATAATTTATTTCTAAGACCCAAACATGTATTTTGTGATGTGGTTAAAATTTTAGAATAATCAGAATCAATTTGGTATTTTTAGGCATACTGGTTGTGTGTTTTAATGTTGGAATGACTAATCATAGATATGAAAAGTGATGGTTTTGGTGCAACAAGATTTTTGATGAATCCTATGATTTATTTTAAACTTTTTGGCTTTAAGAAAACTGGATTTGGAGAAATCTAAGTGTTCTTAGCAAATCGTGAAGTATCATTTAGTCACTTAAGTGACCAAGCCTCTCACGGCTGTAGCCACTATCTTTGACTTACCTTGGTGATATTTCTTTCATCTTTTCTTGGTTTTTTCACTCACTCTCTCTTAGTTGTTTAACCTGAACCAGTAGCAACAAAATAACAAGGAGAAAATGAGGAAATATATAGGGAAAAAGAGGAAAGAAAGAAGAAGAAGCTAAGGAGAAAAGGCAAGCTTGAAGACTTGTGATCATCTCCATCATCAACTCCATCTTTGCTACTAAAGGTAAGGGGTTTCTATCCATTTTTACCTCTTTTGTTCATTTTGATGTAGTTAGGGTTCTTGGATGGGAATTTGTGGTTTGGTGAGCCAAATCTTTGTTTTTAACTTGATTCTTGATTCTAAGAGTTGAGTTAGCGCCTTTCCAACTCATTGGGTGCCATGGTTGCTGGTTTAGCTTGGAGGATGTCCATAGGCCTATTTGATGAGCATTTTAGGTTTTGGATGTTTGTTGGCTTAATTGGTTTTAAATCTATGTTAAATGAGTTGAATTGGTGTTTAATGATTCTAACATGTTTAGAGACCATGATTAGAGTTAGAAAACACTTAAAATGCAAGTTTGCATAATTGGAAACTGTTTTGGAGTCAATGGAATAGTGGCTCAATTTGTAGAATTGACCATGCCTAGGAGCAGCTTGGCCATGCCTAGGCATGGAATGATCAGTTTTTGGTCTAGGCGAGACAGAGAGCACCACACCTAGGTGTGGTAAAACCAAGCCTAGACGTGAGACAAGACATAAGGCACACCTAGGCATGGAAATGTCAAGCTTAGGCATGAGTTCCAGAACTTAGCAAGAAATGTGTTCTTGATGTTTTGGGATTTCTTAAGTGTTGGGATCACTTATATATGCTTTTCTAAGTGTGTTGAGACACATGTGGAGTTATTTCTTGGAGAGGATGACCTTCTACCATATATGAGATTTTGAAAAGCCTTAGATATTCTTTGAGAGATAGAATGCCATAAGGAGTATCTAAAACCTTGTTCAACATGAGGTTGACTTGCAAAATCAATTGTGAAGTGATGGTGTGAGGTTTTAGATATGAGAGTGCTAATTACATGGTTCTTGCTACTTTGTTGGATAAGTGAGGCTAGGACTTATATGTATTAGTATTTGTTTTGTCACTTGGTTATGAGAATCTTGTGATTGTTTCAATTATGAATTGAGATGGTTTTGGCACCTTTGGTTTTCATACTTGGTATTTGCTAATTTCTTATGTATTGTAACCTTAGATGGTGTGTACAGCCATGTGATCGGAGTATGAGGTGTTGGATCCAAGAGGTTAGGGTTACCGACATATGGGATTGGTAGTAGTACTCTTACTTTTGTGAGGGGAACGAGTCTACACATCACCAGGTGGTGTCAGGGCTTAATTGCCTATCCTACCCAGCATATACAAGGGAGCAAAGGTTCTTAGGAAATAAGTAAATAACTTGTGTTTTTAAAACTTAAAACCTGCATTTGTATTTGCATAATCATATTACTAGGACATTGTTTGAGCATACTCATACCTCATAACATAAAGCATTGCATAGTTAACAATTGTATAGGCAGTTGTCATTGCTTGACTGGTTGATTGGTTGGTGGCTTATTCAATAGTATCTTAGGATTGTATGGGTGATTCTTTGATGTTATTGATTTCGGATATTCTATTACATAGAGTATTAATATATGTTCAGTTGAGTTATTTGTTTATAAATGGTTAACTACTGGTCTTGGTATGCGAATACTAAGAAATTGTGATTTCTCACCCCTGCGTGTTCCATGTAAATCCAAGTGAAGACCTTCCATAGGAAAAGGGCAAGAAAAAGAAGAAGCAGAAGACTTAGTTTATCACTTTTATTTCTTTTTGAATCAGATTGTATATTTGTACTTTTCTGGTTGTTTGTAAAAGTTTATGTATATAGTATGGCTTGTTAGGTAGTGATGTATGTATATATGATCTTTTTATCATTCATGGCTCTCTATAATGACTATACAAGTTATTATTTATTTTATGCATTTTTAGAAGTAGCATGCTAATCTGATTTATCTTAAAATATTTTTGTTTATTTTACAATAATTTGTATTAGGGTGTTACATTATGGTATCAGAGTTTTTATCCTATTGAGCCGGGGTATAAACTGGCTATGCTTAGGCATGTTTAAGAGTTCCTTTTTGTGTTATGCATTTCTTTGTCTCTTGTATGAGATGTTTGATTGAATTGTATGACTTGCCTTTGGTATGACTGTTTTAGTTACTATTGCACGATTACTTGATATTGGGATTAGCTACCTCAGTATGTATTATTCTGTGTTTACAGAAAACTATGGCAGCATGAGGGTGATGCCATGGGAGTAGGAACTCTGAAAATGAAGGCCTTGACATGGCTGGATATGGAAATGGCTAAGATAATGAGAGACCAAATAGTCACTACTATCAATGCTATGCGAGAGCAAACTGTCGCAACATCTGAAGCTATAAGAGAACAAACAGCTGGGACAACAAGGATGTTTAAGAATTAGTACGACTCAACATTAACCACCTACACCATCACCAATCCACTAGGGGCAACCAAACCAAGAGGTAGTTAGGAGGAATCAGACTTTCCAAGACCTCTCGGAGTTTAGGAAAACTAATCCGTCTTCCTTCAAAAGGGAGTACGACCAAGTCAGAGCTGAGGGATAGCTCAAAGAGATGGAAAAGATTTTTACTATCATGGCTTTCTCTGTAACACCCTGGAAAATATGTTAGGCTTGTAAATGGTTACTGAGGTAGCCTAATACTTGCTTAACATGTCTGTTGAATTTTGTGACCTTCAGAGCACGTTTAGTCACTTTGTTGCAACGTTATGTGTGAAATAAATTTTTTTTAGCCTTAGAATTGACTTAAACTACTTCGTTAATGGAAGTAAGTGTAGAGAACTTGTTTCTAGGTCACAAATGTGTTAAAGAAGGTGTGGTTAAAATTTGTGGTTAATCGGAGTTAGTTTGGTATTTTTAAACATACTAGTTGTGTGTTTTAATGCCGAATTGACTACCAGCAGATATGAAAATTTATCGTAATGGTGAAATAAGATTTTTGATGAATTTTAGGATTTATTTTAAACTTGTTGGAGGCTAGGAAACTAGATTTGGTGAAATCTAGATATTCTTAACAGATCGGGAGTTAAGCCAAATATCTTAAGTGGCCAAGTATCATACATTTTCTCTTTTCTACTGCCTTGATTTTCTTGCCAAAAAAATGAGATATTTTTCTCATTTTCTCACCACTCTCATGGCTGCCTCAGGAAAGCAAAGAGGAAAAGGAGAGAAAGGAGTTGGAGAAGGAGAAGCAACAACCAAAGAGGAAGAAGAAGATTTTAGAAAGGAACTGCTTAGTGATTTCATTTCTAGCCATTGAGGTAGGGGTGTTTTCCTTCCACTCTTACTCTTTCTATTCTCTTTTCATGCATGAATTATGCATGACTTGGGTTAAGAGTGGGTTTTAGGTGGTTTTTCTATGGTTGAGTGGAATTAACTTGTAGGAAACCTAGTTTGTGATTAAGTTGAATTAGTTCTTGCATGGTAAATGATAGGAACCTTAGGAAAACTCATTTAAGATGCCTAAGGTCAAAGTGGAGAAATGGGTATGGGATGAGTTTTAGCTCCTTAGATCTTGCTTGGTTCCACGTTTGAGGAGTTAAGAGTGAGCATGGAAGATGAACATGCTTAATGACCTTAGTTGAGGTTGGGAAAACCTTAGAATCCAAGATGGAAAGGTTGGGAGATGGATTGGAGTTAATAGAACAGTGGAAGCCATGCTCCACTGCACTATTTTTTGGTTTTCACGCACTAATAATTGGTTAGGCATCAAGCATAACCATTTATTATGTGAAAACAGAGAGGTTCTAAGTGGCCATAATCGATTATGCCAATGAATTATTGTGTCTTGGAAGAGAGACTCTTTTAAGCTATAACTGATTATAGGAAAGCCATAATCAATTATTGTGCTTAACCAGAATATGATTATAGGGGAAATTAGATTGTCCCAAGCCATAACTGGTTAGCAAGGTCCCATAACCGGTTATGGGCATGTTGAAAGTTAGAATTTGGCTTATCTTAGCTAACTTCTCAATAAGGATAAGGGCTAGAAACTTATGGAAACATAGCTTGACATCCTTGGGCTTCATGTAGAACTTGTTTAAGCTAGGTAATGGAATACCAATGGTTGAAATGAAGTGTTTATATGATTAATGTAAATCAATTAGTGTGTTAATTTTTCTGATACTTAACATCATTGTATTTCATGCTTGTAGTTATGAATATAAACCAATGGGCACACTAGTTATTGAAGTAATTGGCATCATTGTTTTTCATAACTATGTTGATGAGGTTGAGTCCTTATTGTTGATGAATCTAATGAATTTATAATGCTAATTATGTGAAGTAATTAGACATGTTTATACTTTTATGTACGTGTTTGTTGAAGGATGTGATCCTCATATTTATGGATAAACTTTTGATAGCAGGAGGACGTGCACCTCCCTCCCTATTGGTTATCCAAAATGGAGAGTAGTTAAGGTGGATTCTTTACTATATGAGGTGATCCAAACTTTGGGATACATAGGGCAGTTGAGGTGGTCTTTATCCTCATTACTCGGAGATATTGAAGACTGCATAGTTGATGGACTTCACTACCCAGAGAAAAGATTGCTAGATCTTGTTTTTAGTACTTATTCAAAACTTAGGATGAACTTCCTTTGATTTGTTCAGGGTTCTTGCATAGACTTAGTATCATAACATTACTCATTACATACTTAGGATATTGCATAGACATAATTTGGCATAGCATGGCGATTGTATGGGCAGTTGCCTCCATGACATTTAAATTCATGACATGCAATTGTATGGGCAATTGCATATTCTTTATGAATGTATTAAATGCTGGTTTTGGAATGCTTCTACTGAGAATTTGTGATTTATCACCCCGATTGTGTTGCCATGTAAATCCAGCTGTGAGTTCTTCAAAAGGGAAGCAGAAGATGTATGAAGACTAGTATATTTTATATGCTTTATATAGTTAAAGCTTGTATATATTATACTTAATCTCGTTTGTATATAACTTTATGTATTACAATGTGCCCTGTCGAGGCAATGATGTATATATAACTTTCAGTTTCTGCAAGGCTTCCATTATTATTTGAACAAATGATGTAGATTAGTTGATGTTTAAGTTAAAAGTAGCATGGTTAGTATTGGTTATTCTTATATATATAAGATATATTGGGATATCAATATTGGGATGTTACGTTATGGTATCAGAGCAGTTCATCCAATTGAGTCGGGGTATGGACTGACTATGCTTATGCATGTTAGGAGTTCCTTTGTATGTGTTATGCATTTCTTTATCTCTTGTTTGAGATGTTTAAGTAGAACTGCATGACTTACCTGTTATTGGATTAGTAGTAGCTATTGTTACACAATTACATGATATTGAGGACTGATCAACTCAATATATATTGTTCTGTGTGTACAGGAAACTATGGCACCAAAGAGGTGGACCCGTGAGACAAGGGACTCAACTAGAAAAAATTTGAATATGGCTGAAGTTGTGATGGCAATGGTCGAAGCAATGCGTGAGCAGACAACTGCAAATGCTACTACAATGAGGGAACAGGCAGCTATGACTACTAGACTGGTTAAGAAGTTGGGGGCCAATCAACCACCACCAGTACCACCACCGGGGCATGAGGTACAGACGGAGAGAAACCAGAATTTCTATTATTGTTTTTGAGTTTTGGAAGGTGAGTGCACCATCATTCAAGGGGGACTATGATCCGACAAGGGCCGAGGAATGGATAACAGAGTTAGAAAAGATTTTCGCAGTTATGAGATGTTCTGAAGACTAGAAGATGTCTTTTGCTGCGTATATGTTAAAATGGGAACCTAAACACTGGTGGAATAGTGCAATGAGGATAATGGAGGTAGCTGGGACCCAGGTGACTTGGGAGGTATTCAAGGTTGTTTTTCTAGAGAAATACTTTCCACAAAATATGCAGGAGGAGAAAGAGATGCAGTTTCTGCAGCTGTAGTAAGGGAACATGACTGTTGGATAATATGTGGCTAGATTTAAGGAGTTGTCCAAGTTTTCTTCTTCTCTCCGATACAATCCAAATGATAGTTAGAAATGTGAGAAGTTTGAATGGTTTAAGAGAGGGTGCGAAGAGGTTAGTGAAGCCTTTTAAGATTAGGGATTATCTTTCCTTGGTTAACAAATACAGAGTTATCGAACGCTTCAGTTTAAGATAACAACCAGAGCATCGATCACATGATTACTATAAATAGAAGAAAACTGATGAAGAATCCGAGAGGAGTGCTTTGGATCCCAGAGATCAGTAGGACAAAGGAAGGCAAGTTCAGAGAAATGGTAATGAGCAAAAGTGTAATAAGTGTGGTAGATACCACACTTATTATAGTGGATCAGATAAGTTGTTATAAGTATGGCAAGAATGGACACTATGCCAAAGATTGTCCTCAGAGGAAAGAAGCAAGACGGATGCTAGACCTACAGCCCAAGGGAGAGTCTACATTCTACAAGGTAAGGAGACTACACAGTCTCCGGGTTTAGGAAAGGGTAATTACATAGTTGTACTTATTGTGTAATTTTGTTTTCTTGAGGTTTGGTTGTGCCTGTTATATGTGTGAGTTGTTTAAGACTTCTTACCTTAAGTAAGCCAAGTTTTGGGAACAAAATTTTTAAAAAGGAGGGGATAAATATAACACCCTAGAAAACATGTTAGGCTTGTAAATGGTTACCGAGGTAGGCTAATACTTGCTTAACATGCCTGTTGAATTTTGTGACAGTCTGAGCACGTGTAATCACTTTGTTGCAACGTTATGCTTGAAATATAATTTTTTTTAGCCTTAGAATTGACTTAAACTACTTAGTTAATGGAAGTAAGTGTGGAGAACTTGTTTCTAGGTCACAAATGTGTTGAAGAATGTGTGGTAAAAATTTGAGGTTAATTGGAGTTTGTTTGGTATTTTTAAGCATACTGGTTATGTGTTTTAATACTAAATTGACTACCAGCAGATATGAAAATTTATCATAATGGTGAAACAATATTTTTGATGAATCTTAGGATTTATTTTAAACTTGTTGGAAGCTAGGAAACTAGATTTTGCGAAATTTAGGTGTTCTTAATAGATTGGGAGTTAAGTCAAATATCTTAAGTGGCCAAGTGCCACACGTTTTCTCCTTTCTGCTGCCTTGACTTTCATACCTTCAAAATGAGATATTTTTCTAATTTTGTCACCACTCTCACACCCTACCTCAGGAAAGCAAAGAGGAAAGGGAAAGAAAGGAGCTAGAGAAGGAGAAGCAACAACCAAAGAAGAAGAAGAAGATTTTGGAAAGAAGCTGCTAGTGATTTCATTTCTGGCCATTGAGATAGGGGTGTTTTCCTTCAACTCTTAATCTTTCTATTCTCTTTTCATGCATGAGTTATGCATGACTTGGGTTAAGAGTGGGTTTTGGGTTTTTTTTTTAATGGTTGAGTGGGATTAACTTGTAAGAAACCTAGTTTGTGATTAAGTTGAAATAGTTCTTGCATGGTTGATGATGGGAACCTTAGGAAAACTCTTTTAGATTCCTAAGCTCAAAGTGGAGGAATGGGTATTGGATGGGTTTTAGCTCCTTACATCTTGGTTGGTTCCATGTTTGAGGGTTTGAGAGTGAGCTTGGAAGATGAACATGCTTAAGGACCCTAGTTGAGGTTGGGAAAGCCTTAGAATCCAAGATGGAGAGGTTGGGAGATGGTTTTGAGTTAATAGCACAGTGGAAGCCATGCTCCACTACATTATTTTCTAGTTTTCACGCACTAATAACCAGTTAGGCATCAAGCATAACCGGTTATTGTGTGAAAATAAAGTGGTTCTTTATGGCCATAATCAGTTATGCCAATTAATTATTGTGTCTTGGAAGAGAGACTCTTTTAAGTCATAACTGATTATAGGAAAGTCATAATCGGTTATTGTGCTCTACCAGAATATGATTATAGGGGAAAATTAGATTGTCCCTGTAACACCCCAATTTTTAGAAAAATGTCCCAAATGTTCTGTTTGTTGTTTTTCAAGCTTTTGTGTAAAAGACTGTTGTGTCCCTATTTTACTGTTTCTTGTCTTTCTGTATGAAATACAAATTCGTTTTACAGGCGAAAATTTTATTTAGTCTTTTTACGTAATTTGTTTCGAGACGGTAAAATAAAAGTTTTGTCAAGCCACTGTTTTAATTTTTCTGGGAGATATATAGACATATAATACTGTCTGTAATTTTATTTGAACGTTTTGGATGATTTGCTTTGTTGTGGGGAAAAATAAAAAAATGACCATTACATCCCGATTGTACTGTTTTTAATTTTTCTATGTTACAGTGCTTAATATTATTGTCTGTGATTTTATTTGGACTTTTTGTGCGATTTGCTCCGGGACAGGAAAATAATATTTTTCTGGGCCGGGGAAATCTTGTTTTAATTATTCAGAGCTGGGGGATCTTACTAAACCCAATTCTGAATGAGACGATAAATAATCTTTTAATTTTTAGGATTTAACAGTCAAATAAAATAATTTTGTATTATATTAATATTATTTTATTAGTCAGTATAATTAGATGACAGTGGACCCGGAAATGTTTTACGGGACCCACGTTAAGTTAAAACAGTTAACTTAGTAGCTTAATTAAGCATCATTAGTACTAGAACTTTCAAGAACATGGTGACTAAGCTTAATGACTAGGCTAATTAGTGACTAAGCATGGTGACTAGGCTAATGACAATGCTAAAATCAACCAATGAGAGTTAAGCTTGCTAACCAAGTTTTAATCTTGACCTTTGATCCATCCTACGACTTGGATGAAGCCAAGCAAGGCTACACCTTGCATGCTTGAAGTCCACGGCCATTTGGCATTTGGAAGACCAAAAATTCACTTCATCTTCATGCAATTTCTCTCTTCTCTCTCTTCCAAAAACCCTAAACTCCATTGAAGCTTTCTTGAAGCTCTATTCAGCCAAACCCTAAACTATACCATCCAATCACTCAAAAATTTATCCAACCAAGTTTTCTAAACCTAAACACAAATCTAAGAACATCTCTAGTTGAGAGTTCTTGCAAAATCCTTCATTTGAAGCTTAGAAAGCTACTTGGAAAATTTTACCTAGAAGGTGAAATTTCTTGTTTTCCATTTCTAAACTCTTTTCCAAAGTTCTAAGCCATGATTTCTCCATGGTTTAAGCTCTCTTTTATGGTTAGTAATTTGTAGTTTTGTTTAAGCTTGATAGGTGACTTGGTGGAGTGAAACCGAAACCCTAGGAAAGGTGTGAAAGAGTGTTTGTCTTCATTTAAGGTAAGAGGAAGACTAATCTTATCATCCTTGGGTAGTGGTAAGAAGATGGAGATTGATTGTTGTGATTGTAGAATCCATAAGGATTCCTTTGTGTGTTTGTTAGTAGCTTATTTGTGTGTTTGTTAGTAGCTTTCTTATTTGATGTTTGTAATAATTTGTATGAAGTCGCATGTCTACAAACTTTGATTTGCATGTCTACAAGCTTTAATAATATGTATGTGTTAGAAATGCATGATAATTTATAGGATGTGAATAACATGCCAAGGTTTGCATGAGTGTTCCAAAGAACACATCAATGAGGCTCACGGCCATTAACCAAAAATGGAGAACCAAAATGTTCTCATCATTTTCTTAAAATGTGATTTAATTAACCTAGGCAAATTAATAAGATATAAAATTGTTTAGATGAAGGAAAATGAATTTAGAGATTAAATGACACAAGTGTATGTTTCGGCCAACATGCCAAACTAAGTATCCATGATTTCTAAAATCAAATCCAAACCATTTTCCAAGTATAAAGATGCAATATATGTTAAAAAGAATTTTTCTAAAATGAGTTTTGAAGAAATGAATTGATTAGAATTAAGTTTAAGAAATTAAAATTAATGATTTTACTGTTAGAAAGGAAACACAGTAACTTTTGAAAATTTCTAACATATGGCTCATACTGTATTTTGAAGCATGTTAGTGGTTTTCAAAAGGATTAAATTATACGATTAAAAATTAAGTAAACAGAACTTTTACGGAAAAATTAGGAAACCATTAATATAATTTTCTAAGCAAAATACTGTCAATTTTTATTAAAAATGGACAAATAAGATAGAAAAGATGTCCAAAAGACAGTATACGGTATGGAAAATATTTTACGTAGTTTAAACGTATTATTTATTACTTCTGTTTATTTAAACAGTAATTTTTAAGGGATTTGGACAATAAAATGATTTAAAAATCTTACGCGATTGAGAAAACGTATTAAAAACTCTACGCGATTTTAAAAACAGAAAAATAGATTTACGCGATTTAAAAACATTTGTAAAAACGACGAGATTGTGAAAACGCGATAAAATTTCTACGCGATTGACCAAAACGGTATTTTCTGTATTTTTCTGTTGTCAGGCTATAAGGTGAACCCGTACAGGCTTTGGAACAGTATTTGTCCGGTGGGACTTACTATATCTCTTATCTTTGAGGATATATTTTATTGAGGGTATTTTGGTAATTTCTTATTTTTGGATCATATATTGAGTTTATGCCGATTTTTGGTGGATTGGTTGACGAGGTGAATCACATCGTATTGTCGATGCGATAAACATAGTGTGGTTCATTGTCTTTATGAACTTGGAGACGTTAGTGTACGGAATCCCATAGATGGACAGTCGGTCGCTCCGCTGGGCCGTGGTAACCGATAGCACACTAATGGACTCGACACGCACTATATTTAATCGAGATTTCGTAAAGTCTAATAGTACATTGCCTGTAGTGCCACAACGTGAGACCATGAACTACACCACGCCTTGGACAGTGGGATCCATGTGTCGTGGGGCTATAGACACAACGTGTGACAGCACAATAGTTTGGTTGGGCAGCCATGGTACTAATAGATTTTGCGGGTCATTCTCTCTGATATCTGTATGTGTTTAGCTCCATGGAGTAGGATTGTGTCATATTGCATATGATTATATCTTGGACATTATTTTATGTTATCTGTTTATTTTTATCTGGTTATTATTATGATAAATTGTTTATTTCTTATTATATTTTATCTGTGATATTATGTGTTGTTTGACATTTAAATCTTTACACTATCCTGTTATTAATTACTGTTATAGCTTTTCATATTGCATGAACTGTATATCTGTTGTTTGTCGTTTTCTTATTTACCATGTTTGTGATGATTTTAGATTGTCTTACCTCTTTATTGTATGTGTTTTCTCAGTATATATTTATTTACGTGGTAAAGAGTTTGAGGAAGAGGAACACCTCTTGAGATTTTGTATCCCGAGGAGGAAGAAGAAGCGTTAAAGTCGAAGATCGACGACGATCAAGAACCATCTGATCATCCATATCCATTGGACTGATTTGTTTGGGTATGGCGGTGCCAGGATTTTTGGGTTTTGTGCAACTTGAGTTTCACGGTGGATCGTTAGCTTGGCATCTGCGGGGAAATAGAGACTCAGTGGCTTACGTGGGACGGTTGACTGTGTCCCTACAACATGCGTTTGATGGAGAGCCAGTTATGATGACTACTGTGTTTTTGCACTTAGAGTTACCTTTATCTCTTAGGCGTCATTGGGGTGGTGTGTCCACTGAGCCTAGTGAGATGAGTATCGTATCGACTGCGCGGTCTCGTATCCGCCGAGTGTCGAGGCATCCTGGATATTTATCTCCTGAAGATCTTCCTGAGAGTGATCCTTCAGAGGGTTAAATATGTATGATGTGTATTTTGGGCGCGTCTGCGTATGTATATATTGACTGTTACTGTTTTTATTTACTGTTTCTGTTTAAATATTTGTAGATATAGTTGTAAATTATTTGTATAACTTATAACTTGAACCATATGTATATTATGAGTGATGTTGTTCTGTTTATTTTATATTTCCGCGTTATTTTATTTAATATTATTCTGTTTAACAGGAATTATTTTACAACCCGTATTAGTATGTAACAAATGTTTTACAACTTGGGTAGATTTTATTTATCTTTCTTTTATTTTCTTTATATATGTGACATCCCCATAAGGGTGTTACATTAGTTGGTATCAGAGCCCAAGTTAGAGTCTTTTGGGGTTGTGGTTGGGTCTGTTTTTGTTTGTGTTGTGTGATTCTCTGTGATTTACTTCCGAAAGGATGTATCTAATTTTGTTTTGTTCTGTTTGAAGAAAGAAGATGTCTGGACAAGGTAGAGGACGTGCGAACGTGAATCGTGATGTGGACCCTATGATTGCTACTGCTGAAGCTATGCAGCGGATGGCTGAAGTAATTACTCAGTAAAATCTGAGAGCAGCTCAACAGCAAGATGCTACTGATGATGCCCTAAATTTATCTGAATTTAGGCGTAACAATCTACCACAGTTTAGAGGCGAGGTTGATCCGGAGAAAGCAAGTCAATGGATACAAGACTTGGAGAGCATTTTTGAAAGAATGAGATGCACAGATGATAAGAAGGTGACTTAGGCTGTTTTTATGCTAAGAGGAGATGGAGAACATTGGTGGAGAGGAACCCGCCGAGTATTGCAGGCTGAAGGGACTGAAATTACATGGGAAGTATTTTCTAATGCTTTTCTGGAGAAGTATTTTCCTGCGAGTGCTAGGCATGCCAAAGAAATGGAATTTCTTGGTTTGCGACAGGGAAATATGACGGTGAATGAGTATGCAACAAAGTTTGAGAGCTTGTCTCAGTTCTTAGATTATGCTCAAACCCGGCAAGATGATGTGTGGAGATGTCGGAAGTTTGAATCAGGTTTAAGAGTGGAACTGAAGCGAGGAGTGCTACCCTTGGGAATGACTCAGTTTCATGCTTTGGTTGATGCATGTGCCCGACTTGAGGAATTAGAGCCGTCGAGAGATCAGAGGAATCGTAACTTTGGGCCGACAAGGTTTCAGAGAGGTGGAGGTAGTAATACGAATCGGTTTCAGCCCAAGCTGTATTCCAGACCATCAGGGAGTCAATCTCAATGACCACCAGTTGGGGGAAGCGCAAGTGGTAGTGGAGCTGGACAGAAAGTGGCGTTCACAGCAACATGTTTTAAATGCGGAAAGAAAGGTCATATCTCTCCGGAGTACACGATTAGAGGGACAATTTGTTTTAATTGTAAACAACCTGGGCGTATGTCGAAGGATTGTACTCAGCAGGAAAGGAAACCTGCTATTCGTTATGTTCGTGCTAATCAGCAGAAATCAGGGAGTACTCAACCGAGATCTGGAGGACGAGTATATACTATGAAGGGAACTGAAATTTCTAAGTCTGATGACCTTATTCAGGGAGAAGGTGACATTGAAGGTAATCTTCTGACTGTGTTATATGATTCTGGTGCTACACACTCGTTTATTGCATATGATTGTGTGGAAAGATTGAAGTTGCCTGTGTCTTCTCTGAATGTTAAATTGAGTGTATCTACGCCAACTGCTAAACCTGTAGTTACATCTAAGATATGTTTGGATTGTCCTGTTGTTGTGAAGGGCCGTTTGTTTTTGGTCAACTTGATTTGTTTGCCTCTTGTTGAGATAGATATAATCTTAGGGATGGACTGGTTATCTTCTAACCATATCCTTATAGATTGTGCAAGTAAAACCATAGTTTTTCCTAAGGAAGAAAAGTCTGGATTCTTGACTGCTGTTAAGGTCAAATCTTTGTTAAGAGAGGGAGCACAGGGATATATGGTATTGTCTTCTCTAGAAGTTAAGAATGAGAAGGATGTGAATACTATTCCTGTTGTCAATGAGTTTCCAGAGATTTTTCCTGATGACGTACCTGGTTTACCACCTGAGAGGGAGATCGAGTTTTCAATTGATTTAGTACCAGGAATAGGTCCTATCTCAATTGCACCGTACCGTATGTCGCCAGCAGAGTTGGAGGAGCTGAAGAAACAATTGGTGGAACTGTTGGAGAAACAGTTTGTGCAACCTAGTGTTTCACCATGGGGTGCGCTAGTGCTTTTGGTCAAGAAGAAGGAAGGAACTTCTCGGCTTTGTGTGGATTATCGTCAGCTGAACAAGGTGACTATCAAGAATAAATATCCGCTTCCTAGAATTGACGATTTGATGGATCAGTTAAGAGGAGCTGTGGTATTTTCCAAGATAGATCTGAGATCAGGTTATCACCAGATTCGTGTTAAGGGGGAAGATGTACGGAAAATAGCTTTTCGAACTCGTTATGGACATTATGAGTATCAGGTAATGCCATTCGGGGTGACGAATGCTCCTGCCATATTTATGGATTATATGAACAGGATTTTTCGTCCGTATCTAGACAGATTTGTCGTTATCTTTATCGATGACATTCTGATCTATTCTCAATCTAAGGAAGAGCATGCTGAACATCTTGGTATTGTTCTTCAAATTTTGAGAGAAAAGCAATTGTATGCGAAGTTGGCTAAGTGTGAATTCTGGTTGGAAGAAGTCCAATTTCTAGGTCACGTAATTTCGAAAGAAGGTATTGCGATGGACCCATCTAAAGTGGAGACTGTTTTACAGTGGGAAAGGCCTAAGATGGTAACAGAAGTTCGAAGTTTTGTTGGACTTGCTGGTTATTACCGGAGGTTTATCGAAGGTTTTTCGAAGATTGCTGGACCACTTACACAGCTTACGAGGAAAAGTCAAGTTTTTGAATGGACGGAAGAACGTGAAGCCAGTTTTCAAGAGTTGAAGAAAAGGTTAACAACTGCACCTGTGTTGATCTTGCCAGATTCTAAGAGATCTTTTGATGTGTATTGCGATGCTTCTTATCAAGGGTTAGGTTGCGTTTTGATGCAAGACCGGAATGTTGTGGCGTATGCTTCTCGTCAGTTGAAGGTTCATGAGAGGAATTATCCAACGCACGATTTGGAATTGGCCGCGGTGGTTTTTGCTCTGAAAGTGTGGAGGCATTTTCTGTATGGGGCGCTGTTCAATGTCTTTAGTGATCACAAGAGTCTAAAGTACTTGTTTGATAAAAAAGAATTGAATATGAGGCAAAAACGATGGTTGGAATTCTTAAAGGATTATGATTTTCAACTCCAATACCATCCAGGAAAAGCTAATATGGTAGCCGATGCCTTAAGTAGGAAGGTGCTTAGTGTCTCGGCAATGATGATCAAGGAGGAAGAGTTGATCAATAAGTTCCGAGATCTATGGTTGTCAGTGGAGTTTCTACCTGAAAGAGTTTGTCTATATAAGGTCGTGATCATAAATGAGTTTCTTGATGTAGTTCGAGATAAACAAAAGGAAGATGTGTTTTTGCAAAATGAGAGGGAATTGTTAAAGCAAGGTCATAAGGCGATGGTAGAGGAAGGAGCAGATGGAATCTTAAGGTTTAAGGGAAGAGTTTGTATGTCTGATGATTCTGAATTAAAGAAGTCGATCCTAGATGAAGCTCATACTAGTGACCTGAGTTTACATCCGAGGATGACCAAAATGTACCAAGACATGAAAAGGTTATTTTGGTGGCCAAGGATGAAAAGAGACGTAGCAGAATATGTGGAGTCTTGTCTGGTTTGTCAGAAAGCGAAAGTGGAACATCAGAGACCAGCTGGAATGTTGCAACCGTTATCTATTCCAGAGTGGAAATGGGACAGTATCTCGATGGATTTCGTTACTGGTTTGCTGAAAACGAGGAAAGGTCATGATTCAATATGGGTTATAGTCGATAGGCTTACTAAATCGGCTCATTTCTTGCCAATTAATACTAAGTATTCGTTGGAAAGATTAACCCAGTTGTACATCAGTGAGATTGTCAGATTACAAGGTGTACCTACACGTATAGTTTCTGACCGAGATCCGAGGTTTACGTCAAGGTTTTGGCAAACTCTGCAAGAAGCTATGGGAACTAAGTTGCGACTGAGTTCGGCGTATCATCCGCAGACTAATGGTCAGACAGAGAGAACTATACAGTCCTTAGAAGATCTGTTGCGTGCTTGTGTTTTGGAGCAACGAGGAAGTTGGGATGAATATTTATCTTTGATAGAATTCACCTACAACAATAGTTTTCACTCAAGCATAGGGATGACACCCTATGAGGCATTGTATGGAAGACGATGTCGAACACCGTTATATTGGTATCAAGACGGGGAAAGCATGACTGGTGGACCAGATCTTGTACAACAGACTACGGAGAAGGTAAAGATGATACAACAGAAGATGAGGACAACGCAAAGCAGATAGAAAAGTTATGCGGATAAACGAAGACGACCTCTTGAATTTGAGGAGGGTGAGCATGTGTTTCTCAGAGTTAATCCTACGACCGGTGTCGGAAAAGTTATTAAGTCTAAGAAGCTTACTCCTAAGTTCATTGGACCGTATCAGATTATCCGACGTATAGGTCCTGTAGTGTATCAGATTACTTTACCGCCTTTTCTATCTAATCTGTATGACGTATTTCATGTATCTCAGTTACAGAAGTATATACCGGATCCAACGCATGTTATACAACCGGATGAAGTACAGTTGAAGGAGAATTTGACTTACGAGACTTTACCTGTTAGAATAGAGGACAGAAAGGTAAAGCAGCTTCGAGAGAAGATGATCGAGCTGGTGAAGGTCATATGGAATGATGTGACGGGTGATGCTACCTGGGAGCTGGAAGATAAAATGAGGGATCAGTATCCTCATTTGTTTTGATGTGCAGCGAATTTCGAGGACAAAATTTTTATTTGTTGGGGAGAGTTGTAACACCCCAATTTTTAGAAAAATGTCCCGAATGTTCTGTTTGTTATTTTTCAAGCTTTTGTGTAAAAGACTGTTGTGTCCCTATTTTACTGTTTTTTGTTTTTCTGTATGAAATACAAATACGTTTTATAGGCGAAAATTTTATTTATTCTTTTTACGTAATTTGTTTCGAGACGGTAAAATAAAAGTTTTATCAAGCTACTGTTTTAATTTTTCTGAGAGATATATAGACATATAATACTGTCTGTAATTTTATTTGAACATTTTGGATGATTTGCTTCGTTGTGGGGAAAAATGAAAAAATGACCATTACGTCCCGATTGTACTGTTTTTAATTTTTCTATATGTTACAGTGCTTAATATTATTGTCTGTGATTTTATTTGGACTTTTTGTGTGATTTGCTCCGGGACAGGAAAATAATATTTTTTCGGGCTAGGAAAATCTTGTTTTAATTATTCAGAGCTGGGGGATCTTACTAAACCCAATTCTGAATGAGACGATAAATAATCTTTTAATTTTTAGGATTTAACTGTCAAATAAAATAATTTTGTGTTATTATAATATTATTTTATTAGTCAGTATAATTAGATGATAGTGGACCCAGAAATGTTTTGCGGGACCCACATTTAGTTAAAACAGTTAACTTAGTAGTAGAACTTTCAAGAACATGGTGACTAAGCTTAATGACTAGGCTAATTAGTGACTAAGCATGGTGACTAGGCTAATGACAATGCTAAAATCAACCAATGAGAGTTAAGCTTGCTAACCAAGTTTTAATCTTGATCTTTGATCCATCCTAAGGCTTGGATGAAGCCAAGCAAGGCTACACCTTGCATGCTTGAAGTCCATGGCCATTTGGCATTTGGAAGACCAAAAATTCACTTCATCTTCATGCAATTTCTCTCTTCTCTCTCTTCCAAAAACCCTAAACTCCATTGAAGCTTTCTTGAAGCTCTATTCGGCCAAACCCTAAACTATACCATCCAATCACTCAAAAGTTTATCCAACAAAGTTTTTTAAACCTAAACACAAATCTAAGAACATCTCTAGTTGAGAGTTCTTGCAAAATCCTTCATTTGAAGCTTGGAAACCTACTTGGAAACTTTTACCTAGAAGGTGAAATTTCTTGTTTTCCATTTCTAAACTCTTTTTCAAAGTTCTAAGCCATGATTTCTCCATGGTTTAAGCTCTCTTTTATGGTTAGTAATTTGTAGTTTTGTTTAAGCTTGATAGGTGACTTGGTGCAGTGAAACTGAAAACCTAGGAAAGGTGTGAAGGGGTGTTTATCTTCATTTAAGGTAAGAGAAAGACTAATCTTATCATCCTTGGGTGGTGGTAAGAAGATGGAGATTGATTGTTGTGATTGTAGAATCCATAAGGATTCCTTTGTGTGTTTGTTAGTAGCTTACTTGTGTGTTTGTTAGTAGCTTTCTTATTTGATGTTTGTAATAATTTGTATGAAGTTGCATGTCTACAAACTTTGATTTGCATGTCTACAAGCTTTGATAATATGTATGTGTTAGAAATGCATGATAATTTATAGGATGTGAATAACATGCCAAAGTTTGCATGAGTGTTCCAAAGAACACATCAATGAGGCTCACGGCCATTAACCAAAAATGGAGAACCAAAATGTTCTCATCATTTTCTTAAAATGTGATTTAATTAACCTAGGCAAATTAATAAGATATAAAATTGTTTAGATGAAGGAAAATGAATATAGGGATTAAATGACACAAGTGTATGTTTCGGCCAACATGCCAAACTAAGTATCCATGATTTCTAAAATCAAATCCAAACCATTTTCCAAGTATAAAGATGCAATATATGTTAAAAAGAATTTTTCTAAAATGAGTTTTGAAGAAATGAACTGATTAGAAGTAAGTTTAAGAAATTAAAATTAATGATTTTACTGTTAGAAAGGAAATACAGTAACTTTTGAAATTTTCTCACATATGGCTCATACTGTATTTTGAAGCATGTTAGTGGTTTTCAAAAGGATTAAATTATACGGTTAAAACTTAAGTAAACAGAATTTTTACGAAAAAATTAGGAAACCATTAATATAATTTTCTAAGCAAAATACTGTCAATTTTTATTAAAAACGGACAAATAAGATAGAAAAGATGTCCAAAAGACAGTATACGGTATGAAAAATATTTTACGTAGTTTAAACGTATTATTTATTACTTCTGTTTATTTAAACAATAATTTTTAAGGGATTTGGACAATAAAATGATTTAAAAATCTTACGCGATTGAGAAAATGTATTAAAAACTCTACGCGATTTTAAAAATAGAAAAATGGATTTACGCAATTTAAAAACGTTTGTAAAAACGACGAGATTGTGAAAATGTGATAAAATTTCTACGTGATTGACCAAAACGGTATTTTCTGTATTTTTCTGTTGTCGGGCTATGAGGTGAACCCGTACAGGCTTTGGAACAGTATTTGTCCGGTGGGACTTACTGTATCACTTATCTTTGAGGATATATTTTATTGAGGGTATTTTGGTAATTTCTTATTTTTGGATCATATATTGAGTTTATGCCGATTTTTGGTGGATTGGTTGACGAGGTGAATCACATCGTGTTGTCGATGCGATAAACGTAGTGTGGTTCATTGTCTTTATGAACTTGGAGACGTTAGTGTACGAAATCCCATATATGGACAGTCGGTCGCTCCGCTGGGCCGTGGTAACCGATAGCACACTAATGGACTCGACACGCACTATATTTAATCGAGATTTCGTAAAGTCTAATAGTACATTGCCTGTAGTGCCACAACGTGAGACCGTGAACTACACCACGCCTTGGACAGTGGGATCCATGTGTCGTGGGGCTATAGACGCAACGTGTGACAGCACAATAGTTTGGTTGGGCAGCCGTGGTACTAATAGATTTTGCGGGTCATTCTCTCTGATATCTGTATGTGTTTAGCTCCATGGAGTAGGATCGTGTCATATTGCATATGATTATATCTTGGACATTATTTTATTTTATCTGTTTATTTTTATTTGGTTATTATTATGATAAATTGCTTATTCCTTATTTTATCTTATCTGTGATATTTTATTTTATCTGTCATATTATGTGTTGTTTGACATTTAAATCTTTACACTATTCTGTTATTAATTACTGTTATAGCTTTTCATATTGCATGAACTGTATATCTGTTGTTTGTCGTTTTCTTATTTACCATGTTTGTGATGATTTTAGATTGTCTTACCTCTTTATTGTATGTGTTTTCTGTATATATTTATTTACGTGGTAAAGAGTTTGAGGAAGAGAAACAGCCTCTTGAGATTTTGTATCTTGAGGAGGAAGAAAAGCTGCAAGCTAAAGATCAGTACGACGACCAAGAACCATCTGATCATCCATATCCATTGGACTAATTTGTTTGGGTATGGCGGTGCCAGGATTTTTGGGTTTTGTGCAACTTGAGTTTCACGGTGGATCGTTAGCTTGGCATCTGCGGGGAGATAGAGACTCAGTGACTTACGTGGGATGGTTGACTGTGTCCCTACGACATGCGTTTGATGGAGAGCCAGTTATGACGACTACTGTGTTTTTGCACTTAGAGTTATCTTTATCTCTTAGGCGTCATTGGGGTGGTGTGTCCACTGAGCCTAGTGAGATGAGTATCGTATCGACTGCGCGGTCTCGTATCCGCGAAGTGTCAAGGCATCCTGGATATTTATCTCCTGAAGATCTTCCTGAGAGTGATCCTTCAGGGGGTTAAATATGTATGATGTGTATATTGGGCGCGTCTGCGTATGTATATATTGACTGTTACTATTTTTATTTACTGTTTCTGTTTAAATATTTATAGATATAGTTGTAAATTATTTGTATAACTTATAACTTGAACCATATGTATATTATGAGTGATGTTGTTCTGTTTATTTTATATTTTCGCGTTATTTTATTTAATATTATTCTGTTTAACAGGAATTATTTTACAACCCGTATTAGTATGTAACAAATGTTTTACAACTTGGGTAAATTTTATTTATCTTTCTTTTATTTTCTTTATATATGTGACATCCCCACAAGGGTGTTACAGTCCCAAGCCATAACCGGTTAGCAAGGTCCCATAACTGGTTATGGGAACGTTGAAAGTTAGAATTTGGCTTGCCTTAGCTAACTTCTCAACGAGGATAAGGGCTAGAATTTTATGGAAACGTAGCTTGACATCCTTGGGCTTTATGTAAACTTGTTTAAGCTAGGTAATGGAATACCAATGGTTTAAATGAAGTGTTTATGTGATGAATGTAAATCAATTAGTGTGTTAATTATTTTGATACTTGACATCATTGTATTTCATGCTTGTAGTTATGAATATAAACCAATGGGCTTATTGTAGTAATTAGCATCATTGTTTTTCATAACTATATTGATGAGGTTGAGTCCTTATTGTTGATGAATCTAATGAATTTATAATGCTAATTATGTGAAGTAATTAGACATGTTTATACTTTTATGTATGTGTTTGTTGAAAGATGTGATCCTCATATTTATGGATAAACCTTTGATAGCGTGAGGACATGCACCTCCCTCCCTATTGGTTATCCTAAATGGAGAGTAGTTGAGGTGGATTCTTTACTACCTGAGGTGATCCTGACTTTGGAATACATAGAGCAGTTGAGGTGGTCTTTATCCTTATTACCTGGAGTTATTGAAAACCGCATAATTGATGGGCTTCACTACTCGTAGAGAAGATTGCTAGAACTTGTTTTCTATACTTGTTCAAGACTTGGGATGGACTTCCTTTGTTTCTTCAAGGTTCATGCATGACACGACATTGCCATAGACTTGGTATCATAACATTACTCCTTACATACTTAGGATATTGCATAGATATAATCATCAAACATAATTTGGCATAACATGGCGATTGTATGGGCAGTTGCCTCCATGACATTTAAATTCATGACATGCAATTATATAGGCAATTGCATGTTCTTTATGAATGTATAAAATGCTGGTTTTGTAATGCTTCTACTGAGAATTTGTGATTTATCACCCTGTTTGTGTTGTCATGTAAATCCAGGGGTGAGTTCTTCCAAAGGGAAGTAGAATATGTATGGAGACTAGTATTGTTTATATGTTTTATATAGTTAAAGCTTGTATATATTATACTTGATCTCGTTTGTATATAAGTTTATGTATTACAATGTGCCTTGTCAAGACAATGATCTATATACGACTTTTAGTTTCTGTAAGGCTCTCCATTATTATTTGAATAAATGATATGGATTAGTTGATGTTTAAGTTAAAAGTATCATGGTTAGTATTGGTTATTGTTATATATGGCAAGTATATTGGGATATCAATATTGGGATGTTATATGCTTAGACGAGAAAAAGTGCTTTTTGCTTCGTACATGTTGGAAGGTGAGGCAAAGGATTGGTGGGTGGACATCAAGAGGTCTGTGGTGTGAAGGACTCATGTGACGTGGGAGATCTTTAAGAATTCATTTCTGAAAAAGTTCTTTCCACAAAATCTTCATATTGCAAAGGAGATAGAATTTCTTAAGTTAGAACAGAGGGATATGTCTATTGGCCAATACGTGGTCAAATTCAGCAAATCATCTAAATTCTTATCTTGTATCAGGCTTAACCCAGATGAGTCATGGAAATGTGTTAAGTTTGAGGAAGGATTGATGGAAGACATTCAAAATGCCATCCAATTGTTTAAGATTCGAGACTTTGAAACTTTGGTTAACAAATGCCGAATAATCGAAGGGTGTTCTAAAAAGCTTTCAGTGGAGCCTAAGTCACAAGAACTTCAAAAGAGGAAGCGGGGTGATGACAAGTTCAAGAAAGGATCTTCTAAATCTAGTTTTCCTCAGAACATGGGTAAGTAGATTCAGAAGGAGTTTGTGGGGCCAAAGTGTTCCAAGTATAGGAAATAGCACAGAGACTAGCCTTGCTCAGTGTGCTTTGTTTATGGACAACCTAGGCATTTTGCTAGGAAGTGTCCATCAAGGAAGGAAACTACGCCTACCCAGAAATCACAAGCTAGAGGGAGAGTCTATACTCTAGGTGATGAAGCGGTGACTTAGTCTTTCAATCTTATCGAAGGTAAATGCATCACCTTTTAACTGTGTTGTATGATTCGGGAGCATCCCACTCTTTTGTTTCTAATGATTGTGTGAAAGTGTTGGATTTACCTGTGTCTAAACTTTCTTATGACTTATTTGTATCTACTCCATCTGGTAAACCAATTACAACATCCAAAATGTGTCTTGATTGTTATGTAAAGGTAGAAGATAGGATTTTCTGTGCAAACCTTATCTATTTGCCTCTTGTAGATATTGATGTCAACCTTGGCATGGATTGGTTGTTCGCCAACCATGTAGTGTTGAATTGTTCAGATAAATCCCTAGTTTTCTTGTCAAATATACATACCAGAATTGTTCCATTTGAGTTTGTGTATCTCAATGCGAATCATGTTAATCTCTGTTTGGACGAGGGATCTCTAGGATATGTTCTCTTGTTTTCACTAAGTACTGAGGTTGAGCAAAGCCTAGGTGAAATACCTATGGTGAGTGAATATCCTGAAGTTTTCTTGAGTGAAATAGTAGAATTGCCACTCGAGCGAGAAATAAAGTTTACTATAGACTTAGTGCTTGGGACAGGACTTATCTCTATAGCACCCTATAGAATGGCACCTCTAGAGTTAGCAGAACTCAAGAAGCAAACTGAGGATTTGTTGGATAAGCAATTCATTAGGCCGAGTGTTTTTCTGTGGGGAGCACCTGTGTTACTAGTGAAGAAAAAGGATGGTATCACAAGGCTCTGTGTGGACTACAGACAACTGGACAAGGTGACCATTAAGAATAAGTATTGTTAGCCATGGCAACCATCACCCAAGAGGGGAGGTGAATTGGGTGATTATAAATTTTAATGCAACTTTGAGAAAATAAGCATTTTGAATAACTCAATTAATAAATGCAGCGGAATAAGTTCAGCAAAGGTACAACTATAAGATATTTCACAAATACAATGTAACACCCTTGTGGGGATGTCACATTTATGATGCATTAAAATAAAACCTTACCCAAGTTATAAAACATTTGATACATAATTAATATGAGTTGTAAAATTTTTCCTTTTATACTGGATATCATTAAATAAAATAACACGAAACATAAAATAAAACAAACTATTATCACACTCCATAATATACATATGATTTTGTTTTAAGTTGTACAAATAATTTACAACTACAAATATTTAGATAAAGCAGTAAAAAGTTAGCATAATACTAAAACATAAAGCGCCTAAGTGCACATCAAAGATTCCTAACCCTCCGATGGATCACTCTCAAATGGATCATCGGATGATAGAAATCTAGGATGTCTCGTAACTCTACGGACAGGAGTCCGTGCTGTCTACACATTACTGATCTCACTAGGCGTATGGAAAAGCCCTCCCCAATAACGCCTAAGAGTTAGCGACAACTCAAGATGTAAATACAAAGTAGTAGTAAAGATAGGCTCCCCGTCAAACTCTCCACGTAGGGTCACAGTCAGACGCCCCACGTAGACAACCGATCCTCTATCCTCATGCAGTCGCCAGGCTTCAGAGCTTCCATGAAAATCAAGTCTCACAAAACCAAGGAATCCAAGCAACGCCATAACCACAAGATCAATCCCGATGGTATGGGTGGTCGAACGGCTCGCCTTCCTCAAACTGGTAGCTCGGCTGCTGCTCCTCAAGATACAGAATCTCTAGAGGTTGTTCCTCTTCCTCATCCTCAAACTCTTTACAAAATATAAATAATAATACAGAAACACATACAAACAAAGAGGTGAGACAATCTACATCATTACCAGCATGGCAAATAAGAAAACGACAATATAACAAATATCACAGTTTAACACAATAATGCATACCATAGTATCATAAACAATAACACACAATTTAACACATCATATATAATATCACAAATAATAGCATTATAATGCATGCCACAATGCAAATGCATAACGACACATTCCTACTCCATGGAGCTAGGCACAGACATCAGAGAGAATGATCCGAAAAGAACTATCAGTACCTCAAGCTACCCAACCAAACTATTGCACTGTCCAATGTCATGTCTATAGCCCACAGTCCAAAACATCGTGTAGTAGTACACAGTCCAAATACGTCGTGCATTACAGGCATTGTACTAAACAGTCTCCACAAGATCTCGATTAAGAATAGTGAATGTCGAGATCATTAGTGTGTTGCCAGTTACCACGGCCCAGAGGAGCGACCAACTGTCCACAAGTGGAATACTCCGCACACTAATTCCTCCAAGTCCACTCAATGAACCACACTATGCTTATCACACCTACAACATGGTGTAATTCATCTTGTCAATCAATCGCCAATATCAACCAATTGACATGACTCTCAATGCATGAATAAGAACCATAATTACAAAAATACCCTTAATCTCAATATGTCACCATATTTACGAAAATACCCTCAGTCTCAATATTTCAAAATATAGTACATCTCCACTTGACAATACTATATCTCAACATGTCTGGGTCTACCACTTTGGCTCAACAACAAAACTCACTGTTCCAATTAATCGCGTAGAAATTTTATCGCATTTTCATAATCGCGTCACTTTTACAAACGTTCGTTTTCTTAACCGTAAAGCTTAAAAATCATTATTTTAAATAAGCGTAAGTTATTTCTAATACTTTTAAATTACGTAGAATATTTTCCTTACGTTATAAATATATTGTGAAACTTTCTCTTTTATTTGTCCATTTCTAGTAAATTTTGATAGCATTTTGTCTAGAAAATTCATTAAAAAGGTATTTTCTATGTTTTTCTTTAAAAATTCCTTTGTTTAGTTTATAACTACAAAATACACTTTGAAAATTGCTAACATACTTTAAAACTCAAAGTTAAGTATTTTTCAAGAGTTTTGTTTATTTCTCTTCTATATTATATATCTAATAAAATTCGTTTACTTATTTAGTTCTTGAAAACCCATTACAAATGAATTCTTTTTAGGTTAAATAACTAGTCTACACTTTGAAAACAAGTTTTGGATTAATTACACATTAAAAAGCCATGTTGGCCGAATTCAACATTTCTTGTATAAATCATGTTTAAATTATTTTCTATCCTCTAAATCATTGTAAAATCCATTAACCTTATTAAATCAATTAATTCATCCTTTTAGAAAATGGTTGAGAACATTTTGGTTCTCATTTTCATGGTGAAGCCGTGAGCTCCATGTTGTGTTCTTTGGAACACTCATGCAAACCTTACATGTCATTCACATCCTATATTAATAATCATACATCTATAAACACATGCAATATAGTTTTAAAGCTATAGACATGCATACAAACATAATCAATCACAAATAAGGAAAGCATCTAAACAACCAAACAAATGAATCCTTATGGATTCTTCACATACATACAATCCATTTTCTCATCACCACACAAGGTTGATGATATTAAATCTCCCTCTTACCTTAAAGGAAGACAACTCCTTCTAACTCTCCTCCTATGGTTTTCGTGACCTTCCGAGAGAAACCTAAAGATCTTAAACAAAAATTTAAAGAGTCATAACTATAGGAGAAAAACATAAACCATGGATCAACCATGACTTAGAACCTTAGAAATCATGTTAGAAGTAAGAAACAAGAAGTTTCACCTTGTAAGAAAAATCTCCAAAGTGATTTTCCAAGCTCAAGATGAATTTTTTTGGAAGAACTCTCAACTAGAGATGTTCTTAGAATGTTGTTTGGATTTGAGAAGTTGGGTTAGATGAAAATTTAGAAGGGTGGAAGTATGGTTTGTAGGTGTTGGCCGAATAGCTCTCAAAGAAGCAACAATGGTGATTTTTGTTCTTGGTGTTCTTGAAGAAAGAAAAGTGTAAGCTTAAGTGATAGAAGATGAAGTGAATGAAGTGAAGAGTTCTCCTAGCTCTACTTGGTCGTGAGCTTCATCAAGGGAGGTGGCCTCCTTTATTGACTTCTCCTAACACTTAATAGCCCTAGATGTAATCAATGGATGATATCCAAGCTTGGTCACCACTCTTGAACCTTGTAGGACATGCCATAACTGAATGGCCTAAAGAGAAACTAACTAGGTTTGTGTTCATTTATGAAATCTAGTTACACTTAAGTGCATTTAGTTAGCTTACTTAGTTACTTGCCTAACTATATAGTTACTTAGATTAACTAGGTTTTGCTTTGATATTTTTAGAACCTTCTCTAACTAGGACTTAACTAGATAGCTGACTAGGTTTCCTTCATTTAGTTATTAAACAAGCTTCCTATGTTAACTTAGTTAGGTTTAAGCTAACTTGGTTAAGCTTTCTAGTTTAATCTTAACAAGTCTAACCACTTTTGTGGACTTGATTCTTATTGGTCTAGAATTTTCAAGCCACTAATGTTGACTAGCTCTTATTGGCTTAGTATTTAATCTAGCCATAAATGTTGACTGGCTCACTAAACGCAGGTCCCACAAATTTTTTCGGGTCCATGGTTATTTTGGAGTAGATTTCTACTATTTTTGAGACAGTAGGTACTGTCAAATAAAATAATATTATAATAATATAAAATTATTTTATTGCACAGTTAAATTCTAAAAATTAAAAGATTAATACACGTATCATTCGGAATTGGGTTTAGTAAGATCCCCCAGCTTCGAATAATTAAAATAAGATTTCCCAGGCCCGAAAATTATTATTTTCTTGACTCTGAGCAAATCACACAAAACACTAAAATACAATCATGAAATAGTCAAATTCTATTTATAACACACAGAAAACACAAAATAGTACATTTAAGACAACATTGTCATTCTATAATAACTCAAACTTTAATTATACATACAATTCCATGCAATTTCAACTCTATCAATACTAAAGACAGTCAGTTGCTTTAATGCCTCCACAATCATTAACAAATATCATTAGTAATAATTTAAGTCATAGTCAAAAGACAAATTTTCATCTAAAATTTACAACCAAGAGTATACTTCCACAAAAGACTACTTTTCTTTGTCTTAGGGTATGACCATGACCTATATATGGCCTAAGAACAAGCATTTTCATTCAAGGTTTAGTATTAACACATGAATTAAATACATAGAAATTATGTTCTAAAATAGGACAACAACATACTTTGAAATATTCAATCATGTTCTTATTAAAATAACATCTTAAGCTCAACATATAACCACTAAGAAAGTTTAAGACAAAGAAACCTCATTAAACACATAATACAACCATGACTTGCACCAAGCAACCATTCGATGAGACTTTATATTTTTCTTCATATTCAACATCAATAAAAACAATAAATGATTAATTATAAAGACTTTAATACCATATAGTATCATTTAGGCCATATTCTCACACCTTGAGATTACTCTCATATAATTAAAAAATAGGGTATAATGTTGTAACTATCATTTATAGTTATTCAAGTCTCAATTTAATTACAAAAGTCAATATAATTCCATCACAAAATGACAACACTTTACCATGACCTTCTAACACAATTCAAGTCATAAGTGTAACACCCCAAATTTCCAATCTCTTAAACAGTAATTTTGACAGTTAACATAATTTTACTATTTAGTAATTTTTGGATACTGTAAAATTATTTTGTTTATTCCGTCAGCGTATTTGATTGTTTTGAGTGATTTATCGTGTCAGGAAAATAAAAATTTTCGGGCCGGGGAAAATTTTACGTAATTTAATTTTTACCGTTAGGTAATTATTTTATGTAATCTGATTTGATATTTGTGCGTTTTATAATTTTTGTGATTTTGTGGATGATTTTGAAATTTTTCCTGTCTGTGGGCCTCGCAAGGGGTATGTGGGCCCAGGTGGCTATACGTGAGCCCAGGTGGGTCCCACAAAGTGAAAAATTTTTCTACACAGAAAAATTTGTACTGTTTAGACGGAGACAGGGGATCTTACTAAACCTGAATCCGGAAACAGTTTTAGAAAATTTCTTGTACTGTATTTTATTCTATATTTAATTATCGGATGATAAAAATACAGTGAAAATATTATTTGTAGGATACAAGAATAAATATTATACTGCGTAGTCAACAAAGAGAGCTTGACTTCATTTATATCCTTGGATGAGAATACTTAGTTTGAATATTAACCATTGATTTAATCAAAGGTTAAGAAACAAACTTAATAGAGAAGCCTTGGATAATAACCATTGATTTAATCAATGGTGTGAGAATAAGCTTAGTTAGGAAGACTTTGATATCAACCATAGATGTAATCAAAGGTGTAGAATTGGTCTTGAAAAATGACAAAGACCATTTATAACCATTGGATTTAGATTAAATCAAGGGTGGAGATTTAATCTTAAAAAGTAACAAAGACCATTTATGACCATTGGATGAAGAATCAATCCATGGTGGAGATTTGGTCTTCTACAATGGTTAAGACTAATTAGGACCCTTGGATTAAAAGTTTGAAGAAGCAATCTTGACCCTTAATTTTGGAGACACATCTAAGGACTAGAATTTAAAGGAGAAAGATCCAATGGCCTAGATTAAGTCTTCTAAATCAAAAATCTACATTAATCCTAACCATTGAATTAATCAATGGCTAGAAATGCTCCAAATGGTGGCTAATTATTATGGTCATTTATTAAATGCACAAGGAGAAGCATGCATGGAGGGGGATGGTTTTGGATTGTTTAGAAGACAAAGAAAAAGAGGCTTTATGACCATTATTAATTGCTTTATGTCATTGTTAAGTGGTCTTGGTCAATGTTTTATCATAATTGATCATTATTGATCAATTTGCAATCAAGGAAAATGCATTGGAGGGGAGCTACGAAATTGAGAAGCTTTAGGACATAGGAAAAAGTTTGAAGACCATTATTGTCATCCTTGGTCATCATTAGACATTTTCAAGAAGCTAAGTTACCAAGTTTTCTCTTCATTTCTCTCCTTCTTCATGTTTTGGCCAAGCACTCCAAGAGCACCTTCCATCACTCAAAAATTTCATCCAACTTGATTTTCTAAACCTAAACATCATTCTAAGAACATCTTTAGTTATGAGTTTTTCCAAAATCATTCATCTTGATCTTCAAATTCAAGCTTCAAGTTTCTATCAAAAATCAAAATTTTCATCTTTGTTCTTCAAGAGATATAATTCAGTCAAAACCCCTAAAATCACCATCCAAGCTCTTTTAATTTCATCCAACCTTAGATCTTGAATCTCCATGATATTCTAAGCAACTTTCATGTTGAAGACTTCTTCTAAATCATTCATCTTCAAGGAGTTTCTTCAAGATCAAAGTATTGGGTTTTTGAGGTGAAGTATAGGGAAACTTCATTTTCTTCTCTCTTTTTCATGATCTAAACCATGTTTGATCCATGGTTCCTCTTAATCAAGCTTGATATGTTAATTAACTTGTGTTTTGTTTTGTATTTGAGAAGCCCTTGGTGGTGAAGGACTTGGAAAAAGAAACAAATCAAGAAGCTTTGGAGGATCTTCAAGAGGTAAGAGGAGATCCATCTCACCAACCAAGCATGGTGGTGAGAGATGGTATTTTATTTGATGGATGTGGAATCCATGTGAGGATTCATATCCATGGTCATGTAATTAATTTGTGGGTGTTTATGAGCTTTGATTAATTTTCTATGCTTGATATGCTTTGCATGATTTTATAGCTTTGATGATATGCTTGATATGCTATACATGCTTTTATGGCTTTGATGGTATGCTTATATTATTTATGATGAAATATATATGTATATGCCATGACTTGATGGTGGAAAGGAAATTGATTTTTCGCTCCAATAGCCAAGGAAGAGCTACGGTTTTGATGCCCTTGATTAGGGTTCATGTTGAAAATTTTCAAGAACAAAAGAATTGATTTTTGAGTACTTAGAACATGGTGAATTTTGGTCAAGACACCTCAAGATAGGTGTTCACAAAATTAATATTTTCTTGAATGATGAAAATGGATGTTAAGAAAAGTAAGGAAAATAAACAAAGAATTTATTTTTCAAAGAGTACATGAATACGGTTTTAAAAGGATTTTTATTGATTTATTTTATGTAAAAAGTTTCTAAGTGTTTTACTAAACATGAGATTTAAATGAAAATAGCAATGATAATTTTAAGGATTTGCAAAGAAAGTGAAAAAGGATTTGTAAGGAAAGTAAAAATGACTTTGAACAAATGGGTTTGGTTTTTATGACCATCGGTATTTCGGTTTTGAAAATAAAGAATTTTTAATGGTTTTGTATGTGTAAAATCATATCAATTTAGGAGGAAAATATTTGATGGCTTCAATGGCCAAAGACTCTACGATTTTTGGAGGTTGGAATAATTTTGGTTTTATGAAACAAAGTAATTTTAAAGTGGAAACAAAATGTTTGAACAAAATGTTTTAGTATAAGGATTTTGGAAAGGGAAATCAAAGTATTTTATCACTTGAGAAATGAACTTTCATATGAAAATGAAAAAGAAAAGTTGCAAGGGTTTGAATCTTAATTTGTTTTGAAGAGAATTGATTTTAGAATTGATTTGGGAAAAATGGAGAATATAATGGTGTTTTGAAAATTTACTAACGTATAACTTATTTTCAAGTTTTGAAATACGTTAGAAAATGTTAAGTTTTGAAACGTTGATTTACATCAATGAAAAAGTGATTTTGTGAATTATATTTTGAAAAAGAATTTCTTGAGTAAAGAACTGTGGAAAAATATTTTCTTGAGTAAGAAAATATATTAAATGAAGTGTAAAGTTATATTATTTTGAGAAAAGTTAAAAAGGAATTTTTAAAGGTCAAGAAATATTTTCTGTAATGAAATTGTGGTGAAAAATTATTTACGTATCTTAAAAATGTGATTTTTAAGTTACGTAATATGGAAAAATATTTCTACGCGATTTTAAATATGTTAAAATATTTCTACGCAATTTGAATTATGTTTAAATATTTTACGTAATCTGAATTACTATTGAAAAATCACTACGTGATGGAAAAGTGATGAATTATTTTTACGTGATTGTGAAAATAGCGGAAAATCGTTATGTGATTTGAAAAGTGTTTTAAATATTTTGAGAATGACGAAAAATGATTTATGCGACTTAAAAGAATAATTTTTAAGTTACGCAATTTTGAAACAGTGAAAAAATACTATGCGATTTTGAGAAACGTATATTTTTACACGATTAAGAAAAACATTAAAAAATTAGTACGTGTTTTAAAAGTACAACAGAAGAGTTGTGGTATTTTGAAAATGTAACAGAAATGTTACTGTATTGTGAAAACGTAACAGAAGTGTCACGGTATTGTGAAAATATAACAGAAACGTTTCAGAATTTTGAAAACGTAACATAAGTGTTACGATAGTTTGAAAACATAATATAAACATTTTGGAATTGTGAAAACGTAACAGAAACATTTTGGAATTGGGAAAATGAAACGGAAATATTACACAATTTTGAAAACACGATGAAAGTGTTTTATAACTATGAAAATGTGATAACATGATTTTTGCTGTTGAAAATACAGTATAATTTGGTGCATTTTATATGCATTGGAAAGAGATGCTTGTGATTGGATTTGGTGCATTATACATGCATTGGGAAAAAAATATGCGTTGAGGCATATGATACATTGAACAAATGAAATTGAAAAGATTTGGCCCTTTGGGGTTGGACTTGCACGGATATATTCGTGCATTGTATATGGCCCTTGTGGTTGAAGAGGGAATGAGAATTGATAGTGAGGTCTATGATGGATCTTGGGGGCATCGAGGCGTGGCGGTCGACCAATGGACAGCTGGCGAGTACCCTGTGCCACTTGGCGATGCAGTCCGTTGCAACGCATTGACGATACCCGACAAGAACACGATTCTTTTCAACAACTGGAAGATTGTCTTTGGGCTAAGGCTGACAATTGACAGAGCATTCTCCTCGAAATTGTGAAAACCTCCATGGAGTTGTTTTTGAAAAACTGAGTCTATGTGCACATGCATAACATATGCATAAATTTGAGTGTCCATATCTGCATGATATATATTAATTGAGGAATATTGGCTATGACAATTGTTTTGAAATACTTGGATGATGATGATGATAGTTGATTAATGTTGAGTGCATTATTGGAATTCTGGTATGACATATCTGTATGATATTGCTGTTTGTGTTATCTTTGTGCTGCCATGTTGGTATTGGCGTAGGTGATCTCACCTCTTTGTTATGTTATTTTGCTATGTATGTATTGTTAAAACTATACAGTAGAAGGAATGAGTTATCTTAGACATAACGGGTGATGGATACTCAGAGATTGATGAAAACATTGAAGAGTGGCTGTCTCAAGTTCAAAGGTGTTCTGAGTAGACAAGGAGTAGAGTTCTGATGCAACAAGCTGGAATACAAGATAAGGAATGAGTATGTTAAGTTTTAACATTAGTGTTATACCGTGCTATTAAGTAGGACCCGTCATGGGGTTTGCTACTGTTAGAGAAAAAAAAAGAGTCTGTTAATTTTATATTTCTCTTTAAATTATGAAATATTAATTAGTGTCAATATTGTATATTAATCAGTTTTAAATATATTTTCAGTAATACTTATGAATTTCAGTAAGTTTATGTTTCAGTAAAGAAAGAAATTTTAAAACTCATCTTTTTATAACTCAAACCTTGTGTGAATTTCTTTTCAGATTATGAGTTAGGAGTCAGACATGTGATACCCTAGGGAGGCTGTTACAATAAGCATAACATAAGAAAATAATTACAATTCATCAATCTCAGATTTAGGTCTTCCATGGCCAAAAACAAGTATTTCTTGAAGCCATTTGGAGTCCAAATACTCTATAACATTTAGCCAACAACATGCAGTAACCAATGACTCACTTTTAACTCATAAATCCATCAATTTCATACTTTTAAAATCATCTTATAGTACTAAAAACTTTCAACATACAATCATTAGATTAAAGTATATTAAAATAGTCCCAAAGAGGTTAACATAGTCCATATGAATTAAAATCCACCAAAACAGTCCACAACATGAAATTTAAGTCCATTTTAGCTTGGTTGTGGTTTAGTTCATCCAGCCGTGACTTTATGCCCTCCTTATGTATCATAATTCCAACCACAACTCAATCCATAAAGCATAAAAATTTTGCCATAAAAACAAAACCCAAACTGTGGCCAACAACCATACAATATTTGACCATATTCTCAAATTTCTCATCCAATAGTTCATCAAAGAAAGAACTAACAACAAGTAGGAATTAAGACCATTAAATATAAAAAGATTTATAATTTCATTTCTTAGTTCAACCTTAGGTTCTCCAAGATAACAATAACCAGATTTTAACAAAGAAAAATAGTGAAAAGAAAGATTGGTTTAAAGGTAAGAAACTCCTACCATTGTCACAGTTCCTTGCTCCTTTTTCCCCCTTTCACGTCCTCCCTCTCCCTCATTTCTTTGCTTCCACGTTCGTTCTGTCTTCTGCAGATCATGTGATGGTAGGAACGAACCAACAATAGTGAACAGTGAGTGAGAGAGAGTGAGCAAACGACGAGAGTGAACCCACGAGCTTGAGAGAGGACAGCAGAGGAACGGTGGAGGAATGGCGGACGAGCGGCACAACAAATGGACCAACACCGTAGACAAGCGAGAGAGATCAACAAGTGGGTGAAAGGGAGATCGAGCTAGTGTGAAAATGGAGAGAGAGCCATGGCTGAGAGATGAAAATGAGTGGATGAGCAAGAAAGAGAAATAAAAATGAGGTGAATAGTGTGAGGGATAAGGAATGAGTGGCTGAGAATAGTGGAAAGAAATCTTTATAAAATAAATTCACTTGGAACTTTTTATGTCTCTTAAGAACACTTCAATCTTTCAATCTTTTGAAACTAAGTTTTTCATTTTTCACGTGTTCCTAAAAATCACAAATCTTAACTAATTTCATATATTTTGATTTCTATATTTTTTTATACATTGTCGTTCATCAGATAAACTGCACTATTTATTTTAAATTAAATTGAACCTGTAAGGTAAGTAAACGTACTTGCCTCAACTTACTTTTCATATCAAAATAATTTTCATATTCTATTTATCATCTCCAAACAGTTTCATAATTTTGCTAAGCTCTCTGGCTATTTTATTATATTTATAAACACTTTCTCAGTGTTATTAAAAATATTAAATTAATTCATTTGATCTCTAAAAATTTAATATAACATATTCCAAGCATTCATGACTTAGAAATAATTTTCTATGTTTATTTCTAAGTTCTTAGCTATTTAAGCTAAATTGTTAGATTATTTGAAGTTATTTTTCACATTCAGTGTTATAAATCCAAGCTCAATTCAACCCAAATAGTTACCCAATTTATCAGGTAACCAATACCAAATTTATTGAGCTATTGTAATACTAATTAGTATCATTAGGTTTAGGAGAATGTTACAGAGATCAGAAGCTTCATAGGCCTAGCGGGGTACTACAGAAGATTCATAAAGGGTTTTTCTCAGTTAGCGCTACCCTTGACTAGATTGACTAAGAAAGATAGTTCTTTTGATTGGACTCAGGTTTGTGAGGACAGATTCCAAGAGTTAAAAATGAGGTTAACTACTACATCCGTGTTGGTAATTCTGGATCCTTTGGAGAACTTTGAGGTATACTATAATGCTTCAAAGATGGGTTTGGGTTGTGTTTTGATGCAACATATGAGAGTTGTTGCCTATGCATCAAGGCAATTGAGGCCTCATGAGGAAAAATGCCCTACTCATGATCTGAAATTAGTTGTAGTAGTGTTCACCCTAAAGGTTTGGAGACATTACTTATATGGAGTTCAATTTGAGATGTTCAGTGATCACAAGAGTTTGAAGTACTTATTTGATCAAAAGGAGCTGAGCATGAGATAATGAAGATGGATGGAGTTTTTGAAAGACTACGACTTTGAGTTAAAATATCATCTGGGTAAAGCCAATATGGTGGTTGATGCATTGAGTAGGAAATCCCTACATGTGTCCTAGATGATGATCTAGGAGAGTAAACTTCTTGAGAGTTTTAGAGACATGAGTCTTTCAATAACTATGTTGCCACGTAGTCTCAGTGTGAGTCGTGTGGACATAGTGAGTGACTTTAGGACTCAGATCTTGGAAGCTCAAAAGGAAGATGAGACTCTTAGTGATATAAGTGAGCAGATCTTTTTAGGTAATCCTAGAGAGTTTGATATGTCGGATGATGGGATGATTAAGTTTGAAAGTGGACTTTGCATTCCTCGTGAATCCGAAATCAAGGAAGGGATCCTTGAATAAGCTCACTGTAGTCAAAACTCTATACATCCCGGGCCCACTAAGATGTTCCAAGACTTAAAGAAGTTATTTTGGTGGTCTAGAATAAAGAGGCATATAATCGAGTTTGTGTCTAGGTGCCTAACTTGTCAGATGGTCAAGATAGAACACTAGAAACCCTCTAGACCTCTTCAATCTTTGGGAATCCCTGAGTGGAAATGGGATAACATTATAATAGATTTCGTGATGGGTTTGCCCAGGACTCAGTTAGGATTTGATGCAATATGGGTTGTAGTGGATAGACTAACTAAGTCTGCCCATGTCATACCTATTAGAGCTAATTATTCCATGGATAAGCTTGCCCAACTATACCTTTAGGAGATAGTTAGGATGCACGCTATTCCCTTTAGTATAGTTTCTAATAGGGACCTTAGATTCACATATAGATTTTGGGGGGCCTTGTAGAAAGCTTTTGGGACAAAGCTTAGTTTGAGTACAACATATCATCCACAAACTGACGGTCAATCGGAAAGGACTATTCAAACCCTTGAGGATATGCTAAAAGCATGTGTGCTAGAGAAAAAAGGGAGTTGGGATAAGTTCTTACCCTTAGTGGAGTTTGCCTATAACAATAGTTTTCATACTAGCATAGGTATGGCACCATATGAAGCACTTTATGGTAGAAAGTATATGTTCCCTTTGTGTTGGTTATGAGGTTAGAGAGAGAACTATCCTAGGACTTGAGTTAGTTCAGTAGACCATATATTATATTAAAATGATTCGGAATAGGTTGGTTATGGCTTAGAGTAGGCAAAAGAGCTATGTTGATAAGAGAAGAAGATCTCTAGAGTTTAGTGAGAGAGATCATGTATTCTTAAGAGTCACTGCCACAACTAGGATTAGTAGAACCTTGAGAACACAGAAGTTGAACCCTTATTTCATTGGTCCTTATCAAATCCTAAAGAGAGTTAGACCCGTAGCCTACCAAATTGCCCTTCCTCCCAGTTTGTCTAACCTTCATGATATCTTCCATGTGTCACAACTTAGGAAGTACAATCCAGATCATTCACATGTCATAAGAAATGAATCTGTGCAATTAAGAGAGGATTTTTCTTATGCTATGCGACCAATGAGGATTGTGGACAGAGGGATCAAAGAGCTTAGAGGTAAGCGGATTCCTCTGGTGAAGGTGCCAGTTTGAGGAGGCAACTTGGGAGTTGGATTTCCACATACAGCAAGACTACCTGCAGTTGTTTATTTGAGGTAAGCAATTTTGGGGACAAAATTTTAAAAAGAGGGGGGGAATATAACACCCTCTTCAACATATTAGACTTATAAATAGTTACAGAGGTAGCTTAATACATGCTTAACATTCCCGTTTAATTTTGTGACAATCTGAGTTAGTTTAGCACTTTGCTGCAAGCCAAAAAGTGAAAAGTAGCTTAAAATGATCTAGATATTAGCATAAACGACTTAGCTAATCGAAATAGATGTGGATAATTTATTTCTAAGTCACAAATGTGTATTTTGTGATGTGGTTAAACTTTGAGAATAATCGGAGTCAGTTTAGTATTTTTAGGCATATTGGTTATGTGTTTTAATGTCGGAATGACTAGTCACAAATATGGATAATGATGGTTTTGGTGCAACAAGATTTTTGATGAATCTTGTGATTTATTTTAAACTTGTTAGCTATAAGAAAACTAGATTTGGAGAAATCTAAGTATTCTTAGCAAATTGGGAAGTATCACTTGGTCACTTAAGTGACCAAGCCTCTCATGGTTGTAGCCACTATCTTTTACCCATCTTGGTGATATTTCTTTCTTCATTTCTTGGTTTTTCACTCACTCTCTCGGTTGTTTAACCAAAACTAGCCGTAGCAAAACAAATAGGAGAAAAATATGAAAGACAAGGGGGGAAAGAGGAAGGAAAGATGAGGAAGCTAAGGGGAAAAGGCAAGCATGAAGGCTTGTGATCATCTCCATCATCAACTCCATCTTTGCTACTCAAGGTCGGGGGGTTTTTATCCATTTTTACCTCTTATGTTCATTTTGATGAAGTTAGGGTTCTTGGATGGGAATTTGTGGTTTGGTGAGCCAAATCTTTGTTTTTAACTTGGTTCTTGATTCTAAGAAATGAGTTAGAGCCTTTCCAACTCATTGGGGCCATGGTTGTTGGTTTAGCTTAGAGGATGTCCATAGGCCTATTTGATGAGCATTTTAGGTTTTGGATGTTTGTTGGCTTAATTAGTTTTAAATCTATGTTAAATGAGTTGAATTGGTGTTTAACGATTCTAACATATTTAGAGACTATGATTAGAGTTAGAAAACACTTAAAATGCATGTTTGCATGATTGGAAACTGTTTTGGAGCTAATGGAACAGTGGCTCGGTTCTGCATAATTTTCTATAGAATTGACCACGCCTAGGTGCAGTTTGGCCACGTCTAGGTATGGACTAATCAGTTTTTGGTCCGGGCAAGACAGAGAGCACCACGCCTAGTGTAACACCCTCCTTTGAGTCACATTTTAGACAACCAAAGAAAACTAAAACCAGTTATAAAAGATTTAATGTTATAAAATACGAGTTTTAAAATTCCTTTTTACTGAAAACATAAACTTACCAAAGATACAGGTAATACAAAAACATATTGAATTGAATAACACACATAACATACACCACATAGTATCCAACAACATTCAAAACATAAAGCTTACATACCCAAAAAGAAACAGTAGAAAATACCCATAACGAGTCCTACTCAAAAGCACAGTAACAGACTTAACAAAACTCAAAGCGCCCACATCCAGATGGACATGTCATACGACGATACCTTCATAACACTGCAGCTTAATGAAACCAAGAAGAACTCTGCTTCGCCACCATTGTAACACCCACCGTAGGATGTCACATTTATGTTACTTTAATTACCCAAATACCCTCAAAAGTCATAAAGTGTGATATTGTGATAAAAATATGAGTTGTAAATTTTTTTTTTACAATAACAATAAAATAAACTTAGCGGAAAATAAAACTATGATACAACAATCTCACACATAAATTACATCATATACATATTTCACACGTCTTTGTCAGGTTTATTTATTACAAACCATTTATTGAAACAATAAACACACTTAAATAATTACGAGACATAACTTATATCGAGTTCACACTCGCCCAAGCTTAACTAAGCGTAAGACCCCTCGAGACGGGTCCTCCTCGGGTTCCTCACAGCGGTAGGAATCCATTGTGACGATTAGCCACCGTTAAAGTGTGTCCGGCTGATGACACTATGCTATTTCCGTTGGAACATAATTTCTAGTGTCCCAATGTCGCATCAACATGAACAAAGATCGTCACACACGAAAAACGGATCCCCACGATATAGCCTACTAATACTAACAATCATACCCTCATAAATAAGTCCTCGCTCATCCCTCCACTCTCTAGCTCCTCCCCAAAACCGTAAACGTACATATCCGAAGAAACTAGCTCCCGATGACATGTTGTCGAACTCTGCGGTTCTGATGTGAGAAGTAATTCCTCTTCTCCTTCTAGTACCGTATCTTTCTCAACGTCTTCACCCAATATAAATACAATAAACGGATATACATACAAAGAGGTGAGATCACCTACACCAATACCAAAGATGATAACACGAGATAATACAGACACAGATATTATGCAAAAATATCATATCATGATCACAATTATGGCATCATCATAGTGTAAAAATAATTACCATCATGCCATCATCACTTGCTCAAACCACAATTAATTACAAGAATACTACCACATATGAATATGTTAAATTCATGCATGTGAACATAGACTCAATGTCCTACTCCATGGAGCTAATACTCAAGTCGGAGAAATTGATCGAAAAGATCTGCCATCTCGTGCCTCAGACAAGTGCTATAATTATATCTTGCACATCTAGCACATACACGACAGTCTTTGTCGATCTCGATTAAGAATAGTGTCTCGGTCCGGATCATCGGTGTGTTGCATCGGTCTAACTCACGGTGCGTAAGAGCTACCAACTCCCCATTGCGAGCAACCCGCACCCCGATGCCCCCAAGGTCAACTAGTGACCTACACTACGCATATCGCACCCACTCAAGAGGTGTACGTTTCTCTAGGCAATTAGCCATATTCAGTCCGTTGGACCATTTTCAATGCATGTGTAATGCACCAATTACCAACCAAAGGTAAATCACATAATTTCTCATTCCAGTTCGAATCTTGTTTTTGTTCGTAAAATGGATTAATGCCAATTACAGGCAAACTTCTCAATTTCTTGTACAAGATTCATATACTACTTTTAACTTGTATGATTTATCTTGTATAATTATTAGCAAATCACATTACTTTGTGTTTATCTCATTCGCAAAATATTTTTGTTACGTTTTTACGTACGTAAATGATTTGTAACATTTTTCGTTATGTTTAAAAATCGCAAAACTATTTTCTACTGTATTCTAAATTTCGTAAAAATGATCTTTTATTTTTAAAATGTATAGCAATGTTTCCACAATATTTAGATCGTGTAAAATATTTAAACGCGTTACAAATCGCGTAGGAATAATTTAACGTTTTTTTAAATCGCGTAACTTAAAAATTACGTTTTTGAGTTACGTAAATCGTTTTTCACCATTTTCACCCTTCACAAAATATTTCTTAACTTTAAAAATATTATTTTGAACATTTCCCATTATAATTTCTTACGTTATTCTCTTTCTATTCTAAATCAAAAATCCCTTCCGTACTATATTTTCTAAAAATCACTTTTTATTGATTTAATCTTACCAAATCATATTTAATTGATTTAATTACTATTTAAATTTCCTAACATTTTTCAAAACCCAATACTTAAATTCTACGTTAGAAATTTTTTAGTTACAATGTTTCCTTTTATATTTCTAAATCATTTCTAAAAAATTAATTCTTCTTAAGATAATTTAAAGTTCAACACTTAAATTCCTTTCCAAAATCCTTATTTGAAAATTCTTATATTTTGTTGCATCAAAACATTTTTTTTCTAAATTATCAAAACCTTATAGATGGTCATTGGAACCATGAAATATTTTTCTTCTAACTTAAACAAATTTCATTCTTGTTTCTACACAAAATAAATTCATGAAAATACTACTTAAAAATCGTGTACACTCATTTTAGAAAACAAACCCTCTTGTTTATTTTCTTTACTTTCTAATCTTTCAATTTTACCATTTATGAAAATATCATTTTTGTGAACACTAATTTAATTGGTGTCTTGGCTGAAATTTATTTAGTTCAAGGACTAAAAATCAACTTCATTGTTCTTGAAAAATTTCAATAAAAACCCTAAACTTGGAAGCTCAAAACCGTGACCTCCTCCATGGCCTTTGGAGCCAAAATTTTGTTTATTTCAATATATATCATCATGCTTCCATCATAATATATTCAACATATATCATCATGCAAATTTTAAGCATACCATCTAAACAAATAAAAATTATACTAAGCATGCATACACAAGTAAATCATGCAAAGCATATCAAACATATCAAGCATAGGCAAAAATAATTTAAAACACATAACACACACACAAATTATTACATGACCATGGATAGGAATCCTCACATGGATTCACCATCCATCAAATATAAAACCTTCCCTCACCACCATGCTTGGTTGGTGAGATGAATCTCCTCTTACCTCTTGAAGACACCAAAGAGCTTGTTGCTTTGTCTTTGGAGCAAGATCTCCACCAATACAAGTTCTTAAACATGAAACAAATACAAGAAAATTAGTATATCAAGCTTGAACAAGAAGAACCATGGATCAAACATGGTTTAGAACATGAAAAAGAAAAGAATAAATGAAGTTTTCTTACACTTCACCAACAAAAGCTCTAGAACTTGATCTTGGTAAAAGTCCTTCAAAATGGAAGAATTAGAACTTGGTGTGAACTACAAAGGTTCTTAGAATGATGAAAGGATTCAAGAAACTAGGTTGTATGAAATTAAAAAGTGATGGAAGAGGTGCTTGGAGTGCTTGGCCGAATGGTATGTTTTTAGGAGAGAAATTGAGTTTTTCTTGGTTTGGTTTCTTTGAAGTTGAAATGATAAAGTGAAGAGGTGATAAATGAAATATGGAGTGGTCTTCAAATTGGCATTGCCGTAGCATTGCCTTAGAGAAACACAAAGTGGAATTTGAAGAAAACATAGCATTTATGATCAATAGTATTTTGTCTTAACACTTGGCAATTTTCCTTAACCTTTTCTATCCTTTTTCTTTGGCCTAAAAAGCCTATTCTATCTTGGTCTCCCTTCATCCTTGCTCTCCAAACCGTCCCCCCCCTCTTCATGCATGCAAAATATGACAAATTAATATCCATTTTTGTTTTTAGTCATTTTAGTAATTAATTTAAAGCATTATAGGTAAAATAGGTATTAATTAAAAGTAGTCTAGGTAGAAGACTTCTTATGGACCATTGGATCACTTCACTTTAAACTCCATCCCTTAGATGTGTCTCCAAAAATGAAGGGTCAAGATTACACCTTCAAACTTTACATCCAAGGGTCCAAAATGGTTGTAATCATTTTTGATGACTAAATCTCCACCATTGATCTAAATCCAAATCCAATGGTCATTAATGATCCATTTTCCACCATTGATTAAATTTACATCCAAGGGTTGATAATGGTCATAGCCATTTAGAAGATTAAATCCCTACCCTTGATTTAATTTCAATCCAACGGTTATAATTGATCCTATTTACTTTTAAGATCAAATCTCCACCGTTAATTAAATCAAGACTGAATGTCTAATCGTAATTGAATTAATAGTGGATATCCAAACCACTAATGTTATCTTAATAATATTTTAATAATATAGAATTTTATTTTTATCCATTATAACCTCACAAAAGTATAATTACTTTGTATTTTTATCGTCGATAATTAAATACAAGATAAAATACAAGAAAGGAAATTTTCTAAAACTGTTTCCTGGATTCGTTTAGTAAGATCCTGTCTCCGTCTAAACAAGATACAAATTTTCTACACGTAGAAAAATTTTTCATTTTATGGGACCCACCTGGGCCCACGTATGGCCACTTGGGCCCACATACACCTCGTGGGGCCCATAAACAAGTAAAATTCCAAAATCACACATAAAATCGCAAAAATTACAAAACTCACAAATATCAAATCAGATTACGTAAATTAATTAAGAAAACAAGTAAAAATTAATTTACGTAGATTTTTCCTACCGAAAATTATTATTTTCTTGACACGAGCAAATTACTCAAAACGATCAAATATGCGACGAGAATATTCAAAATAACTTTACAATGTAATCACTAAACAAGAGAATCATTAACCACAAGATTACGGTTTAATACATAGAAAGTTTGGGGTGTTACAACCATCACGGTCTTTAAAGAACATAAACATAAAAACAGAACAATACAACAATGAGGTGAGATCCTCTACATCACATACCAACATGGCAACATAGAAATAGTAATGACAATAATGTCATACAAATATAGAAATAACAAGCATATTCATTGTATCAAGTAACAAATATTATGTATATCACAATAATATGAACATTAGCAATACCACGACAATACATATTGACTATATCCCAACAATATGCATACTGACTATGCATATGCAAAATGTACCAAATCCTACTCCATAGAGCTAACACAATTTCAGAGAGAATGATCTAGAAGACATGTTTGTATCTCGTCAACCTCAATTCAAGTGCTATAATTTTCTCAATTTGCGCATATGGCATATACAAGACAGTTTACGCCAGATTGTGAATAGGAATAGTATTCTCGTCAAGATCATTAGTGTGTTTGCATCGGTTGCCACGGCCCAGTGGTGCTTCCACAGTCCACTTGTGGAATTCCGTGCCCCGATGTCCCCAACATCATTCATAGATCTTCACTACGCAATTTGCACTTGCACTAAGGTGTAATTCAGCTCCTAAGCAATAATAGCCTTAACAGACACCATCTATTCAATTTTTAATGCATGATGACTCAATGCATAAAACAAGCCACCATGGGCCATAACCACATATATTGACATATCTAGGTCCAATACGTTGGCCCGACAGCAACTATTGTTCCTCTCAATCGCGTAGCACTTTTATCGTTTTTTCACAATCGCATAACAATTTTGTTATGTTTTCAAAATCACGTAAACATTTTTTAACATTTTCCCAATCGTGTAAAGATTTTTAAATGTTTTCAAAATCACATAGCTCAAAAATCATTATATTTGAAAGGCGTAAGGTTTTAACACGATTTTTCAATCGCGTAAAACGTTTCTTGACCTTCTAAACTTAATTTTGAAACTTTCCAAGTTTAATATAAAATTTAACCTTAATTCCAACAATTTCCATACTAAAACTCTAGAAAATAATTTCTAACATTTTTCCCAAAACGTGTATTATTTTAATTTGATAAAATATTTTCCATTTACTTTACTAAAAATCCTCTTAAACAAAATACGTTAAGTTCCAAATTTACTTTCCAAACCTATTTTCCAATATTTCCTTATCAAATCTTCTCTAAGTGATATTTTCCAACATTGTTCACCAAACTACGTTATTTTATTTAAATCATACCTTATGAAAAATCATTATCCATTTACCTTCACTAAAACACTTTTAAATAAAATACTTAAAATTTCAAATCATCTTTTAAACTCATTTCCTTTCTCATAGTCAAAAATCAATTCCTTTTCAATAATAAAACTTTGTTAACTTCTTTCGTCAACTTGTAAAACCCTAACACATATCCTTGTTACAAAATCAACTAAGTCCACCATTAGTAACATATTTTTGTCTTGGTTACCCTAATTCAAGCTTGATGGCCGTGAGCCATCTATGGCCTTTGGAACCAAAATTGTTGTCCATCACACATGATTTTCAAAGTATACAACATATCTCAATCATCAAATCTCTACTATAACCAATCCGTGCATAATATCAAAGCTTTAAAAATCATATAAAGCAAACAAGCACAAACCACTAAAATTTATACAAACAATTGAATAAATCCTCACATGGATTTATCACATACAACACAAATTCCGTTCCTCACCACCATGATTGGTTGATGAGGTTAATCTCCCTCTTACCTTAGAAGATGCTCAAAACTCCTTGTATGCCTCCTTTAGGGTAGATTTTTGTAACATCTCGAAAAATATCTGTTTAATTATAAATCATCATTTTATAATATTCTTGATTTTTAGAAAATTTTTTGGAATTTTTCGGAAAACGACGAATATTTTAATATATTCCTCATTTTACGTGCACACTGAGCTAAGAATTGCTGAGGTCGGTGTAACACTCCGGAAATCATTTGTTTTACTACAAATAGTCATTTTCTAATATTTGTGATTTATCAGAATTTTTCTGGAATTTTTTGGAAACGATGAATATTTTAATATATTTCTTGTTTTGCGCAAATATTGGACAGAGTTGGGAAAACGAATGTAATGCTTCAAAAATTGGAAAATTATATGAATAATAGTCGTTTTATAATATTTGCAATTTTTGATAATTTTTTGGGAATTTTCCAGAAACGTTGAATATTTTAGTATATTCTTCGTTTTGTGTGCGCACTGAGCAGAACCAGAAAAACGCGATGTTTCCTCCGAGAACCTTGGAGTATAGAAATGCCGACGGGAGATCTTACTAAACCTGAGGCAGGACACAGTTTACGAGGTTCCACGTTTTTTAAGAAATTCAAACAGATAAAATAAAATAATACCGCAAAAAATTTATCTATCAAATTAATTAAATACTGACTTTTGTCAATTGTAGCTATTATCCATTGGATAATAACATGTAATAAAAATTCTATCACATTATCCAAATGAAATCCACTTTATGTCTAATCAATTCACTTTAATTCAAATTTAATGTAAAATAATCAAAGCTTCTCAAACAATGACCCAAATGCCCTTAGCTTCCATGAGAAGCCAACACACTCTCCTTCTCTCTCTCTCTATGCACGGCTGAATGCAGCCCAAAACAAGGGAAATTAGTTTGTTTCATTTATTCTTCTATCACATAATTTCCATAATTAACCAAAACACTTTCTCTCTCTACCCTTTCTTCCTTCTTCTTCATTTTGGTTTTCTCTTCCTTCTCTCTATCCTAAGCTACGGCCAGCAGCCCCTTCCCCCACTCAATCTTCACAAAAATTTTAACCAAGCACATTTTCTTAATCGTCTCATCATTCTAAACATCTTTCCTTCTTGGAGTTTCTTGAAAATCCACCATCTTCATCACTTTCCCCAAGGTTCAAGCTTTGAGCTTTTTGGGTAAGTTTCAAAACTTCTCTTCTCTTCTCTTCATTTTTGTGGTCATGGTCTCCTTGGTGGCCATCCATGCTTCTTTTTTCAAGCATTGGTGTTGATTTAACAAAGTTGACATTTCTAGGGTTTCTACGAGGAGCAATCCGAAATTTCAAGGAGTTTTCTTGGGATTTCTCTTGATTTCTTCATTTGGGTAAGAGGAAGACACTCCTCCTCAACCTCTCTTAGCATCTAGGAACCTTGATTGTGTTGGTTGTGGAAAAACCCTAAAGAGGGTTATTCTTTGATTTTGTAATTAGAATGTTTGTGTATTGATTTTATGTTGTTTATGCTATTAGATTGATTTGTTGTATATAATGGTATATTGGATGGGATTGGATGATTGAAAATGGAAGAAAAATATTTGAGAATCCCTCTTGGAGGGCTACAGTTTTGAGCTTGAAGAAGGGGTAATTTGTGAACAAATTTTGATGAGCATAAGACTTAAATTAATCGAGTGACAAAATGAAATCAATGGAAGAAAAACTTGAAATGGGAATTCCTAGGGAGGCTATGGTTTTGAGTCAAGGAAATTAGGGTTCTTGGTGAACTAATTTAATAAGTGGACAATTAAATGAATGAAGAGAATGGCATGTAATGTGATGACTTAAATGAATTTGGAATGGAAACACTTGTGAGACCACGACCTCTAAGGCCTTTTAGGTGTAAATATATAACCTTGGTAACTTGGAAGCATAGTAATTATGCAATTAAAAGCCTATGTAATGAGATAGGGAATTAATAAATTGGAAGAATTTAATATAATCAAGGGTTTCATAAATCTTAAAATACTAAGAGTGAGATAGTCTTAAGACTTGAGGTAATGGCAAGTGAGTAGAGAACAAGAGAGTGTGAGGTCTAAGGACTTAAATAATTTACAAGTTTTGAGAAATTAAATTGCCTTGGGAGATTTAGTTAATTGTACAAATTGGATTGGACATGAACCTTGAAAAGGGAAACAAATTCTAAGTTAGGATTCATAATGGACCTAAGAATGTACCAAATGATTTGATTTTTATATTATAATGTTATGGGTCCATGTGAGTGACCATTTGTATATTGATGCTTATCTTGGCCTATTGTGGCATATTATGGAATTGTATGAAATTGTGAATCAAACATGTTCATGCATAGAGTCTTATGCATTGTGAATTTCTTGTGGACTGTTGTAAGGCCAAGTTGCCTAGGAGATTGAACACAACTTGGTGCGGGTGCGAGTAGACTAGTGTGGGTCTTGTTATGACCTTGGGGGCGTCGAGGTGCGAGTCCTTCACAATGGGCAGTTGGTAGCTCCTTTGCCCGTGGGGCAAATCGATGCAAACGCACCGACGATCCGGACTTGACACTGTTCTATATCGTGATCGAGCGTGGACTGTCCGTACAATGCCTCGTGTGCACGTGGAAAACAATTGATGTATAGCACTTTGGCCGCGACAACCGAGTTGCGGACACGTCTCTTGATCTTTATGTGAACTTGAGCTGTTGGTATCATTATAGTAATGAATATCTGCCTGGAATTGTTTATTTGTTTGCTGTCAGATTTACCGTTTAATATTTGGATATGCTGTTTGGAATTGCCATTGGGCGCGTTGTGCCATTTTGTTTCTAGCTATTATAATTGGTAATGATAGTAGGATGTCTTACCCCTTTCTTGTATCTCTATTATTTGTTGTATGTGCGTATACTGTATTGATCGAAGACGACGACAAGGAGGCAGAAGATCCCGAGTTTCCCCACTTTTGGCCTGACCAAGATTAACTTCTATTGAGACGATGGAGGCACGCATGCGCGGATTTCTGGGCGACGTGTGTCTGACCTTCCTCGGAAGGCCAGAGTGCTGGCACATCAACCTGAGTTCTGATCGTTGCGTCTACATGGGTGACGTGTCGATTGCTTTGGCCTGGAGACGTCACGAGGTGCCGATTCTTACCTGCCACCTCAGTCTACGTCTGGAGTTTTATCTGCCTATTAAGGAGATGTGGGGTGACCATTATTACACCCCATAGGAGGATTCTTTTGACTCTACTACTCGGGCTCCTTTCCGTGGTTCCCATGGAGGTTTCCTCTGAAGAGGAGGATCCTGCTGAGGAGCCGGAAACGGTTCCTCCTCCTCTGCGGGACTGACTTTCCTGGTAGCTACTGATGGCTACCAGTGTTTTATTTTGGGGGCCTGATGTATTATTTTGATGGGCTGTATATTTTGATATCTCTGGGGTATATTTGTATGATCCTTTGGGGCGGTATAGTTTTGTTTTTTTGGATATTTCCAGGCTTGTATTTAAAGTACAAGAAGGTTTGAAATATATATATATATATATATATATATATATATATATATATTATATATATATATATATATATATATATATATATATATATATATATATATATTGTACATGTTATTCAAATGTGGAATTTATTTTTTGTCTTATTTTTACTGTTGTTCAAGCTTCATCACATAGCTGTATTTATTAATTAACAAAATATATATATATATATACTACTAGTTTCACTCATGTATAAAAGCAATCGAGCAAGTTAACTTTGAATTAAATAAACCGGGTCTTAATTGTTTAAAAATTTTATTTTCTGCATTTTCTTCTATTTGACAATGTGACGTTCCCTCCCAAAAAGGGGCGTTACATCAAGTTAGTATCAGAGCCCCGGTTTATGTTACTTTGGGTCTTGTGTGTGAGTCTATCTTGTTTGTGCTGTGTTAATCTCTGTGATTGGTGTTTTGAATGAATCCCTCTGACTTTCCTTATGTTTTCAGTAATCTGATTAAAGAGAAAGGCAAGATGGCAAGAGGTGGAGAAATGGCAGCTGCTATAGAAGCGATGCAGAGGATGGCGGAAGTCATCGCGCAACAGAATGAGCGTGCTGCTCAGCAACAAGAGAGAGCTGCTCAACAACTTGAGGCGACTGCCGATGCACAGAACTTGGCGGAGTTTCGTCGCCACAACCCTCCACAGTTCAAAGGGGAATTTGATCCGGACAAGGCTAGTATGTGGATCAAGGAGCTAGAGAAAGTCTTCCGTGGCATGAACTGTGCCAGAGACAAGAAGGTGAACTATGCTACCTTTATGCTTGTGGGCAATGCTGAAGATTGGTGGAACGGCACTCAGAGAGCACTGGAAGCCGAAGGAACTGACATCACGTGGGACGTGTTCAAGAACAAGTTCTTAGACAAATATTTTCCTACAAATGCGAGAGATACGAAAGAGATGGAGTTCCTCAACCTGAGACAAGGGAACATGACCGTTAGTGAATATGCAGCCAGATTTGAAAACCTAGAGAAGTTCTCAACCCACTACCAGCATCAAACTGATAAAGCCTGGAAATGTTGGAAATTCACTAAAGGATTGAGATATGAAGTGAAGAAGACCGTCATCACCCTAAGATGAAGGTGATTTTGGAATTGTTGGATACGTGCTGTGAAGTTGAAGCCTTGGAACAGGCTAGAGACTCGAGGAGCAAGAACTTTGGGCCTGCGAGGTTCCAAAGAGGTGGAGGCAGTGGTTCAAACCGCTTTCAAAAGAAGCCTTATTCCTGACCAACGAGAGGCCAACAACAAATTGGTGGAAATTCTGGTGGAGGTTCTTCTGGGAACCAGACTGGTCAGAATGTGGCATATCCTTCCAAATGCCTAAAATGTGGGAAAGATCATCTCATGAGAGACTGCACAATCAAGGGGATCATCTACTTCAGATGTGGCAAACCGGGCCACCTGTCCAGAGACTGCAATCAAGCAAAGGCTAAACCTTCAGTCAATGTGACTCGAGCCAAGAAATCGCAAGCCGGAGGTCAAGTTTACACTATGAGCGGAGCTGAAGCCTCCGAATCCGAAGATGATTCAAGGAGAAGGCGCCATAGAAGGTAATCTTTTAAAAGTACTATATGACTCTAGGGCAACCCATTCTTTCATATCATATGACTGTGTGCTACGACTTGGCTTACCTGTGTCTGAACTACCTTTTGAATTGACTGTCTCAACCCCCACTGATAAACCGGTAGTTACTACCAAAGTCTGTTTGAAGTGTCCCTTAATTGTTCAAGGTCGAATCTTTTCTGTCGATTTGATCTGTTTACCTCTTTCACAACTAGATATAATACTAGGGATGGACTGGTTATCTTCCAACCATGTTCTGTTAGATTGCTCTAGAAAAACCATAGTCTTTCCAGTAGATGAGAATTCTAGATACTTGACTACCAACCAAGCACGAGCTTTCTTGAAAGAAGGAGCTCAGGGATACATGCTACTATCTTCTTTGAAAGTCGAGAGTGAGGCTGATTTGAGTATTATTTCGGTGGTGAAGGAGTTTCCTGAAATCTTCCTAGAAGATCTACCTGGTTTACCGCCGACACGTGAGATAGAGTTTGCTATTAACCTTGTACCGGGAGCTAGTCCCGTGTCTATAGCACCTTACCGGATGTCGCCAACGGAATTAGCATAATTGAAGAAACAGCTAGAGGAGCTTTTGGAGAAACAGTTTGTCAGACCAAGTGTGTCACCGTGGGGAGCACCAGTGTTGCTAGTTCGAAAGAAGGATGGTACCTCACGATTGTGTGTGGATTATAGGCAGTTGAACAAGTTGACAATCAAGAACAAGTATCCATTCCCAAGAATCGACGACTTGATGGACCAATTGAAGGGAGCAACAGTATTTTCGAAGATCGATTTGAGGTCTGGATACCATCAGATAAGAGTGAAAACAGAGGATATACCCAAGACTGCTTTTCGTACCCAATACGGTCATTACGAATACCTTATGATGCCGTTTGGCGTGACGAATGAACCAGCTATCTTCATGGACTACATGAACAGAATCTTTCATCTGTACTTGGACATGTTTGTTGTCGTCTTCATTGATGACATCCTGATATATTCCTAGAATCAGGAGGATCATGCTGAACACCTCAGCATAGTTCTTCAGATTTTGAAGGAGAAAGAACTGTATGTCAAACTGTCGAAGTGTGAGTTTTGGCTTGATGAGGTGAAGTTTTTGGGCCATGTGATCTCGAAGGAAGGGATTGCAGTGGATCCATCAAAAGTAGAGGCAGTGCTACAGTGGGAACAACCAAAGTCAGTGATAGAGGTTCGTAGCTTCATGGGTTTAGCCGAATATTACCGAAGGTTCATAGAAGGGTTTTCCAAAATTGCTGGACCGCTCACTTAGCTAACGAAGAAGAATTAGACTTTTGAATGGACTGATAGCTGCGAGCAGAGTTTCCAAGAATTGAAGAAACGGCTGACTACCTCACCAGTATTGGTACTACCTGATCCGAATGAACCATTCGAGGTGTATTGTGATGCTTCGTACCAAGGATTGGGGTCTATTCTTATGCAACACAGAAGAGTGGTGGCCTATGCTTCGCGACAGTTGCGAGTGCATGAGAAGAATTACCCGACACATGATTTGGAGCTAACAGCTGTGGTTTTTGCCCTGAAGATATGGAGGCATTTCCTCTATGGAGCAACGTTCAACATCTTCATTGATCACAAGAGCTTGAAGTACTTGTACGATCAGAAGGAGCAGAACATGAGACAGCGAAGATAGTTAGAATTCCTGAAGGACTACGACTTTCAACTATTGTACCACCCTGGCAAGGTGAACGTCGTGGCTGACGCCTTAAGCAGAAAGACTATCAGTGCTTCTGCCCTGATGATCAAGGAGAAGGAGCTCATCGAACAGTTTAGAGATACTTGGTCATTTGTTAAGTTGGAACCCGAAAGGATTAGTATGAATATGGTTACCATCTCGAGTGCACTAATGGAGGACATACGAGAAAAACAAAAAGTCAACCAATTCTTGCAAGAAGTGAGAGAGCAAATGAAGCAAGGCAAGGAAACGGAATTCGAGGAAGGAACGGATGAAATTTTGAGATTTCGGGGTAGAGTCTGCATTCCTCGTGATCAAGAGCTTAAGCAGTATATTGTGGAACATGCTCACACCAGCATGTTGAATATGCATCCAGGCATAACAAAGATGTACCAAGACTTGAAGAAGTTATTCTGGTGGCATGGACTGAAGAGTGACGTTACTAGATGTATATCGACTTGTCTAGTCTGTCAAAAAGCCAAAGTGGAGCATCAAAGACCTGCAGGATTGCTACAACCATTGTCTATTCCTAAATGGAAATGGGACAACATCATGATGGACTTTGTTGTGGGATTGCCAAGGACAAGAATAGGACATGACTCGATTTGGGTAATAGTTGATCGACTTACAAAATCAGCTCATTTCCTCCCGATCAACATAAAGTACAGTCTGGAGAAGCTGACTCGTCTGTATATTGGAGAAATTGTCAGACTGCATGGTGTGCCCACGAGCATTGTTTCGGATAGGGATCCGAGATTTACTTCAAAATTTTGGCAGAGTCTACAAGCATCATTGGGAATGAAATTACATCTGAGTTCGGCATACCACCCACAAACCGATGGTCAATCTGAAAGAATGATCCAATCTTTAGAAGATTTGCTTAGAGCTTGTACTATGGAACAGACTGGAAGTTGGGATGAAGTTCTACCATTGATAGAGTTCACCTACAACCACAGTTATCATTCGAGTATAGGGATGGCACCCTATGAAGCTCTGTATGGATAACGGTGTCGAACACCATTGTGTTGGTACCAAGACGGAGAGCGTCTCACGATTGGACCAAATATTATTCAACAAACGACTAAGAAGGTCAAAATGATCCAAGAAAAGATAAAGACTGCTCAGAGCCGGCAGAAGAGCTATGCGGATAAGAGAAGGAAGCCTCTTGAGTTTGAAGAAGGTGAGCATGTGTTCTTGAAAGTCACACCCACGACTTGGGTCGGCCGGGCTTTGAAATCTAGAAAACTCACTCCAAAATTCCTTAGACCTTACCAAATCCTTCGTCGGATAGGTCCAATAGCCTACCAAGTAGCCTTACCCCTTTTTCTTTCCAACATACACAATGTCTTCTATGTGTCACAGCTTCGTAAATATTTGCCTGATCCAAGTCACGTCATAGCACCGGACATAGTACAGTTAAAAGAGAACTTAACCTATGAGGCACCTCCTGCGAGAATCAAGGATCGATGGATAAAACAACTTAGAGGAAAGGAGATTCCATTGGTAAAGGTGATCTGGAATGAGACGACTGGTGATGCAATGTGAGAACTGGAAGACAAGATGAAGGAGCAGCATCCAGAACTATTTTGAGGTATGTAAATTTCGAGGACGAAATTCCTTTTAGTAGGGGAGTGTTGTAACATCCCGAAAAATATTTATTTAATTATAAATCATCATTTTATAATATTCTTGATTTTTAGAAAATTTTCTGGAATTTTTTAGAAAATGATGAATATTTTAATATATTCCTCGTTTTACGTACACATTGAGCTGAGAATTGCTGAGGTCGGTGTAACGCTCCGGAAATAATTTGTTTTACCACAAATAGTCATTTTCTAATATTTTTGAATTATGAGAATTTTTCTGGAATTTTTCGGAAATGATGAATATTTTAATATATTTTTCGTTTTGCACGAATATTGGGCAGAGTCGGGAAAACGACTGTAATGCTTCAAAAATTGAAAAATTATATGACGAATAGTCGTTTTATAGTATTTGCAAATTTTGAGAATTTTCCAGAAACATTGAAAATTTTAGTGTATTCTTCGTTTTGCGTGCACACTGAGCAGAACCGGAGAAACGCGATATTTCCTCCAAGAACCTTGGACTATGGACATGTCGACGGGGGATCTTACTAAACTCGAGGTTGGACACAATTTACGAGGTTCAACGTTTTTTGAAAAATTCAAACAGATAAAATAAAATAATACTGCGAAAAATTTATCTGTCAGATTAATTAAATACTAACTTCTGTCAACTGTAGCTATTATCCACTGGATAATAGTATGTAATAAAAATCCTATCACATTATCCAAATGAAATCCACTTTATGTCTAATCAATTCACTTTAATTCAAATTTAATGTAAAATAATCAAAGCTTCTTTAAGAAGCTTTGACCAAACAATGACCCAAATGCCCTTAGCTTCCATGAGAAGCCAACACACTCTCCCTCTCTCTCTCTCTCTATGCACGGCTGAATGCAGCCCAAAACAAGGGAAATTAGTTTGTTTCATTTATTCTTTTATCACATAATTTCTATAATTAACCAAAACACTTTCTCTCTCTAGCCTTTCTTCCTTCTTCTTCACTTTGGTTTTCTCTTCCTTCTCTCTACCCTAAGCTACAGCCAGCAACCCCTTCCCCTACTCATTCTTCACAAAAATTTTAACCAAGCACATTTTCTTAATCCTCTCATCATTCTAAACATCTTTCCTTCTTGGAGTTTCTTGAAAATCCACCATCTTCATCACTTTCTCCAAGCTTTAAGCTTTGAGCTTTTTGGGTAAGTTTCAAAACTTCTCTTCTCTTCTCTTCATTTTCGTAGTCATGGTCTCCTTGGTGGCCATCCATGCTTCTTTTTTCAAGCATTGGTATTGATTTAACAAAGTTGAAATTTCTAGGGTTTCTGGGAGGAGCAATCCGAAATTTCAAGGAGCTTTCTTGGGATTTCTCTTGATTTCTTCATTTGGGTAAGAGGAAGACACTTCTCCTCAACCTCTCTTAGCATCTAGGAACCTTGATTGTGTTGGTTGTGGAAAAACCCTAAAGAGGGTTATTCTTTGATTTTGTAATTAGAATGTTTGTGTATTGATTTTATGTTGTTTAAGCTATTAGATTGATTTGTTGTATATAATGGTATATTGGATGGGATTGGATGATTGAAAATGGAAGAAAAATATTTGAGAATCCCTCTTGGAGGGCTACAGTTTTGAGCTTGAAGAAGGGGTAATTTGTGAACAAATTTCAATGAGCATAAGACTTAAATTAATCGAGTGACAAAATGAAATCAATGGAAGAAAAACTTGAAATGGGAATTCCTAGGGAGGCTACGGTTTTGAGTCAAGGAAATTAGGGTTCTTGGTGAACTAATTTAATAAGTGGACAATTAAATGAATGAAGAGAATGGCATGTAATGTGATGACTTAAATGAATTTGGAATGGAAACACTTGTGAGGCCATAGCCTCTAAGGTCTTTTAGGTGTAAATATGTAACCTTGGTAACTTGGAAGCATAAATAATTATGCAATTAAAAGCCTATGTAATGAGATAGGGAATTAATAAATTGGAAGAATTTAATATAATCAAGGGTTTCATAAATCTTAAAAGACTAAGAGTGAGATAGTCATAAGACTTGAGGTAATGGCAAGTGAGTAAAGAACAAGAGAGTGTGAGGTCTAAGGACTTAAATAATTTACAAGTTTTGAGAAATTAAATTGCCTTGGGAGATTTAGTTAATTGTACAAATTGGATTGGACATGAACCTTGAAAAAGGAAACAAATTCTAAGTTAGGATTCATAATGGACCTAAGAATGTACCAAATGATTTGATTTTTATATTATAATGTTATGGGTCCATGTGAGTGACCATTTGTATATTGATGCTTATCTTGGCCTATTGTGGCATATTATAGAATTGTATGAAATTGTGAATTAAACATGTTCATGCATAGAATCTTATGCATTGTAAATGTCCTGTGGACTGTTGTAAGGCCAAGTTGCCTAGGAGATTGAACACACCTTGGTGCGGGTGCGAGTAGACTAGTGTGGGTCTTGTTATGACCTTGGGGGTGTCGGGGTGCGGGTCCTTCACAATGGGTAGTTGGTAGCTCCTCTGCTTGTGGGGCAAACCAATGCAAACGTACCGACGATCCAGACTTGACACTGTCCTATATCGTGATCGAGCGTGGACTATCTGTACAATGCCTGATGTGCACGTGGAAAACAATTGATGTATAGCACTTTGGCCGCGGCAGCCGAGTTGCGGACATGTCTCCTGATCTTTCTCTCCGACTGTTTGAGTCTAGCTCCATGGAGTAGGAATTGGGAAAGCATGCATGTGCATCATGATATACTTTACTATTAAAAATTACTGTCTTATGTGAACTTGAGCTGTTGGTATCATTATAGTAATGAATATCTGCCTGGAATTGTTTATCTGTTGGTTGTCGGATTTACCGTTTAATATTTGGATATGCTGTTTGGAATTGCCATTGGGCGCGTTGCGCCATTTTGTTTCTAGCTGCTATAATTGGTAATGATGGTAGGATGTCTTACCTCTTTCTTGTATCTCTATTACTTGTTGTATATGCGTATACTGTATTGATCGAAGACGACGGCAAGGAGGCGGAAGATCCCGAGTTTCCCGGCTTCTGGCCTGACCAAGATTAACTTCTACTGAGACGATGGAGGCACGCATGCGTGGATTTCTGGGTGACGTGCGTCTGACCTTCCTCGAAGGGCCAGAGTGCTGGCACATCAACCTGAGTTCTGATCGTTGCGTCTACATGGGTGACGTGTCGATTGCTTTGGACTGGAGACGTCACGAGGCGCCGATTCTTACCTGCCACCTCGGTCTACGTCTGGAGTTTTATCTGCCCATTAGGGAGATGTGGGGTGATCGTTATTACACCCCACAAGAGGATTCTTTTGACTCTACTGCTCGGGCTCCTGCCCGTGGTTCCATGGTTCCCATGGAGGTTTCCTCTGAAGAGGAGGATCCTGCTGAGGAGCCGGAAATGGTTCCTCCTCCTCTGCGGGACTGACTTTCCTGGTAGCTACTAATGGCTACCAGTGTTTTATTTTGGGGGCCTGATGTATTATTTTGATGGGCTGTATATTTTGATATCTCTAGGGTATATTTGTATGATCCTTTGGGGCAGGTATAGTTTTGCTTTTTGGATATTTCCAGGCTTGTATTTAAAGTACAGTAAGGTTTGAAATATATATATTATACATGTTATTCAAATGTGGAATTTATTTTCTGTCTTATTTTTACTGTTGTTCAAGCTTCATCACATAGTTGTATTTATTAATTAACAAAAAAATATATATACTGCCAGTTTCACTCATGTATAAAAGCAATCGAGCAAGTTAACTTTGAATTAAATAAACCGGGTCTTAATTGTTTAAAAATTTTATTTTCCGCATTTTCTTCTATTTGACAATGTGACATTCTCTCTCAAAAAGGGGCGTTACAATTTTCACCACCACCAAGTTGTTCTTGAAACAAAGCAAACATACAATATTAACATATAAGGCTTAACTAAGATGACTATGAATCAAAGTTATGGTCTTAGAACTTTAAAATGGATAGAAACATGAAGATTAAAGAACTTCACCTTAAGAGCTTCAAACTTGAGCTTGAAGAATAAGATAGAAGATGGATGAATTAGATGATTGACTCAACACAAAAGTGTCTTAGAATGGCATGAAGATTGAAGATGTAAGGTTGGATTTAATTATAGAAGATGGGAAGTGGGATTTGGGGGTGTTGGCTGTGAGCTTCTTTGAGAGAAAAGTGAGAGAGTTTTGTATATAGTTTTTCTTGATTACTTTGAGAGAATGAGAGAAAAATGAAAAGATGAACTAAGAGTAGATTTTTAGCTCTCCTAACTAGCCTTGGTCGTGAGCTCCTTTAGGAGGTGAGTGTCCAAGCTACTCCTCCTAGCTTTGCCTTCATTGGTTCATGGATGTGAGTCATGGCCACCATCTTTGACCACCACCAAGCTTAGCTTGCAAGCTTTCCTTCCATTAGATCTCCACTTTGAGTCATCCATTAAGTCACACAAAGTGAGTCACACACATGGTGAGCAACAAAGCTAAGTCACCTAGTGAGTCACAAAGAGTAGGTGAGTCACTTGATGATTCACACAATGAGTCACACAAGAAGACTCTAAAAAAGATGACTAAGTTCATAACTAGTCACCCCACAAGATATTTTATCAGTAGTTATTAACCAATGGACGAAAGCTACTGCATATTAACCAGTGATTATTGTCCAATGGGTAATAGAACATAGCTAGATTTTATTTGTCAGATAAAATCTCAGAAAAACAAAACTTTGAAAATTGTTTTTGGTTTCGGGTTTAGTAAGCTCCCCGGTCCTCGCATTAATAGTCCAAAATATTCTGGCCCCAAAATTTTTTTATTTTTCCTGTCCCACTACAAACACACAAAAAGCCAAAAAATAACAATAAAATAACCAAAATAAATCAAACAATTTCAAAAAATCACAAAACTCATAAAAATCACATATAACTGAGGAAACAAAATTTTGGGATGTTACAGACTTCCTCTCTAAAAGAAATTTTCGTCCTCGAAATTTGTATACCTTAGAATAGATGCGGATATTACTTTCTCATTCTATCTTCGGTTGTGTATAGTTTCTAAAAATGTGACCGGGCTTCTTGCACTTAAAATAGACCATTCCCTTGATCGTACACTTCTGTTATGTGACCCTTTCCACACTTCAAACATGTTGGTAAAGATGTCATAGACTGACTGAATCCTTTGCCACTAGAACTTCCTCCAAAATATTGTTGTTCCTAATGATTCCCCAGTGGTCGGGAGTACGGTTTTTGCTAGAATTGGTTGCCATTGACATTACTCTCTCTTTGGAACTGAGATGGTCCAAAGTTATAGGATCTCGTATCCCGAGATTGATCCAACTCTTCAATCCAGCAACACTTATCCAACAAAGCTAGGAATTACCCTATTCCTAAACGTAACACTGCCCGTTTCAGATCATGCCTCAAACTTTCTTCAAACTTCCGACATTTCCACTCCTCATCAGACTGTAGTTGAAAATACCTTGAGAATTTTGATAGGCTTTCAAACCTAGCAGCATATTCACTAATAGTCATTACTTTTTGCCTTAATCCAAGGAACTCTATTTCCTTCACATGCCTTATACTGGCTGGAAAATACATCTCTAAGAATTTGTTTCGAAATACCTCCCATGTGATAACTGTTCCTTCAGCTTCCAATAATTGTTGAGCTCCTGCCCACCAATCCTTGTAACACCCTCCGTAGGGCATTACATTTTATACTACAAACTTACCAAACTATAATAAAATTGTAAAACATTTAATGTTATAAAATATAGGTTATAAAATTTCTTTCATTGATAACTTAAACTTACCAAAGATATAGAAAATATTAGAATATTTTGAACTAATTAATACACATATTACATACACCACATAATATTCAATAACATTCAGAACATAAAACTTACAAATGCAAGGAAGAACAGTAGCAAACCTAATGACGAGTCCTACTTAAAAGCACGGTAACAACACTAACGAGAAAAAACTCAACGCGCATGAAAACTAGATGCAAACTTCATGCGTCGGTGCCCTAACGAGCTGCGTCCTTAAAGAAGACTCTGCTTCGCTGCCACCACAGACTTCACCGAACGTAAATATAAAACAGAACAATAGAACCGAACACAAAGAGGTGAGATCCCTTACATCAAATTCAATATGGCAGCAAAGAAACGATACGAACAACAAAGTCATTCCATACATACAGATATCACAAGTATATTCATGCTATCAATTCATAAATATCTACAGTAAACATATCTCATAATAATATAAATATTAACAGTACTATAACAACATATATCAATAATATATATAATGACTATGCCACCACAATATGTACCTTGACCATGCTATGACAATGTGTGTACTGATCATGTATATACATAATGAACCAATTCCTACTCCATAGAGCTAAGATACAAATCGGAGAGAATGATTATGGAGTACATATCTGCATATCATCAGCCTCAAATCAAGTGCTATACATTTTCTTAGTTTTTGCGCATCATGGCTTATACAAGACACTCTTTACCAGATCACGAATAGGCATAGTGTCTCATTAAGATAGTCGGTGTGTTTGCATCAGATACCATGACGCAGTTGAGCAACCAACTGGCCATTAATGGCGTTCCGCACCCCGACTTCCTCAAGATCAGACATTGACCTTCATTACACAAATCTCACCTGCACTAAGGTGTAATTCAACTCCTAGGCCACAGGCCTTAACATAGTCCACCTGACTTTCACAATGCATGATCAATGATTCAATGCATAAACATAAGCCATAACAACCACCGACTGTATAATGTCCAATGCATGATAACTTAATACAAACCTCCATTTGACTGTTGCCAATGATATTAGAACAATCGCCTATATAATTGTCTAATACCATTAAATCAATGATATTATATAACCACCTATACAATTATATAATATCATTGATACGCCTGGGTCAAGTACGTCAGTCTGACAATAAACTTACTATATTTTCAATCGCATAATATTTTTATCGCGTTTTTGTAATTGCATAACACTTTTGTTACGTTGTCAAATTGCGTAACCATTTTTTCACATTTTCTCAATTGTGCAAAAATATTTAAACGTTTTTTAAATCGTGTAGCACAAAAATCCATGTTTTTGAAATATGTAAGATTTTTCTACTATTTTTCTACTGTATAAAATATTTCTTGATGTTTTACATTTCATTTTGAACCTTTCTAAGTTTAAAATATAAATTGGACTTCTAAATCTCATTTTTGTCATTGAAACTCCTCTATGTAATAATTTCTGACGTTTCCCAAAAATCTGTATTATTTTCATTTACTAAAAACTTATTTTAAAATCCTCTTAAATAGAATACTTTGAGTTCTAAATCACTTTCAAAACTTATTCTCCATCATCATAATCAAAAATCACTTTTATCTCATAATAAAAACTTTATTCCATTCTTCTTAAAAATGCTTTAAATCTCAAATCAGCTTTAAAAATTGCTTTTCTGATGTTGTTGCCCAAAATCATATTGTCTAATAAAATCTATATGTTTCTATATTCCTCTTAAAAATCCTTTCTAAAATAAAATAAAACATTTTAAACTTCATACCCTCCTTTAAACTCATTCTTTATGACTATTGCCCAAAAACCATTTCCTCCAAATAATAAAGTCATATTCATTTCCTTTCCAAACATAAAAATCTTTAATTCATATTCTTATTACCAAATCAACTAAGTCCATAATTAATAAAATATTTTTGATGTATTTACCCTTATTTTGGGCTAAATGGTCGTGAGCCATAGTGGTCCTTGGAACCAAAACTTCTTTCCTTTTACATATATATTTATAGCATGCATCATATCAAAATTCTACCATACTAGTTTATGCATACTTTTAAAGCAATAATGATAATATAGGAAAACAAGTACAAACCATCTAACTCATACAATCAAGTAGATACATCAATATAGCAATTAAACAACCATATAACTTTCATGCATACTATTAACATCATATAATCAAACATATATAAACAAACACAAGTAATCAAAACCACACAATCAAGTGAATAAATCCTCACATGGATTCTTCACTTACAAACACAAAATCCATTTCTCACCACCATGTTTGGTTGATGAGGTTAATCTCCCTCTTACCTTAGATGATGATCAAAAGCTCCTTGTTGTCTTTCTTGTTGAAAACTTCTACCACCATGATGTTTTTTAAGACAAAAATAAACACACAAACATTAACATCTAAGGCTTGAAACAAGATGACCATTGATCAAGTTGATGGTCTAGAACTTTAAAAATAAGATTAGAAGTGAAGATCAATAACTTAACATAAAACCTTTCAAACTTGAGCTTAGAAAAAGTAATTGATGATGGATGATTTAGAAGATGGTCTCAACATGAAAGTGTCTTGGATTGGTGTCTAGATTCAAGATCTATGGTTGGATTAAATTATAGAAGATTGGAAGTGGAAGAAGAGTGCTTTGGCTGTGAGCTTTGAGGAGAGGAAAAGATGAGAGTTCCTTGTGTTTAGCTTTCTTGGTTCTTGGTGAGCTGAGAAGAAATGAACTAAGTATAGAATTTGGTCTTCAAAGGGTGTCTTGGCCGTGGGTTATAGGTGAAGAAAGTGAGAGAGATTTTCATGAAAGTGAGAGAGTTTGGTGTATAGTTTTTGGTCTCTTGGATGAAATGAATAAAAGAAGACCAAGTTAGAAACTTAGCTTCCAATTAAGGTACTTGGCCATGGGACACAAAGGCTAGTAAGGTGAGAGCTTTCATGCAAGAGTAAGATGGAAAAGAATAGGATAAAAACTATAGCCTTCCTATTTATAGCTTCAAAAAAAAGATTACATGATTAGCTTTAGATATTTGTTAAACAAGATATTTTCTTAACCAAAATATCTAACCAAAATATCTAAGCAAAATATCTAACCAAGATATTTTTCAAGCATGATATTTTTAGAGCCTCCTAGAACCTTGGAGCTTCTAGACTCCTTTTGAAAGATCCATGACTGTGAGTCACCCTTGAAGGTTGGAGTGTTCAACTTCTCCACCATGGCCTCCAAACTAAGCTAGCAAGAAAGCCCTCCATTAGTCCACCTTTGAGCAAGCCACCATCCTTGACTTTTCAACAACTTAGCAAGCAAACTTGCTCTCCTATTGGTGCACACAAAAAGAATCATGACAAGCTCCAAGATATTTAAGCTTATGGATAACCATCCATCAAGATATTTTTTCGGTAGTTATTATGCAATGAATAATAGAATGATTATCCCATGGATAATAAAACGCACTAACATTTTATTTGTTAGATAAAATCTTAGAAAAACAAAACTTTGAAAACTATTGCTGGTTTCAGGTTTAGTAAGCTCCCTCGAGCCCACAAGAACATACCAAAATTTTTTGGCCCCAAATTTTTTTTATTTTTTCAGACCCACTCTAGGCCTACACACAGTCCAAAATAATAATAAAATAAAAAATAAATCAAAGAATTCACAAAATCACAAAATATCCCAAAATATCTAAAATTTAATAAAATATTCAAAAGATCTCTAAATATCTAAAATATAATAAAACATTCAAAATATCTAGAAAAAACTAAAATATCATAAAATTCATAAAATCCACATATAACTGAAAAGATGGAAATTTCGAGATGTTACAACTCTCCCCCTCTAAAGAGAATTTCTTCCTTGAAATTTATCATACCTTTGATCAAACGCGGATATTATTGCTTCATTCAGTCTCAAAGTTCCCATGTTTGCATCTCTAGTCACCTCATTCCAGATCACTTGTAATTTCCTTTCCTTCATATCGCTTCACTCTCCTACCTTTGCTCTTAACAGAAAGTGTCTTACAAATCAAGTTCTCTTTCAACAGTACTGTATCTGATACTATGACATGAATTGGACCAAGAATATTCTTTCTTGCAATTGCAGTATATGAACAAAGAATTTGATATGGCCCAATTTTTGGAATGAGTTTTCTGGAACACTAAAATTTTATTGGAACAATCTAATAGGATATGATTGAAAGATAACTAATCCATTTTTAAGAACACGTCTATTTTGTGAAAGAGATAAACAAATCAAATCAACAGAAAGGATTTGGTCTTTAACAGAAATAAGATAATTTAAGCAACTGGATAGTAACAATAGGTTTAGTACTAGAAGTAGAAATAACAGGTTAAAAGATAACAAAGACACCAATGACTCTAATTGATCCACACAGTCATATACCATAAAGGAATGGGTTGCCCCCAGAATCATACAGAATAGTTAAAGGTTACCCCCTTATAGCACAATCTCCTTTGTTTAGGTCTGCAGCCTGGGATATTTCTGCTCCACTCAAGTGTTGACTTTCTCTTCTACTTGAGACTTTGAAGCACATACATTACTTAACGAAAGGCTCTGATTTTGGTTGAGCACAATTTCTGGAAACATGTCTGGGCTTCTCACACTTGAAACAAATTATTCCTTTGGACGTGCAATCCTTTGTTAAGTGGCTTTTTCCACATCTCATACATGTCGTGGTCCGACTAAAACTACCACCACTTGTACTTCCTCCATGTGATTGTTATCGCTGTTGATTTCCCGGTGGTTAGGAATATGGTTTCTGCTGGGATTGGTTTCCAATGTCATTACTCTCCTTTTGGAACCAAGATGGTCCAAAGTTACGAGATCTCGTGTCTCGATGCTGGTCCAGCTCCTCAATTCGACAACACTTATCTAACAAAGCTGGGAATTGCTCAATTCCCAGAGGCAACATCGCGCACTTCAAATCGTGCCTTAGACCTTCCTCAAACTTTCGACACTTCCACTCCTCATCCGGCTGAAGTTGAAAGTACCTCGAGAATTTTGACAAATTCTCAAACCTTGTAATGTACTCACTGACTGACATCCCCCCTTGTCTCAAGCCAAGGAATTCCATTTCCTTAGCATGCCTAATATTGGCTGGAAAATACTTTTTCCAAGAATTTATTCTTAAAGACTTCCAATGTGATCACCTTTCTCTTTGCTTCCAATAGTCTTTGTGTTCCGGCCCACCAATCTTTGCCGTCCCCGACAAGTATAAGGGTAGCGTAAGTTACCTTCCTCTCGTCAGTATAACCCATTCCTCTAAATATCTTCTCCAACTCTTTGATCCAAAGATTCGCCTTCTCTGGATCAAATTCTCCTTTGAACTGTGGCGGGTTATTATGATGAAACTCCAACAGATTCTTAGTTTCAGCGGTCGCTTCTTGTTGTTGAGCAGCCCTTTGGTTTTGTTTCATGATGACGTCTGCCATCCTTTGCATAGCTTCTACAGCTGCAGCCATACTTCCATTCTCACGTCCAACATCCACATGTGCACATCCACCATGAGCCATTTTTCTTTCTTCAAAGACAGACGAATCAAAACACATGAAAACCAAGTGTAACCTTTTCAAACAATGTTGTTTCCTTTCGGAAACTAAACATAGAGAATCACACAACACAAACAAGATAGACCTAACCATAAACCCCAACAGACTCAAACTGTGCTTTGATACCAACTAATGTAACACCCTACGTAGGGCATTACATTTTATACAACAAACTTACCAAACTATAATTAAATTGTAAGACATTTAATGTTATAAAATATGAATTATAAAATTTCTTTCATTGATAACTTAAACTTACCAAAGATATAGAAAATATTGGAATATTTTGAATTGATTAATACACACATTACATATACCACATAATATTCAATGACATTCAGAACATAAAACTTACAGACTCAAGGAAGAACAGTAGCAAACCCCATGATGGGTCCTACTTAAAAGCACGATAATAACACTAACGAGAAAAAACTTAACACGCACGAAAACCAGATGTGAACTTCATGCGTCGGTGCCCTAACGAGTTGCATCCTTAAAGAAGACTTTGCCTCGCTGCCACCACAGACTTCACCAAACGTAAATATAAAACAGAACAACAGAACCGAACTCAAAGAGGTGAGATCCCCTACATCAAATCCAAAATGGCTGCAAAGAAACGATGCGAACAACAAAGTCATTCCATATATACATATATCACAAGTATATTCATGTTATCAATTTATAAATATCTTCAGTAAACATATCTCACAATAATATAAATATTAACAGTGCTATAACAACATATATCAACAATATATATAATGACTATGCCACTGCAATATGTACCTTGACCATGCTACAGCAATGTGTGTACTGACCATGTATATGCATAATAAACCAACTACAACTTCATAGAGCTAAGACACAAATTTGAGAGAATGATTAGGGAGTACATGTCTGCATATCGTCAGCCTCAAATTAAGTGCTATATATTGCCTCAGTTTTTGCGCATCATGGCTTATACAAGATACTCTTCACCAGATCACGAATAGGCATAGTGTCTTACCGAGATAGTCAGTGTGTTTGCATTAGATACCACAACATAGTTGAGCAACCAACTGGCCACTAATGGCATTCTGCACCCGACTTCCCCAATATCAGTCATTGACCTTCACTACACAAATCTCACATGCACTAAGGTGTAATTCAACTCCTAGGCCACAGGCCTTAACATAGTCCACCTGACTTTCACAATGCATGATCAATGATTCAATGCATAAACACAAGCCATAACAACCACTGACTGTATAATGTCCAATGCATGATAACTCAATACAAACATCCATTTGACTGTTCCTAGTGATATTAGAACAACCGCCCTTACTATTGTCTAATACCATTAGATCAATGATATTATATAACCGCCTATACAATTACACAATATCATTGATACACCCAAGACCAGTACGTCAGCCTGATAATAAACTTATTGTATTTTCAATCGTGTAACATTTTTATCGCGTTTTCATAATTGTATAATACTTTTGTTACGTTTTAAAATTGCGTAACCATTTTTCCACGTTTTCTCAATTGTGCAAAAATATTTAAACATTTTCTAAATTCCGTAGCTCAAAAATCCAAGTTTTTGAAACGCGTAAGGTTTTTCTACTGTATAAAATATTTCTTGACATTTTAAATTCCATTTTGAAACTTTCTAAGTTTAAAATATAAATTGGACTTCTAAATCCCACTTTTCTCATTAAAACTCCTCTAAGTAATAATTTTTTACTTTTCCCAAAAATCTGTATTACTTTAATTTATTGAAAACTTCTTCTAAAATCCTCTTAAATAGAATACTTTGAGTTCTAAATCACTTTCAAAACTTATTCTCCATCATCATAATCAAAAATCACTTTTATCTCATAATAAAAACTTTATTCCATTCTTCTTAAAAATACTTTAAATCTCAAATCACCTTTAAAAACTCCTTTTCTGTTTCTATTGCCAAAAATCATCCTCTGTCTAATAAAATTTATACGTTTCTATATTCCTCTTAAAAATCCTTTCTAAAATAAAATAAAACATTTTAAACTTCATACCCTCCTTCAAACTCATTCTTTATGATTATTGCCCAAAAATCCATTTCCTCCAAATAATAAAATCATATTCATTTCCTTTCCAAACTTAAAAATCTTTAATTCATATTCTTATTACCAAATCAACTAAGTCCATAATTAATAAAATATTTTTGACGTTTTTACCCCTATTGTGGGCTAAATGGCCGTGAGCCATAGTGGTCCTTGGAACCAAAACTTCTTTCCTTTTACATATATATTTATAGCATGCATCATATCAAAATTCTACCATAGTAGTTTATGCATACTTTTAAAGCAATAATGATAATATAGGAAAACAAGTACAAACCATCTAACTCATACAATCAAGTAGATACATCAATATAGCAATTAAACAACCATATAACTTTCATGCATACTATTAACATCATATAATCAAACATATATAAACAAACACAAGTAATCAAAACCACACAATCAAGTGAATAAATCCTCACATGGATTCTTCACTTACAAACACAAAATCCATTTCTCACCACCATGTTTGGTCGATGAGGTTAATCTCCCTCTTACCTTAGATGATGATCAAAAGCTCCTTGTTGTCTTTCTTGTTGAAAACTTCTACCACCAAGATGTTTTTTAAGACAAAAATAAACACACAAACATTAACATCTAAGGCTTGAAACAAGATGACCATTGATCAAGTTGATGGTCTAGAACTTTGAAAATAAGATTAGAAGTGAAGATCAAGAACTTAACATAAAACCTTTCAAACTTGAGCTTGGAAAAAGTAATTGAAGATGCATGATTTAGAAGATGGTCTCAACATAAAAGTGTCTTGGATTGGTGTCTTGTTTCAAGATCTATGGTTGGATTAAATTATAGAAGATTGGAAGTGGAAGAAGAGTGCTTTGGCTGTGAGCTTTGAGGAGAGGAAAAGATGAGAGTTTCTTGTATTTAGCTTTCTTGGTTCTTGGTGAGATGAGAATAAATGAACTAAGTATAGAATTTGGTCTTCAAAGGGTGTCTTGGTCGTGGGTTATGGATGAAGAAAGTGAGAGAGATTTTCATGAAAGTGAGAGAGTTTGGCATATAGTTTTTGGTCTCTTGGATGAAATGAATAAAAGATGACCAAGTTAGGAACTTAGCCTCCAAGTAAGGTACTTGACTGTGGGACACAAAGGGGAGTAAGGTGAGAGCTTTCATGCAAGAGTAAGATGGAAAAGAACAAGATAGAAACTATAGCCCTCCTATTTATAGCTTCATGAAAAAGATGACATGATTAACTTTAGATATTTGTTAAATAAGATATTTTCTTAACCAAAATATCTAAGCAAAATATCTAACCAAAATATTTTTCAAGCAAGATATTTTTAGAGCCTTCTAGAACCACCTTGAAGCTTCTAGACTCCTCTTGAAGGATCCATGACTGTGAGTCACCCTTGAAGGTTGGAGTGTTCAAGTTCTCCACCATGGCCTCCAAACATAGCTAGCAAGAAACCCCTCCATTGGTCCACCTTTGAGTAAGCCACCATCCTTGACTTTTCAACAAATTAGCAAGCAAGCTTGCTCTCCTATTGATGCACACAAAAAGAATCATGACAAGCTCCAAGATATTTAAGATTATGGATAACCACCCATCAAGATATTTTTTCGGTAGTTATTGTCCAATGAATAATAGAACTGTTGTCCAATGGATAGCAAAATGCACTAAAATTTTATCTGTTAGATAAAATCTCAGAAAAACAAAACTTTGAAAACTATTCCCGGTTTCGAGTATAGTAAGCTCCCTCGGGCCCAGAAGAACAGACCAAAATTTTTTGGCCCGCATTTTTTTTTATTTTTCTGGACTTGCTCCAGGCCCACTCACAGTCCAAAATAATAATAAAATAAAAAATAAATCAAATAATTCACAAAATCACAAAATCAATCTAAAATATCTAAAATATAATAAAATATTCAAAATATCCCAAAATATCTAAAATATATAAAATATTCAAAATATCTCAAAATATCTAAAGTATAATAAAATACTCAAAATATCAAAAATATAATAAAATATTCAAAATATCTCAAAATATCTAAAATATCACAAAATTCATAAACAACCACATATAGTTGAAAAGAAAGAAATTTCGGGGTGTTACAATCCTCACCATCTCCAACAAGTATAAAGGTAGCATAAGTTACCTTCCTCTCGTTGATACACCTCATTCCTCGAAATATCTTCTCCAACTCCTTAATCCAAAGATTTGCTTTCTCCGGATCAAATTCTTACTTAAATTGTGGCGGGTTGTTGCGACGAAACTCCAACAAATTCTGAGCTTCAGCAGTTGCTTCTTGTTGTTGGGAAGCTCTCTAGTTCTGTTGTACTATAACATCTATCATCCTCTGCATTGCTTCAGTAACTGCAGCCATATCTTCATTGTCACGTCTAGTGTTCACGCATCCACCTTTACCACTAGCCATCTCTCTTCTTCAGAATCAGACTAAACAAAACACAATGAAAGTCAAGTACAATTGTTTCAAACAGTCATGTTCTCCTTTCAGAAACCAAATACAGAGAACATATAGCACAAACATGACAGACCTAACCACAAACCCCGACAGACTCAAATCGTGCTCTGATACTAACTAATGTAACGCCCTCCTTTGGGAGTCACATTTCAGACAACCAAAGAAAACTAAAACCAGTTATACAAGATTTAATATTATAAAATATGAGTTTTAAAATTTCTTTTCGCTGAAAACATAATCTTACAAAAAATATAGGTAATACAAAAACATATTGAATTGATTAATACACATAACATACACCACATAGTATCCATCAACATTCAAAACATAAAGCTTACATACCCAAAAAGAAACAGTAGTAAACCCCATAACAAGTCCTACTCAAAAGCACGGCAACAAACTTAATAAAACTCAAAGTGCATGCATCCAGATGGACATGCCATACGACAATACCTTCATAGCACTACGTCTTATTGAAACCAAGAATATCTCTGCTTTGCCACCATCACGGTCTTTAAAGAACATAAACATAAAAACAGAACAATACAACAAAGAGGTGAGATCCCCTACATCACATACTAGTATGGCAGCATAGAAATAGTAATGTCAATAATGTCATACAAATACAAAAATAACAAACATATTCATTGTATCAAGTAATAGATATATTCAATAGATATTATGTATATCATAATAATATGAACATTAGCAATACCACAACAATATATATTGACTATATCTTAACAATATACATACTGACTATGCATATGCACAATGGACCAAAACGTACTCCATGGAGCTAACACAATTTCAGAGAGAATCATCCAGAAGACATGTCTCTATCTTGTAACATCCCGAATTTAATAACCATAGTATACAACCATGGTCATTAGATTCAGACCTTTTACTTCACAGTTGTGTGATTTTCAATATAACATAACAACATTATATGTAAAATATGAGCCACGAATGAATATATAAATATTACACCATAACTATATTTCTCATAAATACAATACGTACATCATAACAAAATAAACTACCTAGCTATACTAAGCTAAGCACTTCAAGCTCCTGCTTCTCTTTTTGAAGAACTTGTACCTGGATTTACATGGCAATACAATCGAGGTGAGAAATCACATCTTAGTAGAAGTATTCCAAAACTAATAGTTTATACAATTATACAGATTACACAACCATTAAGTTAACACTTCAATCACAGAAGTACATAACACTCCCATCTCAGAAGTACATAATAACACATCTCCATCTCAGAGACACGCAATCACCAATACAAATGTAATGTTATGAGTTTATGTCATGATAGCCACCGCCCATACAATTGACATGTTATGCCAAGGTATGTCTGATGTATATGCCTATGCAATAACTTAAGTATGAAATGAATAATGTATGATACCAAGCCCATGGTAATGTTATGAATGTATGAGTCCTGAACAAAATGAAGGAAGTCCATCCCAAGTCTCGAACAAGCACTGGAAATCCATCCAGAAAATAACATGTCGAGTAGTGAAGTTCATCAACTACACAGTCTCAAAATCGAAGAGGAAGTCCATCCTTAAAACCCTAAGGAAATCCATCCTTAACAACACAACAAATATAAAGCGTATACCACTCACCTCAACTATGTTTCACAATCATATCATGCAAAATAATTACTAATTACTTCACATATTTAGCCCCACAATTGATTTATATGCACATCAAGTTCATTTTATAACACATTTCATCCAAATACTTCTAAAAGTAGTTCAACACTCTTAAAAGAGTACATATGAGTGATTCCTACTCCTAAAAAGACTCATGTTCTCAATATCACAATATATAACTTATATCTCCATGCCTAATTATCTCACATAATTAGCATTACAAAATAATTTGATTCATCACAATCTCACTTCATTAAATACTTCTATTAGAGCCTTAATACTCATTAAGAAGCATAAAAGAAGAAACTACACCTTTACTAAGCTCTATTGCATCACATTTCAACTCTTACAAAGTGGTTTGGATGCATATTCATTCCATAATTTAGTGAATTCAATCATATACTTAAGGGTTATGGTTTGTATTTAGGTCTCATGGGACAAAGAACTCTGTTTCGATTTTTTTTAGATCAAAATACTCATTTTAGGGGTCTGGTAATCGATTACATTATCCAGATAATCGATTACATGCTTGACAGAATGAATGTAATTGATTACATGCAGGATGTAATCGATTACATGTAATCGATTACAAGCACGATGTAATGGATTACAAGCTACCCAGAAACATGATTCGCAGTTCCAGAAGCTCGGTAATCGATTACAAGAGCTATGTAATCGATTACCACATGAAAATGCAGAAAATAGAGTCTTTAAACCATCCCAACCCAAATCAAACCTATACCAATCAATATCAATCATCAAATCAACATAAATATATATCCAGATCACTTATAAAACAACAAATTTCAAGGTTTAACTCAAATAATCACATCCTCAAATCATCCTCAATCATCACCCTAAACCAAAAATCCCCATTTATGACCTAAAATGGGAACCAAAGTATTCCAAGGCTGAAAATCTAACTTCTTGCATCCATCAAACCAAAAATATGCTAATCTCTAGCTTTCTAACAAGATTCATGCATTTACTAGCATAAATACAATTCTCACACTTTAAAACCCCATTTCCCCCATTATGTCCCCATAAACCAAATGAAGAAGATGAATTCAAGAAGTAAAAACAAGTTCCCCCTACCTCTTAGTACCTAGATGATGAAGATTTGTTTTGGAGATCCAAGCCTTCCCCTTGGCTTGCCTTGATTCTTCCTTGGTGGTTGATCCTCTTCTTTGATCTCTTTTCCTTCCTCTTCTATTCTTCTTTCTTCTCCTTCTTCTTTTCTCTTTTCTTTCCTCTGTTTTCTGCTTCTCTTTTTCTCTGTTGTGAGGCTTCTTTAGGTAGCAAAGTCCAACTTTGCTATTTAAAGATAACCACTAATGTGGTACCAAAAATTCGATCTGCTAAGAACACTCAGATTTCACCAAATCCAGTTCTCTAACCTCCAACAGACTTAAAATGAATCTTATGATTCATTAAAAATATGTTTTCACTATTTTCACACCTTTCCATATCTGCTAGCAGTCAATCTAACATTAAAACACACAACTAGTATGCTTAAAAATACCAAACTAACTCCGATTAACCTCAAACTTTAACTGTAGCACAGTTCACACATTTGTGACCTAGAAATAAACTCTCCATATTTATTTTCACTAACTAAGTAGTTTAAGCCACTTCTGAAGCTAAAAATAGTTATTTTCCACACATAGCGTTGCAGCAAAGTGCCTAAACGTGCTCAGACAGTCACAAAACTTAACAGACATGTTAAACATGTATTAGGCTACCTCCGCATCCATATACAAGCCTAACATATTTTTTCAGGGTGTGACATATCTATTCAGCCTCAATTCAAGTGCTATAATTTTCTCAATTTGTGCAACATGGTTTATACAAGACAGTCTACGCCAGATCGTGAATAGGAATAGTGTTCTCATCAAGATCATCGGTGCGTTTGCATTGGTTGGCATGGCCCAGTGGTACTTCCACCATCCACTTATGGAATTCTGCGCCCCAACGTCCCCATGATCATTCATAGATCTTCACAACGCAATTCGCACCCGTACTAAGGTGTAATTCAACTCCTAGGTAATAATAGCATTAACAGACACCATCTGTACAATTTTCAATGCATGATGACTCAATGCATAAAACAAGCCATCACGGGCCACTACTACATATATTGACATATCTGAGTCCAGTACGTTGGCTCGACAGCAATTGTTGTTCCTCTCAATCGCGTAGCACTTTTATTGCATTTTCACAATCGTGTAACAATTTTGTTACATTTTCAAAATTGCGTAAATATTTTTCAACGTTTTCTCAATCGCATAAAAAATTTTAAACATTTTCAAAATTGCGTAGCTCAAAAATCATTATTTTTAAAATGCGTAAGGATTTAACACTATATTTCAATCACGTAAAACGTTTCTTGACTTTCTAAACGTAATTTTGAAACTTTCCAAGTTTAATATAAAATTTAACCTTAATTCTAATAATTTCCATGCTAAAACTCCTCTAGAAAATACTTTCTCACATTTTTCCCAAAACGTGTATTATTTTAATTTAATAAAATATTTTTCATTTACTTTACTAAAAATCCTCTTAAACAAAATACGTTAAGTTCCAAATTTACTTTCCAAACTTATTTTCCAATATTTCCTTATCAAATATTCTCTAAGTGATATTTTCCAACATTGTTCACCAAACTATGTTACTTTATTTAAATCATACCTTATGAAAAATCATTATCCATTTACCTTCACTAAAACACTTTTAAATAAAATACTTAAAATTTCAAATCAATTTTTAAACTCATTTCCTTTCTCATAGTCAAAAATCAATTCCTTTTCAATAATAAAACTTTGTTCACTTCCTTCTTCAACTTGTAAAACCCTAACTCATATCCTTGTTATAAAATCAACTAAGTCCACCATTAATAACAAATTTTTGCCTTGGTTACCCTAATTCAAGCTTGATGGCCGTGAGCCATCTATGACCTTTGGAACCAAAATTGTTGTCTATCACACATGATTTTCAAAGTATACAACATATCCCAATCATCAAATCTTGACTATAACCAATTCATGCAAAATATCAAAGCTTTAAAAATCATATAAAGTAAACAAGCACAAACCACTAAAATTTGTACAAACAATTGAATAAATCTTCACATGGATTCATCACATATAACACAAATTTCATTCCTCACCACCATGATTGGTTGATGAGGTTAATCTCCCTCTTACCTTAGATGATGCTCAAAGCTCCTTGTATGCCTCCTTTAGGGTAGATTTTCACCACCACCAAGTTGTTCTTGAAACAAAGCAAACATACAATATTAACATGTAAGGCTTAACTAAGATGACCATAAATCAAAGTTATGATCTTAGAACTTTAAAATGGATAGAAACATGAAGATTAAAGAACTTCACCTTAAGAACATTAAACTTGAGCTTGAAGAACAAGATAGAAGATGGATGAATTAGATGATTGAATTAACACAAAAGTGTCTTAGAATGGCATGAAGATTGAAGATGTAAGGTTGGATTGAATTATAGAAGATGGGAAGTAGGATTTGGAGGTGTTGGCCATGAGCTTCTTTGAGAGAAAAGTGAGAGTTTTGTGTATAGTTTTTCTTGATTACTTTGAGCGAATGAGAGAAAAATGAAAAGATGAACTAAGAGTAGAATTTTAGCTCTCCTAACTAGCCTTGGCTGTGTGCTCTGTTAGGAGGTGAGTGTCCAAGCTACTCCTCCTAGCTTTGCCTTCATTGGTTCATGGATGTGAGTCATGGCCACCATCTTTGACCACCACCAAGCTTAGCTTGCAAGCTTTCCTTCCATTGGATCTCCACTTTGAGTCATGCATTGAGTCACACAAAGTGAGTCACACACATGGTGAGTCACAAAGCTAAGTCACCTAATGAGTCATAAAGAGTAGGCGAGTCACTTGATGATTCACACAATGAGTCACACAAGAAGATTCTAGAAAAGATGACTAGGTTTATGACTAGTCACCCCACAAAATATTTTATTGGTAGTTATTAACCAATGGATAAAATCTATTATGTATTAACCAGTGGTTATTGTCCAATGAATAATAGAATGTACTTAGATTTTATTTGTCAGATAAAATCTTAGAAAAGAAAAACTTTGAAAATAGTTTACAGTTTCAGGTTTAGTAAGCTCCCCGGACCTCGCATTATCAAAATTTTTCGACCTTGAAAATTTTTTATTTTTTCGACCCCGTTACCAACACACATAATGCCAAAAAATAACAATAAAATAACCAAAATACATCAAACAATTTTAAAAAATCATAAAACTTATAAAAATCAGATATAACTGAGGAAACAAAATTTTGAGATGTTACACCTAGGCATGCTAAAACCAAGCCTAGGCGTGAGACAGGACATAAGCCATGCCTAGGCATGGAAATCTTAAACCTAGGCGTGAGTTCCAGAACTTAGCAAGAAATGTGTTCTTAATGTTTTGGGATTACCTAAGTGTTGAGATGACTCATACATGCTCAACTCAAGAAGAATGAGAATGATAAGATGTTCCAAGCATTTGCAAGATTTGAAGAAAAGAAATTTTTGGAAGCTAGGATTACATCAAGTAGCCTAAGGACTCGAATTGGTATATTTTTCTTGCAGGCTTTCTCCTATGTAAAAATAGAGGTTTTACATGAAAAGAGCTCAAATATATTTTTAAATATTTAAAAATGGTTCGTACATGCTAACATGCTCAACAAACATATTTTCAAAAGCTAATCATGGTGGTAGTTAAAAACTATGAAAAATAGTTAAGTTTGAGTTTAGAAAAACTGACATTTGGTTACTATTTTGATCATAACTTTCAAAATACTTTGATTTTTGTTATGAAACTTATTTCATTTGAAAATAAACTCAAATATCTTTTCAATGACTAGTCATTTCCTTTAAACGGAAGAAGTTATGACCATTTGTTTGAAACTATGAAAAATAGTTAAGTTTAAGTTTTGAAAAGTTGATCTTTGGTTACTCTTTTGATTATAACTTTCACAATACTTTGATTTTTGTTGTGAAACTTTTTTCATTTGAAAATAAACTTAAAGATCATTCCAATGAGCAGTCATTTGCTTTAATCAAATAAGAAATGAAGAAGTTATGACCTTTTAAAGTCAGTTTTCAAAACCAGAGGCTATGTAATCGATTACAACTCTGGAAGAGGTCATGTAATCGATTACAACATCCATGCAATCGATTATCACATGCCCAGAAGCGTTCCTAATGGCTATAAACGGTTAGTTTTCATATAAAAAATCATTTCTAAACACTATTAATGATTATTTTATCACTTGGGCTCTATAAATAAGTGTATATTGAAGCATTTACATCTTAAGAAACTCTAGAACACTTGGTTTGATCCTTCAATCATGAAAATCATATTTTGAGCTCTTTATTGCAAAATCCTTCTATTCCTTTATTCTTCAAGTTGTATATCTACTCTTGTGAGAGTTTATAATCTTTCTCTTCATCTCAAAATCATTGTAAGAGGGTGAGGTATTGATAACTCCACAAAAGGTAGTTATTTATGCCCCATATATGTATTTCTCAGATTACTAAAGTCCTTGTATTCAGGCATATTTGGAAGGTTTTACGCTTCTATTTGTTATATATAATTCTGATACCTTTCTTGTATGTAATTGAGCAAACTGTGCATATTTGATATATGATTAAGTGAATTTATATTTGTTATTGATTTGGTGTTTTCTCTATATTAGGAAGGGCTCTAAACAAGATGATATATGGAGCATTTGAGCTAAAATGGGAAGAGGAAGCCAAATTTGCATTTCAGACCTCAACGCTGCGGCGTGGCATGTGAATGCCGCGGCGGTGAGCATCCCCTGCATCCAAAGTTAGAGGCCATGAAGAACTGAGCGCCGCAGCGTGGCATATTAATGCCGCGGCACCCTTGACCTAATTTGATACGCGTCGCAGCGTGGAATGTGAATGTCGCGGCGTGCCTCTGTTTTTGCTGAGTCTATAAATAGATTTTAATATATTTTTAGAAGAGAGTTTTAGAGAGCTCCGTAGGTTTTAGAGAGGCTGCGGCCTGTTCTTCATTTCTGGGCTGATTGGAGGTCTAGGGAGGCTAGGTTGGATGCCATCTTCCTCATGGAAGGAGATTCAATCTTCAAGGATGCTATCCATGGATTCCTTCCTCTTCTCCTTTTGTTTCTCTTCTCTTCCCTATCTTTTAAGCATGGTCTTTGACTGTAATTTTGTGTTCAATGGATTAGCCAAGCTATATTTAGGAAATACTTTGGATCTTTATATAAATATTAATGTTTATGTTATCTTTTGAGTTTCTATTGATGTTTAGCTTTGTTCTTCCATGCCTATGCTTAATGTTTGCTTCTGTTTGATCAACAATTGCATGATCTTAATTGATGCAAATGAACTAGACATAGGGATTTGTGGAGATGGACATGGTATGGTTGATGCATGTTCAACAAGTTCAATTGGCTTGGATGAGTTGATTCGCTAACTAGATAGAAATATACTTTTTAGCCATGTATTAGCGTGTGTTTGAGAATAGATCGTTCATTAGTGGAGTTTATACTAGTCCTCATGCAAACATAAGAAACATAGTGAATTAGGTAAATGACACCAGGGTTGATCGACCTAGACATAGGCTTTTGACTAAATCAGATTATCAAGCTAAACTAACTAATCATTGATGTTGCTTATAAGGATTGCATATCGTTAGTATGAAGTAGGAGGTGAAGAAGGATTTCCTATATCTCTAAACCATTATGTTATTGCTATTGTAGTTTAGATTTAGATTATTTGCATTTCTTTATTTTATATGTCCTTGAATAGAATTTAGCTAAGCTATTGGTTGCTACTTAGTAATGGAAACCATATATCCTCGTGGGAACAAACTTTTACTCTGTATCTGTATTACTTGAACGACCCGTGCACTTGTGGTACGCAAATGGTCTAACAAGTTTTTAACGTCATTGCCTGGGATAATGGTGTATTTCCAAAGAGTTTAACCTTATTCCTTAATAATTGTTGGGGGATAACGGTTTAATTCCATATTGCTAATATCAACAATGAGTTAGGTTAGTTCTAATTCAAGTTGTTTATAATCTATGTTAATTTAAGTCTCTTTATGTTATTGCTTTAGGTTCAATAAAGAAGTCGGATGATCCTAATCATATGAGGTCCTTCAGGGAATTCGAGACTCCTCAAAAGGGTAAGCCTTGGATCAAGTTTAAGAAGACTACTCATCCGCATAATTCATTTTGGTGACAAAGTCTTGCCGAGACTATAACTCAGGCCCTTCTTGGGAGGGAACTCAGGTTTTTTATGTTTTTGTAAATTAGTATGTGTTTAGTAAGTTTTAAGTCATAAATATGTTAGTAAGTTTAGTTTTCTAGTTTTAGTTAGTTTTTAGGCTTTTCTTGTATTTTAACTTATAAGTATGTTAGTATGTTTGATTTTTGTATTTTTGTAGTTACTATGTTTGATTTTTGTATCTTTAGTTAGTTTTAAGTCTTATATATGTAAGTATTTTGATTGTAGTAAGTTTAGTTAGTTTTATGTTTATGTTTAGTTTTAGGTTATATATAGGTTAGTAAGCATGATTTTGTGTTTTTATATATTTTAGTTGTCCATTTTATGTTTTAGCCTTTTGGACAAGTTTTAGAGGTGTTGAGAACTTCTTTGGGTAAAATTATGTAGCAAAACTGAATTTGCTGTAGAATTGTGCAGGCTGATGTCTCACGCCGCGGCATGAGGTAGTTGCACACCGTAGCGTGACAGTTATTTTTGCGCATTATGTAACACCCCAAACTTCCTAAATATAAGACAGTAATTTTGACAGTTAACAGAATTCTGCTGTTTAGTGATTTCTGTGTACTATAAAATTATTTTGATTATTCCGTGACTACTTTTGATCATTGTGTGTGATTTACTCCGTGTCAGGAAAATAATAATTTTCGGGCTGGGGAAAATTTTACATAATTTAATTATTACTGTCAAGTCTTAATTATTTTATGTAATCTGATTTGATATTTGTGCATTTTTTAATTTTTGTGATTTTGTGTGTGATTATGAAATTTTTATATTACTCTGTTTATTTTAGCATTATTTGTGGGCCATCTGTGGGCCTAGGGAGGTTGTATATGGGCCCCGCATGGGTCCAGAAAGGTAAAAAATTTTCTATAATCAAAAAAATTTGTACTGTTGAGACGGAGACGGGGGATCTTACTAAACCTGAATCCGAAAATAGTTTTTAAAATTTTCTTTTACTGTGTTTTGTACTATATTTAATTATCGGGTGATAAAAATACAGTAAAAATTTATTCGAAGGACAATAGCAGATACAAAAATAAAAATTGTACTGCGAAGTCAATATTAGTGGCTTGGATATCTACCATTGATGTAATCAACGGTAGAGACTTGATCTTGATTTAATCAACGGTTAAGATTTAGTCTTATAAAGTGGCTAGGACCATTTATAGCCCTTGGATGTAAAGTTTGAAGGAGTAATCTTGACCCTTCATTTTGGAGACACATCCAATGGCTAGGATTTCAAGGAGGAAAGATCCAATGGCCTAAATTAAGTCTTCTATCTAAAGCCTAAACCTAAAACCTATATTAATCCTAACCATTGATCTAATCAATGGTCAAGATTGCCTAAAATGATGGCTAGGAGACTTGTTGCATTTTGAAGAGTGCATGGAGGAAGGGGACGGTTTTGGTGCTGTATTTAGGAGCTAAAGTAACATTGGAAGACCATAATTGATCACCTTTGGTCATTATTGATCATTCTTCATCTTTCCTAAAGCAAAGCTTAACAAAAATTCTCTTCATTTCTCTCCAAAACATAGCTCACGGCCAAGCACTCTACAACACCCTTCTACCACTCTTTAATTTCAAACAACCATATTTCTTGAATCTACACCTAATTCTAAGACACTTTGTAGTTTACACCAAGTCCTAAATCTTTCATCTTCAAGGAGTTTTTCCAAGAGCAAGTTCTAGGTTTTTTAAGGTGAAGTTATGGAAAACTTCATTTTTTCTCTTCTTTTTCATGTTCTAAACCATGTTTGATCCATGGTTCCTCTTATTCAAGCTTAATATACTAATTTCTTTGTGTTTGTTTTGTGTTCAAGAGACTTTTGTTGGTGGAGATCTTGTTCAAAATACAAAGCAAGAAACTTTTTGTGATTCTTCAAGAGGTAAGAGGGAGATCCATCTCACCAACCAAGTATGGTGGTGAGAGATGGTTTTATATTTGATGGATGGTGAATCCATGTGAGAATTCATTTCCATGGTCATGTAATAATTTGTGTGTGTTTATGTGCTTTGATTATTTGCCTATGCTTGATATGCTTTAAATGATTTTATTGTTTATATGGTATGCTTATAATATACATGATAAAGATATGTTGAATATATTATGATAGATGTATGATAAAACAAGAAATTTTGGCTCCAATGGCCAAGGGGAGGTCACGGTTTTGACACCCAAAAATTAGGGTTTTATGTTGAAAATTTTCAAGAATAAGGAAATTGATTTATTTAAAGAAACTATGAAGTGGAGAAAATTATTTTTGGTTTCAAGGACCATGGTGAATTTCGGCTTTATCACCTCAAAATAGGTGTTCACAAATTAATATTTTCATGAATGGTAAAAATGGATGTTTAGAACAACTAGGAAAATAAACAAATGGTTTGTTTTCAAGAAACAAGTGCTCACGGTTTTAGTGAGAATTTTTAATGGTTTTGTTTGTGTAAAACCATATCAATTTAAAAGGAAAAATATTTGATGGTTTCAATGGCCATGTCCATGGTTTTGAAGGCTTGTAATGCCTTGATTTTTATGAACAAAGTGATTTTCCAAAGTGAAAATATAACTTTATTTAATACAAGGAATTTGGAAAGGGAATCAGAGTGTTTTAACACTTGAAAAACGGAATTTTCATTTGTGAATGGAAAAGAGAGGTTGAAAGTGTTTGAACCTCAATTTATTTTAAAGAGGATTGATTTTTAGAATTGATTTAGAATTATAAAAAATACATTGGTAACTTGGGATTTTCTAATGTGTAACTCATTCTTTGGGTTTTGGAGAGCATTAGTAAATTTTAAAGTTAAAAACATTGATTTAATTCAATGAAATGATGATTTTATGGAATAAATTACGAAAAGTATTTTCTAGAGTAAGAAATGTGTAAAATAATGTGAGAAGTCATATTATTTTGAAAAATGTTGAAAATGAATTTTTAACGGTTGAGAAATATTTTACGAAGTTGAAAAATAGTGAAAAATAATTTACGTAACTTAAAAATGTGATTTTTAAGCTACGAGATTGGAAAAACGTTTAAATATTTTTACGTGATTGAAATATTGTTGAAAAATCACTACGTGATTTAAAAATGGTGGAATATTTTTACGTAATTGATGAAAACGTTGAAAAATCAATATGTGATTTGAAAACGTAACAGAAATGTTCCAAAATTGGAAAATGCGACAAAAATGGTGCGTGACTATAAAAACACGATAATATGATTTTCGCGATTAAATATACAGTAGGATTACCGTTGAACTAGTGAATGGACACTGTGTGAGAAAATGATAAATTTTGCCTGTGATTGGCATTGGTGCATTTTATATGCATGAACTGGTATATGAACACTGTATATGAAATTTGCCTATGTTTGGCATTGGTGCATTGAACATGCATTGGGAAGGTCCGATAGACTGTATGAGGCTATTTGCCTAGGAGAGACGTACACCTCTTGAGTGGGTGCGATATGCGTAGTGTAAGTCACTTGTTGACCTTAGGGTCATCGGGGTGTGGGTTGCTTACATGGGTGGCTGGTAGCTCTTCTTCCCGTAAGTTAGACCGATGCAACACACCGATGATCCTGACCGAGACACTATTCTTAATCGAGATATCGTAAAGACTGTCGTGTATATGCTAGATGTGCAAATACAAATGAGAATTGTAGCACTTGGTCTGAGGCATTTTGGTACAGACAGATCTTTCGGATCAACTTCTCCGAACTGAGTATTAGCTCCATGGAGTAGGACATTGAGTCTATGTGCGCATGCAAAAAACTGAGCATTTATATCTATGTGATATATTAATTGAGGAATATTGGCTATGACAAATGTTCTGTTGAGAAAATACTTGGATGATGATAATGATAATACTGTTAAGGGCATGATAGTAAATGTTATTTATTGTATATGTTATTTAATACATTATGATGATGTCATAATTGTTATTATAGTATGATATATCTGTATGGTATGCTGTATGTATTATATCTGTGCTACCATATTGGTATTGGCATAGGTGATCTCACCTCTTTGTATGTTTATTTGGTACTGTAAATATATTTGTAAAGACACTAAGCAAAGGGTTGAACAAGTGGGTGAAGAAGAGCAGGCTCCAGAGGAAGCTGAGTTTTGATCGAATTGTGTTTGCTACGCAACAATGAAGATGTATTTTGATGATAACAAACATGAGGATGATGAGAAGACCAAGTCCAAGTGTTTAAAGATTAGCTTTAGGACTTAGGATCTATCATGTATGGAGCTGTTAATTAAATATCTCAAATAATTAAAGATAACCTAAACTGAAGGTTTTAAAAGATCAAGTATTTTAAAGGTTAAAAACAAGCATTTCGAAGCTTTTTGGAAAGGATTTTGAACTGTTTTTAACTGAGGTATTCGAATACCTCAATTTGATATTCGAATAACCTGATTCGTAACTGATATTTTCTGCTGTGCCAAAACAGAGGCATTCGAATACCCCATATGGTATTTGAATAACTTAGTTTCAGAATGAACCTTTTTAAATGAGGCATTCGAATACCCCATATGGTATTTGAATACCCTAGTTTCAGAATGAACCTTTTTAAATGAGGCATTCGAATACCCCATATGGTATTCGAATACCTTGTTTTCAAAACATGCCTTGTTTTAATGAGGTATTCGAATACCCTTGACTGGTATTCGAATAACCCCAACTTAATCAGTTTTCTGAAAGAGTTTTTGACAGAGGTATTCGAATACCTCCTTCAGGCATTCGAATACCCCACGAGAATCAGAGTTGAGTTTTCAAATTCCATACGAGAATCAGAAAGTTCTAAACGTTATTAATTGCTTCCAACGGCCATTTTCTTCTACGAACTCTATAAATAGAGGCCCGGGACTTCTCTGAAAACCTCTCTGAACATTGTGATCAATTTTTGCTTGCTTGAAAACGTGCTCTGCTTTATTCTCTCTTTTTCTGAACTTATAATTATTTAACTCTTGAGATATTTGAGAAACAGCTCTTTAGCACTTCAATTTGTATTTATCTACTCTTAGTGAGAGTTTCATTTCATCTCTTTATCTGTTTCTGTATATTGAGGGTGAGGTATCCCCAAGGATTGTATAAGGGTGAGGTATCCCTTTTGTTTGATTGAGGCTTGAGCACAAGGGTAGAGTTTCCCTGTGTGTGAAAAGTGCTCCGTATTGTAAAGGTTGCAAGCACCATGTTGTTTAAGCTTGTCTTGAATAGTGAAAAATCTCGAACCGTGTTTCGGGACTGGACGTAGGCCACAAGTGGTTGGTGGTCGAACCAGGATAAATCATGTGCTGTTTTCCTTCTCTTATTCTCTTTATTTTATGCACTTTATTTATTGATTCCTGCAATTTATTTATTAATTGTTCTTCCTTTTTCTCATCTCTTCCACGTTCTTTAATATTTATATTGAGCAAAGTTTATTTGTTTAAAGCTTTTGCAAAAGTTTTTGTTACTCAATTCACCCCCTCTTGAGTCTTGGAAGCCACTTGGTAACAAGTGGTATCGAGCTAGACTCTTGTATAAAGAGCTTAGCCGCTTCAAGAGAACATGGCTTCCTTAAATGGTTTTTCGGAGGATCTTCCATAAACCGACCACCCTTTTTCAATGGGGATGGTTACGCATATTGGAAGGAAAGAATGAAAATCTTCATCGAAGCTATTGATCTAGATGTGTGGGATCTTTGTCGAAAAACGGCGCATTTATACCTACACGCGTTGTCGATGGTGTAAAAACCGAGACACCTAGAAGTGATTGGTCTGATGAGGATAAAAGAAAAGTCCAATATAATTTAAAAGCCAAAAACATCATTACCACTGCTTTGGGGTATGATGAGTTTTTTAGAATTTCTAATTGCAAAACCGCTAAAGAAATGTGGGACACTTTACAAGTTACCCATGAGGGTGCTAGTGAAGTTAAGAGGTCGAGAATCAATTCTCTAACTCGTGAATATGAACTGTTTAGAATGAACCAAGGAGAAAGCATTCAAGAAATGCAAAAGAGGTTCACCCACATTGTTAATCATCTTGCATCTTTAGGAAAAAGTTTTACTAACGAAGATTTGATTAATAAAGTGTTAAGATGTTTAAGCAGGATTTGGCAGCCCAAGGTGACAACAATTTCAGAATCAAAGGACTTGACAACCATGTCATTAGCTACCCTTTTTGGAAAACTTCATGAGCATGAACTAGAATTGAGCAGATTAAGTCAAAGCGAAGAAAATGATAAAAAGAAAAAGGGGATAGCGCTCAAAGCCACTTCCTCAACAATTGACAATGATGATGAAGATGAAGAAAGCTCAGAAAACATTGAGGTAAACGAAGAAAATCTTAGTCTGTTAGTTAAAAAATTTGGTAAATTTCTCAAGAAAAAGGGAATGCAAAGAAGACCTCCCTTCCCTCTGAAGAAGACTCATTACAAAGGCGAAGGAGCTTCATCAACTTCTACTTGCTATGAATGTGGCAAGCCTGGTCACATGAAAATGGAATGCCCAGTTTACTAAAAGAAGAAAGAGAGACTTGAGAAGAAGCCCTTCAAAGAAAGAAAAGGAAGAAAAGCCTATATAGCATGGGATGAAAACGACATGGATTCAACTGACAAATGACTCGAGATAGCGAAGAAGCTCAACTTTGTCTCATGGCCAAAGGAGAAGAAGAAGAAAGCGAAAATGAGGTAAGTTCTAACTCTACTTTACTACCTTCTTATGATGAGTTACAAGATGCCTTTGAAGAACTGCGCATGATGAATCTTTAAAACTCACAAAACAAATTTCTTCTTCTAAGAAAAAAAATCTCTTCTTTAGAAAATAAAATTCTTATTTTAAATAAAGAGATTGAAGAATTAAAAATTGAAAATGAAACTTTGGGAATTCTTGATGCATGCTCATCTCATCCCTCACATGCTTCTACTTCATATTCTTGTTCTTCATGTCATACACTTGAGAAAGAAATTGAAGACTTAAAGAACACCCTTGCCAAATTCACTTCTGGGAGAGATAATCTAAATATTATATTAGGGAAACAAAGGGTTGTTTTTGAAAAAGCTGGAATTGGTTATAACCCGAAAAATCAACATAAATCTTATAAAAAAATTTTCGTTTATTCAAGTACTTTCAGCAGTCCATTTATTAAATGTTTTTACTGTGGAAAGAAAGGTCATAGTGCTTCAACATGCAATGCTAGAAAGAATGTTAACACAAAAATTGGGACAAAAATGGTTTGGGTTCCAAAGGGTACATTGCCTAAAACTGACACTCAAGGACCCAAGAAAATTTGGGTACCAAAGGTTAAAAATTAAAATTGTGTTGTAGGTGTGCTTGAAAGCCAGGAGCTCAAATTGGTATCTCGACAATGCAATTTGTTCCAAGCACATGACTGGAGACGACTCAAAATTCACCATGTTTATTCCCAAGAATCATGGACATGTTACTTATGGAGACAACAACAAGGGAAAAATTCTTGGAATCGGAAAAGTTGGCAAGAATCCAAATTTCTTTATTGAAAATGTGTTGCTTGTTGAAGGCTTAAAACATAACCTTCTTAGTATTAGCCAATTATGTGACAAAGGAAATAAGGTAATTTTTGATTCAAATTGTTGCATAATTGAAGATAAAAATGATAAACATGTTAAATTCATTGGTCATAGAATAAATAACATTTATATGATTAGTCATGATGATATATCTTCAAATGATGCGAAATGCCTTTTAAGTAAGAATGATGATTCATGGTTATGGCATAGGAGAATTGCACACATTCACATGGATCACCTAAGGAAGTTGGTCTCTAAAGAGCTAGTAATTGGACTACCAAAGCTTAATTTTGTTAAAGATAAATTATGTGATGCATGTCAAAAGGGTAAACAAATAAAGGTCTCTTTTAAATCAAAAAATATAGTTTCAACTACTAGACCTTTACAACTTTTGCACATAGATTTATTTGGACCCTCTAGAACTATGAGCTTTGGTGGGAATTACTATGCTTTAGTGATTGTGGATGATTTTTCTAGGTTTACATGGACTTTATTCCTTGCAAATAAAAATGATGCATTTCTAGCATTTAAAAGACTTGCCAAAGTTATTCAAAACGAAAAAGGTTTTCAAATTTCTTCTATAAGAAGTGATCATGGTGGCGAATTTGAAAACAATGTTTTTGAAAATTATTGTGATGAACATGGCATTAATCATAATTTCTCTGCCCCTAGAACTCCACAACAAAATGGAGTTGTAGAAAGGAAAAATCGTTCTTTAGAAGAAATGGCGAGAACTATGCTTAATGAGGCTGCTCTTCCTAAGTATTTTTGGGCGGATGCTGTAAATACAGCTTGTTATGTTATGAACAGGGCCCTTATAAGGCCTATTTTAAAGAAAACCCCATATGAATTATACAAGGGAAGAAAGCCAAATGTCGCACATTTTCACGTTTTTGGATGCAAATGTTTTGTTTTAAATAATAGAAAAGATAACTTAGGCAAGTTTGATGCTAAGTCTGATGAAGGTATATTTCTTGGTTATTCAAATCATAGTAAGGCTTTTCGTATATATAATAAAAGAACTATGACTATTGAAGAATCTATACATGTTGCATTTGATGAAACTGACCCAAATAGATCGAGAAAGGATCTTGTTATTGATGATGTTGCGAAGCCTTAGCGAAACACATTTGGATAGCAAGGAAAAAGAAATCAAGGAGCAAGAAGATAAACAAAGACAAGAGGATTCACAAGCTTTGGAACTTCCCAAAGAATGGCGTACCTCAAAATATCATCCGCTTGATCAAGTAATAGGTGATGTATCCAAAGGTGTAAGTACTCGAAACTCCATTAGAAATGCATGTAACCACTTAGCTTTTGTTTCTCAAATCGAACCTAAAGACATCAATGAAGCCTTTAATGATGAACATTGGTTTCTAGCTATGCAAGAAGAATTAAATCAATTTGAATGAAACCAAGTTTGGGAACTAGTTCCTAGGCCTAATAATCATCCTATTATCAGTACTAAATGGGTGTTTAGAAACAAACTTGATGAAGCTGGCATAATAACAAGAAATAAAGCTAGACTTGTAACAAAAAGTTATAATCAAGAAGAAGGTATAGACTATGAAGAAACCTATGCACCTGTAGCTAGATTAGAAGCTATTAGGATGTTACTTGCTTTTGCTTGCATCATGGATTTTAAATTATATCAAATGGATGTTAAAAGTGCTTTTTTAAATGGCTTTATTCAAGAGGAAGTATATGTTGACCAACCTCCAGGTTTTGAAAATTATGATCTACCTAACCATGTTTTCAAATTGAAAAAGGCTTTGTATGGCTTAAAACAAGCTCCACGAGCTTGGTATGAAAGGTTAAGTAAGTTCCTTTTAGAACACGATTTTACAAGAGGTAAGGTTGACACGACTCTTTTTATTAAAAATAAAAACCATGATATACTCCTTGTACAAGTATATGTAGACGATATCATATTTGGTGCTACTAACGAAAATCATGCAAGGAATTTGCCAAAATCATGCAAAGCGAATTCGAAATGTCCATGATGGGAGAACTCAATTTCTTCCTTGGACTTCAAATCAAACAAACAAAGAGTGGAACGTTCATTAGCCAAACAAAGTATTGCAAAGAACTTCTCAAGAGGTTTGGAATGGACAACTCAAAGCACATGGCTACACCAATGAGTACTTCGTGTTACTTGGATAAAGACGAAGCAGGTAATTCTGTAGAAATTACTAAATATCGAGGTATGATTGGATCTCTTCTCTATCTCACTGCTAGTAGGCCTGATATAATGTTTAGCGTATGCATGTGTGCTAGATATCAAGCTAATCCTAAAGAGTCTCATTTAAGTGCTGTAAAACGAATTATGAAATATCTAGGTGGCACTACACAAGTGGGCTTGTGGTACCCCAAAGGTACCACTTGTAGTCTTATTGGTTATTCTGACTCCGATTTTGCTGGATGCAAATTGGATCGGAAAAGCACTAGTGGAACATGTCACCTGCTTGGCAATTCCTTAGTTTCTTGGCATAGCAAGAAACAAAATAGCGTGGCTTTATCCACCGCTGAGGCTGAATATGTGGCAACCGGAAGTTGTTGTGCTCAAATTCTATGGATGAAGCAACAACTTCTAGACTTTGGTCTTCAGCTTAATCACATCCCTATAAGATGTGATAATACTAGTGCAATCAATCTGACAAAGAATCCCATTATGCACTCTAGGACTAAGCACATTGAGATAAGGCACCATTTTATACGAGATCATGTTTAAAAAGGTGATTGTGTGTTAGAATTTGTTGAAACCAATAATCAACTTGCTGATATTTTCACAAAACCTTTACCTAAAGATTCGTTCTTTCATTTAAGAAGAGAACTTGGCATTTTGGATCAATCGTGTATTTAATTTAATACTCATTTATTGTTTTATTGATCTTTAATTGTTACTGACTTGAGCGTCGGAGATATCCTCCGCTCTGTTTTGTAGGTACTTATTTAATTGGGTAAGTTTTCTTCTTCAAAATTGCATTCTGGATGTAAGTTTTATGTTTTTCTATCTAAGTTATTCGAATACCTTCATCTGGTATTCGAATACCATCATTTCCTCGCATGTTTTCATGATTTATTAACCAGGTGTATTCGAATACCTTCGTGGTTATTCGAATAACCTGAAGCCTCTTGCTATCAGGCTTTTGTTTCTGTCTCTGAAGTATTCGAATACCCTAAGCAGATTCGAATACCTGCTATCCGGGGCCAATTCATTTTGGACAGTCTATTCGAATACCTACAGCAGTATTCGAATACCTTCTTTCAAGATAGCCCTAACCTTTGCGTTTCCAAACAGCCGTATTCGAATACCAATTGAGGCATTCGAATACCTTGGGTCTGAGTTTTATATAAACTCCTTCGCACACCCGTTCACTCATCTCTCTCCCTCATTTCTTCTCTCCCGTTCTTTCATCTCCTCCTATTCGAATACCTTCTCCTACGTCTCACCCAACCGTTACTCCCTCTCTTTTCAAACCCATTCCTCTCATCTTCAACCTTCATCCATGGCTTCCTCCTCCAAGCGTGCTCGCACAAAAACCGCGCCTTGCAACAACATATTGGATCTGCGAAGGCTCTCCTCTCACCCAGAAACCCTTGGACGCTTCATTTCTCATTTCAGAGAACGAAACCTTGTGCAGCCCAAGTATCTGGACTTGGCATTCTTTGAAAAAGAAGGTGGCTTTGATTTCCTACACCAGCTGGACATCCAGGGCGTGCTTCGTTTTTGCTCCTATAAAGCGGTCCTCTACCCCGATCTGGTCAAAATGTTCTACTGCAACTTGAGGATTGAAGGACTGGAACTCCATTCTGACGTCTGTGATCAGCACATTGTGATCACTCCTCAGGACTGGGTTCGCTTCTTCGGATTAGAATCTGCTGGCCGTAACAATGAAGACTGTGAAGAGTTTGTCCAGCGGTTCGACAAGATTCGAGCCATTGAAGATGTTCTTCGACCTGGGTTGGCATTACCTCCGACTCAAAAGGGAGTCAAAGGGGGCATGATGAAGAGCCAGGACAGGCTCTTACATTATGCTTATGCCCACATCTTAGCTCCTAGAGGTGGGAACTACGCCTACCTGAGTGAAGATGATGTGTTTATGCTGTGGATCCTGAAGAAAGGATACCAGATAAACTGGCCCGTATTCATTATGAAGCATATGATGAGAGCTAAGGGAAAAGAACGCTCAGAGCTACCTTATGGGGTGATCATCACTGCCTTCCTAGGCAAGTATCCGCAGATTGTGGAGACTGAGCGAAAAACTCAGCTGACCCATCACAATGTGTTTGGCTCTTATACGCTGAACCGAATGAAGATGATAAAGACTGATGAAGGCTGGGTATTCCCAGTTGAAGTTGACGATGATGAGGACGACCCAGCTGATCCTGCCGCTGCCCCCCGCTTTGCTTCTTGCTCCGGTAGCCCCCGCCTCGACACCGCCGGCCCCGCCGCCCCCGCTCCCGCCGCCGGTTCAGTCACTCGGATCAAGTCATGGCCACTTTACAGGCCAACCGTGCTTACATGGAGGATAACCGAGCTTATTTGGAACACACCTTCTCTGTTCTGTTTGACAGACTTGATGGTGTTGAGCGTGAGCAAGCTGCTTTGCGTGCTTTGCTGTCTTCACGGGGTTCTGATTCCCCTCCTCCTCCGCCAGATGCCTATTTCTAGGCTTTGTTCTTATTTGGATGCCTTTTTGTATTAGTTGTTTACTCTTTCATTTTATTATGTATATTGGCTAAATTATTAATACAATCAGTTTCTCTTTATGCTTATTGCCTCCTTTATGCATTATATTGGCTAAATTTTGTTGTATCTTTTTTATTATGCCAAAGGGGGAGAAAAATATAACTATGAGAAAAGACAGGTTTAAAATAACTATTATTGGATTCCAACATTAAGGGGGAGCTACGCCACGCACATATTAGATATGAATGTAAGCCTCTTACTTTGTGAATTCCAATTATTTCTGTACTGATGCTTTTCTCTATGATAGTTTGTCATCATCAAAAAGGGGGAGAATGTGTTTGCTACGCAACAATGAAGATGTATTTTGATGATAACAAACATGAGGATGATGAGAAGACCAAGTCCAAGTGTTTAAAGATTAGCTTTAGGACTTAGGATCTATCATGTATGGAGTCGTTAATTAAATATCTCAAATAATTAAAGATAACCTAAATCTGAAGGTTTTAAAAGATCAAGTATTTTAAAGGTTAAAAACAAGCATTTCAAGCTTTTTGGAAAGGATTTTGAATCTGTTTTTAATCGAGGTATTCGAATACCTCAATTTGGTATTCGAATAACTCCGATTCGTAATCGATATTTTCTCACAGTGCCAAAACAGAGGCATTCGAATACCCCATATGGTATTTGAATAACTTAGTTTCGAGAATGAACCTTTTTAAATGAGGCATTCGAATACCCCATATGGTATTCGAATACCCTAGTTTCAGAATGAACCTTTTTAAATGAGGCATTCGAATACCCCATATGGTATTCGAATACCTTGTTTTCAAAACATGCCTTGTTTTAATGAGGTATTCGAATACCCTTGACTGGTATTCGAATAACCCCAACTTAATCAGTTTTCTGAAAGAGTTTTTGACAGAGGTATTCGAATACCTCCTTCAGGCATTCGAATACCCCACGAGAATCAGAGTTGAGTTTTCAAATTCCATACGAGAATCAGAAAGTTCTAAACGTTATTAATTGCTTCCAACGGCCATTTTCTTCTACGAACTCTATAAATAGAGGCCTGGGACTTCTCTGAAAACCTCTCTGAACATTGTGATCAATTTTTGCTTGCTTGAAAACGTGCTCTGCTTTATTCTCTCTTTTTCTGAACTTATAATTGTTTAACTCTTGAGATATTTGAGAAACAGCTCTTTAGCACTTCAATTTGTATTTATCTACTCTTAGATGAGAGTTTCATTTCATCTCTTTATCTGTTTCTGTATATTGAGGGTGAGGTATCCCCAAGGATTGTATAAGGGTGAGGTATCCCTTTTGTTTGATTGAGGCTTGAGCACAAGGGTAGAGTTTCCCTGTGTGTGAAAAGTGCTCTGTATTGTAAAGGTTGCAAGCACCTGTTGTTTAAGCTTGTCTTGAATAGTGAAAAATCTCGAACTGTGTTTCGGGGACTGGACGTAGGCCACAAGTGGTTGGTGGTCGAACCAGGATAAATACTGTGCCTGTTTTCCTTCTCTTATTCTCTTTATTTTATGCACTTTATTTATTGATTCCTGCAATTTATTTATTAATTGTTCTTCCTTTTTCTCATCTCTTCCATGTTCTTTAATATTTATATTGAGCAAAGTTTATTTATTTAAAGCTTTTGCAAAAGTTTTTGTTACTCAATTCACCCCCCCTCTTGAGTACTGGAAGCTACTTGGTGACACGAATGGCATCCCGGTCAAGTTTCTTTGGTTACGTGAGATTGCAGTTCCACGGTGGAGTTGGAGCGTGGAGGACTAGTCCCAATGAGAGGGGACTAATTTATGAGGAACACCTGGCAGTAAACTTTAGCAGGATATTTCATGGGGATCCATTTTTCTCTGTAACTATTTTTGTGCATGTGGAATTTTCGCTGTCTATTAGGCAACATTGGGATACTAGAAACTATGTCCCAATGGAAATTAGTATTGTGTCGTTAGCCTGGACACCTGTCCATAGGGCTACGCATCAAATCGGATTCCTACCTGCTGAGGAGTCTGAAGAGGACCCAACTGAGGGTTCTGCTGCTTAGTTAGACTTGGGCGAGTCTAAACTCTGTTACAAACTATGTCTGTATATATGTAAGTGTGTTATCTAGTTTTAGAGAAATGGTCTGTATATAAATAATCCTGACAGTATGTTTATAATGTATGATGATGTAAATTATGTGTGATGATGTATAATATTTTATTTTCCGCTAAGGTTATTTTATAGTTATCAAAGAAGAAAGAAAAAAAAAATTACAACTCATATTTTATCACAACATCACATTTTATAACTTGGGGGTAATTTGGGAATTAAGTAACATAAATGTGGCACCCTACGGTGGGTGTTACACATTGGAACCAAATTCTAGAGACCTCAGCGCCGCGGCGTGGAAATTTGAGCGTCGCGGCGCCCACCTGCTGAACTTGTAAAAAAAAAAAGTTACTTGTTTTAGGTGCTACTGAAGGCACCCATTCTGATCAAATGTCGTGGCATGGATGCTGTGTGATGTGGTATGTTGTGTTGTAGTGTATATATTATACATGATTAGTTAGTTTAAGTTTTTAAATATTTGTAGTATACTCAGCTCTCATATTTTTTATGTTTATAGACTCATATACCATGGAAAGTGAGGACTTTGTCTCACTTAAGTTTGGGGGAGTGCCATTACATGATTTGATTACTATGATATATTATGTAATGCATGTGATGATATTTTCTAGATGCAATTGTGATAGCCACCATGTTTCCATGAGTTTCTATTTGTTTTGGTTATTACTGATGAGTTTGCAAAGAAGTTTCAATTTTTACTCTTATGCAAATGATGTATGCATGTTAAATTGAAAAGTTTCATCTAATTGAATGCATGCTTTATTGCAAAAGACTGCTGGTGTTGTTTTGGTTGTTCATGATATGAAAGGTTGCTATTTGCCCCCTTATGAGTGAAACCTTATGTGATCTTGAAGCATGTGAAACAGTTTAGTTGCTTTTGATGTATGATTTACATTCCACTTAGATGCAAGTGTAACTTTGAGTATGATATGAATGCATGTCTAGAGAAAGTTTATAGACGTACATGTAGAGTTTCGATGATCCTAGAAGTTGTTTTTAAAGTCTCTTGAGGCGAAATCCTAGATTGTGTATGATTGAGGAAATGATAAGGGCATTCTTTGGACCGATTTAGCTTTCAAGCCTACCCTGAATGATGATATCTTTAGGTCCCATTTTGAAGCCTGTTAATTGTTTGGCCTTATATGTTTTTGATTCACTCATGTATTTCTTACCCTGTTAACCGTTCTAATGCATATGAAAGCATTGCATTTTCTACCTACCTCATTGTCTGTTGAGTACATGATGTGTTATTTCTTGAAGTGAGTCCAGTGAGTAGGGGTATGTATGTTTGAGAAAAATGAGCTTGAAGGAACCAAATGCAATGAAAAGAAAAGAAAAAGAAATTGCTTTGTAAAAGTGAAAAGAAAAAGAAGAAAATGAGAAGACAGAAAAGCAAAGCAAAACAAAGAAAGAAGAAAAGTTAAAAATGAAAAGCATTGCATGGTTCTGGCAAGTTATGATCCTTCACTATTGAATACTCCACTAGTTCACTTGTTCTCAAGTCTTGAAATCATATGTGTATGTATCTCAATGTTTGTATGTATCTTTTCCTTTCTTTTCTTACACCCATACCATGGCCTAACATTATAAGCTGTAAAGACCCTCTTGATCCTCAGTTGTGTGTGGTTTACATTAGTGAAGAGAGAGTTTAAGATCAATTTTGTGGATTTTATGATTCATATGCAGGTATGTTTATAAACTTATCTAGATGTGTATGATTTGAATAGGAGAAGTTTATCTTGCATGTTCGTGAATAATGTGAATTGTATGGAAGGAAGCTGGATTGTTAACATGTGAAAGATTGTGTATGTGTGAAGCTGGTTTAGGGGCATTTGCACTTTTTATAGATTAAGGTAATCATTACATACTAGTAGTTTTGGTTTAATTTAAGAATAGAAAGATTGAAACTTGCTAGTTGCTGAATGCATGTTGAGACTAAATTGTTAAGAAGATTTACTAGATCATACTTTGTTTTGCTCGAGGACAAGCAAAAGGTTAAGTTTGGGGGTGTGATAACTCCACAAAAGGTAGTTATTTATGCCGCATATCTATATTTCTTAGATTGCTAAAGTCCTTGTATTTAGGCATATTTGGAAGGTGTTACGCTTCTATTTGTTATATCCAATTCTGATACCTTTCCTGTATGTAATTGAGCAAACTGTGCATATTTGATATGCGATTAAGTGAATTTATATTTGTTACTGATTTGGTAGTTTCTCTATATTAGAAAGGGCTCCAAACAAGATGATACATGGAGTATTTGAGCTAAAATGGGAAGAGGAAGCCAAATTTGCACTTCAGACCTCAACGCTGCGGCGTGGCATGTGAATGCCACGACGGTGAGCATCCCCTGCATCCAAAGTCAGAGGCCACGAAGAACTGAGCGCCGCGGCGTCCTTGACCTAATTTGATATGCGCCGAGGCGTGGAATGTGAATGTCGCAGTGTGCCTCTGTTTTTGCTGAGTCTATAAATAGATTTTAACAGATTTTTAGAAGATAGTTTTAGAGAGCTCCGTAGGTTTTAGAGAGGCTGCGGCCTATTCTTCATTTCTAGGCTGATTGGAGGTCTGGGGAGGCTAGGTTGGATGCCATCTTCCTCATGGAAGGAGATTCAAGCTTCAAGGATGCTATCCATGGATTCCTTCCTCTTCTCCCTTTGTTTTTCTTCTCTTCCCTATCTTTTGAGCATGGTCTTTGACTATAATTTTGTGTTCAATGGATTAGCCAAGCTGTATTTAGGAAATACTTTGGATCTTTATATAAATATTGATGTTTATGTTATCTTTTGAGTTTCTATTGATGTTTAGCTTTGTTCTTCCATGCCTATGCTTAATGCTTGCTTCTGTTTGATCAACAATTACATGATCTTAATTGATGCAAATGAACTAGACATAAGGATTTGTGGAGATGGACATAGTATGGTTGATGCATGTTCGACAAGTTCAATTGGCTTGGATGAGTTGATTCGCTAACTGGATAGAAATATACCTTTTAGCCATGTATTAGCGTGTGTTTGAGAATAGATCGTTCATTAGTGGAGTTCATACTAGTCCTCATGCAAACATAAGAAACATAGTGGATTAGGTAAATGACACCAGGGTTGATCGACCTAAACATAAGCTTTTGACTAAATCAGATTCTCAAGCTAAACTAACTAATCATTGATGTTGCTTATAAGGATTGCATGTCGTTAGTATGAAGTAGGAGGTGAAGAAGGATTTCCTATATCTCTAAACCATTATGTTATTGCTTTTGTAGTTTAGATTTAGATTATTTGCATTTCTTTATTTTATATGTCCTTGAATAGAATTTAGCTAAGCTATTGGTTGCTACTTAGTAATGGAAATCATATATCCTCGTGGGAACGAACTTTTAATCTATATCTGTATTACTTGAATGACCCGTGCACTTGCGGTACACAAATGGTCTAACAAGTATTCCTCAAGAGAGAAAAGGGTGAGGTATCCCTTGTAATGAGGCTTAAACACAAAGGGTGAGGTATCTCAAAGGTATTGTGTGTGCTCTTGAATGTAAAGGTTTTTCAAGCACTTGTAAAGCTTGAAGAGTTGGAGGCTCTAGCACAAGGGTGAGGTATCCCAAGGTGTGAGGAGTGCTCTTGCTTGTACAAAAATTTTCTTAGAACCCGTGAAGCCTAGAAGATAGTGAAGAAAATCTCAAGTTAAGCTTGGGGACTAGATGTAGGCCACAAGTGGTTTATGGCTGAACCAAGAAAAATCTTTGTGTTTGCTATTCTCAACTCTATCTCATTTACATTTGTTCTTTAATTATATATGCTTGAGTTGAACTTGATATCTAGCTTATTTGCATGACTCATCCTATAACCCAAGTTGTATTTGAGCAATGTACAATAGTTGTATCTTTGTTAGACTTATTTCGCTACATGTGTTGATTGAAAATATTAAAATGCATAATTTCTCAAAGTTGTTTTAAAAATTTGTAATCACCCAATTCACCCCCCTCTTAGGTGATGGTTGCCATGACTAGCACTTCAACCCATTTATTCAATTTGCCACACAGGACTACTCCGGGTAACTAAGCCCTGTCAATCTCAATCTAGTAAAGAGGATGCACAGAAATCCATAATCTAGACATAAGGATAGACTACAACTGTAACACCCTCCTTAGGGTATCACATGTCTGACTCCCGACTCATATTCTGAAAAGAAGTTCACACAAAGTTTGAGTTATAAAAGGTGGGTTTTAAATTTTTTTTCTTTACTGAAACATAAACTTACCGAAGTTCATAGGTAATACCAAAAATATATTTATACTAATTAATATACAATATTGTCACCAATTAATATTTAACAATTTAAAGAGAAATATAAAACTTATAGACTCTTTTTTAACAGTAGCAAACCCTATGACGGGTCCTACTTAAATAGCACGGTAAAACACTAACGATAAAACTTAACATACTCGTTCCTTCTCTTGTATCTAACTTGATGCATCAGAACTCTACTCCTTGTCAACATTGCACATCATCACATCTTGAATGACCGCTTCTCAACGTTGTCACCAATCTCAGAGCATCCATCAGTTCTTTCTCAGAAACTCGTTCCATCTATTATATATTCATTTAATAACACAAGCCCAACCAAACAATTAAACAAAGAGGTGAGATCACCTACGCCAATACCAACATGGCAGCACAGAGATAACACAAACAGCAATATCATCTAGGTATATCATACCAGAATTTCAATCATGTATTCAAAATTAATCGGCTATCATCATCCAATCATATATCAGTTCAAATATCATTCAATATACACAATAATGCCCTCAATCATTATCCAACTATCATCAGTTCAAATCATACGATAATATCAATAGTGCCATCCACATTATTTATCATCATCATCATCTAGTATTATTCAAAAGTTCAATTATCATATTCAATATTCCTCAAATACTATATCACACAGATATAAATGTTCAGATTATGCATGTTCAAATAGACTCGATTTCCTACTCCATGGAGCTAAACTCAGGTTCAGAGAAAATGATCGAAAAGACCTGCTGGTACCACGTGCCTCAGATCACGTGCTTTAATTCTCATTTCAATTTTTGCACATCTAGCACATACACGACAGTCTTTATCAGATCTTGATTATGGATAGTGTCTCGGTCAGGATCATCGGTGTGTTGCATCGGTCTAACCTATGGATACAGTAGAGTGACTCACTGCCCACTGTAGGCAACCCGCACCCCGATGCCCCCAAGGTCAACGAGTGACTTACACTATGCATATCGCACCCACTCAAGAGGTGTGTTTCTCCTAGGCAATCAGCCATATCCAGTCCTCATCGGACCATTCCAATGCATATATAATGCACCAAATACCAATCACAGGTATAATACCAATCACAAGTATATCTCATAATTTCTCAGATATAGTTTATACAATGCACGAATATATCAGTGTAAGTCTAACCACAAGGGCTATTCTTTTCAAATTCGTTTGTTTAATTAAATCATATGCCTCAACGCATATTTTTTCCAATGCATCTAAAATGCACCACGTGCCAATAATAGGTAAAACTCGTTGTTTTCACAAAAAGTATCCATACACTGGTTTTACAGTAATTATACTGTATTTTTCAATAACAAAATCATGTTATCATGTTTTCATAGTTATAAAACACTGTTGTCGTGTTTTCACAATCTTGCAACATTTCTGTTACGTTTTCACAATTCTAAAACATTTCTATTACGTTTTCACAATGTTGTAACACTTCTGTTACGTTTTCACAATTCTATAATTTTTCTATTACGTTTTCACAACATCGTCACACTTCTGTTACGTTTTCAAAATACCGCAACACTTCTGTTGCACTTTTAAATCACGTATTAATTTTTTAACGTTTTTTTCAATCGCATAAAAATATACGTTTCTCAAATTGCGTAGCAATTTTCCACCGTTTTCAAAATCGCGTAACTTAAAAATCATTCTTTTAAGTTGCGTAAATCATTTTCCATCATTCTCAAAATATTTAAAACACTTTCCAAAACACATAATGATTTTTTGCCACTTTTCACAATCACATAAAAATAGTTCAACACTTTTCAATCACGTAGTGATTTTTCAATAGTAGTTCAAATTACGTAAAATATCTAAACGTAATTCAAATCGCGTAGAAATACTTCAATGTATTTAAAATCTTATAGAAATATTTTTTCGTATTTCAAATCGCGTAACTTAAAAATCACGTTTTTAAGATACGTAAATAATTTTTTACCACAATTCCATTACAGAAAATATTTCTTGACCTTCAAAAATTCTTTTTCAACCTTTCTCAAAATAATATGACTTCTCATTTTATTTTTCATATTTCTTATTCAAGAAAATCCTTTTCGCAATATAATTTTTCCATTTTTCCACTACGTAAAATATTCCTCAATGATCATTTCTAATATCATTTTCCACATTTTCTTCCTCAAGAAATCCCTTTTCCACATTTTCCTACTCAATAAATCCTTTTCGGAATATAATCCACAAAATCACTTTTCCATAGATGTAAATCAATGTTTCAAATCTTAAATTTTCCTAACGTACTCTAAAACCCAAAAATAAGTTATACATTAGTAAATTTTCAAATTATATTCTCCATTTTTCTCAAATCAATTCTAAAATCAATCTTCTTCAAAATAAATTAAAGTTAAAACATTTTCATCCTCTCTTTGTTTTTCGTTTACCAAAATTTCTATTCTTTCAAGGGATAAAACACTCTGACTCCCTTTTCAAAATTCTTGTACTAAAACACTTTGTTTCATAAAATCAAAGCATTTGAAATCCTTGAAAAAAATTGTAGACATGATTATTGAAACCATCAAATATTTTCAAGTGACAAAACACTCTGTTTCCATTTTCTTTAATCCTTGTACTAAAACACTTTGTTCAAAACACTTTGTTTCCACTTGAAAATCAATTTGTTTCACAAAATTAAAATCATTCCAACCTCCCAAAAATAGTGGAGTCTTTGGCCATTGAAGCCATCATTTCTTTTTCCTTCTAAATCTATTGTTTATCATTTTTGTTTTTACACAAACAAAACCATTAAAATTTTGTTTTCAAAACCGTGTGACTCATGGTCATAAAACCAAACTCATTTGTTCAAATTCATTTTCACTTTCTTTGCAAATTCTTTTTCACTTTTTTTGCAAATCCTTAAAATCAACATTACTTGTTTCATTTTTCGAAATCATGATTAGTAAACACTTAGAAACTTTTTACACAAAATATATCAATAAAAGTCCTTCAAAACCGTGTTCATGTACTCTTGGAAAAACAAACCCTTTGTTTATTTTCCATTCTCTTCAAATCATCTATTTTCATCATTCATGAAAATACTAATTTGTGAACACCTATTTTGAGGTGTCTTGGCCGAAATTCATCATGTTCTAGGGACATAAAAATTAATTCCCTTGTTCTTGAAAAAATTCAACATAAACCCTAATCATGAGTGTCAAAACCGTGACCACTCTTCCTTGGCCATTGGAGCCAAAAATTGGTTTCCTTTCCATCATCACATCATGGCATACATATACATATTTCATCATAAATACCACAAGCATGCCATATTCACATCATGCATGTTATAAGCATACCATCAAAGCCATAAAATCATATATAGCATATCAAGCATAGGCAAATAATCAAAGCTAATAAACACACACAAAATAATCACATGACCATGGATATGAATCCTCACATGGATTCACCATCCATCAAATACACAACCATCTCTCACCACCATACTTGGTTGGTGAGATGACTCTCCCTCTTACCTCTTGAACATCCTCAAAAGCTCCTTGTTTTGCTTCTCTTTCCAAGTCCTTCACCACTAAGAGCTTCTCAAATACAAAACAAAATACATAGAAATTAGTATACTAAGCTTGATTAAGAAGAACCATGGATCAAACATGGCTTAGATCATGAAAAAGAGAGAAGAAATGAAGTTTCCTTACACTTCACCTCAAAAACCCAATAACTTTGATCTTGAAGAAAGTCCGTGAAGATGAATGATTTAGAGAAAGTCTCCAATATGAAAGTTGCTTAGAATATCATGTAGATTCAAGATCTATGGTTGGATGAAAATAAAAGAGATTGGAGGGTGGGTTTAGGTGTCTTGTCTGAACCTAGCTTGGAGAGGAAAATAGAAGAGTTGTCTTGCTTTTGCTTCTTGAGAAAGGTGATAGAAAAGATGATGAAGTAAGATAGAAATGAATGAAATGAATTTTAGTCCCCTTCCTCCTATGCATTGCCGTAGAGTGAAGAGAGAAAAGAGTGTATTATTTGATCAAATAATTAGTATTGACTCATTTGAGAGAAAAGGTGATAAAGTGAGATATGAAATGATTTTGGCCCCCTTTTTTCCTTGCATTGCCATGGAGAGTGAGTGAGAAATGAGTGAATTATTGTTAGAAGAATGACCAAGTAAAATGAGCAAAAGAATTGACCCCCCTTCAAGTGCATGGTTGTATGCTTCAAATGGAGAAAGCCACCAATATTGACTTGTCTTGCTTTGTTCAATTGATATAAGATGATAGAAATTGAATTGTAATATTTTGCCTCACAAATGGATGCATTGTCGTAGCTTCCTTGAAGCAAGCCACCATTATTGACTATTTCTTTGTTGTGTAATATAAATAATGGAACATGAATTAATTGAATCAAATTGGCCCCCTTTAACTTTGCATGGCCGTAGGTGTTTCTTCAAAAAGAATGGCCATTTTTGTTGACTTGGTCTCACTTTGTTTCACTTGAATTGTATCCTAATATCACAAAGTGAATTGCTTATTAGAGCAATTTGCTTTTGCCTTCACCGTAGAAGCATATAATTCAAGGAGTCCAAACTTTATTCAATAGCTTGTTTCCTATTGGTCCTTAAATAGTCAAGCCATTATTCTTGACCAATTTTCAACCATAGATTAAATTAATGATTAAGATTCAATCTTGAAAGTCCAAGCCATTATTTAAGCATTCTTAGCCATTGATTAAATCAATGGTTAGAATTAAGGTAGACTTTAGGTGTAGCTTTAGATTAGAAGACTTAATCTAGGCCATTGGATCTTTCTCCTTTAAATTCTAGCCATTAGATGTGTTTCCAAAATGAAAGGTCAAGATTACTCCTTCTAACTTTACATCCAAGGGTCAAAAATGGTCTTTGTTACTTTAGAAGACCAAATCTCTACCATTGATTAAATCCACATCCAATGGTCAAAAATGGTCTTTGTCACTTTTTAAGACTAAATCTCCATCCTTGATTAAATCTAAATCCAATGGTTATAAATGGTCATAGTCACTTTATATGACTAATTCTACACCGTTGATTAAATCGACTATTGATATCAAAGCCTTCCTTATTAAGGTTGTCTAGATTAAATCTCCACCATTGATTAGATCAATGGTGAACATTCAAAGCTTCCTAACCAAATTTATTCTCACACCATTGATTAAATCAATGGTTAATATTCAAAGCTTCTAAATTAAACTTGCTTCCTATTGGTCTGTTAAGAAGTTATCATAACCACTAATGTTGACTAAATAGTATAATATTTATTTTTATCTACTAAAATCCCATGAAAGAATATATTTACTGTATTTTTATCGCCCAATAAATAAATACAGTACAAAACACAGTACAATAAATTTTTAGAAACTGTTTCCGGATTCAGGTTTAGTAAGATCCCCTGTCTCCGTCTCAACAGTACAAATTTTTCTATACGTAGAAAAATTTTCACTTTGTGGGACCTACCCCGGGCCCACATAGGACTCACTGGGGCCCACATACAGTCTAAAAATATAAAAATTTCATAATCACCCATAAAATCACAAAAATTAGAAAACGCACAAATATCAAATCAGATTACATAAAATAATGAAAACTTAACAGTAATAATTAAATTACGTAAAATTTTCTCCGGCCCGAAAATTATTATTTTCCTGACACGGAGTAAATCACTCAAAACGATCAAATACACTGACGGAATAAACAAAATAATTTTACAGTGCACAGAAATTACTAAACAGTAAAATTCTGTTAACTGTCAAAATTACTATTTAAGAGATAGGAAATTTGGAGTGTTACAACAACTACCAGAATAGAGAGGATGCACAAAAATCTTCATACTAGTAGTCATATGGGATAAGGAAGACGCATATAAATCTTCACACTATCTTGGATTTAGGATCACCCCAAATAGTAAAGTCATCCTCTACCACTTGATGACTAGGGAAGCTTAGGTAAAGAGAGAGGTCTTCCTCAACCTCAATTACCATGGTATAGAAAGATTATCAATTTCTTTCTTGCCATTTTTTGATACTTACCCTAAGTCTAAGGTATATCCAAAATTCCACTCAGCCCAGTTCCACAAAGGGATACCTATGAGAATTAATTCACTCATCAAATATCTTTATTCATCAAATCATCAACTATGTAATAAAATTCATAAATTTATCATTCCCATCATGGGCAATCAATCAGTCATTGTTTAGTCTCAATATGATCCATACAAATCTTATTATCAATTCTCAAATGTGTTTGGATGTATAATCTTTTCATAATCAAATTTATAATATATTTTAATTATTTTAAAGTTCTTAGTACCTACAATCAAACTTAAGCATAATAATGTTTTAAATAACATTACTTATGATTATTATCATCTATTATTTCTTAGAATAGCATGATTATGCATCAAAGATCAATTACTCAATTAGTGTAATCAAAATACAAATTCTGTCTAGAAATCCAGCAACTAAAAGTTCATGGGTTCAAACTCACAGGTTCTGGTGTTCCGACACCCAATTTCTTCATTTCAACAACAACTAACACAATTGTGACCTTTCAACACTATACAAATCACGATTTTACATATTTAGATCTTTCATATGCAAATCTAAACAAGGCAGCATTCTGCCCAAGTAATTTATCACTAATCAAGTTTCATTTCAAGTGACAAAAACCACTATAAAACATTCACAATTGGGACAACACCTTACTATAATTTTTAAGTACAATTTAAACCACTAAATTATCATATGAAGACAACATAAATCTTGTCATAAACAAGCACACACAGTCATGACATTCGACTTCACATTCTAATAATTTTTTTGTCATCAATATCATGTCTTAAATTAACACAACATCAATAGAAAATAGGTAAACAATTTAAAAGAATACCTATATCTTAACAATACCACTCAACCATGAGCTAAAGGTAAGGTATCATTAATCAAATTCATAAAATTTTTACTCAAGAATCCAAAGATAAAATGGAATTAGTACATGCTAACATAGAAGCACAAAAATGAACCAAATACTTGCTGTTTTACAAAGTGTTGGTTGTGAGCTTCAAGGCTCCATGGACCAGTTTTGAGACTAAAAACAATAGGAAAGGATGAGTAAGAGATGGCAAAGAACCCCCTACATTATGATATTCCTTTGTTCCCTTTGATTTTTCAAGCTTCCCTTCTCCATCTTTCTCCATTTTCTTCTCTTTTTCTTGCCCTATTCCTCTGTTTTTCTAGCAAACAAAGATGAGAGAGAGTGCGTGAGTGAGAATCAAAGAAACATAAAAGAAAGAAGATAATCAGAATAGACCAAATTGAGCATCAGTGAGAGTGCGTGTGAGCAAACCTGTGAGCGAGGAAGAATGGCGAGTGAGAGAATAGAGAGCATACGAGCAAGAAAGAGGACGAGCGGACGAAATAGGGAGAGTGAATGAGAAAGAGACATGGAAAAGAATGAAATAAAATTGATAAAGGTAAAGGTAAAGTTAATCAAAAATAAAGATAAAAGAACAAAGGGGTTTTAACAAAAATATAGGAAGAAATCTTGAAACTTATATCTATAAGGGTATTTCTATATTCCTTTAATGAATTTTCTAACCTTCTCTAATGTTATGGAAAATTCTAGAATTTCATTTATTTTTCCAATTTCATTTTTCCCTAAATATCATTTTTACACATTTACCAATCACTAAGCTTTACTATTCATTCCTGGGTTAAGATAACCCTTATGGAACTGAATTAAGAAGCTTTCAGGTACTTATTCTAATCTGTTTCAACTCTCCAATTAATTCTTCATCCTTTATTTGACAATTGCTTATAATCTTATAATTCTCCGAGTTATTTTGAGTTATCTCTCACTTCTAGTGTTATAAATTTATGCTTAACTCAACTCAAATCATTGCCACAACTATCAGGCAACTTCCAACAATTTTTATTGAGCTACTATAACTCTAATTAGGACTAGATCAAGACTATTATGTTGGGCAAAATATTACAATTCTCCCTTCCTTTATAAATTTTGTCCTCAAAATTTGATTCATCTCATTCAAAAGTTCTGGATAACTCTTTTTAATTTCCCTAGCTTCATGCTTCTGTCCAGGGGTAAGATTGAGGATCACCATGAAATTAACTAGATCAAGAAGCTTATCAAGTAACTCGTTGAAAACATCTCCCTTATACTAGTAAAATATTTTGCTCGTGATCTTATGCAAATCTTGTATGATGACCATTTTCCTTTTAAAATTTGTGTCCTTCTGCAAAGAAGTTTCTTATACAAGGTTTATGTATTCTATTTATAATGAACCTGACATCAAATCTAGATGTTTCCAACTTTAGAAACTTTGATAGCACAAGATTTACAACCTCAAACACCTTCCTGACATGATTCTGATATAGAGTTCCTGACAGCACCACCTTTCTAGGTGTGTGTACTTGAATAAGGAATTGTACTATATCAGTATTTTCATTCCTTGGAGTGTATCTCTCATCAAATAAAAAAAATTGAAGGAATTTTTGAGCCATATCTTTTGGCAAGATAATAATGAATCATTAGGTCCTTTCTCATAGACAATTGAAAATAATTATTTGTATCCCAAGAAAAAGATACTTTTCCACTTCTCCCACTATTTCAACACTTCTAATTGCTGAAATTTATTAGTTGTTTTCATAGTGTAAAAGTCATAGAATGATATGTTCTCCACTTACCTTATTTAAAACTCAATTGGTAGTGTCCCCCTTAGGAAGCACCACTAAAGGTCTAGCATTAGGATACTTGTTAAGAAAATTTTGCATGAAACTGATAATCATGAATATCTTCCTAGATCTCAAGGCATGAGCCAAGATACAATCCCTGGGATACTCACCCATAAGATCTCTAACAAGAAAATAGAATCCTTCTGCTTAATGAGGTTTCATATGCTTTATCTGCCATAGGTGCGCAAAGGTTACAATTACCATGAGATCATCTTTAGCAATCTTAATTCCAAATACATCTACTTTTCTTTGATATTCTTTAAATCATCTAGATACATTCTTGTACTCCCTTTAACCTTGTACTAGGACTCGAATATGGTTTCAATTCCTCGGTCAATAACTTCACAAACACAACAAACATAATCAAGATCATCTTTTAAACAAAAGAAAAAAGTACAATCCTCATTTTTATCAGGCAGAAAATTCACAGGAATATCTTTGGAACATTTTGTTGCCATTGACATACTTACCGTTTTCATTGTAGAACTTCTAAGAGTTGTAGAAATCCTGGGGATTTCTAATATTCTACTTTTACTTATGGCCAACAATTTATTTAGATACATAAAAAAAATGTTCGTCTTCATATATGGCCACCTAACATCTTTTGAGATCTTGATACTTTTTCGTGGCTCTAGAATGGATAAAATAATTACTCTTATGAGATTTATCAAAGATTTTCTCTTTAATTTCATATCCTCTTGGACACAAGGTCTCCTTCTAAACATCATCGTCCTACCTTCTGTTCTTCTATAGTCACTTCTAATTCTCAAGTAGCTTCATTCCATCTTTTATCATTATTACAACCTACTTCCATAAAAAAAAATCCTTCTCATATCCATAATCCATTTGTTAGCTCTCCATAGATTAAACTCCAAATGATTTCTTTGCAAACTATCTTTCTTTTTAGACATTTTCTTGAACAAATTATCTATCTTTTCAATCTTTGCAGACTCCGTACAAACACATATCCTATACTTTGATATCAGGGGCCACTATTTAGAGTTGACCACTGCTGCAACTAAAGGAATATTAGACTGTCTTGATGAACCATGTAACACATCCATGCCTAGAATGAGGGTGGAACCTTAGGAAACAATAAGAAGAGAAGAAGAATGTTCAATGTCTAACAATGAATTCAACTCATTAAGCTTGGCATTGATCTTCAATAAAACATAAGTCAGATATTGGTCATTAACTCTTGTAGGGGCCATGCACTGAGTAATAATTCCATACTCAATAAAATTCTTCTTCCTCCATGGACCATTAATATCACAATGTTTCTAATCAAGAAGCAGACATAAAAGGAACTAAGGAGCCCAGAAGTTTAGACTGGACGTTCTCAAACATCTTCTCCACTCTAACTGTAACACCCTTAATCACATATTAGACTGGTAAATGGCTACGAAGGGTAGCATTTAACTTGTTTAACATGCCACTGAAGTTTAGTGGCAAACTGAGTTTGTTTAGATACTTAGCTACAACCCAAAGTGTGAAAAGTAACTTAAAATGACTCAGATAGTAGCATAAATTGCTAAGTTTAGGGAAATAAACATGGAGAGTTTGTTTCTAAGTCACAAATAAGTGAAACAAGGTGTAGCTAAAGTTTCAAAACAATCAAAGTTAGTTTTGTATTTTTAGGCATACTGGTTGTGCATTTAATACTGGATTGACTAGCAGCAGATATGAAAAATCATGAAAATGATGAAACAATAATTTAGATGAATCTTATGATTTATTCCAAACACTACAACATTTTTGTCCTTTGGCAAGGGCTTAAAAACGTTGCCATAGAACTAAAACCATTGCCTAAACTCTGAGGCAATGCTTTTCGACTGTTGCCAGGCCGTTGCCTAAGCCGGCGTTGCCTAAAATCTATGGCAACGCTTTTTCAATGAAGTGTTGCCTATTCTTGCACTTTGCCAACGTTTTTCAAAAGTTGCTTATTCATAAGCTTAGGCAACGCTTTTATAGGGTTGCATGTTCATGAGCTTTAGGCAACGTTTAACGAATGTTGCCCATATTTATAGCTTTCGGCAACGTTTTTTAAACGTTTAGGCAACAAATTTCTTTGTTCTTGGTGAAGAAAGTAGACAACAGGAGCTGCATCATCATCAGTCTGCTTGACATCCTTGTTCTCAAAAGCTTTTGGTTTTGAATGTGTCTACTGTTTCTTTAATTCTGAAGCTTCCTTCTTGAACTTTATTTCCTCCCTTTTCCTTTGTTATCTGCTTTAAAGCTACATGTTCTATCATCTATGACATATGACCTTACATGACTTAAGTTAGTAGAGCATATTGAGGTCATTTGTTTTTATCAAAAAAAGGAAAATATTGAGGTCATTTGTAATGTTAAACAGCTCAAAGTTCTTGTCAATGCTCTTCTTGATTGATTGAAATTGACAAAAAGCATAGAACTACCAACTAAAGTGGCCAGTGTAAGATATTACATTATTACAAAAAATAACTAGCTTTCGGTTAGCAATCACTTAGTGTCCAATGTAGTGTTAATTCTTATTTCTTAAAACAGAATCAGTGCACCGTCCAAAAAAAGAAAAAGAAAAAGAAAAAGAAAAACAGAATCAGTGCTATTAGAATGTTTTAATAAGTTTTGTGGTGGGGATTTTTTTTCTTCCCTAATGCAACTTTACTCTTCTGACTATTATTAGCCTTCAAATATAAAAGATGCAAAACAGTAATTATAAAATATCAAAATATTATTTTGTGGCCCTCCTTTGTTTTTTAATATCTCAACTTTGTCTTCAACTTATATTTTAAAAAACAGAAGTAAAACTAGAATAAAATATCAAAATCAGAATATACCTTGTCTCTTTGCTTGAAAATAGAGATGAGTACAGGTATTATTTGCATCTTGCTGGTGAAGTGAACTATTCCAAGCAAACCTTTCAGCTGCTGCAGTGACACAATGATCGTTGCACTAGCCATGAAACCCACTAGCGTTGGCTTTGAGAGAAAATCCATTACAAAGCCTAACTCAGTATAGACCATCAAAGGTTATTTTTAATCATAAAATATAAATATATAACTAACTAATGTTAATAGCCTTCAAGTAACCGTAGAAATTTCTACATTTCAACTTTATTAAAAATATATATATATCCATTTTCTGAAAAAATAAACATTTTATTGCTAGTTTTTTTTCTTCTTCTTTTTTTCTCACATAGTAATGTATGTTCTATGTTAAGTGAGGCATGATATTATGCTAATTTCCTTTAAAATATTAAAAATAAAAAATCGAGGATGCATGATTAATACCTTAATATACCCAGAGAAGATTGGAACAAACCAGAAAGAAAGTGGCAGTGAAAGCCAATTTAAGATAGAGAATTGAATCTTGAGTATAAGAAACTGTCTCGCTCAACATTGATCCCATGACCAAAGATGCAATTGAAACAGGACCAACACCAAGATGTCTAGAACTCCCAAGCAGGGAATATATCAATGGGGGCACAAAACTGGAATCTGCATGGTATTTTGTACCAGTTGAAACGTTACTCCAGATTAAAATATTGACCATATATATTTACAACAGCTCGATGCCATGCAGAAACAGAGGATACTAACATAATCCAACAACAGGTGGCAAGTTTGCAAGCTTAGCATAATTGATTCCCTGCAAAGAAAAGATAAATTTCAAGTTTTGAGGGAGTCCTATCCCATGATATATTAACTTATACTCTTCAAAAATGAATTGCTCTCTATGGAATTTATATAGTTTATAAAGTAATATTTTGCAGAATGACTTGGCACAAAGATGGTATGCATGCATCAGAAAAGTGAAGAGTTTTATTTTTGTAACTTGAGGAATGGCAAGGCTAGCAATGGTGATACCAGAGACAATGTGAGAGCGGAGAAGGGTAAGGTTGTAATCAGGGGCCCATTGGAAAATGGGGAAGAGGTATTGAAGAGCTAGGAGTAACTTCATGAACCAAGTTTGGTTCTTGAACCTGTAGAGAGGATCATCTGGGAAGACAATCTCAGAGAGCCTATGCCTGAGTTTCTAGAGTGTGGTGTGCTCTGGTGGCAACCGAACCTTGTGGATTTCCAATGGTGGCATTAGTATCTCACCTTGGATTTTGATGGTGGTTTTGGTGCCATGGCAAACAAAGTAATCATCTCTATTAGAGTTCACACCCATTGCTATGCCTATGAACTGGTGTCGATGACAAACAGAGTCAGAGGTTTCGAACCAAAACACAGGAGCTTCTGCTTCTTTCTTCTTCTCCATTTTATTGTTCTATGGTTTTCATTAAATTGAACCCACATTGTATAAGAAAAAAAAAGACACATACAAAAAAGAGAGAGAGTAGATAGCATAGTATACCAGCAAATCTATTCTTAACAAACAGATTCAGAATGTTTTTCTGAAACACTTTGAGAAACAATAGGGCCATCCCCATCATGGTGGCTAGAGTGCGAGTGGACCCCTCAGAATATCAGGTTCTGGGATTGCCTCCCTTTCACTTTGTCATTCAAAGAGATTCCACAAAGAAATTCAAAAATAGGAATAGAGAGAAAAAGTGGTAGAGAACTTCAGGAGCTTCTGCGAGCTTCTGATCAAACGTATATTCTAGCAACATTTATCCTTCTAATCCTCATATTCCAATGCTATAGACCACTGTTTAAGTTAACCAATCTGCTTATACAACCAACATTCAACTCAACTGCTATGGAACTATCAATAATATATGCCATTTTTGTGAATACCAATTCCAGAGTGACAATATTTGCTCAATAAAATTTTTTTTTGTATTCATTTCCTTACCAAAAATAATATTTTCTATATTGAATTACGTGTATCTCTCTCTTCATTCAATAAGAAAAGTAAGATGCAGCTAGATAACATGCAGCAAAAGGAGAAAAATGCCTGACAAAGCATTCTTGAAGTTACAAAAGAGAGAAATCCCAGAATTTGCATAGTGTACAAATTTTTTATTTTTTGTAATAATAGTGTAAGAATTTTACACAGGGTAGGATGGTATTATTTAGCAAGATTGCACCACCTTCGTTTACTTCCTCATTCCACTATTCACTTCACTCGAAATTAGAATTTAACAAACAAGTTTGAAACAAAAGGGGAACGAATGACTAGATACACATATTTGCCCAAACACGATTTGGTCTAAATATAGACTACCTCAGATCTCATCATACAATACAATCAAACCAAGCAAATAGAGAACAAATAAGGCAAATTGGATAGCCACTGTTTCCTAAAAGCACCCACGGTTAGCTACATTACATAAAAATGCTTCAGGCAAAATTACAAACGAGCATAACTAGGTTAATTGATTGGTACACTAAAGGAAACGAAGAATAGCAAACATCACAAATTAAACAGAGGTAATACCGAAACACAGGAGAAAGAACACATTTAAACAGAAGCAAACTAATTCCATTTGCAGGATCTAAGAGGTGTTACTTAGCGACCATTCTGGCGATGAAATCCTCGTAACGGATCTTGCCATTGAAGCCAACATCGACTTCCCTGATCCACTCATCGAACTTAGCAGGCTCGAGCTTCTCGCTGATGCTGGTGAGGATGTGCCGGAGCTCCGACACGGAGACGAAGCCAGTGGAGTCCTTATCCAGAACCTTGAAGGTGTCGTGAAGCTGGCGATCGAAGGGCTCAGGCTTCATGTGCTTCGCCATCAGATCTAGAAATCGGGGAAAATCGAAGGGGGTCGTGAGATTCTCCTCTGTCATGATGGCTTTCAGTTGGACTTGGGTCGGGTTGCCTCCCGGAGACCGCATAAGGATCCCAAGCTCCGAAGGAGCGATCCGACCGTCGCCGTCGGTGTCGAACATAGTGAAAGCTTCTTTCATCGAACATTTGATAAATGTTGCTAGAATTTATAAACAATGGAATGGTGGGTCGCTTGTGATTCTAAGTGGTGACAGCGGGGACTGAGTTCAGGTAAGGTTGTGGGTTTGAAAACAAGGGGTTGTGCTTTTGATTAGGAATGGTTTCATGGATTTGAGGATTTGGGGATTTGGGGATTAGCTTCCTGTTGGTGATTTGGGGATTTTGATTTCACCTCTTCACTCTCACTCTCATTTACAGAGGGGTGGGGCGTGGAGGAGATAGTAGAGACGAGAAGCTCGAATGTGATGAGAAGTCGTGGAGTTGAGAAGCTCGACTTTGGGATGCCTTCGAATGAGTTCAATGAGTGAGTTAAGGTTTGCTGACTTTTAGTTAAAGATAATTGTTTTAAAAGATTGCATAATAGGTAATTATTGTAAAGCGTTGTCTTACAAATCTATGGCAATGTTTATTATCAGTTGCCAAATAAATGTTGCCTGAAAATGCTAAAACTTAAACAACTCTTATAAACCATTGTCATTATCATCTCTAGAAATGTTTTCTAATTGTTGCCTCATAAATGTTGCCAAAACTCCATACTAAAGTCAACTTGTAAAAAACGTTGCCTATACTAGTTTAGGCAACGTTTTTCAAACCTTGCCAAAAATAGTGTTGCCAAAAATCAAATTTGTTGTAGTGAAAGTTGTTGCAAGCTGGAAAACTTGGTTTCAAGAAATCTAAGTGTTCTTAGTAGATAAGGAAGTTCCAGCAAAATATCCAAGGGATATGTTAGTCATTCCTTCATTTCTCTCTCTCGTTAAAAGCAATTGCTGCTGCAAAACAAAGAAACAAAAACAAAAGAAAAGAAAGAAGAAGGGGCTGAAGGAGAGAAAGAAAAAGGGAAAAAGGAATGAGAGCAATGGAAGCTCCAAAAGCTAAGCTCAAGCTTGAGGATCATCTCATCCATGCATGAGGTAGGGGATTAGAGCTTCTTTTCATCTCTTTTGTTCATCATTTTCTCCATGAATGATGTAACACTGTCGATGACATGTCAGGCTTGTATAGGGTTACAGAGGTAGCATAATACTAGCTTGACATACCGGTGAAGTTTTATGGCAAATTGAGTTAGTTTAGGCACTTTGCCACAACACAGAAAGTGGAAAATGACCTAAAATGACTCAGAAAATGGTTTTAAAGGGTAAGTTATGGGAAATAAATATGGATAATTTATGTCCAAGTCATAAGTGAGTTAAGTAAGAGGCAGTTAAAATTTTAAGAGAATCTGAGTTGATTTGGTATTTTTAAGCACTGTGAGTGAGTGTTTTAATACCGGATTGGCTTGTAGCATATATGAAAGTTTATGAAAATGGTGAAATTAATAATTTAATGAATCCTAGGCTTTATTCTAATAACTTTGAAAGTTAGGAAACTTGGTTTAGAGAAATCTAAGTGTTCTTAACAGATCGAAAGTTCCAGCAAAAATTACCAAGGGCATTTGGGGTATTTCACGTAATCAACCTTTTGATAGATATTTCTATCAAATCTCATCCACTCCCTCACTCACTTCACATTTTTCAGCTGCTGGAAGGGAAGAAAGGAAGAGAGAAAAGGAGGAAAGAAGAGCAACCAAGGAAGAGGGAAAAGAGGAAGAAGAAAGAAGTGAAGGTGAAGAGCTTTTAAGCTCATTCTTTCAAGATTCTAGAGGTAGCAGTTTCTTGACTTTCTCTCTTCATCTTTGTTTATTTTCAAGATTTGGAAATGGGTGATGTTGAATGATGAAGGATTCAAGCTTGTATGCTTTGCTCATTAGATAAAGTTTCAAACTTTGTTCTTGATTCTTGATAAACTTTAAATTTCAAAAAGGGGTATGATGTGGGGAATTGGATTCCTTTAATGATTCTTGAATTCTATGGTTGAGAATAGATTGACTTTAACTTGTTTAAAGCTTGTTTGATGCTAAAAAAATTGATTGGATGAAAGTTGGCTTTGGTTGGTTGAAAAATAGGGAAAACTCATTTATGGTTTAACCAGTTTTCTAGATTCCATGGCCCTGTGGAATATTTCATGGGAGGGTCATGGAACTCTCAGGAAAAATGACCACTTTATGAAAAAATTGTAGTTCTTTTTTCTTAGCTTTCCAATGCCACTGGAATCACCTCATTTCGACCTCCGTAACTCAAGTTATGCTCATTTTATCGCGTAAGGGTTAAATGACTTTTGACATTTATGCAATGGGCTATGTTATTTGATTGATTGGTGGGTTTGTATACCCTAGTATATTGATGTAAACCATGTTGTTGATGGATTGGTGGATTTATATACCCTAGTATGTTAATGTTGATGGCACAATGCAACAAAATGAGTAGTTATTGTAATGGTTAATGGATTAGATTATTATTTATGTTGTCATAATGTTGATATTGGGACTGGTTATATTATGTGATGTATTTCATATCTGATGATTGGTGAAGACTGTAAGCCTCTTATTTGGTGATAATATATAATAGAGTGAGGTTGGTGTTAACCCTCCTTATTATAGTGATGAGTGCGGGATGGTGATTTCCTTCCTTATCATTATGGTAGTTAAGGTGTGAGATTCCCTCTCTGCTAAATGTTATCCTAATTGGATGGTATTTGAGTGTGATGACTCATGACATATTACCATGGATTTGGTATCAAGATATATTACCATGGATTTGGTATCATGACATTTTCGAATACATGCATCCATAGTTCTAGGACTTGTAGAGGCATACAGCTAAGGCATCCTAGGCATATGCATATCAACTAGATGCATATCTTTGGGACAGAGATTCATGACATTGCACATCTCGAGGATGGAGATTCATGACATTGCAATTGTATGGGTGATGGTGTATTTTTGAATATTGATGATAATATTGTGAGTGTGATGATTATTTAAAGATTGTTTATCTTGTCTTGAGGACTCATGAAACTTGTAGAGATTTGTCTTAGCTTTCCTACAAGACTAGAATCACACCAATCCGATATTTTGAACTCAGATTATAGCCAAAATATTGAACACTGCCAAATAGAAAAATAAAGGTCACTTCATGCAATAATTCCTTTGATGATCCAATTAGGCCCAATATCATAAAATTTGACAAAACTAATCTAATTAAGCCAAATTGAACCTTAAGACACCTAGTGAGAGAATCATTAAATGAATAAAATATATTGCTATCATTTACCCAATACAACTTTACAACATGATGAGGTTACAGCCTTTCTGGTTCTATTGATGTCACCGAATGGAATGGATACATACTGGCAGTTGGTGTTATGGAGAAAGACATGGCGGGAGATTCAAAATCGAGGTTTGAGAATCTGATTTTGAAGAAGATTGACTCCAAGTAGCTGAAGCCTCTTCTGAAGAGGATTTCTCTGGTAAAGTTGGCCAATCAACGATTCTTAGAGTTACAGTGCATGGATCAAAGAGGGTTGGCTTGATTGGGCTTAGACAGTCAACTTCCACTGCAGCAACTTTTAAGGGTTTTGGTGAGGTTGTTGCAGCCACTGTTAAGTCTGCTCAAGCAAGCAATGTTGTCATTGTTCTTGCATCTTCTGAAGGACTTTTTGCACTATCAAAGCTTAGCACTGCTTATGCAATTGCATCTGGTATGTGTTTTTAGATTTATAGTTTTCTAATCGTCTATATAAATGCAAGTTTATGATATTTATATGTAGTTACAATTGACGTGTGGGCTTGAACTGTGGTAGGGGCTATGCTGGGATTATTTGAAGATAATTGGTACAAGTTAGAATAAAAAAAACCACCACTTAGATCCGTTGGAATTATTAGTCTTGGAACGGGACCTGAATTGGAGAAGAAACTTAAGTATGTAGAAGATGTTTCTTCTGGAATAATTTTTGGAAGGGAGCTTGTAAATTCTCCTGCTAATGTGCTCACACTAGGTCTATATGACACTTTGAATTATGCATGTATATGATATATTGTTACTAGTCCTTGCAGTTGTTGGGCAGGCAGTTGGCCTATTTCATTGTTTCATTGCTTTAATACATTGGTGAGGGACTTATGCTTTGCTAAGAATTGATCTGTACTTGATGAATTGTTTATCTCATGGGTTTGGCGAAAGAGGGATCTAAGATTGCTTCCACGTATAGTGACGTTTTTACTGCTACAATATTAAATGTTGAACAATGTAAGGAATTAAAAATGGGGTCCTATCTGGGTGATGCTACTGCCTCGGCAAATCCTCCTCATTTATCCCTCTATGTTATAAATCTCCAAGTGGACATGTCAATGTCAAGTTGGCATTAGTTGGAAAAGGTTTGACTTTTGACAGGTAATTAATTAAGCTGTCTTTTTTTTTATCTACAACTCAAAAAGAGAGTGATCAATCTGAAATAAGATTTTCCCTAGTGTGTTTTCCATGGTTTTGATTCTGGTACAATAACTTTAATTGGTTATGAAGTTGAGGTTGATGTCTTTGCTGGTAGATAAATCTTTGATATGACGGACTAAGTAGATTGCTTCTTTGTCTTCTTTCTGAATGCATTGCAAATTTTTTTCTTTTATTGTTTTGATGTAACAGTTTATAGTTTTTCTTTGTTCTTTTTTTATTGCTTTATCTATTATTAGTGGTGGCTACAACATCAAGACTAGACCTATAACGCCTCTTTTTGAGGAGGAGACGTCACACTAAGATCAAAATGTGGAAACTAAAATACATGTTAAGACCCAGTTCATTTTAATATAGGTAAGCCTGTTCATTTATAAATGTATAATTAATTTAGCGAATTCTCTATTTTTTTTGTCGTTTAAAAGAAAATGATGAAACATAATTATAGTAGAAATTAATATAAGAAGTAAGCCATACATCACATATATATATTTATACCATACTTCTTTAGTTACATCAGTAGATATACAAAAAAAAAAAAGCAAAAGCTTTATATGTCCCAAAATGATTACACATATACAGCCCACCAAAAAACTAAACATCAGGCCCCCAAAAGATTTACAGATAGCCATCAGTAGCTATGAACACCATCACCTCCTAAAACTAACGAGAAGGAACCGTGACTGGATCCTCCTCGGGGTCCTCCTCATCAGAGGAAATCATCATCGGAGCAACCGAGTTACGAGCGGGGGCTCGTGCAGAGAGTGTACAACAGTTCAGCAGAAATTTGTGATCATTGTGGGGATCATCACTCTACTGCTAATTGTACGACTAGCTTGGAGAGTGTAAAATATGCGAGTCAATTCCATCAACCGGGACACAACCCAGTTAGCAGAACCATCCTAATCTCTCATAGGGTGGAAATGTTCAAGGTTCTTCCTTGTCTTATAAGCATAATCAAGCACCTCATGCTCCTCTAGGTTTTCAACAACAGAGCCCCCTTCAAGCCTAAACTTCAACATCGACTTCAACTTCTAATTTGGAGAAGATGTTTGCTCTGTTTATGACCAGTCAACAAGATTACATGACCAAGATTGATTCAAGGCTAGCATCCCATGATGCTTTAATGCAAAGCCAAGCAGTTTCAATGAGGAATATTGAGACTCAAGTGGGTCAACTTGCCCAAGCTCTAAATAACAGACCCCAAGGGAATTTCCCAAGTGACACCAGCAACAATCCCAAGGGTGCATCTAATGAGCATTGCAAGGTTATCTCATTGAGGAGTGGGAAAGATATAGAAGGTAATCCAATGACCAAACTGCTTGAAGAAGAAACGGAGGTGGCTCAAGATGAAGAGGTTGTGAGCAATGAGGTTGAGAAAAATGAGAAAATTGTTAGGGAAAGGGTTGAAGACAAGAAGAAAAAGGACAAACCCATAACACCACCTCCATCTTTCCCTAACTGGCTAGCAAAGCAGAAGTTGGACGCTCAATTCCAAAAATTCTTGGAGATTTTCAAAAAGCTTCACATCAATATTCCATTTGTTGAGGCGTTAGAACAAATGTCGAGTTATGTGAAGTTCATTGATGACATCTTGTCCAAGAAGAAGAAATTGGGGGATTATGAGACCGTAGGTCTCACAGAGGAGTGTAGTGCAATCTTGTAGAATAAGCTACCTCCCAAATTGAAAGACCCAAAGAGCTTTACCATTCCATGCACAATCAGGAGTCAATTTGTAACGCCCCTTTTTGGGAGGGAACGTCACATTGTCAAATAAAAGAAAATGTGGAAAAGTAAAGTTTTAACAAATCAAGACTCGGTTCATTAGTTTAAGTTTAACTTGTTCGATGCTTAAGTACGTGAGCAAAAATAGCAGTATATTTTTTTTTTGATAATCATTTTAACAATGCGGAATATAAATGATGGTAAAGAATAAAATAGTAGACAAAATTCACATCTGAATAACATGCATATAGATATATATATATAATGTGCTGACATCAACTATACTCAGATACAAGCTTGAAATATCCAAAAAGCAAAACTATACCTGCCCCAAAGGATTATACAAATATACCCCAGAGATATCAAAATATACAGCCCATCAAAAATAATACATCTGGCCCCCAAAATAAAACACTGGTAGCCATCAGTAGCTGCCAGTAAAATCAGTCCCTCAGATGAGGAGGGATCGTATCCAGGTCCTCAGCAGGATCCTCCTGTTGGGAATTGCAGATCAAAAGTCTCGCAGCGGAATAATAGAATTCCCTCTCAGGATTCATGCGAAAAGGTCCATAATCCGAGTTTTTAAAAATTACCTCTTGAAGCGTGATAATCACAAGCGAGGTGAATCACCAACACCGTAATAGTGACGATGTCTGTGCGGTATCCACACGAACAGACTTGCAAAAGGGAGTCACGCCTCTGTTTTCGTAGTGCTAGCTGCGAAGAGGGGAGAAGAAGACCTCACTATCTCTCACTCACTTTTTGTAGGTGCAGCTAGGGTTGTGTTGTAACCTAGTAGCAGCCCCCTTAGCAGTACTATTTATAACAGTGGCTGCCTTAAGTGAGTGTGAGTAGTAGCAAGGTAAGTTGTGCAACCCTAAACCCATCTGTCATGAGTTAGGCCCACAATTGAATCCGAGTCCAACATGGATCCTTATTGCTCCAATCTAGTCTGTTCTAAGTGTGCGACCCTACAGGTTCTCATGATGTTGGTAGTAATATTAAAATCTCATTTTAATATTACAAACAGTGAGCGGTATCTAGCAACACATCACTGCTACCCAAGTAATGAGAATGTCAGTGATTTGACATAACCTATCCATGATCAATGTTTCTATGTAGTTTAGTCCCTTTATCCAAATATCCAGATTGAACACAAGGCATGGAACGTGTCACCCTTGTTTAGTTCAATCTTCAGTTTCCTGATTCCTGAGTAGACATAGTCATAACAAATGAGATCAATATCTCATACTGACTCATTTGAGCATGGCTATGCATTTCGTAGTCTCACTCAATCAGGGGGCCCGAAGATATCACTCCTGTTATGTAGGAGGGACAAATCTCATCTAGGTCACTCACATCCTTCCACATATATCACGGTATGTCTAATAACTAACTTTATAATCATCTTGTTATAGATGACGTTTGATGGCATTAAAACACACAACTCCTCATGTAGGAATCGTAGTGATTTCAGGTCAAAGGACCACATACATCATTATCACTATGAGAATCGCTTATGACACTCACGTAACGATCCACGTAGTGTTCTCATGGCGGGTCTGTCCAATACATCATTACTCTAATATGTATCCATGCGTAGACTTGATATCTCATATCCATGACCCGTGAGATGTGGTCATCAGTCTACGCACGTACTAGTCTCAATGCATTATCGTTGTCCTATTTGACAATAATACTTGACTAGGGACATTTTAAGAATAGTGCTCTATCCAATAGGATCTCACGATCAAGTCATCCACTTGATGTCCTATGGTATCAAACTTACTATTCTAAGGACTTTATTATGTCTACCAAAAATAACACAATAAATGAAATGCCTCATATATTAAAAAATAGCATAATATAATGTATGTAAACACAAACAAAATGTATTGGCCTCTAGGGCATACACCAACAATCTCCCACTTGCACTAGAGCCAATCAGGTATATTTCTAATGCCTAAAGACCTAGTGTGACCCTTATGCTTCTGCTGTGCAAGAGGCTTCGTCAGTGGATCAGCAATGTTATCATCTATCGGTACTTTGCATATTTTCACATCTCCTCTATCGATGATTTCTCAAATGAGATGGAAGCGCCTAAGTATATGTTTGGATCGCTGGTGAGATCTGGGCTCCTTAGCTTGTGCAATGGCTCCATTATTATCACAATAGAGGTCCACTAGGTCCACAATGCTAGGAACTACACCAAGCTCAATAATGAACTTTCTAATCCAAACGGCCTCCTTTGCTGCATTGGAGGCAGCAATATACTCAGCCTCTGTGGTAGAATCAACGACTGTCTCCTGCTTTGAACTCTTCCAGCTTACAGCCCCACCATTCAGGCAATAAACAAAACCCGATTATGATCTGGAGTCATCTTTATTAGTTTGGAAGCTAGCATCAGTGTAACCCTTTACAACTAGTTCTTCCTCAGCTCCATATACCAAGAACGAATCCTTAGTCCTTCTCAAGTACTTAAGGATGTTCTTGACAGCACTCCAGTGACTCTCACCGGGATCAGATCGTACCTGCTCGTCATGCTCAAAGCATACGAGATATCTGGTCGAGTACATAACATGACATACATGATAGATCCAATTGCAGATGCATATGGAATCTTACTCATGCGATCCCTCTCATTCTGGGTGGAAGGGGATTGAGCCTTAGATAGGCTTATACCATGCGACATAGGCAAGAGTCCTTTCTTGGATTTATGCATGTTAAATCATCTTAACACTTTGTCTATGTATGTACTCTGACTTAGGCCAAGCAATCTCTGCGATCTATCTCTATAGATCCTTATACCTAATACATAGGTGGCTTCGCCTAAGTCCTTCATAGAAAAGCACTTCCCTAACCAAGTCTTTACAGGCTGTAGGGTAGGGATGTCATTTCCAATTAGTAGTATGTCATCAACATACAATACTAAAAAGACAACTGTGCTCCCACTAACCTTCTTGTAGACACAAGATTCTTCTTCATTCTTGATGAAACCAAACTGTTTGATTGTATCATCAAAACGAAGATTCCAGCTTCTGGAAGCTTGCTTCAATCCATAAATAGATCGTTGCAACTTGCATACCTTTCTAGCATCATGTGGAGTGGCAAAACCCTTAGGTTGTGTCATGTACACATCCTCGAGAAGATTTCCATTAATGAAAGCAGTTTTGACATCCATTTGCCAGATTTCATAATCATGGTATGTTGCAATAGCAAGCAAGATCCGAATAGATTTAAGCATCACAATTGGGGAAAAAGTTTCATCATAGTCTACACCATGAATTTGCTTGAAACCTTTAGCCACTAATCGCGCCTTAAAGGTATGCACATTACCATCTATGTCGGTTTTCTTCTTAAAAACTTACTTGCATCCAATGGATTTTACCCCTTCAGGTAGGTCAACCAAGGTCCATACCTGGTTGGCATACATGGATTCCATTTCAGATCTCATGGCCTCAAGCCATTTTTTCAGATTCTGGGCCAATTATGGCTTCCTGGTAAGTCACAGGCTCATCTTGATCCATGAGCAATACGTCACCTTGTTGAGTCATGAGAAATCCATATCTCTCTGGTTGACGACGTATCCTATTAGACCTACGTGGGTCTTGTGCTACTAGAGCAGATTGTGGTTCCACAACGATTTGTGGAGGCTGCTTTATTTCCACCATTGGTTCGCTGCTACTCTGTGAACTTTGAATTTCTTCAAGTTCTACTTTCCTCCCACTGATTCCTTTGGAGATAAACTCCTTTTCTAGGAATACAGCAGTCCGTGCGAAAAACACTTTGCCCTCGGTAGAATTATAGAAATAGTATCCCTTGGTTTCCTTAAGATACCCCACAAAGAAGCATTTATCTGATTTTGGGGCAAGCTTGTCAGAAACTTGACGTTTCACATAAGCTTTGCAACCCTAAATCTTCATAAAAGACATACTGGGTCGTCTCCCAGTCCACATCTCATATGGTGTTTGTTGAACCATCTTAGATGGAACACGGTTAAGTGTGAAGGCTGCTGTTAACAGAGCATGTCCCTAGAAGGAGCCTGGAAGGTCTGCATGACTCATCATGGATCGGACCATGTCCAACAAGGTCCGGTTCCTCCTTTCAGAAACACCATTCCATTGTGGTGTTCTAGGAGGAGTGAGTTGAGATATTATCCCACACTCTTTCAGATGATCATCAAACTGTTGGCTTAAGTATTCACCTCCTCGATCTGATCGAAGGATTTTAATACTCTTGCCAAGTTAGTTTTGTACTTCATCCTTGAACTCTTTGAACTTTTCAAAGGATTCTGATTTGTGCTTCATAAGATATACAAATCCATATCTACTGAAATCATCAGTAAATGTAATGAAATACTGAAAACCGCCTCTAGATAGTGTATTTAGTGGCCCACATACATCACTATGTATAAGGCCTAAAAGATCACTAGCCCTTTCACCTTGTCCAGTGAATAGGGCCTTAGTCATCTTTCCCAATAAACAAGATTCACATGTCTCATATAATTCGTAATCAAACGAGTCCAAGAATCCATCTTTATGGAGTTTGGAAATGCGGTTCTTATTTATGTGGCCCAAACGACAATGCCAGAGATAAGTCGGGTTCATATCATTTGACTTGAACCTCTTTGTATTTACGTTATAAATGGGCGTTTCGAGATCAAGGACATAAAGTCCATTACTCAAATGTGCACTACCATAGAAAATATCATTAATATAAATAGAACAACATTTGTCCTTTATTATAAAAGTAAAACCTTTCTTGTCCAAACAAGAAACAGAAATGATATTCCTGCTAATAGCAGGCACAAAATAACAATTATACAATTCAATTACAAGCCCAGTGGGCAAAGCTAATAAATAAGTCCCTATGGCTAATACAGCAACCTTTGCTCCATTTCCCACTCGTAGGTTGACTTCGCCCTTAGTCAATGGTCTACTGCTCTTTAGATCCTGCACATTTACACAAATGTGAGATCCACATCCAATATCTAATACCCATGATGCGAAGTAGATAAATTGACTTCTATAACAAAAATACCGAAGTGGAAATCTCACTTCCCTTCTTCTTCTTGAGCTCCTCTAGGTACTTGGCACAGTTCCTCTTCCAATGTTCGGTCTGACCGCAATGGAAGCATGTACCTTCCTTAGCCACTCCACCCACTGGTTTCAAGCTAGAAGTGCTAGGCTTGGACTTTTCCTTGCCCTTACCCTTCCACTTGTCCCGGGGCTTTTTCTCACTTGTTTCTTGCCCTTATTCTTATGGACCATCATTATGGCCTTTCCTTTGCCTTTGTTTATGTTCTCGCTCAGCAGCTCTCAACATGCTTAGCAGCTCTGGTAGTGATTTGTCAATTTCATTCATGTTGTAGTTCATGACAAATTGACTAAAACTCTCCGACAACGATTGCAGGACTAAGTCAGTGGCCAACTCTTGGCCCATAGGAAAACCGAGTCTCTCAAGGTTTTCAATGTACCTAATCATCTTGAGTACATGAGCACCAACATGGCTTACCTCTACCAGCATGCACTGAAAGAGTGCTTTGGAGACCTCATATCTCTCATGTCTAGCCTGCTCTTGATAAAGCTTTTTAAGGTGTACGATCATATCATAGGCTTCCATGTTCTCGTGTTGCTTTTGGAGCTCAGAGTTCATGGTGGCTAGCATTAGACATCCAATGTCCAAGGCATCATCTTGATGCTTCTTATAGCATCTCTTTCAGCTCTAGGGGCATTAGCAACAGGTGGCTCAAGAATAGGTTGTTCTAAAATATACAGCTTTTTTTCTTGCTTGAGGACAATCCTCAAGTTCCTGTACCAGTCTAGGAAATTTGTCCCAGACAGCTTGTCCTTCTCAAGGACCGATCGCAATGATAAGCTACTTGATGTGTTTATTACCATGGTAATCTCTCAACAGAAATATGCAAAATATAAGTATTATGCTATAAACATATTTAACAAGGTCTTTTAATTAAATACGCCTCCCACTATTTTATTCAAATCAATGACCCTCAGCATTGACTCGGAAAATCCCATTGAAAGATTTCCTAGTGGGCCAAGATCCATATTTCACCTAGTTTTGAGTCAGCTTTGGCTGATCGCCCAAAATTTAGTTATTTAGGTAGGAAACTCTTTCCAATTACATCACATGCAACTCTTGGATAGTTGGGTGAATAACACTTATTCTAATCCATCTAATGGACTAAAGCCCAACTTCATGCCTCTAAGCCTTCAATCCTATTGAAATGGCCTAGTTAAGTCAAACCCAATGGTTGACATTTGGATATTACTATTATCCTATCGCATCTTACTAATATAGATAAAGGCACCTGCTTTGGCAGACCTACACTTGATCGATACTAGTCTTGACGAGTGCCATGCATTGGAAGGCATCACATAATGACTTAATATTTTCTTTGAGGGAATTTTTTTTATTATTAGATCTCACCATTTATTAAACTTGTTTAACATACTATAAACATCATCCATGCATCTCATACATATAAAGCATATAATAAATGTGACATGGTTATGGCCTCTAAGAGAGTAGCATTAATTAATGCCAGCTTCACCAAGCATCTCCCACCAACGTCCTCACTTGATGTCGTCTCCTTGTCTCCACATGAAGATTACATTATAGAAACCTCTTTTACATTCGAGGAGAGTTAGATGAGAAGAGAATGTACAATCAGAATGTAGAGAGAAAGGCACGACACGCAGGTCGTATTTAAAATAACCAAAATAGTATAAAATAAAAACTAAGGCCATAACCATGCACCATGCATCTCTAAGAATACATAAACACAAAGCAATAACACATTATTATTTTTGTGAATTATAAAAATAGTTTTGAATATCGTACTTTCGAATATCACACACCACGAAATGGGGTTCAGGGCAGCGCCCCGACGGGGTGCAGGGGCAGCGCCCCGGTCCAAAATTTTTCATTCATATACCACCACTGGTTACTTGAACAAAAATTCGAGTCGGACCCCTTCTGCCTCTATGACGGCTAGGGCAACAACACTTGAACCCTAAGGCCCGTAAACACATGAACGCTTCATGTACCGCAGGGGTTCCTCACAGCCGTCATCAGCTATCTAGAAACAAGGTTTCTAGAATGCGTGAAGACATGAACACTTCATGTCATGAGGAAGCTTCATAGCCGCCGCAAAACGGAAACAAGGTTTCCAAAACCTTGTGTCGTGCTGCTGTGTATATCACACTCATACAGAAAATATGCAGAAAGAGAAAGCATTCAAAACAGTTTTTGCATAATCATACATATCACATATATATATACCAGATAAACGCAAAAACATAAAGCATTCAAAATGATTTTCATTCATACATATCACACATATATATAAGAAAAATGCAGAAATATATGAACATCTTCATGGTTTTAGAAACATCAACACGTTTCGTAAACAACAAATAAAACAGAACACGGTTTCATACATCATTATTTCGATTTCAGAAATAACATATAAAGATCATATCTTTTAACAAAAGAAAACAACGAATCATGTTATCACATATAACAAGAAAAGCAGAAAACCGAATCATGGTTTCGCAAGTGGCTGTGATACCACTGTTGAGAATTGCGGATCAAAAGTCTCGCAGCGGAATAATAGAATTCCCTCTCAGGATCCATGCGAAAAGGTCCATAATCTGAGTTTTTAAAAATTACCTCTTAAAGCGTGATAATCACAAGCGAGGTGAATCACCAACACCGTAATAGTGACGATGTCTCTGCGGAATCCACACGAACAGACTTGCAAAAGGGAGTCACGCCTCTATTTTCGTAGTGCTAGCTGCGAAGAGAGGAGAAGAAGACCTCACTATCTCTCACTCATTTTCTGTAAATGCGGCTAGGGTTGTGTTGTAACCTAGTAGCAGTCCCCTTAGCAGTACTATTTATAATAGTGGCTGCCTTAAGTGAGTGTGAGTAGTAGCAAGGTAAGTTGTGCAACCCTAAACCCATCTGTCATGAGTTAGGCCCATAATTGAATCCGAGTCCAACTTGGATCCTTGTTGCTCCAATCTAGTCTGTTCTAAGTGTGCGACCCCGCAGGTTCTCATGATGTTGGTAGTAATATTAAAATCTCATTTTAATATTACAAACAGTGAGCGGTATCTAGCAACATATCACTGCTACCCAAGTGATGAGAATGTTAGTGATTTGACATAACCTATCCGTGACCAATGTTTCCGTGTAGTTTAGTCCCTTTGTCCAGATATCCAGATTGAACACAAGGCATGGAACGTGTCACCCTTGTTTAGTTCAATCTTCAGTTTCCTGATTCCTGAGTAGACATAGTCATAACAAATGAGATCAATATCTCATACTGACTCATTTGAGCATGGCCATGCATTTCGTAGTCTCACTCAATCAGGGGGCCCGAAGATATCACTCCTATTATGTAGGAGGGACAAATCCCATCTAGGTCACTCACATCCTTCCACATGTATCACGGTATGTCTAATAACTAACTTTATAATCATCTTGTTATAGATGACGTTTGATGGCATTAAAACACACAACTCCTCATGTAGGAATCGTAGTGATTTCAGGTCAAAGGACCACATACACCATTATCACTATGAGAATCGCTTATGACACTCACGTAACGATCCACGTAGTGTTCTCATGGCGGGTCTGTCCAATACATCATTACTCTAATATGTATCCATGTGTTGACTTGATATCTCATATCCATGACCCGTGAGATGTGGTCATCAGTCTACGCACGTACTAGTCTCAATGCAATATCGTTGTCCTATGTGACAATAATACTTAACTAGGGACATTTTAAGAATAGTGCTCTATGCAATATGATCTTATGATCAAGTCATCCACTTGATGTCCTATGGTATCAAACTTACTATTCTAAGGACTTTATTATGTCTACCAAAAATAACACAATAAATGAAATGCCTCATATATCAAAAAATAGCATAATATAATGTATGTAAACACAGACAAAAAGTATTGGTCTCTAGGGCATACACCAACACCTCCTCTTTAGAGGAAACCTCCATGGGAACCACGGAACCACGGGCTGGAGGCCGAGCAGTAAAATCAAAAGAGTCCTCCCAAGGGGTGTAGTAACGATCACCCCACATCTCTCGGATGGGTAGGTAGAACTCCAGCCGCAGGCTGACATGGCAGGTGAGGACAGGCGCCTCATGACGTCTCCAGGCTAGGGCAATCGACACATCTCCCAGGTAGATGCAGCGATCGAAATTCAAGTTGATATACCAGCACTCTGGCCCTTCGAGGAAGGTCAAATGCACATCACCTAGAAGTTCGTGCATGCATGCCGCCATCGTCTCAGTAGAAGCTAATCTTGTTCGGGCCAGAAGCCGGGAAACTCGGGATCTTCCGTCTCCTTGTCGTCGTCTTCGATCAATACAGTACACGCACATACAACAAGTAATGGAGATACAAGAAAGAGGTAAGACATCCTACCATCATTACCAATTATAGCAGCTAGAAACAAAATGGTACAACGCGCCCAAGTAGCAATTCAAGAACAATATGTCCAAATAATAAACAGTAAATTCAACAGTAATCAGATAAGCAGTTTCAGGCAGACATTCATTACAGTAATGATCAAACAAGTCATAGTTATGGAAAATAATGATTTATAATGACAGAATATATCATGATACACATGCATGCTTTCCCGAATTCCTACTCTATGGAGCTAGACTCAAACAGTCGGAGAGAAAGATCAGGAGACGTGTCTGTAACTCGGCTACCGCGGCCAAAGTGCTATTCATCAATAATTTTCACGTGCACATCAGGCATTGTACAGACAGTCCGCGCTCGATCACGATATAGGACAGTGTCAAGTCCGGATCGTCGGTGCGTTTGCATCGGTTTGCCCCACGGGCAGAGGAGCTATCAACTGCCCATTGTGAAGGACCCGCACCCCGACGCCCCCGAGGTCATAACAAGACCCACACTAGTCTACTCGCACCCGCACAAAGGTGTGTTCAATCTCCTAGGCAACTTGGCCTTACAACAGTCCACAAGGACATTCACAATGTATAAGACTCTATGCATGAACATGTATGATTCACAATCTCATACAATTCCATAATATGCCACAATGGCCAATATAAGCATCAATATACAAATGGTCACTCACATGGACCCATAACTTTACAACATAAGGATCAAATCAATCACATGGACCCATAACTTTACGACATAGGGATCAAATCAATTGGTGCATTTTTAGGTCCATTATGAATTCTATCTTAGAATTTGTTTCCCTTTTTAAGGTTCATGTCCAATCCAATTTGCATAATTAATTAAATCACCCAAGGTAATTTAATTTCTTGCAACTTGTAAATTATTTAAGCTCTTAGACCTCACACTCTCTTGTTCTTCACTCACTTGGAAGTACCTTAAGTTTTATGACAATCACATTCTTAGTCCTTTAAAATTTACATAATCTTTAATTATGTTAAATTCTTTCGATTTATTTATTATCCAACTCATTACATAGGTTTCTAATTACCTAATTGCTCATGCTTCCAAGTTACCAAAGTCACAACATTACGCCCCAAAAGGCCTTAGAGGCTGTGGCCTCACAAGGGTTTCATTTCCAAATCTTTTCAAGTCATCACATTACATGTCATTCTCTTAATTCATTTAATTACTCACTTGTTAAATTAGCTCACCAAGAATCCTAAATTCTTAGCCTAAAACCGTAGCCTCCCTAGGAATTTCTATTCCAAATTTTTCTTCCATTCAATTCCATTTTATCCATTGATCAATTTAAGTCTTATGCTAGTTACAACTTAATCACAAATTTACCTAAATTCTAGCCTAAAACCGTGGCCCTTCAAGAAGGGTTCTCAAATATTTTTCTTCCATTTTCAATCACAAAATCCAATCCAATATACCATTAAATACAACAAACCAATCCAATAGCATAAACAAAATAAAATCAACACACAAGCATACTAATTACGAAATTAAAGAATAACCCTCATTAGGGTTTTTCCACAAATGACAAAATCAAAGTTCCTAGATGCTAAGAGAGGTTGAGGAGGAGTGTCTTCCTCTTACCCAAATGAAGAGAACAAAAGAAACACCAAGGAATCTTCTTATAGATTTTCAAATTTTGAGCTCCACCAAGCCCTAGAAATTTTCAACTTTGTTAAATTAACTCCAATGCTTGAAAATAAGCCATGGAAGGTCACCAAAGAGACCATGACCATGAAAATGAAGAGAAAGGAAGAGAGGTCTTGAAACTTACCCAAAAAGCTCAAGACTTGAAGCTTGGAGAAAGTGTTGAAGATGATGGATTTTCAAGAAACTCCAAGAAGAAAAAGTGTTTAAAATGATGAGAGGATTTAGGAAATGTATTTAGATGTAAATTTTGTGAAGATTGAGTGGGAGAGGGAGGGGCTGCCGTAGCAATGGGTAGAGAGAAGGAAGAGAAGAAGAAAAATGGAGAAGAAGAAGAAAGGGTAGAGAGAGAAAATGTCTTGAGAAATTATGAATTAAAGTGTGGTAAATTGATTAAATGAAAGCAAATAATTTCCCCCTTTGAGTGGGCTGCTGCCGAGCTTGAGAGAGAGAGGGGGAGAGGAATTTTTGGCTTCCCTTGGAAGCTAAGGGCATTTGAGTCATTATTTGGTCAAAGCTTCTCAAAGAAGCTTTGATTATTTAACATTAAATTTGAATTAAAGTGGATTGATTAGACATAAAGTGGATTGTATTGAGATAATGTGATAGGATTTTTATTACACACTATTATCCAATGGATAATAGTTACAGTTGACAGAAGTCAGTATTTAATTAATTTGACAGATAAATTTTTTGCAGTATCGGTTTGTTTTATCTGTTAAGATTTCTCGAAAATTATGAAACCTCATAAACTGTGTCAAGCCTCGGGTTTAGTAAGATCTCCCGTCGACATGTCCATATTCCAAGGCTCGTGGAGAAAACATTGCGTTTTCCCAGTTCCGCTCAACGCGCACGCAAAGCGAGGAATATACTAAAATATTCGACGTTTCCGAAAAATTCCCAGAAAATTCTCAAAAATTAAAAATATTATAAAACGACTATTCATCGTATAATTTTCCAATTTTTTTGAAGCATTACAGTCGTTTTCCGACTCTGCTCAATATTCACGTAAAACGAGAAATATATTAAAATATTTACCGTTTCCGGAACATTCCCAGAAAATTCTCAAAAATTTCAAATATTATAAAATAACTATTCGTCATATAATTTTTTAATTTTTGAAGCATTACAGTCATTTTCCGACTCTGCTCGATATTCACGCAAAACGAGGAATATATTAAAATATTCACCGTTTCAGAAAAATTCTGAAATAATTCACACAAATCCCAAATATTAGAAAATGACTATTTGTGGTAAAATAATTAATTTACGGAGCGTTACACTGACCTCAACAATCCTTAGCTCAGTGTGCACGCAAAACGAAGAATATATTAAAATATTCGACGTTTCTGAAAAATTCCAGAAAAATTCCTAAAAATCAAGAATAATATAAAATGATCATTTATACTTAAACATATATTTTTCGGGATGTTACATAATTATTTGGAAAAGCCCTGTGTGATCTAGGGGCAAGCATAAACTTGATGCCCTTATCGATCTTTCAAAGGCTAGGTTTGGGGGAGGCAAAGCCGACTTCAGTTACCTTGCAACTGGCTGACCGCTCTCTAACATACCCTAAAGGGGTCATGGAAGATGTATTAGTCAAGGTGGACAAGTTCATCTTTCTAGTGGATTTCATCATTCTAAACATAGAAGAGGACCGCAATGTGCCTTTGATTCTTGGGAGACCCTTCCTGGCCACGGGTAAAACTATGATTAATGTCCAAAAAGGCACGCCTAGGCATGGGAAAAATCCCATTCAAAGGACTAGGCGTGGGAAAGGCACGCCTAGTCCTTGAATTTGAATGAATATGGGAATGCTTTCTTCAAGTTCTTAAGTTCAAAAGTCCCATTCATGCATAATTTTTTAGAATCTAAGCTTGTGGTCTCAATTGATTGAGAATTAAATGTTTGATGATTTTATTTAGGGATTTGAATTGAGTATGGTTTTATGGACTTTGGTGTTGTTTTGAAGTAGATATTTTAGATGGAAAGACCTTGGAAGGGATGAGGATGCAAAGAGGTGCTCAAATGAAGAAGGAAGCAAGAGAGAAGGAAAGGCTGCCAACCCATGCCTAGGCATGACAAATCCATGCCTAGGCATGGCCCTCTCAGGTTTTCAAACCAAATCAGGCAGAGTCATCCACGCTTAGGCGTGGTGAGGTCACGCCTAGGCATAGCAAACAGAGGAAGGCACATGATTCATAACCACGCTTGAAAAATCCCATTCAAAGGACTAGGCGTGGGAAATGCACGCCTAGTCCTTGAATTTGAATGAATATGAGCATGCTTTCTTCAAGTTCTTAAGTTCAAAGGTCCCATTCATGCATAATTTTTTAGCATCTAAGCTTGTGGTCTCAATTGATTAAGAATCAAATGTTTGATGATTTTATTTAGGGATTTGAATTGAGTATGGTCTGATGGACTTTGGCGTTGTTTTGAAGCAGATATTTAAGATGGAAAGACCTTGGAAGGGATGAGGACCCAAAGAGGTGCTCAAATGAAGAAGGAAGCAAGAGAGAAGGAAAAGCTGCCAACCCACACCTAGGCGTGACAAATCCACTCCTAGGTGTGGCCCTCTTAGGTTTTTAGACCGAATCAAGCAGAGTCATCCACGCTTAGGGCTAGTGAGTTCACGCCTAGGCATGGCAAGTAGAGGAAGGCACATGATTCATAACCACGCCTAGGCGTGGGAAAAATCCTGGCATACGAGTTTTACCCTTATATTCTGATTTTTTAGAGAATAGGGGTATCTTCAGTTTTGACCTAAGCACAAAATCCAGAGAGCAAGTGAGAGGAGGAGGAACCCATATGGATTGAAGGTGACTCAAGGGAGAATCAAGATCAAGGAGGAAGATCAAGCTTGGAATCTCTCCATTTTTGTTCATTCTTTCCCTTTTCCCTTTTCCCTCTTGATTTGTAACTTGATGGATCATTTGATTTCATTTGTTTTCTTCTCTCTCATGATGTGTAACTAAACTCTTATCTAGGGGCTCTCTAGGATCTTGCTATGGATTTGATTAACTTGTAATTACTTGAGTATCCTTTCAATGAAATTGGTTTTGTTCATCCATATCTATGATTAGTGCTTGTTATTGATTGGCAATCAATTGCATGATTTTAATATTCCAATTAAACTAGAAATAGGGTGTTATGAATATGGATATGGTATGACTGATGTATGTTTAATTACATTTTATTGGTATGGGTGTGTTGATTAACTAAGGGGATGGACACATACCTCTTGGTCATGCATGGTAAGTGTTTGATAATTGGTCTCAATGAGTGATTCTTATGTTAACTCACATGGGCACATAGTGGATTAGCTAGGTTTTGCAAGGGTATTTGTCCTAGACATAGGCTCTTATCTATTGATGGTTATTATGCTTACAAATATCATTTCATTGATGGGTGCTTGTTAATTGCAATTATTCATTGAAGTAGCAAGTGAATAGGGACCCCTAGGTTTTAATCATTCTCATATTCTCTTGTGAAATTGATGTTTGGTGTTTTCTTATTTTGTTTCTTTTAAGTTGTTATTTTAATTACAATTCACTCTCACATTTCGATTACTTGGTTAAGAATTTTGTGGATATTAATTAAGTTCTAACATTCTTCTAATTGTCAATCCCTTGGGACACGATACTCTACTCTTAAATATATATTACTTGTCGACCCGTGCACTTGCGGAATTTAGACCAACAAGTTTTTGGCACTGTTGCCGGGGATTAAGTTTAGATTTTGTGTTATTTCTTATATTTATTCATAGTTCTTATTTCAAGTTTCGTTTGTTTTGTTTTGCATTTTTTGATTTTTAGGTACTTGGCTCTTGTATGCGAAGAACTCAAGGTGTGTCTCGATTTCCTTACGATCCTGAGATTGAGAGGACATTTCATAGATTGCTAAGAGAACAACAAGTACAAGCACAAGCACTAACTTTAGTTAACAAATCTGAGATGGCGGAGGAAGCAAATACTGAAAGACCCTTGAGGGAATATGCCACCCCAAATGCTAGAGAAATTTGATCTAGCATTAGACGACTAGTTGTCCAAGCACAGACTTTTGACATCAAGCCTGCTATTGTTCAGATGGTTTAGAATAATGTAGAATTTGGAGATTTGCCTCATGAAGATCCTAATGCTCATCTAGCCAACTTCCTGGAGATATGTGATACTTTCAAGCATCACGGGATGACTGATGATGCAGCTCGCTTAAGGCTTTTCTGTTTTTTTCCTTGAAGGATAGGGCCAAGGCATGGCTTTATTCCTTACCTGAGCATTCTATCACTACTTGGGAAGAGCTGGCTCAAAAGTTCATGGATCGATTCTTTCCTCCCATGAAGGCAATGAAGTACAGGAATGACATATTGTCCTTCAGGCAATTCGAATGAGAGACCTTGTATGAAGCATGGAAGCGATTCAAGGAGTTGTTAAGGAAGTGCCCACATCATGGTATTACAAAATGGATGTTAGTACATACCTTCTACAACAGCTTGATAACATCTATCCAATCCATAATGGATGCAGCAGCTGGAGGGGTTATTATGAGCAAGACAATGGATGCAGCCTATGACCTTTTGGAAGAAATAGCTAACAACAACTATCAGTGGCCAGCAAAAAGGGTACTCCTAGGAGAATGGCTGCTGGCATACATGAGGTGGATGCTCTCATTTCACTTACAGCTCAAGTGGCTGTTCTTTCTAAAAAATTTGACACTATGGGAGTAAATTCAGTAACCAGTGGAGCCAATAGTTCAACAGAAATTTGTGATCATTGTGGGGATCATCACTCCACTGCTAATTGTACGACTAGCTTGGAGAGTGTACAATATGCTAGTTAATTCCATCAACTGGGTCATAACACTGCATTTGGTAACACTTATAACCCCAGTTAGTAGAACCATCCTAATCTCTTATGGGGTGGAAATGTTCAAGGTTCTTCCTCATCTTATCAGCATAATCAAGCACCTTGTGCTCCTACATGTTTTCAACAATAGAGCCCCCTTCAAGCCTAAACTTCAACATCGACTTCAACTTCTAATTTGGAGAAGATGTTTGCTCAGTTTATGACCAATCAACAAGATTACATGACCAAGACTGATTCAAGGCTAGCATCCCACAATGCTTTAATGCAAAGCCAAACAGCTTCAATGAGGAATATTGAGACTCAAGTGGGTCAACTTGCCCAAGCTCTAAATAACAAACCCCAAGGGAATTTCCCAAGTGACACCATCAACAATCCCAAGGGTGCATCTAATGAGCATTGCAAGGTTATCTCATTGAGGAGTGGGAAAGAGATAGAAGGTAATCCAATGACCAAACTGCTTGAAGAAGAAACGGAGGTGGCTCAAGATGAAGAGGTTGTGAGCAATGAGGTTGAGAAAAATGAGAAAATTGTTAGGGAAAGGGTTGAAGACAAGAAGAAAAAGGACAAACCCATAACACCACCTCCACCTTTCCTTAACCGGCTAGTAAAGCAGAAGCTGGATGCTCAATTCTAAAAATTCATGGAGATTTTCAAAAAGCTTCATCAATATTCCATTTGCTGAGGCATTAGAACAAATGCTAAGTTATGTGAAGTTCATGAATGACATCTTGTCCAAGAAGAGGAAATTGGGCGATTATGAGATCGTAGCTCTCACAGAGGAGTGTAGTGCAATCTTGCAAAATAAACTACCTCCCAAATTGAAAGACCTTGGGAGCTTCACCATTCCATGCACAATCGGGAGTCAATTCTTTGGAAAAGCCCTATGTGATCTAGGGGCAAGCATAAACTTGATGCCCTTATCCATCTTTCAAAGGCTAGGTTTGGGGTAGGCAAAGCTGACTTCAGTTACCTTGCAACTGGCTGACCGTTCTCTCACATACCCTAAAGGGGTCATAGAAGATGTATTAGTCAAGGTGGACAAGTTCATCTTTCCAGTGGATTTCATCATTCTAAACATGGAAGAGGACCGCAATGTGCCTTTGATTCTTGGGAGACCCTTCCTAGCCATGGGTAAAACTATGATTGATGTCCAAAAAGGTGAGCTTACAATGCAGGTCAATGAGGATAAGGTAACTTTTAACATTTACAAATCCATGAAATTTCCCAATGACCATGAAGAATGTTCTTACCTGGGTATGATTGATCAAGTAGTTAATACTGCATTCCATACTAATTTCACTGATGATCCCGTTGCTTTATCATTAACATCCATACATGAGCAGGTAGATAGGGATGATATGATGGAATATATTAAACTGCTTGACTCGTCCACTAAGTTTTACAGGAGACCAGGTTTTGAACCGTTGCACATACTTTCTGATAAGCTCAGTCTCCAGCCCTCTGTCATAGTTCCACCCAAGCTGGAGCTCAAGCCACTGCCTGATCATTTGAGGTATTCATACCTAGGGGAGGAGTCCACATTGCAAGTTATCATCTCCTCATCCTTGTCAAAAGAGCAAGAATCCAAGTTGCTCAGAGTACTTAGGGAATACAAACAGGCCTTGGGGTGGTCCATTGCTGATATCAGAGGTATTAGCCCCACTATTTGCATGCACAAAATATTGTTGGAAGTTGATCATAAGCTAACCATTGAATATCAGAGGTGCCTAAATCCCATCATGAAGGAGGTTGTCAAAAAAGAGATTATCAAGTGGTTGGATGCGAGTATCATATACCCTATTTCTGATAGCAAATGGGTGAGCCCAATTCAGTGCGTGCCCAAGAAAAGTGGAATGACACTTGCAGCAAATGAGAATAATGATTTGATTCCCACCAGGACTATCACTGGATGGCTTATATGCATGGATTACAGGATGCTTAACACTGCAACCCGAAAGGATCATTTCTCATTGCCATTTATTGATCAAATACTGGATAGGTTGGTAGGTCATGAGCTTTATTGTTTCTTGGATGAGTACTCGAGCTACAATCTAATTGCAATTGCCCCAGATGATCAAGCGAAAATAACATTCACTTGCCCATATGGTACTTATGCTTTCAGAAGAATGCCCTTTGGGTTATGCAATTCCCCTGCTACCTTTCAGAGGTGTATGATGGTCGTTTTCACTAACGTGGTGGAGAACTGCTTGGAGATATTCATAGATGACTTTTTTGTTTTTGGTGATTCCTTCGATGGTTGTCTTCAGAACTTGGCCCTAGTGTTACAAAGGTGCGAGGAAACCAATTTGGTGCTTAATTGGGAGAAGTTCCATTTTATGGTTCAAGAGGGAATAGTTCTTGGCCATAGAGTGTCACCTAAGGGAATGGAAGTGGACCGAGCTAAAATTGAAGTGATTGAGAAACTTCCTCCACCAATTTCAGTGAAGGGAGTTCGGAGTTTCCTTGGACATGCTAGATTCTACCAGCGGTTCATCAAGGACTTCTTCAAGCTTGCTAAACTATTGTGTAACTCGCTGGAAAAGGATGTGGTTTTCAAGTTTGATGATGTTTGTATGGAAGCCTTTGTGGAATTGAAGAAGAGGCTTATCTCAGCACCCATTATCACTACTCCAGATTGGACCTTACCATTTGAGCTCATGTGTGGCGCTAATGACTATGTAATTGGAGCAATATTGGGCCAAAAGAAGAACAAAATCTTTCATTTCATCTATTATGCAAGCTAGCCACTCAATGATGCTCAGTTGAACTACAATGCCACTAAGAAGAAGCTCCTTGCGGTAGTGTTTGCTTTTGAAAAATTCAGGGCATATTTGGTTGGCACCAAAGTCATTGTCTTCACAGATCATTCTGCCATCAAGTATCTAATAAGCAAAAAGGATGCCAAGCCAAGGTTGATTCGCTGGGTTTTATTATTACAAGAGTTTGGTCTTGAGATCAGAGATCGAAAGGGTGTTGAAAATCAGGTGGCTGATCATCTTTCCAGGTTAGAGAATGAGAAGTATCAACATGACCCAACCTTGATTGGTGAAACATTTCCAGATGAACAATTATTTGCTGTGTTTGCTAGTTTAGATCCTTGGTATACTGATTTTGCTAACTACATAGTGAGTGGATTGGTGCCATCTGAAATGTCTTATCATCAAAAAAAGAAATTTCTTCATGATGTCAGATATTTTATTTGGGATGAGTCGTTTCTCTTTAAGCAGTGTGTTGATCAAGTGCTTAGAAGATGCATTCCTGTAGAGGAGACTAGTGCGATACTTAAGCAATGTCATGCTTCACCATATGGAGGTCACTATAGGGGTGAAAGGACAATAGCTAAGGTGTTGCAATCAGGCTTCTATTGGTCTTCTTTGTTTCGAGACTCTTACTCCTATGCAGCTAACTATGACCATTGTCAACGGACTGGCAATATCTCAAAGAGGAATGAGATGCCCTTGAACTCTATTTTGGAAGTGGAACTCTTTGATGTGTGGGGCATAGACTTTATGGGGCCCTTTGTATCTTCCTTTGGCAGCCGTTATATTCTTGTAGCGGTGGATTATGTGTCGACGTGGGTGAAAGCCTGTGCTTTACCCACTAGTGACTCCAAGGTGGTCTTGGTTTTTCTGAAAAAGAACATCTTCTTATGGTTTGGACCCCTCGTGCTATTATTAGTGATGGGGGATCTCATTTCTGCAATAAGTACTTTGCTACATTACTTGCCAAATACGGGGTGACACATAGGGTAGCTAGAGCCTACCATCCACAATCAAGTGGCCAAGCAGAGGTTTCTAATAGAGAGTTGAAGCAAATTCTGGAGAAAACTGTGAGCCCTTCAAGGAAGGATTGGTCGAAGAAGCTGGATGATGCTCTCTGGGCATATCGCATTGCTTACAAAACCCCTCTTGGCTTTCCCCCTATCAACTAGTTTTTTGTAAGGCATGTCACTTTCCTGTTGAGCTTGAGCACCATGCTTATTGGGCCATCAAGAGATTGAATTGGGATTCTGAAGCCTGTGGAGAGAAACGATTGCTGCAACTCAATGCACTTGAGGAATTTCGTCTACAAGCATATGAAAATGCTAAGATATACAAGGACAAGGTGAAGAAGTGGCATGACAATCGTATTATCCCAAGAAACTTTGCACCAGGGCAGAAGGTTCTCCTGTTCAACTCAAGGCTTAAACTATTTCTTGGCAAGCTCAAATCTAGATGATCAGGTCCATTTCTGGTTATGGAAGTGTTTCTTCATGGTGCCGTAACCTTGGAAGACCCAGTTTCAAAGTCAACCTTCAAGGTCAATGGTCAGCGGCTCAAGCCCTACTTAGGTGGTGAGGTGGAGAGGCACAAAACCTCACTCACCCTCGCTCCTCCATCTTAAGAGTCTGCAAAGTCTGGCCAGGACTATAAATAAGGCACTTGTTGGGAGGCAACCTAATTTCTTAACTCTATTTCTTAGCTTAGAACATTTTTTATGCATGATTTTTCATTTGTCTTCTAGTTTTGTTTTTGTTTTTTGATTGCTTTTTAGTGTTTATTTTTCCATTTGATGCATTGATAGTTGTTGACATTCCTATACTATTTCTTAGATGTTTGAGAACGAGAAAGATGTGTTAGATGCATGAAAAGTGGGGTGTTGTGGTTGTTTTGTTCTGTTTTGAAGTCCAGAAGTCCACGCCTAAGCGTGTATATCACACGCCTAGCGTGTTAGTCTTAGTTATAATAGGGAGAAATTTCCAGAGAGTCTCATACTTAGGCGTGTACTTTTCACGCCTAGGCGTGTACCTTTGCGTTTTCAGTGATTTTGGCCTACAAGCATCACACCTAGCCGTGAGGTTTCCATGCCTAGGCGAGGTTTTGCTGTCTTAAAAAAGCCAAATAATAAAAAAAAATTCAAATTCATAACCACGCCTAGGCGTGGTAAATCCAAGCCTAAGCATGATGAGTCTGCTGCTTCACAAAACGCAGCAGCTCTTCCTTTTCATTTTATTTCCCTCTCTAAAAGCCCTAACCCCTTTTCTAATTTCTCCCACCCTTCCTAAATGGAGCAGCCCATACTCTTCCTCTCTTTTTCTCCATAAGCTCTTCCCTTCACCTATAGCTACCGTAGCCCCCTCCATTACCCATAATTACAACCCACCCACCGTAGCCATCCCACCATTTCCCAACTCTTCTACGAACCCCACCACCTCCTCTCCACCCCTCTTCCCGCTACCATTTCCCCATAGCCACCGTAGATTCTTCCCTTCCACCATATCTTTTTCTTCTTAATCCATCCCCACCTAACCACCACCGTAGCTACCCTTCTTCCATAGCCCCATTTCCCTTGTCGTTTTGGTTTTCCTTGGTTCTACGATTTGGTTGCTTTGGTGCTTGGCTCAATCTTGCTGCATCCATGGTAGGCTTTCTTTTCCATTTTTTTGTACCTTCATTGTTGTTGGGCCTGGTTTTGATATATTATGATGTGTTTTACTTTATGGTGATGTGATTAATCAGTATGATTAGCCTATTTTGTTTACATTGGTTGCTAAATTATCACAATGCTGATTATCTTGGCTTATTACATGGGTTGCTGATTCCTTGCCTATTTCTGGTTGTTGCAATCTATTTAGTTGTACACTGGTTTGAATTAATTTCTGATATTTCCAAGTTGTGCATTGTTGTGCATGTTGTCAATGGTACTGTTGGGATATTGACTTTTAATGATCTGGTTGTTTGAATATTGGACTGCTTGGATATTATGATCATTGATCCTGTTCATTGTTGACTGTTAGTTGTGTCATTGTGCCATTACATGTTATGATGCTTGGTTCTACCCTATTTTAGTGTCATCATGTTGATTGAGTTTGGCCTGCGAAATTGCTTGATTGTTTGGGACTGGTTGGGATATGCTTTAGTTGCTTATTGAATTGATTTAGTTATGACTTGATTTTGCTAAGCTGTAAATTGGCAATGCTTGGTTTGAGGTTGTGATTGTTGTGGTTGTTCCATGCTCAGAACTAATTTGCATTCTTAGTGAACTCTTGATTTGGTAAGGCTACGAATTGATTTAGTTGGGATTGTTGATTTGGGTGAGCTTTGAGATACATAAGTTGCATGAATGACCTTTATGAATGATTGGGAGTATTAATTACATTGCAAACTGTTCTGACTAGGTATGGTTGCTTACATTGATTGCTTGATTCTTGTTCAATGGTCATAACTAGGATTTATTTCTTTTCAAGTATCCTTTGATCATGTCAAAGCATTCAAGAAAAACTGTTGAGGCTGGACCAAGCCAGGATGAGGATGCTGATAAGGTTCTGGTCTTTGACCCAACCTTTTTTACATCGCAGGATGCTTTTGACTACTTTTAGCAGCATCTGCGTAAGATCAACATCATTCTAGAAAGAGGGTTCCATGGTATCAATGTGGCACGCTATCTTGCCATTTCTAATGCCACTAAAGCACAAAACTGGAAGACCTTTGCAGAGCATCCCATTGAGGAACCTGTGACTATTGTAGTCAAGGAATTCTATGCCAATGTGCATACTAAGAAGCGTTTTGCAACAACTACCAGGGTCAGAAGGAAGGTGGTTGATTATTCTGTGGATCGCATTCGCCAAATTATGGACCTTGGCCCTCCTCCTCTTCATTGTGCTAAGTGGACTTTACAGTTACCTGAAGAAGAGAGAGGAACCCCATTCAACACAGTCATGGCCAGCATCTGTGATCCGGCCTTCCCTATTCAGGTTCAGCTGAACTTAGATCGTTTCATCCGATTCATCAAATAGGAGAGCTTGCGCCGTGAGCTGCGCCCTTGGAATCACTTTGTGTGTTCCTGCTTGCTCCCCACTGAGCATAGGTCAGAGATCTATCCTGAACAGGCGTACATATTGTATGTGATCCATAGTCTGCAGCAGGTGGACACTACTTAGATACTCTATGACCAGATCAGATTGTGCATAACTTTCAGGCTCAAATCACTTTTCTTCCCTTTCCTCATCTGTCAGTTTTGTGAGAGAGCTCACGTCAAATGGAAAGATACTGAGGTACGCGTGAAACTGAAGACTCCTATGACGGAGAGGGCAGTTCAGACAATCATGACTGCCCAGGAGAAGTGCAGGCAAGCCCCAGGTCAGCCCCCAACTACAGATCCCAAGCCTGCTCCTGTACTAGCTCCACAGCCTGCCCTTGCACCAATCCCATAGCTCACTCCAGTCTTTGATGCTGCTTGGGCTGCTTCTGTTGATTAGTGCCTAGACCAGCAGCAGGCGATGCTGGCTGCGATTTACCAAGGCATTCACTGGATGGCATTGGGTCAGGGACGCCCAATGGATGATTTTCCCGCATTTCCTCCATTTGCAGCTCCACCAGTTGCAGCTTCACCTTCTCCTCCACCTCCTCTACCTGCGGATGATACAAAGATAGGCGCCGAGGGTGATGACCTGTTTGATGAGGAGGACTTGTTTTGAGGCACCATGGCCTTTTATTTTCATGCTCTTTTCATCTTTATTTTTCTGTCTTTACTTTCAGTCCGCTATACATACTTTATTGGATACTTTAGTTCTTTTGGATACAGTGGGACACTGCATGTCTTAGGTTTGGGGGGGATTATGATCTTTTTGTGAATTGCTTGCTGAATCATTGTTTTTGTAACACCCTAAATTTCCTAACTATTTGACAGTAATTTTGACAGTTAACACAATTCTACTGTTTAGTGATTTATGTGTACTGTAAAATTATTTTGAGTATTCCATCAATACATTTGATCGTTTTGTATGATTTACTCCGTGTCAGGAAAATAATAAATTTTTGGCCAGGAAAAATCTTACGTAATTTAATTATTACTGATAAGTCTTAATTATTTTACGTAATCTGATTTGATTTTCATAAGTTTTATAATTTTTATGATTTTGTGGATGATTATGAAATTTTTATATTTCTTTGATTATTTTAATATTATCCATGGGCTGTCTGTGGGCCCAGGGGGGCTGTATGTGGGCCCAGGGGGGCTGTATGTGGGCCCAGGGGGGCTGTATGTGGGCCTAAGTGGGTCCGAAAAAGTACAAAATTTTCTGCAGCTAGAAAATTTTGTACTGTTAAGACGAGGACATGGGATCTTACTAAACCCAAAACCGGAAATAGTTTTTAAAATTTTCTTTTACTGTGTTTTGTACTGTATTTAATTATCAGACAATAAAAATACCATAAAACTATTGTTCAAAGGGTAATAGCAGATAAAAATAAATATCATACTGCTTAGTCAACATTAGTGGTTATGACAGCTTTATGACGGACCAATGTGAAGCAAGCTTAATGTTGAAAGCCTTTGGATATCAACCATCGATTTAATCAACGATGGAGATTTGGTCTTATAAAATGGCTAGGACCATTTATGACCATTGGATGTAAAGTATGAAGAGGTGATCTTGACCCTTCATTTTGGAGATACATCTAATGGCTAGGATTTCAAGGTGAAAGATCCAATGGCCTATATTAAGTCTTCTAATCTAAAGGCTATACCTAGAATCTACATTAATCCTAATCATTAATCTAATCAATGGTTAGGAATGCTTAAAATGGTGGCTAGTGAGATTGGTCACTCAAGGAGAGTGCATGAAGGGGGGGAACGGTTTTGAAGAAGCCATTAGCTACAGGAAGCTTATCATTCATGTAATCATTCATTCTTGTCTCCAAAAATATCAAGAACCAACACACAAAAAATTTCTCTCCATTTCTCTTCAAGTTAGATTCGGCCAAGACCACCAAATCCACTTTCCATCACTCTTTAATTTCAAATAACCTTACTTCTTGAATCTATACCTCAATCTAAGACACTTTGTAGTTTGGAGCATGTTCTAAATCCATCATCTTCAAGGACTTTCTTTAAGAGCAAAGTTCTAGGGTTTTTAAGGTGAAGTTATGGAAACTTCACTTCTTATCTCTTTTTCATGTTCTAAGCCATGTTTGATCCATGGTTCTTCTTGTTTAAGCTTAATATGCTAATAAACTTGTGTTTTGTTTTGTATTTGAGAAGCTGTTGGTGGTGAATCACTTGTTCAAGGAGCAAACTAAGGAGCTTTTGAGGCTCTTCAAGAGGTAAGAGGCTGATCCATCTCACCAACCAAGTATGGTGGTGAGAGATGAAGTTGTATTTGATGGATGGTGAATCCATGTGAGGATTCATATCCATGGTTGTGTAATTATTTGTGGGGTGTTTATGTGGTTTATGTGTTTTGCATGGTTTTTTTATGCTTACATGCTTGGTATGATTTTTATTGCTTTGTTAATAGCATGCTTGTGATATATACTATGAATATGTATATGTATGCCATGATTTGATGATGAAAAGGACAAGGAATTTTGGTTCCAAGGACCATGTGAATTTCGGCCAAGACACCTCAAAATAGATGTTTACAAATTAATATTTTCATGAATGGTAAAATTAGAGGACTTGAAGAGCAAGGAAAATGAACAAATGAATTGGTTTCTAAGACCATGATTCTCATGGTTTTTGAAGGAAATTTTAATGGTTTTGTTTGTGTAAAACCATGAATGGAACTTAGTTGATTTATAAGGAAAAATATTTGATGGTTTTCAATGGCCATGTATCACGGTTTTGAAGGCTTGTAATGCCTTGGTTTTATGAAACAAAGTGATTTTCAAAGTGAAAATATAATTGATTTAGCACAAGCATTTTGGAAATGGAAACAAAGTGTTTTATCACTTGAGAAATAGAAATTTCAGTTATGAAAGGAAATAGAGGTTGTAAGGGTTTGAACCACAAATTATTTTGGAAGAGGATTAAATTTGAGAATTTATTTTGAATTATAAAGGAAATGTTGATGATTTAAAATTTACTAACGTAAAACTCATCCTTTGGGTTTTGGAGCGCATTAGGAAATTTTAAGTGAAAAACATTGATTTAATTCAATTAAATGATGAATTTGTGGAATATATTGCAAAAAGGATTTTCTTGAGTAAGAAAATGTGGAAAATAATGTGAAAAGTCATATTATTTTGAGAAAGGTTGAATTGAAAATTTTGAAATATTGAGGAATATTTTACGTGGTTGTAAAATGGTGAAAAATGATTTACGTAACTTAAAAACGTGATTTTTAAGCTACGCGATTTGGAAAAAAAGTTTAAATATTTTTACGCTATTTGAAAAATGTCTAAATATTTTTACGTGATTGAGATATTGTGGAAAAATCGCTAATGCGATTGAAAAATGATGGAATATTTTTACGTGATTGAGGAAACGATGGAAAATCGCTACGCGATTTGAAAACGCAATAGAAATGTTGCGAAATTGTGAAAATGTAACAGAAATGTTGCGCGATTGTGAAAATGCGACAAAAGTGTTGCGGACTATGAAAACACGATAATGTACAAGTTGAATTTCTATTGTCAATTAGACGGTATTGGGGCGGTAGGTTTCATGTCCCAACGGAGATTAGTATTGTGTCGTCTGCTTGGACACTTGTTCGTAGGACATCACATCAAGTCGGATTCCTACCTGTTGAGGAGTTTGAGGAGGACCCGACTGAGGGTTCTACTGTCTAGTCATACTTGGGCAAGTATGCTAGTTTTAAATAATGTCAAATAATTTTGAGAACCTAGTCTGTACATAAATAATTTTGATAGTACTTATGTAATGTAAATAATGTAAATTATTTGTGATGATGTTGTAGTATTTTTATTTTCTGCTAAGTTTATCTTATCGATATCAAGAAAAATTTTACAACTCGTATTTACACTACAAAGCATATTTTATAACGAAAGGGGTAATTCAGTAATAATAACGTTTAAATGTGGCATCCTATGGTGGGTATTACAGTTTTGGACATATATATATTGACTCCCTGCTCTTTCCCTTGCTTTTGCTAAAATTCTTTTTTTTTTCCCAAATTTCGGATCTAAGTGAGCTTGATTATGACTTGAGGGTTGCATGAATTATGAATTGAATTGATGAGTGTGCTCTGAGGCAGGTTGAGTGTAACACCCCAAAATCTATTTATTTTATTATAAATAGTCATTTTATAATATTTATAATTTTTGTGATTTTTTCTGGATTTTTTTGAAAATGCGAAATATTTTAATATTATTTCTTATTTTGCGTGCCACTAAGCGGAGCCGGGGAAATGAGATATTTTTTTTGAGAACCTTGAACTGTGGAAACGTCGATGGGAGATCTTACTAAACCCGAGGCTAGACATAGTTTACGAGGTTTCATATTTTTTAAGATTTTATCTGATAAATAAAAATATATGTGTATTTTATTATCCACTGGATAATTAATACTGACTTCTGTCAACTGTGACAGTTGTCCATTAGATAATAGCTTATAGTAAAAATTCTTATTACCTTATCTAAAATCTACTTTATGTCACATCCATTAGCTTTATTTTAAAAGAAAGATTAATTTAATAAAAAGCTTATTAAGGGAAACTTCCTAGAAATTTTCCTAATGTTACACTTTATCTTCTCTCTCTTCCCTCACCACACTCCCCATGGTAGAGGCAATTTTGAGAGCCAAAATTTGCTTCTCACATTCTCACTTTATCACTTCACTCCCAAATTTCTAAACACCTAAAAACACCTATCACCTTTTCATTTCTTTTCTCTCCTCTTATTCTTCTTCAAGCCATTCTCTCTTCTTCTCTTCTTCCTTCTCCAAGGCACACCCACACATTGGAGACCATCTCTATTTGTTTGCTACACACATCACATTTCTAGCTTCCTCCCATCATTCCAAGGCTCTTCTCTTTAGTGGTCATCTTCTAGTTCTTCCTCTTCCATTTTCCACCATTGAAGCTAAAGCTTGGAGCTTTTAAGGTAAAGTCCTCAACTTTCTTCTCTTTTCTTCTCATTTTCATTTTTCTTGGTCACCTATGTGACCAAGAACTCATCTTTCCATGGTTTAAGTGAACCTTTTTGAAAGTTGCTCACCCCAGGATTTTCTTGAAGGTGGAAAACAAAAATCAGGAACAAGAGGGGCTTGCATCCTTGTGTTGTCTTCAATAGGTAAGAGGGAGATAATCCTCTTCAACCAATCTTGGTAGTAAGGAGATGTCTTGTGTGTTGTTGTTGATGAGAGAATCCATATGAGGTTACTCTCTTTGTTATATTGTATTATTTTCATGATTTTGTGGTTGTTTAATATGAATCTATGGTCTTGTATTGTGTGTTTTGATGACAATGAATCTATTGATTGTTATTTTGTACCTTGATGATATGAATCATGTTTTGGAATGCTTGAAAAAGGAAGGAGAAGCTTTGAGAATGGATGGTGCAGAATCCTTGCTAGTGTACTAGTGCTCAGGCGTTGTGCAGCGAGCGCCCAGGCACTCTGCCAACGCCCAAGTGCTGGAGCTCGAACGCTCAAGCGCCCAACGTCCCGAATGATTTCCAGAAACGTAGCTCAGTGAGCGCTCAGGCACTCAACCAGAGCTCAAGCACTAGAGACTTGGCGCTTAGGGCAAAATTGGCCAAAATGTTGTGAGAAGATAACTATGACTCCAATAACTGATACGTTATAATTAAACTAAAGTAAATAACTTGATTTATTAAGAGAATTCCTCTAAAGAGAGAGGTTGTATAAGAATCGTCAAGCTAAAATGAAATTCCATAATGAACCATAAGGAATGTTTTATCGCTTTTGAGAACTTGATATTATGCTATTGTGGGTCCGTGTTTGGGACTAAAATCCTATTGATGTTTAACTTGGCCTAATTGTGGCATGCTTTGGAAAGTGTATCATCATTGTTGAATGTAAATGATTATGCATTAAGTAACATGCATTAAACAATTGCTCAGTCTATGACTGTTAAAAGGCTGTATGAGTCTATGATTATGCATTGAGTCAACATGCATTGAATATTTGCTCAGTCGATGACTGTTGAGTGGCTGTATGAGCCTATGAATGATAATTGAATAGTGTGATCCACTGGAAGGATCTGTGGGGGGCGTAAGGTGCGGTGAAAGTCGATTGCACGCATTACGGGCCTGACAAATCACTATTCTTTTTGTGATGAATGAATGAGATTTGGATAGTGTGATCTATGATGGATCTATGGGGGGCGTTAGGCGTGGTGGTTCATTTCATGATGATGCTGTCACATTATATACCCCTGGCCATGATAAATTGATTGCAACGCATTACAGGCCCGACAAAGCACTATTCTCTTCGTGGTCCAGCGTAGACTGTCATTGAGGGGGACAGATCTTCTAGAACGTTCATCTTTGAAATTGATAAAGCTCTATGGAGTGGGAATTTTTGGTACCAAGTGCACGTGCATTGTGAGTCGGCATAGTGAGTCATCATATCATCTGGCACTCATTTATGTCATATCATTTGGCACTCATTATATGATGATTGAACTATTGCTTTAAATAATGTTATGATTATTTGAACTATTTTATTGTTTACTATCTGAGACTCTGTTGCTACTTTTTTTATCATATGTGATTACTGCTGCTTAAATGTTGTTACTCTGCTATGTGGGCATCCTGTGCTGTTATGTTTCTTTACTGCCATAATTAGTAATGTAAGTAGGATGTCTCACCTCTTTCCTTTGTAGCTGTATTTCTGTTTTATATTTATATTTGATAAAAGATCGTGAGGAAGAAGAAGAGGGACCACACCCTTACTGATTGAATTGGGCTGATTCATTACTTTCGATATAGCGTCTGGTTGAGATTTCTCTTGTTACGTACGGGTGCAACTTTATAGGGGCATTGATGCCTGACGTCATTAGTTGGGACACCGAGCGTCACATATATAGGGGTTATGCTTTGTCTGCTAGTAGTACCTATCCTAGGGTTACTACTTTCCCCTTTAGCACTTTTGTAACCGCCATATTTTTTTTGAATATGTAAGTTTTATGTTTCACCTTACTAGTTCTTTGTGTCAATGATGAATATATTTCTATATAGAATATGTTTTTCCTTTAGTGGTTGTATTTTAAAATGGTTGGGTACTAAATATGCTTTATTCGGGGCTCATATTTTCTATTTATATATAATGGAAATTTTTGAAAAGATTGTTGTTGAGACTGTGACACGCTTGGATTTAGTGACTGTGGTGTAATGACGATTGTGCCGTAGTTATTAGATCTAGGGGTGTTGCACTAGGTGGTATCATAGCAGTTCATCCTGTTGAGCCGGGGTATGGACTTGCTATATTTAGGCATGTAAGAGTTTTTGTATGTTGTGCACTTCTTTGTCTCTTAATTGAGATGATGGGAAAGGAATGCATAGTTTGCCATAGGTTGAATGTTAGTAGCTACTGTTATACAGTTGCATGATATTGAGGGTTGGCCTACTCAATATGTAACGTTCTGTGTGTACAGGAAACTATGACTTCACCTAGGCGTATTAGGAGAATAGGAGTTCTTTAGTAAGGAGATCAAGAGGTTTTGGAGAACCGATCTTCTGGAGAAAGAAATAATTGGTGTAAGTTTGGTTTGAGAAGCTGTTGGGGGTTGACGACTTGCAAGAGGTTACGCCATAGAAGGCAAAATGAAGAAGCTTGAGTTGGAGACTGTTAGGATTCATAGATTGGACTTATCTTGTTTGAGTTGTGTGATTCTTTGTATTTGGTTTCCGAAATGAGACAATACTATTTGAAATGATTATGTTTGTTTTGTTGTGTCATGTTTTATCTGTCTTCGAAGAAAGTTAATGGCTCGCGGTAGATATACAAGGGCAATGGCTCTTGCTGGACACATGTATGTGAGCGTAGGGCGAGATAATGGAAGTATGACTGCGATTACAAAGGAAATGCAAAGGATAGCTGACGTGACAACTCACCAAGATTAGAAGGCTGCACAACAGCGAGAATTGGAAGTTGAGGTTCAAAATCTATTAGAGGAAAGTCGGTTTTGGAGTGACATTTGACTGCCTAGATTCTAAAGGAGGAATAATAGAAAAGTTAATCAGTTTAAGTGGAAACTGTATTCATGATTATCAAGGAAGCAACGACAATACCAACTTATATAGACAGTGTTAGTGACGGTAGTTCTAACCAGACTGTGACATCTTTACTAAGATATAAGAAATGTGGAAAGAACCACTTAATGAGGTAGCCCAGACACATTTCTAAATATTGTGCTTCACCGAAGAAGAAGTCTTCTCTTAATGATGTGTGTGCTTCAAGATCTCAAGCTAAAGGGAAAGCCTATACCCTGAATGGAGCGAAAGTTTCCCAGACTAAAGATCTAAACGATAGAGATTGTGCCACAAGCGATGATCCCGTAACTGTGCTGTATAATTCTGGGGGCAACCCATTCCTTTATAGCATATGACTGTGTGGATCATTTGCATTCATCTGTGTCTTCAATTATCTTTGACCTTGTTTCTACTTCTATTATTAAAACTTGTCGTTGATACTTAAATTTGTTTAACCTATCCTATTTCTACTAAAGATCGAATCTTTTGTTGATTTGTCTTACTTACCTAAAATCACACCTATTAGACTTCATGATTTTAGGAATAGATTGGTTATTTCCTGGTTATATTTTGCTAGATCATTTCAATGAAATCCTTAGTGTTTCTTGGAACTAAGATTTTTAAGTTCATAACGGCCAACAAAGTTGAAGCTTTGTGAGGAAAAAGAATCTAAGGATACATGTTATCTTTTGTGGAGGACTAAAGCAAAGGGAATATGAATGCCACTCTTGTGGTCAAAGAGTTTTGCATGATGAGCTACCGTGCTATCAGATGAGGAGAAGAATGGAACTTCTAGGTGAGATGAGGACTGTTGCCAATTGAACAAGATTATGATCAAGGATGAGAATTCTCAGAAGAAGATAACTGATTCGATGAATCAGCGAGAAGAGAGTCGTTATTTTCTCCAAGATAGATGAACATTCTAGTCATCATAAATTCGTGGGAATTTGAGAATGTTCCCGAAACGATTTTTCGAACGCGCTATGGGCATTATAGGTATCTCGTGATTCCGTTCGGAGTAACAAATGCTCCTGCAATATTCATGGATTACATGAATTGGATCTTTCATCCTTATCTAGACAGATATGTCGTTGTCTTTATTGATGACATTCTGATCTATTCTTGAAAATGTGGAGGAACATGTCGAATATCTCGGTATAGTTTTCCAGACTTTAAGGGAGAAGAAATATACGCCAAATTATCAGAGTACAAATTCTGGTTTAAGAAGGTTAAGCTTTTAGGTCATGAGATTCCAAGGAAGGAATTGATGTGAAATCATCAAAGGTTGAAGCAGTCCTTCAATAGGAAAGACTATAGACTGTAAAGGAGATTCGTAGATGGTAAGATTAGTTGGTTTTTAATCAAAGGAGCATCAATGGATTCTCCAAGATAGCAGGACTTCTCACTCGACTTACAAGAAGGGAATCAAACTTTCTATGGACCCACACATATGAAGAAAGTTTTAAGGGTTGAGGAGACATTCGAATACTCGCCAATTTTGGTTCTACTTGATCCCAAGGAACTGTTTGAAGTATTTTGTGATGCCTCACATCAAGGTCTAGGATGTCGGTTCATGCAAAGTTAGGAAGTTGTGACTTACGCCTCGAGGTAGTTGAGGGTGCATTGAAAATTACCCAACTCATGACTTGGAATTAACTGCAGTTATATTTACTCTAGAGACATTTGCTACGTTCAACGCCTTTGGCAATCACAAGAGCCTGAAGTATCTATTCAACAAGAAGGAGTGGAACATGAGATAGGAAGGTGACTAGAATTTTGAAGAAGTATAACTTCTAGCTTTAGTGTCATCCTAGAAAAACAAATGTCATAACAAACGCTTTGAACTAGAAACTACTTAATATCTGCATTATGATGGTCAAAGAAGAAGAAATTAATAGAGTAATTCAAGGACAAGTGATTGTCATTGGAAATGGCACTGGATGAGGTATGTCTAGATATAATTACTATTTCGAATGATCTGTTGGGAGAAATTCGATAAAAGTAGAAAAGTGACCAATTTCTACAAGACGAGAAGAAGCTATTGAAACAAGGCATGACGTCAGAGTGTGAGGAAGGAATTCGACGGGATCTTGATGTTCATGAGTAAGGTCTGTATACCCAATGGGTCAGAAATTAATGAGTTAATTTTCAATGAAGCTCACACGAGTAAGTTGAGTATACACATCGAAAAGACCAAGGTGTATCAAGACCTAAAGTAGATATATTGGTAGCAAGGAATAAAGAGAAATGTTGTTAAATGTATGTCATTTTGTCTGAGTTGCCAACCAAATCATTCCTAAATTCTTCAGACTATATCAAATTCCTCTTCGGATTGGTCTGGTAGCCTATCAACTAACTCTATCATTCTTTCTTTTTAAATCTTCATAATATCTTTCATATGTCATAATTGTGAAAGTGTATCCCCGATCCAGCCATGTCATCGAACTGGACACAGTACAATTAAAAGAGAGTTTGATTTGCGGGATACTTCCTGTAAAGGTGAAGCCTAGGACCGCAAAGCAACACTGAAGAAAGGAGATTACACTGGTAAGGATGATTTGAATTGACGTGATGAGAAGCGTGACGTAGAAGTTAGAAGATAAGATAAAGAAACTACATCCATATTTATTCTAAGGAATGAAAATTTTGAGGACGAAATTTCTATTTGAAGGGGAGAGTTGTAACACCCCAAAATTTATTTATTTTATTATAAATAGTCATTTTATAATATTTGTGATTTTTGTGAATTTTTCTAGATTTTTCTGAGAATGCGAAATATTTTAATATTATTCCTTGTTTTGTGTGCGCACTGAGCGGAGTCGGGAAAATGAGATATTTTTTCCAAGAACCTTGAACTGTGAAAACGTCAACGGGGGATCTTACTAAACCCGAGGTCAGACACGGTTTACGAAGTTTCATATTTTTTGAGATTTTTATCTGATAAATAAAAATCTCTGTGTATTTTATTATCCGCTGGACAATTAATACTGACTTCTATTAACTGTGACAGTTGTCCGTTGGATAATAGCTTGTAGTAAAAATCCTTATCACCTTATCTAAAATCTACTTTATGTCACATCCATTAGCTTTATTTCAAAAGAAAGATTAATTTAATCAAAAGCTTGTTAAGGGAAGCTTCCTAGAAATTTCCCTAATGTTACACATTTTTTTCTCTCTCTTCCCTCCCTACACTCCCCACGGCAGAGGCAATTTTGAGAGCCAAAATTTGCTTCTCACTTTATCACTTCACTCCCAAATTTCTAAACACCCAAAAACACCTATCACCTTTTCATTTCTTTTCTCTTCTCTCATTCTTCTTCAAGTCATTCTCTCTTATTCTCTTCTTCCTCCTCTACAGCACACCCACACATTGGAGACATCTCCATTTGTTTGCTACACACATCACATTTCTAGCTTCCTCTTATCATTCCAAGGCTCTTCTCTTTAGTGGTCATCTTCTAGTTCTTCCTCTTCCATTTTCCACCATTGAAGCTAAAGCTTAGTGCTTTTGAGGTAAAGTCCTCAACTTTCTTCTCTTTCTTCTCATTTTCATTTTTCTTGGTCACCTATGTGACCAAGAACTCATCTTTCCATGGTTTGAGTGAACCTTTTTGAAAGTAGCTCACCCTAGGATTTTCTTAAAGGTGGAAAACAAAAATCAAGAACAAAAGGGGCTTGCATCCTTGTGTTGTCTTCAATAGGTAAGAGGGAGATAATCCTCTTCAACCAATCTTGGTAGTAATAAGATATCTTGTATGTTGTTGTTGATGAGGGAATTCATGTGGGATTACTCTCTTTGTTATATTGTATTATTTTCATGATTTTGTGGTTGCTTAATTTGTATGAATCTATGGCCTTTTATTGTATGTTTTGATGATTATGAATGTATTGATTGTTATTTTGTACCTTGATGATATGAATCATGTTTTAGATTGCTTGAAAAAAGAAGGAGAAGTTTTGAGAATGGATGGGCCAAGGTTCTGCAGAAACGAATTCTGCAGAATCCTTATTGGTGCAGTAGCGCTCAAGCGCGAGATCCCAAGCGCTCAGCCAACGCCCAGGCGCTAGATCTCGACCGCTCAAGCGCCCAACGTCTAAAATGATTTCTAGAAATGTAGCTTAGTGAGCACTCAGGCACTACGTGTTGAGCGCTCAGGCAAAATCCTAGGCAATGCTTTTTCAAGGAAATGACTAAGGCATTTGTTTCAACCGATTGAGCTTTTCAAGCCAACCTTGATTGAATGATATCCCTAGTAACCCTTTTGAAGCCTAGTGTGCGTGTGTGTGACTTAAATTTTCCTTCTTTAAACCTAATCTCTCCACCCTCTTAAACCATGCTGGTGAAAGGAAAATCTCTTCCCCTCATTACAGGTCCCTTGTTGAACACATGATTGAGTAGTTCTGTTAGTTTGAGCCAAAGTGTTTTGCATGATGATAAGAATCTAGGAATTTGTGCTTACTAGCTTTCATTCAAAAATAATAATATAAAAAAAAAGAAGAAGAAAGAAATGAAAAGAAAAAAAAGAAAGAAAGAAAGTGAATAAGTGGGTTGTTGTGTGAATTGAAGCCCTTTTGTAATGAAAATAAGGTTGTACATATATTCTTAGAAATATATATAAAAAATGATGAGAAAATGGATTAAAGAAGGTTGATTCTTCAATTTGGATTCTGTTTGTGCATCTACATGCTTGGCTTGATTCAACGGAAGTGGTTGATTATGTGTTTAATATTTGAATTCAAATCCTTTCCCTTCTTTCTTAGCCATTATCCTTAGCCTTACATTACAAGCTTAAAAGACCCTCATGATCTTTGATTCTGTCTTGCCTACATTAGTGGAGAAAGGGATGAAAGACATTCTTTTGAGAGTGCATGTGTATTTTATAAATTTATCCATCTTACTCTTCATGATTAGGAAAGGGTCTTAAACACATGAGCTTGGGAAATCTTTCATGCACAAAAATGGCATTCAAGGGTAATCATGATAGTTGGGAATTTCTTGCATGTGTGGACCTTGTTGTGGGGTTGAACTGTGATTTCTGAGGGTATGAATGATAATGGAAAGCTAGATTTGCCCTAGTTCAATTTGCCTCATGTTTCTTGACCTTTGGATTGGATTGTATTTCCTATTCTTGCTTGGATTAGTTTTTTGAGGACTAGCAAAACTTTAGGTTTGGGTCTGTGATAACTTTAAGAAATGAAGTTATTTCTCTTGAATTTGAATGAATATGAGCATGCTTTCTTCAAGTTCTTAAGTTCAAAGGTCACATTCATGCATAATTTTTTAGAATCTAAGCTTGTGGTCTCAATTGATTGACAATCAAATGTTTGATGATTTTATTTGGGGATTTGAATTGAGTATGGTCTGATGGACTTTGGTGTTGTTTTGAAGCAGATATTTAAGATGGAAAGACCTTGGAAGGGATGAGGATGCAAAGAGGTGCTCAAATGAAGAAGGAAGCAAGAGAGAAGGAAAGGTTGCCACCCCATGCCTAGGTGTGACAAATCCATGCCTAGGTATGGCCCTCTCAGGTTTTTAGACCAAATTAGGTAGAGTCATCCACGCTTAGGCGTGGTGAGGTCATGCCACCACACCTAGGCGTGGCAAGCAGAGGAAGGCACGTGATTCATAACCATGTCTAGGCATGGGAAAAATCCTGGTACACAAGTTTTACCCTTATATTCTGATTTTTTAAAGAATGGGGGTATCTTTAGTTTTGACCTAAGCACGAGATCCAGAGAGCAAGTGAGAGGAGGAGGAACCCATTTGGATTGAAGGTGACTCAAGGGAGAATCAAGATCAAGGAGGAAGATCAAGCTTGGAATCGCTCCATTTTTGTTCATTCTTTCCTTTTTCCCTCTTGATTTGTAACTTGATGGATCATTTGATTTCATTTGTTTTCTTCTCTTTCATGATGTGTAACTAAACTCTTATCTAGGGGCACTCTAGGATCTTGCTATGGATTTGATTAACTTGTAATTAGTTGAGTATCCTTTCAATGAAATTGGTTTTGTTCATCCATATCTATGCTTAGTGCTTGTTATTGATTGCCCATCAATTGCATGATTTCAATATTCCAATTGAACTAGAAATAGGGTGTTGTGAATATGGATATGGCATGGTTAATGTATATTCAATTACATTCTATTGGTATGGGTGTGTTGAATAACTAAGGGGATGGACACATACTTCTTGGTCATGCATGGCAAGTGTTTGATAATTGGTCTCAATGAGTGATTCTTATGTTAACTCACATGGACACATAGTGGATTAGCTAGGTTTCGCAAGGGTATTTGTCCTAAACATAAGCTCTTATCTATTGATGGTTATTATGCTTACAAATATCATTTCATTGATGGGTGCTTGTAAATTGCAATTATTCATTGAAGTAGCAAGTGAATAGGGACCCCTAGGCTTTAATCATTCTCATCTTCTCTTGTGGAATTGGTGTTTGGTGTTTTCTTATTTTGTTTTTTTTAAGTTGTTATTTTAATTATAATTCCCTCTCACATTTCGATTACTTAGTTAAGAATTTTGTGGATATTAATTAAGTTCTAGCATTCTTCTAATTATCAATCTCTTCGGACACGATACTCTACTCTCAAATATATATTACTTGTCAACCCGTGCACTTGTGGAATTTCGAACCAACATAAGGATTCTGCAGAACTCATTTCTACAGAATGTTGATCCCAATTCAAGGTTTCTCATTAATCTCAAGTAATCCAATATATGGTTCATAGTTATTAAGATACACAATGACAATCAATAGATTCATACAAGTCAAAATAGCAACAAAATCATGAAAAACAACACAAACAAAGAGCAATCCCATATGGATTCCCTCATCAACAACACCAAGCAAATGTTTCTTCACCACCAAGATAGGTTGATGAGGATTATCTCCCTCTTACCTATGGAAGACAACACAAGAAAGCAAGCTCCTTGATCCCTTGTTGTAATTTTCGTCCTACACCTTCAAGAAAACCCTAAGGTGAGCAAACTTTCAAAATCTTCACTCAAACCATGAAAAGAGGAGTCCTTGGTCACATAGGTGACCAATAAAAATGAAAAAGAGAAGAAAAGAGAAGAAAGTCAAAAACTTTACCTTGGAGCTTCAAGTTTGGGCTTCAATGGTGGAAGGTGAAAAAGGAAAAACTAGAGGATGGTCACCAAGGAAAAATGTCTTAGGATGATGTAAGGAAGAAAGAAATAGAAGTAGTTTGACAAACTAGTGGAGATGGTCTCCAATGGCGTTGGTGCCGTGGAGAGGAGAAGAGGAAGAGAAGACCTTGAGAGAAAAAAAATGAGAGGAGAGAAATGGTAGAGAGAAAGTAATAGCTTTTGTGTTTTGAATTTTAGGAGTAAAGGTGATAAAGTGAGAAGCATAATTTTGGCTCCCCAAAATGGCCATTACTGTGGAGTGTGGGAGAGAGAGAGGAAGGAAAAGTGTGTTCTAGAAGCTTGGTAAAGCTTCCTTGAGAAGCTTGGTAGGAAGCTTACTTGAGAAGCTTTGTTAGATTTTGCAAAAGTCAACTTGATTAGACATAAAGTAGATTTCTAGATAAGGTGATAATGATTTTTACTACAAGTTATTATCTATTGGACAATTGTTACTATTAATAGAAATTAGTATTTATTGCCCAACGGATAATAAATTGTACAACGATTTTTATTTATTAGATAAAAATCTCAAAAAACGCAAACCTCGTAAACTATGCCCGACCTCGGGTTTACTAAGATCCCCCGTCGATGTTTTCCATAGTTCAGGGTTTACCAGCCTCAGGGAAAATATTTCATTTTCTCGGCTCTGCTCAGTGTGCACGTAAAATGAGGAATATATTAAAATATTCAACGTTTCCAGAAAAATTCATAAAAATCACAAATATTATAAAATGGCTATTTATCATGAAATTATCAATTTTCAGGGTGTTACAAGACTTAGCTGTTCAATTGAACTCATGAAATTTGATATGGGTGGTTTAGCTGCAGTTTTTGGCGCAACAAAAGCTCTTGGTCAAATCAAACCTCTTGGAGTGGAGGTCAGTCATTTATGTCATTGTTCATGACTTTTTTTCCTTGGAAAAGAATAACATTTGAATTGATTGATTTTAAACATAGCTTATTTTGTCCTTCTATATTTTAGTGTTATTTTAAGACTTTGCTTGGGGGGGTTTTGGTGGTGGGTGGGATGTGGCAAATCATGAGTTTGATGAAACAAAATCAAGATAGGCTACTATCAGAATTATCATGGGTGAGACAAGTTATGTGTAAATTTGCTCCTGTGGAATTATCTATGCCTCAAAATTTCAATGGAAGCTCAGTTACACAGGTTAACTTTTCAAAGATTTTAACATTTTTCTTAAAATTTAATGTTATGAGACTATTTTGTTATCTTACATCTTAATATTTACTAGGTCCCTGATGCCAATAGTGGCCATGAACGAACACCATAAGCACCATAGAGACCATTTCAATTACTTAGCGTTGATGAAAATACTACAGCCCCTCATGGTATTACACTTGCTTTAAAATATGTTAATATAATGCTCATTTTTTAAATTGTGATTGATTTTGTTGTAAATTATGCTAATTTTCTGATATTTTCATCATTTGTCAAGTATTTAACACTAGACTCATCCTCTTGTGTGGTATAGGCATATAGTTGACATCTTTGTTTTAGATTTGTACTTTTAGTTAACTTTTCTATGTTGCATTGTATGAGAAATTTTTTTTAGCCTTGTAATTAAAATGAATTTTTGCTAACTAATTTTGGACATATTATTATATATTTTAACTTTCATTGGTATTTTCTAACTAAGGTTGATGAACTATATCTGAATGACACATTATTTTTATTTTATTATTGCAGGTCATACACTATGATTTTGAGAAATTTTACATGTGAAAGACTTCATTATGATCAAGAGTTAAAGATTTGTTTATGCATTACCTACGATCTTATACTATGACTATTTGATAACACTAGTTATTAGACTCAAAATGACACTAGTTATTAGATGGTGTACTTTTTTTGTTTTGTTGTTGACACTGTAAAGTTATAAATGTTCTTTTCTATTGTGGATTTAATGAAATATATTTTGCTTTTTAGAATGAATTCTAGTATGTTGTATTTAGAAACATTTGTATGTTATGATTTACACTCTTTAGGGGAAAATATTATTATCACTAAAATTTTTGTTAATGATGTTGAAATCTCACCTTGAATGGCAAATAGGCATAACATTTTTTACTGGCAATAAAATGGGTCTATACCGGTAATAGCAAAGGTCGTTAAAGACACAAAAAAGGTAAACCTGGGGCTGTTTTAGCCGCTATTACAATTTCTAGTAAAAGGCATATTTTTTACCAGCAATAAAATGAGTCTTTACTGGCAATAACAAAGGCCATTAAAGACATGGAAAAGGGCAAACCTGGGGCTGTTTTAGTTGCCATTTCAATTGCCAACAAATAATTGTCACTAAAAGGGCATACTTTTATTGGCCATAAAAGGGGTCTTTACAAGCACTCTATATAATGGTTGGTAAAACCTTTACTGACACTGGATACTGTAACACCCCAAGAATTCGTATTTTATTTGTTTTGGTTGATTGTGAATTATTTTGAGTAATCCGACTCCACTTATGTGATTTTTATGATTTTTTTTTATTTTTAGGAATTTTTGGGAGTTTTTACGTTTTTGATTATTTTAATATTATTTTTGGGTTGTGCATATAAGCCTTCGTATTTTATTTCTTTCTCTCAATCCTTAATTATTTTTACTAATCTGATTTGATTTTCATGAGTTTCACAATTAATATGATTTTTGTGAGTTTTTGTGATATTTCGGATATTTTGAATATTTTAATATATTTTAGATATTTTAAGATATTTTGAATATTTTATTATATTTTAGATATTTTGAGATATTTTAAGATATTTTGAGATGTTTTGAGATATTTTGAAATATTATATTATATTTTTGATATTTTGGTATATTTTGAATATTTAATATATTTCGATATTTTGGGTGTGTGTGGGCCTGAGATGGGCCTGGAAAAAAAATAAAAAATTTTATTAGCCAGAAAGCTTTGTACTGTTGATTCGGACCCGGGAGATCTTACTAAACCCGAAACCGGAAACAGTTTTGACATTTTGTTTCCCTACGATTTTATCTGACAAATAAAATCGAGGTGTGTTTTATTATCCATTGGATAATATCTTTCTTAAAAAATATCTAGTGGATGATTCTAGATGCAAGCCTAGTCACCCACTCTAGAATGTTCTAGACGATGACTCATCGTTTGGTGACTCACCTAGGTTACTAGCCTAGTGACTCACATGTTCTAGACTATTCTAGAATACTCTAGAAAACGCATCGTCACGCGCCTAGTCATCAAGAACTTTACACATGGACCAATAAGGAGCCGGTCAAAGTTAGTGGTTGTGACTCATCGTGAAGGACCAATAGGAACTTGACACATGGCATGACACCTCAGCACCTGTGACTCAGCATATTCAGGAAGCTTCCAGAAGCAGTGACTCACCATGTTCCAGAAGCGGTGACTCGCCATGTTCCAGAAGTGGTGACTCGCTATGTTCCAGAAGCAATGACTCGCCATGTTCTGGAAGGTTGTAGAAATGCTGACTCACCCTGTGACTCGCCGTAGTGAGTCACACATTCCAGAAGGTTCCCTGACGACTCACCATTGCTGACTCAGCTAGTGACTCAGCTGATGACTCGCCATGCTGACTCACCTGTTCTAGAAATATCTATACTGACTCATCATGCTGACTCATCGTAGTGAGTCACATGTTCTAGAAACTTCTCTTTGATGACTCGCTCTGTGACTCATCAAAGGCAATCAGTAGAAAATAATCAACAATAGTTGCTACCCAGCTAGAACAAGAGAAAAATCTAGGTATATTTTATTATCCATTAGACAATAGATACTGACTTTATAAGCAGTAATTATTGTTCATTACTTACAGTATACCGAAAAATATCTTAAGTCTTCATCTTTTTCATGAAGTCTATAAATAGGATGGCTTTGATTCATTTGCAAATTTTGGCAAGAAGCTTTCCCCCCTTTTTCTCTCCTTGTACTCCACAGCCATAACACTCAAATGGAAGACAACATTCATCCATTCATCTCACTTGCTCTTTTACACATCCTTTTCTCCAAAGAACCAAGAACAAACAACTAAAACTCTCTCATTTTCTCTCCTCCATAGATTAGGCCAAGCACCAAGAACAACTCTCCAAATTTCTATAATTCCTACCAATATAATTTCTTGAATCCTTTCATCAATCCAAGACACTTTCATGTTAGGAATTTCTCAAGATTTATTCATTTCCATCTTCCTATCAAGCAAAGAACACAAAAGCTCCTATCTTTCTCTTCTCCAAGCTCACGGCCAAGAGGCCATGGTTCTACCATCACTCTTCAATAATTTACACCAACCATATATCTTGGATCCTTATCTTGTTTCAAGACACTTGTAGTTGGAGTCTTGATCAAAATCACCTATTTTCAAGAAGTTCTTTCAAAACCAAACACATAACTCTCACCTTTCCTCTCTATGGAAGCTCACGGCCAACCCCACAAAATCACCTTCCAAGCTTCAATAATTCTAGACAACCTTAGATCTTGAATCTCCATGCTATTCTAAGGAACTTTCATGTTGGAGATTTTCCCTAAATTATCCATCTTCATCTTTGTTCTTCAAGCTCAAGGTTTGGAGTTTTAAGGTGAAGTTTATGAAATCTTCACTATTGATTTCATTCTTTCCTTCTAAACCATATTTTGATCCATGGTTTTTCTTATTTAATCCTTAGATGTTAATATTTCATGTTTTCTTTGATTTTCAAGAAGCACTTGATGGTTGAAGTTCATCTTGAAGGAAACAACAAGAGGACATACAAGGAACTTTGGAGGTTTTTTCAAGAGGTAAGAGGGAGATTACCCTCATCAGCCATGTGCTGGTGGTGAGGAATGGATGTGTTTATGGTGAAGAATCCATAAGGATTCATTCACTTGATTGTTTAAAGTTTTCCTATTTGTGATTGATTTTGTGTGCAAGCATGTCTATAGCTTTAAAATATATGGTATGTGTTTTATGATTTCTTCAATATATGGTATGTGCTCATAGATGCATGATAGTTATTGTAGGACATGAATAATATGTTGAAGAATTGCATGAGTGTTCCAAAGAACACATATAGCTCACGGTTTTTACTATCCCAAAGAGAACCAAAATGTTCTCAACTATTTTCTAAAGCAAGGATTAATAAACTTAATTAGTAATGTTTTTTACAAGAACTTAGTTAGTAGAAGATAATTTAAAAATGATTTGAACATAGTGAATTTCGGCCAACATGCCAATTTAAGACACTTTTGATCTAAATTATTTTCTAAGAGTAAATTATGTAATTTAATAAAGGGGAACTCAATTTAATAAATTTAGAAATATAAAGAGAATGATTTTAATGATAATAAATTGGATTAAGAATTTTTATAAGAGATTAAATGATGAGAAACAATTAAATAAGATTTTAATGCATAGAATGATTTTGGGCCAACATGCCTACTTATGATGTTTTTAATCCAAAATTATTTTAAAAGTGTGGCCTTATGAAATTAATTTAATGAGAATTTAATTAAATAGATTTTTGATAAACAATGGAAAGTAATTTAGTTTTTAGAGTTAAATCAGTGAATTTAAGCAATAGTGTAAATACTTGAAAAATACTAACGTATAGTTCACTCGTTGAGTTTTGAAACACGTTAGCAAGTTTCGAGATGTAATTATTAGTTATGATTAAGAAAAGTAAATTTTTGATGAAAACGTAGAAAATATCACTTAATGAATTTTCTAGATAAAATGTTGCCAAAAATAATTAAAAATGGACTAATAATAAAGAAAGTTTCAATATAAAATTTGAACGTAAGGAAAATATTCTACGTAGTTTAAAAGTATTAAAAATAGCTTACGCAGTTTTAAAATAATGATTTTAAAGCTTTACAATTAAGAAAATATTTTAAAAATCTTACGCGATTAAGAAAATGATTTAAAAACACTACACGATTTTAAAAACAGCAAAATATATTTATGCGATTTAAAAACGTTTATAAAAATGATGAGATTATGAAAATGCGATAAAATTTCTATGCCATTAATTGGAACAGCGAGTTTTACTGTCGGGCCAAAGTGGTGGACCCGAACATGTGAAAATATAGTGCGTCAAGTGGGAACGTACTGTATTTTGGACATGTGGAAAATATGGTGCGTCAAATGGAAACGTACTGTATTTTAGATTTTTGCCATTGAGGGCATTTGCGTAAATATCAGAATATTTTTGAGACTAAGGGTAATTTGGTAATTACCATTTTTATTCATGCATTGAGTTGTGCCAATATGGTTGATTATTGGTGATTTGATTGACGAGGCGAATAACACCGTGTTGTCAGTGTGATAAGCGTAGTGTGGTTCATTTCTTTGTATGGACTTGGAGGTATTAGTGTGCGGAGTAGTCCACATGAGGACAGTTGGTCGTTCCACTGGGCCGTGGTAACTGGCAACACACTAGTGATCTCGACATGCACTATACTTAATCAAGATCTTGTAAAGACTATTTTAGTATAATGCTTGTAGTTACATGATGTATGGACTGTGTGCTACTACACGATGAATGGACAGTGGGCTATAGACACAACGTAAGACAGTGCAATAGTTTGGTTGGGCAGCCTGAGGTACTTATAGTTCTTTACGGGTCATTCTCTCTGATGTCTGTGTCTAGCTCCGTGGAGTAGGAATGAGTCTGTGTATATTTGCATATGTGGTCTGCATCTTTATGTGGTTATTTATATTCAATGTTGAGATATTATGTATGATGTGTTAATCTGAGTTATTATGTATGATGTGACTATATGGTTTAATTGTATCAATTGTTGTATCTGTTATGGTAATATTATTACTGTTCATTTCATTACAATATATGTTTATTGGAATTATTTGTAAATTGATAACATGATTATACTTGTGATATCTGTGTGTATGGAATGACTTTGTCATTCGTATCATTCTTTGCTGCCGTACTGGTATTGGTGAAAGGGGATCTTACCTCTTTATTGTATTGTTTTGTTGTGTTTGTATTGTTTTAAATTCGTATAGTAGGTGAAACAAGTATCTTAGACTTTTGGAGGCAATGTTCTATGGTGGGTGATGGCGTCGAGGAGTGATCTTCTCAGTTTCAACTGAATGCAATTTGGTGGAGAAACGGAACATGTATGTTGGGTTTTTCTCGTTAGTGTTGTTATCGTGCTATTAGTAGTACCCGTCATTGGGTTTGCTACTGTTTCTCTGAGTCTGTAAGTTATATGTTTTATTTCTTTATTGGATATTATGTGGTATAAATAAAGCTGTGTAATAATCTTTTCAGTTTATTTTCTGTATTACTTATACTTTGGTAAGTTTATGTTTCTGCAAAAAGAAATTTTAAAATCCATATTTTAGAACTCAAATCTTTTATGAAATGTTTTTTTTTCAGGTTATAAGTTTGTAGTCGAAAATGTGATGCCCTATGTAGGGTGTTACAGATACAATGGCAAAAAATTAATTGCAGGTAAAGGTTTTTGTGGCAATTCTTATTGCCGCTAAAAAACAAATTTATTGTCACTAAAAGGGTTTTTTGTTGTAGTGTGGGTTTGCTCGCGGTGGATTGTCCAACGATGGCCGGAAGAAAGCTCTCAAGATAGCAGTTTTAAGTGTCTCTCACTCTGAACCAAAATCATGGGATGGAGAACGAACGGTGGACCCCCATCACTTTTTCAGATGAGGACTAGGGTATAATTATCTAAGATCATGATGACTCGCTAGTTATCTTGGGAACAATTTCCAAAGCCAAGGTCCAACGCATCTTTATTGATCAAGGGAGTTCAACGGATATTATGTTTATGGACCTGTACCAAAAGCCGAAAGTTTCACACTCGGAACTGACTCCCTATGACGGTGAACTTACCGGGCTCACTGGCAAAAAGGTCACCCTAGCTGGATATTTTGAAACTCACCTGACCTTGGGGAATTCTAAACTCTTCAGGACAGTCAAGATCAGGTTTCTAATCATAAATTGCCCCTTAGTGTATAACATCATCTTGGCTCGTCCAACTCTGAATGTCCTTGGCACCATGGTACTACTACCCACTTGGCCATGAAATTCCTCAGGAAGAGTAATGAGGTCAACATGGTCAAAGGGGACCAGGTCATTGCACGTAAGTGCTACAATGAGAGCCTCAAGATCAGCTGGACAACAAAGAAAGCAAAAACTGGTGCATCTAATCCATTCTAGACCAAGTTTAACATTCTCATGACTGAGTTAGATGTGCAAGAGGAAATCTAAGGTACCAGACCCCATCCAAAGGGAGAATTACTGCCACTTGAACTTGGTGCAAGCTAGATCAAGTCACCAAGATTGGAGCGAATTTGGAAGAAGAAGAAAGACGCTAGTTGATTGAGCTCTTGCATAGAAACAAAGATCTCTTTGCTTGGATGTCCTCTGATATGCCTGGGCTTGACCTTGCCTTTATCTGCCATCGCATATTTATCAGGGAGGATGCGAGGCCGGTCTCCCAAAAGAAGAGAAAAGTTAGCCTAGAAAGATAACATGTTATTGAAGAGCAGGTTAAGGAGCTGCTCAATGTCGGCATCATCAGGGAGATATCTTACACCACATGGTTGTCTAATGTCATCCTGGTGAAGAAATCTAATGGGAAGTAGAGAATATACGTGGATTATATAGACTTGAACAAGGCCTGTCCCCAATATCCGTACCCACTTCCAAATATGGATAAACTGGTTAACAACCTTCCAGATTCTGCTTGTTGTCTTTCATTGATGCATACTCTGGATATAATTAGATGTCAATGTATGTCAAAGATGAAGAGAAGAGCACCTTCATCATTGATAGGGCAAGCTACTACTACAAGGTTATGCCTTTTGGTCTAAAAAATGCATAAACCACCTACTAGAGAATGTTGAACAAGGTCTTCGAAGACCAAGTGGGGAAGATGCTTAAGTCTGCATTGATGACATGATAGTGAAGACCTTGTAGGATGGATCACACATTGTGGATCTCGAAGAGGTATTCGCATAACTCTAGAAGCGTAACATGAGACTTAATACAAAAAAGTGTGCCTTCGGGTTCAAACCAGACAAGTTCTTGGGCTTTATGCTAACTCAACACGGGATTGAGGCAAACCCAGATAAGTGCCAAGCAGTGCTCAACATGCGTAGCCCATAAATTATCAAGGAAGTACAACAACTGGCTGGCCGGATTGCGACCCTCACACATTTCCTTGCTAAAGCTGCTTATACATCCTTTTCCTTTTTCAGATTGCTCAGAAAGGGGAAGGATTTTGAGTGGACTTAGGAGTGTGAGGATGCCTTTACCTCCTTGAAGAATCTTTTGTCCTCTCCCCCTATTTTAACTAGACCAGAACTCAGTGAAACACTGTACTTGTACCTTTTAGTGCACGAAGAGGCTATAAGCTCAGCACTAATCTGGGAAATGGTTGAGGGACAATTTGGGTACTATGTGATAGGTATGAAAACAATCATGCCAACGATAGTTGTCCATCCACTGTGGAAAGCGTTTAATATGCTGGCAACTATCGACCATCTCAAAACAACCCCTACTCACAACAGTATAATCTTGGGTGGAGAAACCACCCCAATTGTTCATGGAGGGATAGCCAAGGGCAAGCATCTTCATCTACTGACAATGAGAGACTACCATATCCACCTGGTTTTTCATCGCAAACAAGGTCACCTATGCAAGAGAGGAAACCAGCATTGGAGGACATGTTCATGCAATTTATGGTTAAATCTGATTCATACATGACCAAAACCGATGCTCATCTATAGCCAAAAATGATTCTATTCTTCAAAGCCAATCATCTTCAATCAAGGCTCTTGAGACTCAAGTGAAGCAGCTTGTCAATGCCATAAACAACAGGCCCCTAGAAACTTCTTCGAGCAATGATAGGGAAGTCTTTCTCAAACAGGCTCCCCCGAGTTGAAGAAGCATAAAAAGTCTTGCCTGGACTATAAAAAGGCATCTTTTTTGGATGTATCCACCTTTTTTGCATTAATTTCTTAAGTTTTAAAGTCTAATGGTAGTATGTTTGATTTTGTTAATTCATGTTATTTTGTTGTTATATACATGTGTTTAATAGGCTAGGCAGTTGGTGTTTGGGGCATCATTGAGGCCAAGGTGGCTATTGTGCAGAGTTGACTGTAGAATTCTGTAGTTAGACTTCTCATGCCATGGCATTCTTAGCTCTGTCTTATCAGGTTGTTGGGATAGAAAGCATAGCACCACGGCGTGGAAACTTCACGTCGCAGCGTCCTGTTCAAAAAAAAAGAAGGGAAAATAGAAAATTGAACCATCTACACACAGACGCACGCCATGGCATTGGCATATAAATGTTGCAGCACTCTAAGCGTGGTTTGATTAAATAAGTAGCAGAGTTTGCATTGCAATGCAAACCCCTCTACTCCCCTCTGCATTATCTCTCAAATCCCTCTCACCTATTCTCCTTCGTATTTTCTGTTTTCTGCATTTTTGTGCATTCCTAAGCATTCTCTTCATCCATGTCAATCTTATGGTGTGTATTTTTCTTCCTTTTCTTTTCTTTTATTTTATTTTCATTCTTCTATCTATGTTTTCTTGTTTTTCTAGTTATAGGTTCTTTGTAGTTAGATTTTAAGTTAGTTTTAAGTGTTTTGCTTAGCATCTGCTTATTTTTGGTTGATTAATACTTTGCATTTTGGGGTTGGGATTGCTGTGGGCTGTAGGTTAAGTGTTGTGCATTCATCAACTCCGCGACATGTCTTGTTTACGTCGCGGCATATGTTTGAATTTTCTTTGAATGTCGCGGCATTGACATGTAACGTCGCAGTGCTGGATGGACACTTTGAGTGCAGCGGCGCTGGAATCAACACCGCGGCGCCTGCCTTATTCTTCTAGATAACTGAATGTTTTAAACTTTCATATTCATTTGATTACTCAGTTCTGACCTTTTCTTCTCATTTTTAGGTCTTTATATTCTACAAATGGGTCCTAAACGAGTTAGGGAACCATCCTCTCCCCGTGCTTTTGGTCATTCTAGATTTATGTCTGTTGAGGCATAGGATCGCTATGGGACCCTGTTATCAAAGAAGGTGATTGTTGAGAGAGCTTTAGTTTTAAGAACTCTCTACAGGCTGACATTAAGTCCACCATTCGGCATTATTAGTGGGGGGAGTTTGCTAAACACCCCAACAGGGCCCCTATCCCTTTAGTTCATAAGTTCTACGTGAACTTGGCTTTTGTCCATCAGGAGTCCTCCACTGTTCGAGTGCGGAGGCGCCAGGTCTTATTTTCTCCTGAGGCCATCAGAGTTGCATTATCTTTGCCACATCCTCATGAGATGTGTGATTTCCAAGAGTTTACTAGATGGGAGCCAGTGGGGGCGATAAACCTCCAAGATGTTACCACCCGCATCTGCACAGCTGAGTCACAATCGGTCGTCTAGACCTTTTCTCAGTAGGGTCGTGCGTGTTTCTTCTCCTGCTCTTGCTTGACCCTAGAAGGCAGGGTTTGGTACCATTTCATCAGTACTAGGATCCTGCCCTCCAACAACTTATCGGAGGTCACGCGCGACAGAGCTATCTTGATATACGCCATCCTACAGCGGTGCTCGATCGATGTCACCGATATTTTATATATGCAGCTGGGGAGGGCGGCCATGGAGCCACGAAGCCTTTTCTTCCCCTCCTTGATTCACAAACTATGCATAAGGAAGGGTGTGCCCATTGGCCCCATGAGGAGTTATCTAAGGTTAAACAACCTCTTGATGAGTGCTTCATCGGGAGGGTTGGAGTAGCTCCTCCTGACGCAGCAGTGCCCCGCCGACCGCAGAGACAAGCTAAAAGAGCGGCCCTAGAGCCCTAGATTCCCAAGCAGGAGGTGGATGACGTGTGAGTGAAGCTGTGCCAGATCACCGCCATATAGGCAAACACAGTCGAGAGCATCCGATGGCTGGTAGAGCTCCTTCAGATCTCCACCCATGATTCGATGGTGCTGACACTTCTCACCACTAGCAGCCCTACCCTTCCTTTGATGGAGCTGGCCCTTCCCATCAGTATCAGGATCTTGCAACCCACCATGTGGCGGTGACATTAAGCTACTTTCAGGCGATGATGACAACAGTGCTGGCACTGAGGTCCTTCCTGATGTCGATGATGTTGAGTAGAGTGATATATTTAGAGCAGTCTCCATTATTTTATTGTTGTTTATTTTGATTATGTATGTGTATAGTGCGTACATTATTCTCCCGAGTTTGGGGGTGTCTTTTTATTTTGTTATATATTGACTGGTTTTAGTATTTTTATATATAGTGACTATTGATTTTCATTACTTGAGTATAAGTATTAATATTTTTGGTTATATTTTCTTTTGTTTATTATATGAGTTGGTGCACATCATGGTTGATTTGCATGATTGATTATAATGAAATTATTTGAATGCATAACATGATGCCATTAGCTAGTGTAGTGATTGCCTAATGATAATTAGGGATGCAAATTCACCTCAAATTTTTCTGTGAATCCCTATGCAATCTTGGAAGCATACCGATCAATCTTGATTCTTTTTATGCATGATAAGTTTTCTATTCCTATGCTTGTTTGGCTTCAGATTGAATTTGAGTGCTTTTCTAGAGAATGCTTATGGTTAGTATATGTAGATATGTCTTGTATCTCTGAAATTGTTTTGCATCTCTCTTAAAGCAAAATCCTAGGTTGTGCATAATAGAGGAGATGATTAAGGCATTTTTTTGGACCGTTTGAGCCTTTCAACCTTACCCTTTAATGATGATATCTATTGGTCCCCTTTGAAGCTTGTTAATTGTTTGACCTTATTTGTTTTTCACTACCATTGTATTCGTTCACCTATTAACCATTCTATTGCATATGAAAGTATTGTATTTTCTTCCTACCATCAATGTCTGTTGAGTGCATGATATATTGCTTCTTGAAGTGAGTTCAGTGATTAGGGATATTAATATTTGCAATATAAAAATGAGCCTGAAGGAACCAATTGCAATAAAAGAAAAAGAAATTGCTTTGTAAAAGTAAAAGAAAGAAAAAGAGAAGAGAGAAAAGCAAAGCAAACAAAGAAAGAAGAAAAGTTAAAAATGAAGAAGCATTGCATGGTTTTGGCAAGTTTTAATCTTTCAATGTTGAATACCCTGCTACTCTCACTGGTTCTCAATTCTTGAAATTGCATACTCTTGTTCTCAATGTTTGTGTCTTACCCTTTTCCCTTTCTTCTTTACCTCATAACCATGGTCTTACATTACAAGTTGATAAAGACCCTTTTGATCCTCAATTATGTGTGATTTACATTAGTGGAGAGAGAGTTGCTTTACAATCTTATGGATTCTTTTGATTTATATCCATGTGTCTGTTCATAAACTCATCTGGTTGAGTATGATTTGAATTGAAGAGGTTTCACTTGCATGTTGTGGACAGTTGCTTGTGCATGATTTGAAACTTGATTGTTGATATGATGAGGATTGTGTATGTGTGGACCAGATTCTGAGGCATGCGTATCCTTTGAGGTTTAATGCAATCATCATACACTGGTGTGATTTGAGCTTGTCTTTGAAAGTGTAATCTGACTTCGTTTTGCTTGAGGACTAGCAAAAGTTTAAGTTTGGGGGTGTGATAACTCCATAGATTATAGTTATTTATGCCCTATCTCTATGCATTATTGGTTGCTTTGTCCTTGTGGTGAGGCAATGTTAGAAGGCTTTAGCCCCTTTTTCATGTAAATTTCATGTTGAAGTCTTCATCTCTAATCTTGCTGTAATCATTTCTAATCTTTAATTGGATTGAGTTTGATTGCATTTGTATTTAACTAGTTGATTTCTCAATTGCAGGTTGAGCCCAAAAGAACCAGCTTGATGCAAGTCAAGGCCCTACATTGGAAAAGAAATCACAAGAGAAACTACAGGACATCACGTTGCGGCGCAAGGAACTGTGAGCCGCGGCATTCTACTATCTGTCTCTGCACCCTAATGAACTCGAGGCTTAAGTGTCACGGCACAAGGTAGCTCATGCCACAGCATTGGTGCCCTAAGTTTTACGCATCACGGTGCGTATTGTTTAACGCCGTGGCAAGAGTTGTTTGTCTTTAAATACCGAAGCTTAGACTTCAGTTGCAGCTCTCTCGAATTTCTCTTTTTCTCTTAAGCTTTCTTTTTTTTTTCTTCTCCGCCTCTCTTAGTACATTTTGGAGCTTTTGCCCATTAGAGAGTCCAGCAGTTAGGGGGCATTTCGGGGTTGAAAGAAGGAAGAAAGATTTAAGATCCAAGCTTTATAGGATAGATTGGAATGGGTTGATTCGTTAATAGGATAGACATATACCTATTAGCCATATATAATCTTAGTTGAGAATCGATCTTAATGCTTGTTGTTTGCTCTGGTTCTCATGAACGCATAGTGAACTAGGTAAATAGCATAGGGTTAATCGTCCTAGATATAGGCTTTTAACTAGGCTATTTTCTTAGGCTAACCTAATCTAATCGTTTGTATGCTTATAAGGGTTGCTTATTATCAGTTGAAATAGGGGGTGAAAAAGGATTTTCTAGGTTCTCGATCTATCTGTGCTTTTCTTTGTGTTATATAATTTATTTATCAAACTATTTCCTCCAATTTACGTTTGCTTGAATAGAATTAATTAGGCCATATATTAATATTTAGCTTTAGAAATTACTATAGTCCATGTGGAGACGAACTTACTCATCATTTTTATTACTTGTGTGACCCATGCACTTGCGGTTAGCAAAAGAGGTGTTGCCCACCAATTCAAGGTTCGGTAACGCTTCAGCAAGGTTGGACAAAGTTAAAGGAAACTAGGCTGAACAACTAAACCATGTCCTCTAGGCCTACTGGACTACGCCTCACTCTACAACAAGTGAAACCCCCTTTAAACTCACTTATGGGTGTAAGGCTATGATCTCGATAGAGATAGGGCAACCAAGTTGGCGTTATCAACAATTTTCGACCCACTATAACTCCAAATTAATCAGAGAAGACTTGGATCTCCTAAAGGAAAGATGGTATATCACTCATATACGCATTGCTACCCTTAAATAGAAGATGATAGCTCGCTATAACTTGAAGGTTGTCCCAAGGAAATTCCATCCAGGAGACTTAGTGCTCCAGAGAACAAACATCGGTGGTAGGAATGCCTCCCAAGGGAATTTAGCCCCTAATTGGGAAGGCCCCTACCACATTGTGATTAGCATTTGCAAATGACCTTACACCTTGGAGACGTTAATAGGCAAGTCAATCAAAAACTATTAGAACGCGAATAAACTTAGAAAGTACTATAGCTAAGTGCCCTTTAAGGCCTAGTCTCTTAGTTTACTTTATTTGATCTGCCCTAGTTTTTGTGAGAATATATTGTACAGACTTTAGTCTTTCATTCAGTCAATAAAATGAAGTTATTTTCAAACATTTTACATTATCTAAAGTCTCAACAGACCCTCAAGCCGAATTTCGATTTGAGAATGTCTACAGAGCCTGTTCCTTAAGGGATCCAGAATTTTTAACAGTTTAAAGACCCTCAAACTGGAAAACACCTTGAGATTGTCTTAAGCCCATTCCATATGGGATCTGTGGTCTCTTAGATTCCAAGTTAAGAGGAATAACCCACAAAACCTGTGTTTTGGTTGCGAGTTAGGGATCCATACCCAAATCCTCAATAGTTGGCTATAACTATTTTGGTTGTGAAATTAACTAGCAACACAGATTACGACATCCGCTTTACGCCATCAGGTACTTGCCAATAATGTCTAATGTTAAACTGGTTTTGAAGTTGAAAATTCCCAAGTATTAGGTGATTCCCACACTAGACCGTAAACATTAAAGACTTCAATTATGGATCACCTTAAATTTTGCCTAAGTCTTGAGTGAAGTTCTAAATGCTCAATGTTTTGGGCGTTGGACTCCAGACCAAGGTTTTAATTCAATTGAAATTCTCCTAAGTCCCTAAGCAGTTACCAAGTGCACATTTATAATGGGCATTGGACCCAATACGGACCATGGAAATTAAAAGCACACAATTATAAGAGCAAATGAAATTAGTTTAAAAAGCCCAGTGATTAGGGAATTTTTCCACAAAATAAATGCCCTATGCAGGGGGCAAAAGTAAGAAAGAGGCAAGCTAAGCTACACTGCCGCCACCCTCGGCAACGACCGAATCTTGGACAAGGGCGATTGGGATCTTGGCAACACCTTGGCTACCCTGCTGAGCAAGATCTGGAAGCACGAGATAGTCATCCAGGATCACCTTCTTAGAGTCTAATGCATCCAATGGCAGGGCCATCTCAGGGTTGAAAAACTAGACTTGGCCGACTGTGTTTTGGAATTGCTCCATGTTGATCTGTGAACATAGTATGATTAGTTGTTGGGTGTCCTATCATAGTCACGCCACTTCGTACTAGAGGCTCTGGTTTTTAGTTCGAAGGTTTTCACTCTCAGCATAGAGTTCAGTGACTTTCCTCCTATCCTCCACTGAGCTAGCCTTCTCCTTCTTCAAATTATCCTCTAAGGCTGCCAGTTTCCCCTCCAATTCCTTGACATTTGCTTCAGCATCGTTCTTGGCCTGCTCAGCTTCCTCCTTGGCCTTGAGGGCCAGGTTTCCCTCCTCCTAGGCAACCATCACCTTCTCTGCCATTTGTTGATTATACTTTCTAAAGCATCTCTCAACAAAATGAGCCTCAATAGCAAGGTCGAGGCCGTATGTCTGGAACATCGATGGAACTTCGACTTACTGTTTTGAGCAATATGATCCACGACTTTATCATCCAAAAGGTTGAAGTTGATGAATGACCCGGGATCTGAGTTGTTCCTGTGCAAGGTAATTGGGCCCTCGCCGTCCACCTCAACTACTACCCTCTTCCTTCGATCCTCTGCCTTGTTGCCTTCAACAACGCTCCTCTTTCGCCTCTAAAGGGGTTGCACAGGGGACTCTTCCAGTGAGACCGGACTAACCTCGATCACCGAATCTTCGACTAGAGGGGCTGGAGCAATGTCTACTAGAATGTTGGAAGGACCAACTCCTTCATTCCTAGTTTTTAGGGCCAGGAAGGTGGCGAGAGCCTTTCCAAATGCCATGCTCTCTGTAAAATGGACAGCCAAAGTCAGTAGGGAAAATATTTAAATTATTATGCAAGAAATAAATACAGATTACGGCCTAGGCTACCTAGGATGACCTCAAGAGTTTCATCATCAGAGATGTCCAGTACGTCCTTACAAGAAATGAGGCCTATTTCTTGAGCCTACATAGTTAGGAAGTCGAAGCCCTCGGTGTCATCCAAGTCAAGATCAGGTATTCTCTTGTTCAATCATTGCAAGGGGAGTGCTCTATGCCCTTTGGGTCTAGTGTAGGTCGAATACTAGATCCCCTCCAACGTCCACGTAGAATGGACGAGTCCTTGGTGTCGCCATAAACTTAAAGAACTTCGTTTTGAAGTTCTTGAAGCTATCTTGGGAAACCCATAAGACCTTTCGGTCGGGCCTTGACCAGAGCGCAAGCTAGTTCTTTAGTGCAACCCCCTCTCTTTGGGGACTCCACCAGGTAAAATGATAAAAGAATTCTTTCTTCGAATACCGGAGTCCAACTACTTGACAAAACCGTTTGAAGGCAAGAATATTGTCCTAACTGTTGGGGTGAAGCTAGGATGGAGCCACATTAAAAGTACAGAGAATCGCGATATGAAAATTGGTAAACGGGAGTTAGAGTCCTAGTTAAACGAAAAGGTCTTCATATAAGAACATATAGTGTGTACCCGCCTCTTGGGATGAACACACTCTCTCATTATCCATTGGAGATAGGACTTGGTATTCATGATCCTTCACATCGTTATCTATCAACTTTAAGTATCCAATAAGTTCTTCGAACTCCTCCCTAATTTGGAAGATGGACCCTTGGTCATAGGCGTCATCCCTAACCCATGGGTATCAGTCGCTCTCTAGGTCCCAGCCGCTCGTCTCCTTGCCATTGAGTTCCTGGAACACCCACAGAGGCTGGTAAGACATAAGAATCACTAATGACAAGGGCGAGGGTGGATGTCACCCTTCGTACCCAGTCAATTTTACCTACTACAACTATCGGCCTCTACACCCTAGAAGGTCCACGAGCCAGTAAGGGTGCCTCTAGCACTCACGGCATGGCATAGAAGGTGCTCCAGAGAGTTAACACCAGAGTTGGGCCCAGAATCATTGGACTCCTAACTTGTTTTAGACAAAGAAGGAAAGAAAGCCCATAATGCAAAAAATAAAGACCCTCTGCCTCAGTGTAATGCTAAAAAATAGTAAAAAATAAAAGATAGAAGAGGATGTACCTTGAAGAAATAGGGGAAATTGACAAGAGAAAGACATGAAATTGTAGCAAAACTGTTGAAAATCATTGCAAACTATTGTTAACCGCTCAAAACCACAATTCTTTGCCAAGAAAAATTGCCACTTCAGGTAACCAGAGTTGGGAGAGGAATAGTAAAGTATGGAAAATGGCACTCTTAGACCCTATTTATAGAAGCCAAACGATTTAGGGGCTATTCCATCCTAACACTTCGAATTTCAAAATCCACTCATCATGGCACATAGAATCCTAACCACGTCTACCTAGTCAGAATGCACCACATGGATTTCACACTTGTCACAGCATTCGAAGTGACAGTTGTGCAGAAGACTAAATGTCACGCAAGACTAGCAGTTGAGTCTGGAATTTTTTTTACCGATCCTTAATTTTTTCTACGGATCTCAGTTTGACACCAAAATGTCCACTTATGATCAATTGATGCGTGGACCCTGACCAGATTATGGCACTTCCATGAGTGTCAGATGACTTGGTCGTATACACCTATAGATTAGAGTTGTTTACCCTTTGTGGATAGCACAGATCACGACCTCATATAAAGTGCAAATTCCGTCACCCGAGGGCATTAAGACTTATCTTACTACTTTGCTATATTAGCTAAGCATCAAGTTAGGGGTAATACAATACACTGATATATGATTAATGTTGGACTCATCCCGGAGAAAAAGGAAAAAAATAAAGAATGGAAAATAGATGACAAGTCACAAGAGTTGCTGGGAGTTAGGAAAATAGCATGAAATTGCTCTCCTCTTTTAAAGGACTTTTAATTCCTAATAAGGGACGGTTCCTAAGTAAGTTAAGAATACCACAAATTGCAGAGTAAAGGCTACAAGAAAGGATAACAAAGACCTGTGAACTACACATGGGCATAACCTATAACATACCCTGGATAAAAGAGTTAATGACGTGAACAGAGCAATCCCATACGGATCTCGACCTTACTCATTAACTCGGGGGCATATTATAATGTATCACGGACCTCGGCCTTTAGGAAAACATCATGAGATTCGGTGTTAACTCTGACTTGGATCCCTTTGTCCACTGCGTGCCATGTGCTCATACTAAACTTAAATACCTTGACACTTAGTTGTCCCATCTAAACGCCAAGCTGGGGGCAACTATTTTGGATTGTGATATGGACCACGGTTGAGTAGACCAACCCTGCACGCGTACCACTGGAATTCTCTATAAACACCCCAACAAAGCACTGGATATTGTCAAGACCTTACTACCACGTATATTGGACTGCGACATTGGGCAAGTATCTTAGGATCACGAGATTTGCGTAGAGGATAAATCCCAAAGATATCTGTAACCAACAATCATAATCTTACGAAATTATAGCGCTCATAACTACCTCAAACTACTCATAATTGCAGTATTAACGTTCTAATATTATAGGGATCCTCTACAACTATTATGGGAGCGTAACTCCCAATCTAACCTCTATAAATACTAGGCTCAATTACCTTCTACAGGTAACTTCTTACTCTTTAGTATAAATGATGCGTGCGGATGTAGTGATTAAAATTAAGATAAAAATCAGTTGTCAGGCCCACCAGAAAATAAAAACCTTACAACTAGTTGTAGTTAGTAAGGGTCGATCCACAGAGAACCAATTCAATTAACACTATTAAACAATTCCCAATTTAGACTCTGATTAACAATAAACAAGAAAAGGGGGTTTTGGAGTTTTGATGAACAATGAACAATTTTTCAAAGATAACAATAAACAAACTGAAATCAACAATATAAGAAAATTGGTTAAGAGATTGAATCCACCACTAGATTTATATGATAATGTAAATCCACATATCCTTTTTATTCCAACATGCTCAATTATGTTTTTATGCAATTGTAATATTAAATCTCTGTTTTCCTTACGTGTTGGCCAATTTAGCAACCGCTCAAATCAACTTCTAATCACTGATTAGTCATAAAGCAACCTCTCTTATAACTATCCAACAATTGCATTAAGATTTAGAAAATCAATTACACTAAGGTCTAATCACACACCGGGATTAAATTACTTAGAACATATATTTCTCTAGATCTAATACCGCAAATCACGCATAATAAACCCAGATCTACCACTTTTATAACTGGCAAATAGCACAAAGATAATTATACCCACATGAACATCATACATCCCACTAGATCTACTACCGCAACCGCGCATAATAAACCTAGATCTACTACTTTGAGAGTAGGAGCAAGTACAAAAACCTTCATACCAACAATAGATTCGAAATATATGAATAAAAACATAACTCGTGTTGAAATAATCAAATATGCAAAGTTTACAACATTAATACTAGCGGTTTCATCACCCCCTTAACCAAGGGAGGTTTAGTTACACATAGCTAGAAAGAAATCACAAGAAAAACTATGAAGAAACAAGAAGAAATTATGAAGAAACAAGAAACTAAGAGAGAAAATGAAGGAGAGTTACTTGTTGTTCATGATAAATGGTGCCTTTTATAGAAGTCTAAGGTAACAAAATGACAAAGGGAAGTGGGTGGATGAGTGGATGAGTGAGTGGAGTGTTTTAGTGGATGGATTAGTGGGTTGGTTTAGTGGATTGGTTTAGTGGATGAGTGAGTGGAATGGTTGAGTGGTTGAATTAGTGAAAAATGCCAAAGGACTTTTGGTGAGTGGGAAATTATGGACATGAATGGGTGAGTGGATGGATTAGTGGATGGATTAGTGGATGAGTGGGTGGAGTGGTTAAGTGGTTGGATTAGTGTATGAGTGGATGAGTGGGTGAGTTAGTGGATGAGTGGGTGAGTGGATGAGTGGATTAGTGGATGGATGAGTGGATTAGTGGATGGATGAGTGGATGGTTGAGGACGAAAATTTCGTGTCTGACTTGGAAGCCAAAAACGACCCACTATACTTCAGAATCACGGAAAGTGTTCTTCATGAAAGTTGTAGATCCTTGTCTTGGATATAAAATGGATAGCTGGTTCGTCCAATTTGGCTTCCTTAAGCCCAAGATATGTCCCAAATACCGTAGGTTGCTCAAACCCAACTTCAGCACCTCTATTCCGACTTGCAAGCCCAAAATGACCTACTAGACTTCTTTTTCTCAAAATGTGTTCTTCATGAAAGTTATTTATTTGGATCTTGACTATCCACTATCCAAATTTCAGCCCATCTCCATTATTACATCTTGAGATATGATTTTATGAGTGCACACTGTTCGGATTCTACTGGCAGAACCCGTATTCTGACTTCCATGTAAACTTAGGTCCCTTAGACATCTGAATCAGACTTCGAGCTCTTCATCAAAGTTGTAGAGATTCCTCTTAGCTTTCCTACAAGGTAAAATTCATGTTCATCAGATATTAGGAACTCAAGTTATGGCCAAAATACAGAAACAGTGTCAAATCTCAATAATGCTAGAAATATTCAATTAGGACCAATTTGAGCTCAAACTCACAAAATCATACCAAACTCAATCAATTAAGTATATAGAGAGTGTAAATGACTAAATATAAGGGTTTCTTAATGAATAAAATATGTGTTTATCAAATTCCCCCACACTTAGCTTTTTGCACTCCTGGGCAAAAGTCAAGACCAAAATTTTACAATCAAGAAGAACAACCAAAGGTTCAAGGGATCAAAACATTCATGAGTTAACAATTCTCCACATCTCAAACCATCAAGCAAGGTATCTTCAACATGAATCGAGAATGATAGATCTTCACAAGATTCCCTCTCAATCTCTCAAGTGTTTAAAAGGTAGGTATTTCACTCAATTCAACCCATGAAAATTACACTACCATAAGCTTGCTTATCTTCTACTTCTCCACTACTCAAAACACATGCATACACAAATCATGAGGACTTTATTCAAGGTTGTAGTGAGGTTAAGGTAACAGAAGAGGATAAAATGGATATGAGAAGATAAATACCAAAGAGAATAAAAGCAAATGAGAGCTGAATTCAAATAACAAGCATAAAAGTTCATCCCAACTCTAGTGTATATCCCTTTACATATTCATTTCCCAATCCTTTTCTTTTTTTAAACATGTTTTTTTTTTTTTTTTTTTTTCTTTTTTTTTTCGGCGCTCTTTCCTTTTTCAACAACCATTTTGTATACACACCCCCACACTTGTTCAAAAACTCATCCATTAACAAAGCTAATGTTCTTTTATTCCCTAAGGTAAAATAAGAACACGATTTTTCATTTAAGGTACATAATGAGCTAGAAACAAGGAATGGTCAAATAAGCTCAAAGGGGTTAAGCAAAGGAAAATATACAAGGTTGACAGGAATCAGAGAATTTTCAAGAAATCAAAAGAGTGCTTGATATCATATTGAAAACAAGGTTGGCTATTTGGTTAAACTAGCTAATTAAGAAAGAGGGCCTCAATCATGTTCATGCATGCAAGTGAAATGTAGCCTTAAAAAGAATCAAAGCAAGTTCTAGAGTGGTCATTAACATGAGTGAAAATCACACAAGAAAGAAGAGAATGGCATAAATGTTGAATCCATCCATTAGGCTCAAAATCTCACAAGGTATGCATCCATCAAACTCAATTCATCAATTTAATCATCTATCACCAAGCATATCAGTTCAAGAAGGGAGTAAAGTTATTCAATCATGCAATGAACCCTTTTTTTTTTTTAACAAAAAAGAAACATGCTAAAATCTCTCCCCCACACTTAATATAGACATTGTCCTCAATGTGAAAGTGATAAATAAAACGGAAAGAAAAGAGCAACACAACCTGATGAGGAGTGAATCAACGCCAAGCAGAAAAGAAACACACTGTTACTACCGCATCAGACCAGATTGTTGTGATTGTGGCTCACATCTTCCTCTGGTTTTACGTCCAGAAACGACTTAAACGCCTTCTATGAGTCGGGGATAGGCTTCCCATCCAATTTTCTTATAAACTGGCAAACAGGGTCTTTTAGAGTCAGATTCCCAAGACTGTAGTTTTTTTCTTCATTCTTAAAGAGATTCCACAAATTAAGAATTTCACCCCGCATCAATCCATAAGAACGCGTCTCAAGAGTCAATAAGATATCATCTAATGACTCCTTACTCATCCATTCTTAATGAAGGATTTATTTGCGGAAATCATCCCCAAAGAACGACATTGTCTCATTTACAATTCCATCGTCCACATTTGTAACGGACTTGTAACCTTTTTGCTCTTCTCTTTTTAGAATACAAACTTCTTCCAAGACCTGCATGTATGAGTCAAATGAAATTGAAGACTCATCCGCTAGTCGGACCTTTGCTTCAATTATCCAACGTACATCTTCTCGGCATACCTTTGTGCATTAACGGTCTCAATCTTTCACATCGAACTTTGTAGATTTTTCTCGAGCATTTTGAGGAAAAGAAGGAAAATGTTTTCTCGGTTTGAAAGAATGACATCCATTTTGAAGGAGAAGAAGGATTCAGTTATTTTGGGAAACCGAAAAATAAACCGACTTGAGAGTCACGGAGTACCGTATCCGCCACTTAACCAAAGAACACAAAGAACTCAAGAACTTGATTTTCCAGGAATGGTTGAGTCTTTGTCCATTAACTTTACGCGCATTACCATTCCTAGGATCCTCAATATTTACGGCCCCGGAGGATACACGTGTTTGACAAAGAAAAAGAACCGCGCCACCTAGATCTCAATTTTTCAAGGAGTAGGTGCGGATGATAATCTCAAAGCGAACCTTTTTGACCAATTTCCACAACTTTTGCAAAAGGTGTAACGGACCTTGAATAAAGTAGGCCAATAAAATCCATACTTGCAAGATTTTCGCAGCTTGTTGTCGCCGAAGAAAAGTGACCTTCACATGCTTCCGAGTGACAAAATTTAATGGCACTACCTACCTTATTGTCGGGCACACAGACTACTTTTTTTTTTTTTTTTTTTTAGAGATTCAAATGCTTACAACCAACAAACAGATAAAAACATAATCTAAGGAACTAATGAAAACACAAAATAAAAAGGGATAAAGAGAGCAAATCTGGTTGGGTTGCCTCCCAATGAGCGCTTAGTTTATTGTCCTCGGCCCTGCATGATGATACTTTCACTCGCTCCTCATATTGTGGAAGGATGAGGGTCATCACTTCCATCTCTCGCATTGTCGGGAAGTTCATGATATGGTTTGAGACGATGACCATTGACCTTAAATGCTTTGCCGAATTTTCACTCCCGATCTCAACCGCACCAAAAGGAAAAACATTAGTTACCACAAACGGCCCAATCCACTTAGAACGCAGCTTTACACGGAAATAATTTGAGTCTTGATTGGAATAGCAGGACTTTTTGTCCTCTCGTGAAATTTCTTTCTCGGAAATCAATTGGTCGTGGAATGCCTTAGCTTTAGTCTTATAAATCGGGGCATTCTCAAAGGCCTCATTTCTTAGTTCTTCTAATTCCCGTAATCGGAACTTCCTTTGCTTTCCAAAGACCTTCCAATTCCATATTAACTTGTTTAATGGCCCAAGAAGATCGATGTTGCAACTCAACGGGCAAATGACAGGGCTTTCCATACACCAACCGAAATGGTGACATGCCGATGGGAGTCTTATAGGCAGTCCTATAAGCCCATAAAGCATCTTCAAGTCGAGTGCTCCAATCCTTTCTTGAGGGATTCACTGTCTTTTCAAGGATTGACTTAATCTCCTATTGGACACTTCAGTTTGCCCATTTGTCTCGTGGATGGTAAGGAGTGGAAATTTTGTGCATTACTCCATATCTCTTCAATAGAGCATCAAAGGTTTTGTTGCGAAATGGGTCCCTTGGTCACTGATGATAGCCCTTGGGGTCCCGAACCTGGAGAAAATATGTGACTTAACAAAATCTGCAATAGTTTTAGAATCATCAGATCGAGTGGCTTTTGCTTCCACCCATTTAGACACATAATCAACAGATAAAAGAATGTATGTGAAACCAAATGAAGGAGGAATGGTCCCATGAAATCAATACCCCACACATCAAAGAGTTCCACAAAAATGATCGGAGTCTGAGGCATTTGATTACGAGGACCAATATTACTGTTCTCTCGAATGGTCACAAGACTTACAGAAGTTGTAAGCGTCTTTGAAAATTGAAGGCCAATAGAAACCACTGTCAAGCACTTTATTGGCTGTCCTTTTACTGCCAAAGTGTCCTCCACATGCATAGGTGTGGCAAAAGGAGAGGATGGAGTGTGTCTCAGAATCAGGAATGCACCTCCTAATGACTTGATCTGCACAATGCTTCCATAAGTACGGGTCATCCCAGATATAGTATTCTGATCAAATACCCTTAATTTATCTCTTTGGGCCTTGTTCAAACCCTCCGGAAAGTCCTTTGTAACCAGGTAGTTAACAATGTCAGCATACCAAGGGATTATGGTGTTGACAACCATCGAATATTCATCCGAAAAAGTCTCCATGATAGGCATTTCTTCCTCTTCAGTTACCAATCTACTCAAGTGATCGGCCACCAAGTTTTCGCTCCCTTTCTTGTCTTTAATCTCCAAGTCAAATTCCTGGAGCAATAAAATCCATCGGAGCAATCTAGGCTTTGCGTCTTTCTTTGTTAGAAGATACTTCAAGGCTGCATGATCTGAAAACACAATCACTTTAGAACCAATTAGATATGATCTAAATTTTTCTAAAGCAAATACAACACTAGAAGTTCCTTTTACGTGGTTGAGTAATTAAGTTGAGCATCATTTAGAGTCCTTGATGCATAGTAAATGGCATAAGGAACTCTATCAACTCGTTGTCCCAAGACAGCTCCTACTGCAAAGTCACTGGCATCACACATTAGTTCAAAAGGTAACTCCTAGTTAGGTGGCCTGATGATAGGAGCAACAGTTAACAACTTCTTGAGTTTATTGAATGCTTCCATACATTTCTCATCAAAGTTGAAATTAACATCTTTTTGAAGAAGTCTGCAAAGGGGCAATGAGACTTTAGAAAAGTCTTTAATGAATCTCCGGTAGAAACCTGCATGACCAATAAAAGAACGAATCTCCCGCACACTAGTGGGTGGTGGCAAAGAATGCATGAGTTCTACCTTAGCTTTATCTACTTCAATTCCCCTAGCGTAAATTACATGACCTAACACAATACCTTCATTCACCATGAAATGACATTTTTCCCAATTCAAGGTACCAGGTTAGTGTCAATGCATCTTTTAAGCACCAAAGTTAAATGTTCCAAACAATTTTCAAAATCATTTCCAAAGACACTAAAGTCATCCATAAAAACCTCAATGATGTTTTCAATGTAATCGAAAAAATATACTCATCATGCATCTTTGGAAAGTTCCTGGTGCATTGCGAGTCCAAAAGACATTCGCCTATATGCAAAGGTACCAAATGGACAAGTGAATGTAGTCTTGTCTTGGTCTTCTCGGAGCTATGGCAATCTGATTGTAACCGAAAAACCATCCATAAAATAATAATAAGAATGACCAGCTAATCTTTCTAACATTTGATCAATGAAAGGTAAAGGAAAGTGGTCTTTTCTCGTGGCGGCATTCAACTTCCTGTAATCAATACAAACACGCCACCCTGTCTGTAACCTAGTGGGAATAAGCTCATTTTCAGCATTTCTTACCACAGTAATTCCAGATTTCTTTGGTACTACCTGGACTGGGCTTACCCACTTGCTGTCAGAAATGGGGTAGATCACCCCCACACTTAGGAGCTTCAGTATCTCCTTTTTCACAACCTCCATCATGGGAGGATTCAATCTCCGTTGAGGGTCTCTCACAGGTTTAGTATCCTCCTCCATTAATATCCTGTGCATACAAATGGAGGGACTAATACCCTTGATATCAGCTATTGACCAACCAATGGCTGTCTTATGTTCCTGCAAAACAGCTACCAGTTTCTCTTCTTGCTCTTGGGTGAGTGACTTTGCAATTATTACTGGAAGGGTGTCCTTCTCCCCCAGAAGATGTATTTAAGATGATCAGGTAGTGCTTTCAGTTCCAATTCAGGTGCCTGCACAACAGAAGGTTGAGGTATATCAGTAGTAACAGGTAAATCAACAAAAGTTACCTCATGCTCTTCTGGAGTGGAAGAGAGCTCTTGTAAGGCAGCAACAATTTCATCAATGTCTTCACTCCATGGCTCTTCTTCGCCTCTTCTTCTTTTCCTCCCGTACATCTAAGCTATGAGTTAGAATTGTATCAAGAGCATCAAAATGGTCGAGATCAAAAGTCTGCAGAAATTAAAGAATCAAAAGGATCAAAAGAATCAATTAAACAAGCGAGTGCACATCACTTGGGTATCTCATAGCTTCAAAAATATTGAATCTAATTAATTCCCCATCAAATTCCATTGTTAGAATTCTGAGTGCACATCAATTTTTGTCCGTGCGGTCTTCAAAAATGGTCTTCCTAGCAAGATAGGAGCAGATTTGGGAGACTCATCCTCTTCCATGTCCAAAACATAGAAGTCTGCCGGAAACACTAATTCATTCACCTGCACCAAAACATCTTCAACCACACCCTTAGGGTATGCATTAGATCTATCAGCCAATTGAATAACAACACCAGTAGGTTCCAAAGGACCCAAGTATAAAGATGCATAAATAGAATATGGCATGACATTTATAGATGCACCTAAATCAAGCATTGCCCTTTCAAACCTTGTGTTACCTATAGTGCATGGAATGGTGAATGTGCCAGGGTCCTTACATTTGGTTGGGAGTTTCTTTTTAATTACAACTGAAACATTTTCTCCCACTTGGACCTTTTCATTTCCTTTTAATTTCCTCTTGTTAATGCATAATTCTTTCAGAAATTTTGCATATCTAGGTACCTGCTTAATGGTATCTAACAAAGGGATATTAACCTCTACCTTCCTAAAAGTCTCAAGTATTTCTTTTTCTGCTTCCTCTTTCTTGGTTTTAACTAACCTACTAGGAAAAGGAGCTTTAGTGACATATTTAGGAAGGGGTTCAGAAATACTTACCTTAGGGGTTTTGGAAGTTTGCCCCTTATCATTTGCTTCTTTGGGTGGTTCATCCTTCTCTTGAATGATTGGTGGAAGAGAGGTAGGCTCATCCATCGTCTTTCCGCTTCTCAATGTGACAGCACTAGCATTTTCCCTCGGATTCACTTTTGGCTGTGAGGGTAGTTTCCCTGAAGCTTGGCTTTGAAACTTGTTGAATTCTCGTGGACAACTCGCCTATCTGATTCTCGCAAGTTATTGATTGCAGTCCTTGTTTCTTGTTTGAAACTTTGTATAGTTGCATTTGTTTCTTGTTGGAACCGCAAATTATTAGTGGCCATTTGTTTTACTAGCTCCTCTAATGAAGGCTCGATTGCTTAGGAGCTTGAACTTGTCTTGTCTCGAGGGAAAGGTACTTGCCTTTGTTGGAATCCTGGAGGTCCATAAGTTTGGAGGTTGTTTTTGAGGTTGCTTTGCATAGCTGAAATTTGGATGATCCCTCCAACCCGATTATATGTGTTTGAGTAGGGGTTGTAATTTTTTGAAAGTCCAAAGATATCCCCTCATCGCTCTTACCTCCTCATTTGTGTCTTCTTGGAGAGTGGGACACATATCGTTGGGATGTCCAGATGAACAACAGATCCCACAAGCATGAACTGGTGCTTTACCCGAATCCATTAATCGCCGAACCATAGCAATCAATTGAGTCATTTGTCAGTATACTTGGTTGTCTCTACTTCTTTCACCGCTCTTACTCCAAAGTCATTTTTAGAGTAGAATTGTTGAGTATTGGCACCATTCTTGAGATCAAGTTTCTAGCTTCTTGAGGAGTTTTATCAATCAATGCTCCTCCGCTAGCAAAGATCAATCATGTTGCGATCCATCACTTGTAAGCCTTCATAGAAATACTTGAATTAAAAGTCGCTCACTTATTTGATGATGAGGCGCAGCTGAAACATAGCTTCTTAAATCTCTCCCAAGTAGTCATGGAGTGATTCCCCATGCCTTTGTTGAATACCACAGATTTCTTTTCGATTTGTTGCAGCTTTTGAGGCGGGGAAGTATCTGTCTAGGAAAGTTCGGGCCATGTCCCTGCCATGATTGGATGGATCCGGGTGGCAAGTAGTAAAGCCACTCCTTAGCCGAGTCTTTCAATGAGAATGGAAAAGCTCTCAACTTGACTTGCTCTACATGAATTCCTCGCAGGTTTCATGCTAGAACATACCACATGGATTTCCTTCAAGTGCTTGTTGGGGTCCTCTCCGGTAATCCATTGAAAGATGGCAAGAGATGGATTAAACCAGATTTCAATTCAAATGCCTCTTCATTTTCAAGAATGTCTATGCAAAGAGGTCATTGATCTAGATCTGGAGCACCCAATGCCCTTAAAGTGTTTTACTCGCCATTGTCACTTCTTCGGATATTTCGGATGGCTCAAATGTCTCCGAACTTGATAGATCAATGTAACGGGCGACTTCAATGTCACAGTGTGAGTTGGAAGTTAGCCTGATGGAAGGGAAATTGAGGATGTGAAGTGAGTTGATCAATATAGTTCCTCAAATTTAGCAATCCTTCGTCTACTCCTTCAAGGGACATTAACACCTACAAAACACTCGTAAAAGAAAGATTAAAAATAAAATAAAATAAAATAAAATAAAAACAGAATAAAAATAGGAAATAAATTAATAGTGTAATTGAAAAATTTGGTTCCCAAGAACGACGCCAAAATTACGATGCGTGCGGATGTAGTGATTAAAATTAAGATAAAAATCAGTTGTCATGCCCACCAAAATAAAAACCTTACAACTAGTTGTAGTTAGTAAGGGTCGATCCACAGAGAACCAATTCAATTAACACTATTAAACAATTCCCAATTTAGACTCTGATTAACAATAAACAGTAAAAGGGGGGTTTTGGAGTTTTGATGAACAATGAACAGCTTCAAAGATAACAATAAACAAACTGAAATCAACAATATAAGAAAATTGGTTAAGAGATTGAATCCACCACTAGATTTATATGATAATGTAAATCCACATATCCTTTTTATTCCAACATGCTCAATTATGTTTTTATGCAATTGTGATATTAAATCTCTGTTTTCCTTACGTGTTGGCCAATTTAGCAACCGCTCAAATCAACTTCTAATCACTGATTAGTCATAAAGCAACCGCTCTTATAACTATCCAACAATTGCATTAAGATTTAGAAAATCAATTACACTAAGGTCTAATCACACACCGGGATTAAATTACTTAGAACATATATTTCTCTAGATCTAATACTGCAACCGCGCATAATAAACCCAGATCTACCACTTTTATAACTGGCAAATAGCACAAAGATAATTATACCCACATAAACATCATACATCCCACTAGATCTACTACCGCAACCGCGCATAATAAACCTAGATCTACTACTTTGAAAGTAGGAGCAAGTACAAAAACCTTCATACCAACAATAGATTCAGAAATATATGAATAAAAACATAACTGTGTTGAAATAATCAAATATGCAAAGTTTAGAACATTAATACTAGCGGTTTCATCACCCCCTTAACCAAGGGAGGTTTAGTTACACATAGCTAGAAAGAAATCACAAGAAAAACTATGAAGAAACAAGAAGAAATTATGAAGAAACAAGAAACTAAGAGAGAAAATGAAGGAGAGTTACTTGTTGTTCATGATAAATGGTGCCTTTTATAGAAGTCTAAGGTAACAAAATGACAAAGGGAAGTGGGTGGATGAGTGGATGAGTGAGTGGAGTGTTTTAGTGGATGGATTAGTGGGTTGGTTTTTAGTGGATTGGTTTAGTGGATGAGTGAGTGGAATGGTTGAGTGGTTGAATTAGTGAAAAATGCCAAAGGACTTTTGGTGAGTGGGAAATTATGGACATGAATGGGTGAGTGGATGGATTAGTGGATGGATTAGTGGATGAGTGGGTGGAGTGGTTAAGTGGTTGGATTAGTGTATGAGTGGATGAGTGGGTGAGTTAGTGGATGAGTGGGTGAGTGGATGAGTGGATTAGTGGATGGATGAGTGGATGGTTGAGGACGAAAATTCCGTGTCTGACTTGGAAGCCAAAAACGACCCACTATACTTCAGAATCACGGAAAGTGTTCTTCATGAAAGTTGTAGATCCTTGTCTTGGATATAAAATGGATAGCTGGTTCGTCCAATTTGGCTTCCTTAAGCCCAAGATATGTCCCAAATACCGTAGGTTGCTCAAACCCAACTTCAGCACCTCTATTCCGACTTGCAAGCCCAAAATGACCTACTAGACTTCTTTTTCTCAAAATGTGTTCTTCATGAAAGTTATTTATTTGGATCTTGACTATCCACTGTCCAAATTTCAGCCCATCTCCATTATTACATCTTGAGATATCATTTTATGAGTGCACACTGTTCGGATTCTACTGGCAGAACTCGTATTCTGACTTCCATGTAAACTTAGGTCCCTTAGACATCTGAATCAGACTTCGAGCTCTTCATCAAAGTTGTAGAGCTTCCTCTTAGCTTTCCTACAAGGTAAAATTCATGTTCATCAGATATTAGGAACTCAAGTTATGGCTAAAATACAGAAACAGTGTCAAATCTCAATAATGCTAGAAATATTCAATTAGGACCAATTTGAGCTCAAACTCACAAAATCATACCAAACTCAATCAATTAAGAATATAGAGAGTGTAAATGACTAAATATAAGGGTTTCTTAATGAATAAAATATGTGTTTATCAATAAACCCTACTTGTGCACAACTTGACTTGAGCATTAGAGTCTCGTTGCAGCTACCAACCCCCCTGGTTCAACATGCTTCGCTGCTGCTACTGCTGCGTAAGGAGGAAACTACCAGAATGTACCTATTTTAGATACCTATCAGTACCCACTACTAAACACACTCATATGAGTTCATTTCTCCATTGACCCAATTTCTATATTTGCATATAATAATAAAAAACAAATAAGAGAGTCAAAGCATGAACAATAAAATATTAAGAATCCAAGCAAATCATCCATTGTGCTCAATAACCCAATTAACAAATCATCCATAATTAGATAATCAAAGATGATAATGAAAAAGCAAGAGTTCACATATATAGTAACCCAAAAATAAAAAATAAAAAAGACAAAGAAAAAAAAGTCCTAAAGTCTTACCTAGATTAGCTTTTGGATCTCGACCTTGAAAGAGACCTAATATAGATGTATTGTATTACTTGTATGAAAAAGGAGAAGAAAGTGCAATAGAGAACACAATATATTCTCACACAAATATTAGTTGTTGTATTAGATTAGATTAGATAATTTTTTTAATTTGTTCCTATATTCTTATTAATTTGTATAGAAAAAATTCAACAAATTTATAATTAATTTGCATTAATTTAAATTTACTGGCTTTTACCTTAAAAGAGACCTGACATAGATGTATTGTATTATTTGTATGAAAAAGGAGAAGGAAGTGCAATGAGAACACAATATATTCTCACATAAATATTAGTTATTGTATTAGATTAGATTAGATTAGATATTTTTTTAAATTTATTCTCATAATTTTCTCATTAATTTGTATAGAAATAATTCAACAAATTTATAATTAATTTTTCTTAATTTAAATTTAGTTAATAATTTTTTAAGACTCATTGACTTTGCTTTGTTTCGCATAGAAAATTCTCCATTAAAATAATTTGATACTAATAATAAAAAGAGCCTAAATATTAATAGGAAGTTGAATAAATTGAGTTACAAAATTGGAACATGCTAAAGTAAATTTATCATATCAAATTGAATTTGTTTTTTTGCTCTAATTAGTGTTATCATTGTAACATCCTCTCGAATCCAATAATCCAAATCAGGGTGATAGAGTTCAATAAAAATTAGTATGAGTTACCAGATAACTTTGGTAATGAACTATGTTGGATTGAGCACAAATCTATAACGCTAAATATGGAGAATAGCTCAATTAAACCCAAGATTTAGCTTAAATAATTGAGTAGATATAAATAATATGGAAAAATTATTTCTAAGTTATAACAGATTTGAATGAGTTATAGAAAATTTTAGAGAAACAAATGAATTAGTTTGGTATTTTTAAGGGTACTGGGGAAGTGTTTAGAGACCAAACTAAATAGATAAGTATCTCATAAGTGTATAAGATTGTGAGTAAATGTTAAATAGAGGATGAAGATTTAATTGAGAAAGGAAATCGATGGAAATGGACACTGGAAAGCTTCTTAGTTCAATTCCATAAGGTTTAACTTGAACTATGAATGAATAATGAAGCTTAGTGTCTGATAAAGGTGCATAAGGAAAGTTAAGGAATGATTAGGCAGAGAAATAAATGAAATCTTAGAATTTTCAATAATGCCTGTCAAGGTGAGAAAATTCATTATGGGAACATTAAAATATCATTAAAATATCATTAAAATTCATTATGAATTTTTATTTCCTTCCTATTTAAATACCTCACCGCCTCTCCCTCTCTCATTTTTTTTGCTTCTTTCTCACGTATCTCTCGTCTCTATCATGCTCGTTTGCTTCCAACAAGAAAAAAAAGGAAAGAAACCTGGGAAAATCAAGGGAAAGAGAAAAAAAGGCAAGGGGTAGCAAAGATCAATAAGAAAGAAAGAAAGATAAAGGGGAGGAAAGTTCACCAAGAGGTAGAGGGTTTTCCATTAACTTTTCTATTCCTCTTTTATCTTCAAAGTATTGAAACTTATGACTTGTTTGATGATTTTGAATGGAAAAATTGAGGATTATGTGTTGATTTGGGTATAATAGCTTGATTTCCTTAATTTGAATCTTGATGAACTTTTGATTTAAAAAATGGATTTGAAACCCACTTTGAGATTTGATGTTCTGAGAGTGATTTGGATGCATTTTGGTGATGCCTTGATGTTGTTATTGTTGTATATGGGTTTGATTTGGTTTGGAATGGGTTTAAGACTCCATTTTCTGCAAATTTTGAGCTTGTAATAGATTACAAGGGTCTTGTAATCGATTACCAAGTTTTTGGAGCTGTGAAAATGGCTTCTGGGGAGCTGTGAAAATGGCTTCTGGGCAGCATCTAATCGATTACAATGCTTTTAGAAGTGATGTAATCAATTACAAAGGCCTTGTAATTGATTACCAGGCCCTTACTTTGGGGTTTTTGATCTGAAAATGATGGAAACGGAGTTCTTTATCCTGTGAGACCTAAATACAAAACTTAAACATTGATTTGAAAAATTGAGAATTACTTAAATGTGATATGATTATGCATCCAAACACATTTGAGAAATGATTTCATGATTTGATTGAATCAAATGAGATTGAACAATAAGATTGAAGATTGATTACCCATGGTGAGTATGATTAATTTATGCATTTCATTGCATATTTGATGATTTAATGAACAAAAAAAAATTGATAAAATGAAATGATTTTCATGGGTATCCCATTGTGGAGCTAGGCTAATTGGGTTTTGGATATACCTTGTACTAGGGTAAGTCTTGGACAATGGTAAGAGAGAATATGAGAATCTCTCTATACTAGAGTAATTAAGGTCGAGGAAAACCTCCCTCTTTACTTAAGCTTCCCTAGTCATCAAGCAGTAGGGGATTTATATTCTTCCTCTTTACTACTTGGGGTGATCCTAAATCCTAGATAGTGTGAGGATTTTTGTGCGTCTTCCCTATCCCAGATGACTGATATTATGAAGATTTTTGTGCGTCCTTTTTACTAGACGAAGATAGATATGGCCTAGTTACCCGGAGTAGTCCTCTGTCACAAATCGATTGTCATAAATAGGTTGATTTGCACCAACCTGAAAGTAGGCTACTACCAAGTGAATGAATGATATTATGAGCTCATATCTTTGATTTTAAGAGGAGACTTGATTCTTGATGATTTGAGAGTTCATAAATGATCTATGATCTATTGAGTTTTCAGAAATGAGGTTTCTTGACATGAATTTAGTGTTGATGATATTTTGATTATTAGAAAATGAGAGATTTGATAACATGATTTGTGATTGGACAATACGAGATTTAAAGATATGATTTGTGATATGATTTTGATATAAATGAATGATTTTCACAATATCAAAATGAACTATCTATTTCGAGAAGATGAAAGACTTGTTTTGGCTTTCACCACCTTCCAAGATTGATAATAAATGATTTGAAATTATTTACCCCGAAATAGCTAGAATTGTCATGATGACACATTTTTTTAAATAAACTACAGAAGATTTTCAAATTCTTACCCCTATACTTCTATGATTTCTATGATAATTCCAAGCAAGATCGAGTAGCCAAGCAGGATAGAGTTATAGCATAAAGAGGCAGTTGTGCTTTTGATTAGGTACTACATATTAGATGTAGCGAATTTACACCATGAAGCATTTTATGTATATAATGTATGATGACGTACAATTTGTATATTATTCATTTGATAAGATATATGTATTATACTTCCACGAAGGCTCATATTTTCATATTGATTCAACTATTTATTTATAAAATTGTGAATATTCAAAAGTAATATACCAAATTTCTAATGACTGATGCATAAACTGAATACGTCATTAGTACTAGTGATTTGGGTTGTTACAGTCATTATCTGCTACAAAGCAACATCCCTTGCCTAATTAAATTCATGATATGAATATACAAAGTAACATTTGTGTCCTAATTGTTACCAAGTGGCTTCCAGTACTCAAGAGGAGGGTGGATTGAGTATTAAAAACTTTTGCAAAAGTGTAAACAAATTAAATATGCTTAAATAAAATATTAAAAAGCGTGAATTAAAGGAAGAAAATAAGAATACTAAGAACAACCAATAAATAAATTGCAGGAAATAAAAGAATAAGGATTAGAAAAACAGGCACGATATTTATCCTGGTTCGACCACCAACCACTTGTGACCTACGTCTAGTCCTCGAAACACAATTCAAGATTTTTTACTATTCAATACAAGCTTAAACAGATGCTTGCAACCATTACAAGCAAGAGCACTTTTCACACATAAGGAAACTCTACCCTTGTGCTAAAGCCTCAAACTGTCAGGGATACCTCACCCTTACACAAATCTTCAAAGGATACCTCACCCTTGTTACAATGCCTTTGAGGGATACCTCACCCTCACAAACCTTCAAGGGATACCTCACCCTTGTTACAATGCCTTTAAGAGATACCTTACCCTCTCAGAAATGCAGCAGAAAATAGATGAAGAGAAACTCTCACAAAGTGCAAATAATACAAATTGAAGCACTAACAGAGCTCTCTAAGGATAGCTCAAAGTTTTAGCAAAAAGATCACAGAAAATATGAGAAAATAATAAATCACATTTTCAAGCAAGCAAAGAATAATTCAGATAGTTATGCAGCTTGCAAAGGTGACTCAAGGCCTCTATTTATAGAGTTTTGGAGAAAAGGAGCCGTTGGAAGAAATTAAATATGCATTCAATGCAAAAATGGTCATTTCTTTCTAAAACAAGATCACTACGTTATTCGAATAACCATTCCTCTATTCGAATAACACATTTTCAAAATACACGTGAAAATCAGTTTTGATATGGGTTATTCGAATAATATATACATTTATTCAAATAACTTTATTTTAAAATATTTTCTGAGAAACAAGTCTATTCGAATAACACAAAGTCTATTTGAATAGTTCATTTTACAAAACAGTTCTGAAGAACACTTTATTCGAATAACATGAATGTTATTCAAATAAAACAATTTTAAAACCAGAAGTGCGTAGAGAAAGAACGAAGCTGCTATTCGAATAACTACAAAGTTATTTGAATAAATTTTTATAAAAACCAATCATTTGAGATTGGTTTATTAGAATAACGAGACACTTATTTGAATAAAGTTGTTTAGAAAACATTTCTTAAACAATTTCAAAAACCTGTGAGTTTGCTTCCAAATTTCCAAACTAACTTTTAATCATTTTCAAAACCATTTTGAAAACATAGATATATTTGAAAAACATGTTAAAGACTTTTCTTTCCAAAACCAATAAGATATCCAGAAGGCTTGGTACACAAAGACTCTAAGTCCTAAAGTTATTCTTGCAAGTCTTGGACTTGGTCTTATCATCATCTTCATCATGTTTGTTATCATCAAAACTATTATCAAAGATAGCTAGCCAATTACACTAATTATATTGGGATGAAGATCACTTGTCTCCATTTCCTATCCCTTTCCTTGTCCCCCAATTTAAATTCTGTCAAGTAGAAAATAAATTAAAATGAAAAGGAAAGGAAATGAGGCATGTAATTAAGTCTAGAACACTTAGCAAAATTTAAGTGGGGGGACAGGAAATCGGGACAGGTGATCCCCATCCATTATATTGTCAATACGATGCACCATTAGAATGTTAATAACTTTGATATTATTTTTAGGATACTACAAATTGATCTTATTTCCTATTAATGACATAATATAAATTGCATTATTTATGGGTGGTTATATTATCAAACTTTTAATTAGTGTAGCAAATGGCAGTAATGAAAGAACTAAAATAATTTTACATATTTAAAAAAACTGATTAATTAATTAGAAATAATAATACTAAGTGCAAATAAGGAGTAATTACTTAGAAATAAATGCAATATATTTTGATTTTTAAAAATTTGAAACCATTTTCACGGTTTTGTGAAAAGTTGTAAGAAGCCTGAACAGTAAGGAGTGTGCCTTTTGGGTTTTGTGAAAAGTTGTTTATCAAGACTCAGAAAGAGAAATAGTGGTGGAAGAATAATTCAACATTTTGATTTTTTTTAATTATTAGGGCAATAATAATGTTTTTTATTTTTTTTCTTCTTTATTTGTGTTTTAATTGAATTGTATTTCTTTAATTTATTTATTAAATAATTTTTGTACATATGGCATTTTTTTCACATGTCTCGTGTTGCAACCTCATATCATATGTGGTAGGAAATTACCACATAAAATGACATGTGACAAAATATTAGGTACTTTAGATGGCAAATGTCAATCAAGTGATGCATTTATTTATTGACTGAGAAGATACATGCTAGTTTTTCAAACTACGTATCTTCCTTTTCTATATTATTATATTTTATATTATATTATATTATATTATTGTTCTGAACCGGGTTCTAGGTTAGTGATTTAGGAGCAACCCGGCCCGCTAGGGTTGGATCCTAGATATTTATGACAACTATTAAATAAGTAAATGTACCTATTTTTTAGGAGTAAATCTCTAATAGAATCTCTCTTAAATAGAGGAATCAATTATAAGATATAACAATTTTATTAGATTCTTATCCTAATTAACAACATTTAATGCGGATTTAAAGATAATTCTTATCTATTAATATGCTTTTATAAATACCACACAAGGTCACAGAGATATGCATCTAATTACAAACACTCTACCCACCTTATGCATAGTCTAACTTGAGCGTTAGAGTGCCTTTTATAGGTACCCACCCCTCGCACCACCGTTGTTGCCATAGTACTACAGAAGAAACCACCTTCATCAACCTTATTTAGGTGATCATCTGAAACTAGTTCAGAACATTGGCGCTGTATGTGAGAAACAATAAACTTTGATTCCCATCACCACCACCATGGTCACTATCAGGCGAAATCATGTTTCTGCCACTCAAAATCAACCCTCCTCTAGCCGTCGTTCGACCTTCGCTCCAATCCAAGACCAATTGTTGCCCAACCAGAACCCCGGGGAGATAGAGAAGAGACTTTGCATACTAGCGAAAACCTTTCCCCTCAGCCACGACGCGTTATGGAGACACAACGATTTAGTACACATGGAGCCCCTTTAGGAGAAACCAGACTACGAGTATCAGTGCTACAACGTTTAGGGGCATAGGAGAACAACAATGGAGTTCAATCCTAGCAAGGCAAATGACGTCTCCTGGAGCTATCTAGAGATGAATTTATCTCTTTGGTCAGACTCTAGGATAAATGTATTCATGACCTAGAATGAGCTGCTAACTAGGAGAAGAAGGACAAAAAACAAGTTCCTCACAGGAATCATGAAAATAGGAAGGAGCCAGCCCGCGATGGGGTATGTAATCCGAAAAATTCAAGGATCATAGAACCCTATTAGACCTTTTGTGTACCTCAAGTGAACAGGTCACAAAAGTAATACATTGATGAGAAAGATCGTTTCCATAGGGATAATGAATAATATCTAATACCAAATATTAATCAATAGCTTAATGAATTCTATTCAAGTATATAAATTGGGAAGAGTGTGCGTAGCCAATTTAAAGACTAAAAGGAAATAAACCAGGAGTAAAAGACAATAATGAGAGTATAGGGACTCCTTCTTCACCAACTACTTTACTTGGCAATATGCAACCATTTTAAGCAACAATGGTGACTAATTTTGTTAGCTTAAGAAACTACATTAGCTAAAAGCCTATGTCTAGTTCATTTAACCCTATGTCATTTACCTGACTCACTATGTGTCCATGAGAACTAGAGCAAACTCCATGCATTAAGATTGATTCTTAACAAATGCTATACATGGTCAAAAGGTATATATCTATCTTATTAACGAATTAATTCATCCCACCATTAGAATGATATTAAACATGCATCACCCGCATCCATGATCTAAAATCTAAATTCCTATGTATAGTTCAAAAGATTTTATCAAAACACAATAAATGTTGGCTGAACATCTATGAGCATTAAGAGAAACATGGATGAACAATATCAATCATCATTATAAACTTAAAAGGTTACAAAATCACCAATGTATATAGAAGGATCCAAAGGAATTCCTAAAAACAGCTTAGCTATCCATGGAACACGAAAATCTCAAGAGAGATTCCATGCCCATGACCTAGAGAAAGAGACAATAAAGAGAAAATAGGGAGATCATTATAATGTGATCTTGGAATGCTTGATCCTCCTTGGATGATGATGTTTTTCCCTCTCAATCCCTTCAAAGCTCTCCAAAATGATGAAAAATTGGTATTTGTTGCGTTCTCTGTCTTCTCCCACCTAACCTCCTCAAAATATCTAATGAAATGGTATTTATAGACGAATCCCGCAAACTAGCACTGCGGCGTGACCATTGTTGTGCCGCGGCGTGAGTGCCAAGTGGTTAAATGAAACCAGCACAGACAAAAGAATGTCACGGCGTGAACTCCTTTGCACTGTGGCGTGCTAGTCTTTGTCTTCAGTATGCACAACAGGCAGAGAGTAAGATGTCGCGATGTAATACACCTTGCGCTACAACGTGATAAGCTAGAATGCATCCCAAGCTTCCTCCTCCAATGCTGAGCCTTGGATTGTTTTATTTTATCAGTTTAGAGTCCTTCCTACAATAGAGAAATCACCTAATTAAATACAAGTGTAAATCAATTTAATCCAACAAAGAGTAGAAAGGATTTTACCAAGATTATAAAGGAAGACATCAACATGAGTTTGAACAAGAAAATGAGGCAAAAGTCTTCCAATCATGCCTAAGCACAAGGACTAAGGAATTAATATACCACCAATATAGGGCGCAAATAACTGCATTTTATGGAGTTATCAAACCCAGACAAAGAGCTGAGAACTCGGTATATGAAAATAGAGAGCAAGATCAAAAGGACGGAGAAAATCAGTTAAGCAAAACCAACCTTTCTCTCATGAATTGATGACCTATGAGATCCCTAGGCGTTTCAAATATCCAACTAACATTGAACCCTCTGATGGGACCACGAACCCTTAAGAGCACCTAGATGCATATACTTCTTCTTTACTGTTTATTGGAGGGGATAATCCACTCTTATGTCGGGCTTTTTCTCTTTCCTTGATGAAAGCTGCCCTGAGATGGTTCACCACTTTGGCCGAAGTCTATTTTCGATTAGGAAGACTTGTCCTCTTGATTTTTCCTACACTTCACTACATGTAAGGTGCAATTGAAATTCATTTCATTTATCTCCAATATAAAGCAAGGAAAAGAAGAGTTCGTCTAATATTACATATCTTGATTCAACAAAGAAGTAGTAAATATTTGTGATTGGGATGAAAGACTTGACCAACATTACATGAAGGAAGTCCTTCGTCTTAGGGCGTTTTCCTTTTCACTAGCTAAAAAAGAGCCAAAGACGATGGATGAGTTCTGGACTAGAGCTGACAAATACATCAATGCGGAGGATGTTATTAGGGCCAAGAAGCATCTAGAGAAAGGAGAAGACACCAAACCTAAACTTGAACAAGCTCCCAGAAAATCTGGATTTCGAGGACACCATTAAAGGGAAAGTATAAAAGTTACACTCCCCTCAACACACCTCGTACTTAGATTTACTAAGAAGTAATGAACACAGAGTTCAAAGATGTGCAAAAACCTCTTCCATTGAGAAAACATGCATAAAAAAATAAGTCTAAGTATTGTGTGTTTCACGAAGGTTACAGACATAACAATGAAAACTGTATCAACCTCCAAGATGCCATCAAGTCCTTAATCCAGGATGGCAGTCTAGGCTGATATGTTCATCAATCCCGGAATGACAATCAAAATGAGGAAGAAATTATAGAAAGAGGAGCTACAATCCTCAGAGAAGCTTGTCTTCTCTATATTAGAGAAGATCCTCACCCATGAGAAAAGAAAATCCTAGAATAGGTCCCTCCTAAGATAATGCCCTGAATTAGGAAAAGGAATAACATTGGGATAGTCCAAATCAGGACAATGAACATCGTCACACAGAAGTAACCCGAACAATCAATACCATTCACGGGGCTTTGCGGGTGGCGGTGAATCAAGGAATGCAAGGAAAAAAGCACTCTGGGCTGTGTTGAGCGTAGCTTCCCATTTGGGATCAAAGACAGATAACAAACTTAGGAAGACCTCGCTGATTGCTTTTTTAGACAAAGACTATGGCAACATTATCCTGGATCACGTTGATCCCATAGTGATATCTGGGATAATAACCAATGCAGAAGTCCGACATATATTTATTGACCAAAGAAGCTCGACAGAAATTATGTTCCTAGATCTCTTTGAGAAGCTAGGACTCTCAAGGAAGGACTTGATCTCATACACTGGCAAGTTGATAGGATTCACAGGAGACAAGATCACCCTGGTAGAATACTTTGAACCCTATTTGACTTTGGGGGAGAATCCCTTGTTTAAAACGCTTAAGGTTAAATTTCTTGTTATGGATTGCCCTTTTACCTATAACGCTATCTTGGGTTACTCCTCACTAAATGCTTTTGGGGTTGTGATCTCCACACCCCATTTGGATATGAAGTTCCTTGACCAGCATGACAAGGTCGTCACGGTTAAAGGAGATTAGGCAACGACTCAATAATACTACAATAAGAGCCTGAAGATTGCTAAGACACCACAGACCATAGATCAACCCAACAATTCAACCTCAATCACTATGGACCTTGTTATCATCCTCTTAAGTGAACTGGATGTACGTGAAGAGAGTCGTGGTGCGCCCCCCCAACCTGATGGAGAACTTCAACCCCTTCAATTTAGTGCTACGCTAGACCAAGTAACCAAGATTAAAGGACAACTGAACTAGGAGGAAAGATCTCGGTTAATCGAGTTTCTTGTTAAGAACAAAGATATCTTCACTGGACGTCCATCGATATGCCAGGGTTGGACCCCAAGTTTATTTGTCACCGACTTTCCATCAAAATAGACATGAAGCTGGTGGCACAAAGAAAAAGAAAAGCCAGACCAAAGAGATAAGAGGTAATACAAAAGCATGTGAAAGAACTTCTAGATGCTGAGTTCATCAGAGAGGTTTCTTATACCACTTGGTTATCCAACATGGTCCTAATAAAGAAGGCAAACGAGAAGTGACGTATGTGTGTCGACTATAGAGACCTGAATAAGATATGTCCAAAGGACCCTTACCCACTTCCCATTATAGATAAGCTTGTGGATAACTCATTCGGATTCCAACTTCTCTCATTTATGGACGCCTATTCTAAATACAACTTTATTCTCATGAACCCATGTGACAAAGATAAAGCGATATTCATAACCAAGATGGGAAGTTATTGTTACCATGTTATGTAACATCCTAATACTAATACTATTGATATATCCAGAATTATGCATTAGTAATTAGGATTGACAAGTTACTTCTATACTGATGATAATATTTGTGAAAGTATGTATAAGTTATATACGAAAATATGAGCCTATAAAAAAAATTATATTATACATATTTGGAGTTCTCATTATACAAGATTGTTTATCATTTTACAATAGCCTAAAGATACAAATATTTATCAAATATATACAATCCTTTGTACAAAATAAAACTGAAACTGTAGTCCTTTGATAGTCTTCATCTTACTCAACATAAGATCTTTTCCCTGGAATTTTTATAGAAATAAAATATACGGGGGCAAAATTCTAAAATTCTCAGTAATTCTAACATAAACTGTATCATCACAATAATTCTAGCTACTTCGAGAAAAAAAAATTATTTTAGTGTATATAAAATATAATATAGAAAGGTTGCAAAAGGCCAACACAAGTTATTTCTTTTCCCGAGGTAAAATTTCATTTTTCTATCATTACTAAATAATTTATAATCAATCATTATAAAAATATCATATATGAAGCACAGATCAATATTACCATAATAGTTACATATTATCATATTTAACATCTTTCTAGTCTAGCATCATATCACGAGGATATATATATATATATATATATATATATATATATATATATATATATATATATATATATATATATATATATATATATATATATATATATATATTCAGATTCTCTTATTCAAGATACTCTCATATCATGAGTTTGTATCCCATACTCATACACAAGTGTATTTCCCATGCACGAGTTATATCTAAACTTATATTTTTATCTAAAATTAATCAACATTCTCTCATACATGAGTTTATATTCATTACTCATATACGAGTTTATTCTCATACACGAGATTACTCATTCACAAGTATATTCTCATACATGACATTACATTCATTACTCATACATGAGTATATTCTCATACACAAGATTATATTCATTACTCATACACGAGTATATTTCTAATACGCATACACAAGTTTATGTCAGGATATTCTCATACACGAGTTTATATCCCAAATTCAATATTATATGAGTACTCATACTTTTAGATTCAATCTTTATCTCCACCTTAATAATCTAAGGAAATAATACATTAATTTTAGTATATATATTAGCTATATCAAGTGTACAATGAATTATTCTCATCACATACCATATGCAGAAGGTGGATTATTCTACACAAAGTTGTTAGTCATAGAAACCATCACCTAAGAGGGGGGTGAATTGGGTGATCACAAATTTTTAAAATAAGTTTGAGAAATTATACATTTTGATATAAGTTTAACAAAGATACAACAAAGATATAACTATTAGAGATTACTCAAATATAACTTAGTTTATAGGATAAATCAAACAAATAAGACAAATATCAAGTTCAACTCAAGCATATATAATTATAGTACAAATATAAAGGAGATAGAGTTGAGAATAGAAAAAACAAAGATTTATCCTGGTTTAGCCACCAACCACTTGTGGCCTACATCTAGTCCCCAAGCTTAACTTGAGATTTTTTTCACTATCTCCTTGACTTCAAGGGTGCTAGGAAAACCTTTGTACAAGCAAGAGCACTCTGTTATTGTATGCCCTAGAGGCCAATTTATTTTGATCATCTTACATACATTGTATTATGTTATTTATTTAATATATGAGGCATTTCATTTATTGTGTTATTTATAGTATACATAATAAAGTCCTTAGAATAGTAAGTTCAATGTCATAGGACATCAAGTGGATGACTTGATCGTGAGATCCTATCGGAAAGAAACAAAACACTATTCTTAAATGTTCCTAGTCAAGTATTATTGTTAATCAGGACGACAATAATGCATTGAGACTAGTATGTGCGTAGACTGATGGTCACATCCCACGGGTTATGGATATGAGATATCAAGTCTTCACATAGATACATATTACAGTAATGATGTATTGGACTGACTCGCCATGAAAATGCTACGTGGATCGTTACGTAAGTGTCATAAGCGATTCTCATAGTGATAATGGTGTATGTGGTCTTTTGACATGAAATCACTACGATTCCTACATGAGGAGTTGCATATTTTAATGCCATCAAACGTCATCTATAGCAAGGTGATTATAAAGTTAGTTATTGAACATACCACGAATCATGCGAAGGGATGTGAACGACCTAGATGGGATTTGTCCCTTGTAACACCCATCATAGGGTATCATATTTATGTTACTTAATTACCAAATTACCCCTTCCATTATAAAATATGCTTTGTAATATAAATACGAGTTGTAAAATTTCTTAATATCAATAAGATAAACTTAGCGGAAAATAAAAATATTACAACATCATCACAAATAATTTACATCATATATACACAAGTCTTAGTATTGTCATACTTAAATATTTACAGACCAGGTTCTCAAAGTATTTGAACATTATTCAAAACTAACATATTGCCCAAGCATTACTAAGCAGCAAAACCCTCAGACGGGTCCTCCTCGGATTCCTCAGCAGGTAGGAATCCGACTTGATGCGGAGTCCTATGGACAGGTGTCCGCGCAGACAACACGATACTAATCTCACTAGGAGTACGGTAGTAAGCTCCCTAGTACTGCCTAATGGACAACGAAAACTCCAAGTGTACATAAATATTTACACTGAAATAAGGGTTCCCTTGATAAAGCCTACTCAGGGTAACATTAAAATCTCCTATATAGAAAATACACTCTCTATCTAGGTCAACATGCCAGGCTTCCGGACCTCCTCGAAATTGCAATCTCATATATCCTACGAAACTGGGCATCGCCATCTTCTCAAAACTCTGCTTCCTCTACAAGAATCTGCTCCTCTTCACCTTCTTGTTCAATTCTTTGCTCAGCGTCTTTACAAATATAAATACAGTACAAAATAGGCATACAAAGAGGTGAGATCACCTATGCCAATACCAACATGGTAGCATGGAGATAACACAAACAGCACACCATACAAATATATCATACCATAATTATAATAATGCCCTCAACATTATTTATCATGACAGATACAATAATTACAATCATGCCCTCAGTCATTATTTATCATAACAAATATAATAAATAATAATTACGATTATACCCTCAGTATTTCCTAATTATTCAAGAATTACAATTATGCCCTCAACATTATCCAATATTCCACAATTCATAGTATAATCACACGATAATTACAATAATACCATCAACATCATCCAATATTCCTCAATTAATATATCACACAGATATATATATTCAGATTATGCATGTGCACAGACTCAATTTCCTACTCCATGGACCTAAAACTCAGGTCGGAGAGAGTGATCAAAAAAATTTATCTGTACCAATATGCTTCAAACCACATGCCACAATTCTCATACGTATTTGCACATCTAGCATATACACGATAGTCTTTATCAGATCTTGATTAAGAATAGTATTTCGGTCAGGATCATCAGTGTGTTACATCGATCTAACCCACAGTACAGAAGAGCTACCAACTGCCCATTGTAGGCAACCCGCACCCCAATGCCCCCAAAGTCAACAAGTGACTTACACTACGTATATTGCACCCACTCAAGAGGTGTATTCTCTCCTAGGCAATTAGCCTTATCCAGTCCATCGGACTTTTTCAATGCATGTACAATGCACCATTCTCAGTTCAAATTAATAATTTCACATTCAGGGTCCACACATTGGCCCATTCTTAATTCAAATTCATAATCTCATTTTCAGGGTCCTCACATTGGCCCAACAGTATCTTTACTGTATTTTCCATTGTGAAATCATATTATCACATTTTTTCAATCGCGTAAAAATATTTAAACGTTTTCCAAATCGCGTAGAAATGTTTAAACGTTTTTCAAATCGCATAGCGATTTTTCATCGTTTTTGAAATCACGCAGCTTAAAAATCACGTTTTTAAGTTACGTAAAACATTTTTCACCATTTTTCCACTATGTAAAATATTTCTCAACCTTCCAAAATTCCATTTCAACCTTTCTCAAAATAATATGACTTCTCACTTTATTTTCCACATTTTCTTACTCAAGAAATCTTTTTCACAATATATTCCACAAATTCACCATTCCATTGAATTAAGTCAATGTTTTTAACTTAAAATTTTCTAACGCACTCCAAAACCCAAAAGATGAGTTATACATTAGTAAATTTTAAGTCACCAACGTATTCTTTATAATTCTAAATCAATTCTAAAAAATCAATCCTCTTTAAAATAAATTGAGGTTCAAATACTTTCAACCTCTCTTTTCCATTCATATATGAAAATTCTATTTTTCAAGTGACAAAACACTTTGTTTCCATTTCTTTAATCCTTGTACTTAATAAATTTTATTTCCACTTTGAAATCACTTTGTCTCATAAAACCAAGGCATTACAAGCCTTCAGAACCATGATACATGGCCATTGAAAACTATCATATATTTTTCCTTCTAAATCAACTAAGTTCCATTCATGTTTTTACACAAACAAAGCCATTAAATTCCTCCAAAAACCATGAGACTCTTGTTCTTTGAAATCAAAACATTTACTCATTTTTTTTGCTCTTCTAAACATTCAATTTTACCATTCATGAAAATATTAATTTGTGAACAGGCCGAAATCCTCTTGGTCTTTGGAACCAAAAATTATTTTCCTCTCCAACAATTAGTATGGCATACATAACATATAATCAACATATTATATTTCAAGCATACCATAAAAGCAATAAAAATCATACCAAGCATGTAAGCACAAATAAATCATGCAAAACACATAAACCACATAAATACCCACAAATTATTACGCAACCATGGATATGAATCCTCACATGGATTCACCATCCATCAAATACAAATTCATCTCTCACCACCATACGTGGTTGGTGAGATGGATCTCCCTCTTACCTCTTGAAGAACCTCAAAAGCTCCTTGCTTTGCTTCTTTTTCAAGTCATTCACCACCAAAGGTTTCTTAAACACAAAACAAAACATATATTTATTAGCATATTAAGCTTGAACAAGGAAAATCATGGATCAAACATGGCTTAGAACATGAAAAAGAGATAAGAAGTGAAGTTTCCTTACACTTCACCTTAAAAACCGTAGAACTTTGCTCTTGAAGAAAGTCCTTGAAGATGATGGATTTAGAACTTGGTGTAAACTACAAAGTGTCTTAGATTGAGGTATAGATTCAAGAAGTAAGGTTGTTTAAAATTTTTGAAGAGTGATGGTAGGTTCAAGAGGTCATGGCCGTGAGCTTGGCTTGAAGAGAAATGGAGTGAAAAGTTTAAAGAGCTTAGCTTTTTGGAATGATCAAGAATGATTAAGATGAGTAATAATGGTGTCTTCAAACTTTGCTATGGCTTAAGACCATCACAAAACTGTCCCCCCCTTGTACACTCAATGAGTGACCAATTTCACTAGCCACCATTTTAAGCATTGTTAGCCATTAATTAGATCAATGGTTAGTATTAATATAGATTCTAATTATAGCCTTTAGATTATAAGACTAAATCTAGGCCATTAGATCTTTCCTCCTTGAAATCCTAGCCATTAGATGTATCTTCAAAATGAAGGGTCAAGATCACCTCTTCATACTTTCCATCCAATGGTCATAAATGGTCCTAGCCATTTTATAAGACCAAATCTCCACCGTTGATCAAATCAATGGTGGATATCCAAAGGCTTCAACATTAAGCTTGCTTCCTATTAGTCCGTCATAAAGCTGTCATAACCACTAATGTTGACTAAGCAGTATGTTATTTATTTTTATCTGCTATTACCCTTCGAACAATATTTTTACTGTATTTTTATTGCCCGATAATTAAATACAATACTAAACACAGTAAAAGAAAATTTTAAAAACTATTTTTGGATTCAGGTTTAGTAAAATCCCATGTCTACGTCTCAACAGTACAAATTTTTTTGGCTGCAAAAAAGTTTTCACTTTTTCGGACCCACCTGGGCCCACGTACAACCCCTCTGGGCCCACAAACAACCCAAGAATAATATTAAATTAATCAGAGAAATATAAAAATTTCATAATCATCCACAAAATCATAAAAATTATAAAACTTACAAAAATCAAATTAGTTTACGTAAAATAATTAAGACTTAATAGTAATAATTAAATTACGTAAGATTTTCCCTAGCCCAAAAATTATTATTTTTCTGACACAGAGTAAATCACACAAAATGATCAAATATATTCACGGAATACTCAAAATAATTTTACAGTACATAGAAATCACTAAACAGCAGAATTCTGTTATTACTGTCAATATTACTGTCAAATAGTTAGAAAATTTAGGGTGTTACATCCCTCCTACATAACAGAAGTGATATCTTCAGGCCCCCTGATTGAGTGAGACCACGAAATGCATTACCATGCTCAAATGAGTCAATATAAGATATTGAGCTCATTTGTTTCTCTACGTCTACTCGAGTATCACGAAATGGAATATTGAACTATACAAGGGTGACACATTCCATGTCTTGTGTTCAATTTAAATATCTGGACGGTAACATTGATCACAGAAAGGTTATGTCAAATCACTGACATTTTCATTACTTGGGTAACAGTGATGTGTTGCTAGATACCGCTCACTACTTATAATATCAAAATGAGATTTTAATATTATTAGCAACGTCATGAGAACCTATAGGGTTGCACACTTAGAACAGACTTAGTTGGAGCAATAAGGATTTAAGTTGGACTGGGATTCAATCGTGGGCCAAACTCATAATAGATGAGCCTAGGAGCTTACCTACTGCTACTCTCATTCACATAAGGCAACAGCTATTATAAATAGTACTGCTAAGGAGCTTTCAAGATATGCATAAAAAAAAAACCATAGCTGCACTTGACAGAAATTGTAACACCCCAAAATTTAGCTATTTGACAATAATGACAAAATTGTACTATTTTACAATTTCTGTCTACTGTAAAAATATTTTGACTGTTCCGTGACTGTATTTGATCGTTTTGTGTGATTTACTCTGAGTCAGGAAAATAATAATTTTCGGGTCGGGGAAAATCTTTACATATTTATTCGGAGCCAGGGAATCTTACTAAACCTAATTCCGAGAGATACGTGTCATAATCTTTTAATTTTTAAAAATTATCTTTAAAATAAAAATATACTGTATTTTTATTTATACAACGAACAAATACTTACTAACTTATAAGCATTATGTTCTGTCCATTGTGTAATAATTTCTGTAACTATTGTCCATTGGATAATAGTTTCCAAAAATATCTTGAAAATTAATCATGAAAACCTTTATGACAAACCAATAGGAGAACGTAGCTTGTTTGCTAAGTTTTGGAAAAGTCAACGATAGTGGCTTGAATTCTCTAAGCCAATAGAAAACTAGTCTCTTTGAAATAACCCAATAAGAATTGATCAAGTTTGATGGTTATATATTGAACCAATAGGAATTTAGTCTTCCTTGATAAACTAATTAGAATCTAGTCTTCATTTGATAAACCAATTAGAAGTAGTCATCTTTGATGAACCAATAGGAAAACTATAGAAATAAGATCAACCAATAAGATTAAGTCAACATTTGTGACAAAGACTTTTCAAGAGCAACCAATAGAATTTGATCAACCAAAATGACAATCAATAGGAATCAAGTTAGTAAACATCCAACCAATAGAAATTGGTCAACAAAAGTGACAACCAATAGGAAACAAGTTTAGAGGTGAAGGATTTGGATATTTACCATTGATTTAATCTATGGTGGAGATTAGTCTCACAAAATGGCTAGGACTTTTTGTGACCCTTGGATGGAAAGTATGAAGAGAAGTTTTTGACCCTCCATTTTGGAGATGCGTCTTATGGCTAAGGTTTCATGGAGGAGAGATCCAATGGTTCAAATTTAATCTTATCTTTTAGAAACTTACACCAAAGATCAACCATTGATTCAATCGATGGCTCTTGAAGCCTCAAAAAGTGGCTAGATGAACTTGGACACTCCTTTGGTGTCCAAGGGGGGGCTCACGGTTTTGAGAGTATTAGGAAGGCTATATGAAAGCTTTTAACTCATTTGATCTTACCTTCTTCATTTTCCTAAAGCAAACATTCACAAATCCTCTCACTTTCTCTTCTTCATGGTTTCGGCCAAGTAAGAGAAAACCTTTCTCTCATCTTCAATAATTTCTACCAACATCATTTCTTGAATCCTTACATCAATCCAAGCATCTTTGTAGTTAAAGCTTTGATTAAAATCATTCATCTTCAAGGAGTTCTTTCAAAGCCAAAAACTATACACAAAAACTCTCATCTTTTCCTTTCCCTATACCTCACGGCCAAGGGCCTAGAAATCACCTCCAATCTCTTTTAATTTTATCCAACCTAGTTTCCTAGATCTGCATGATATTCTAAGAAACTTTCATGTTGGAGACTTTCTCTAAATCATCCATCTTCAACCTTGATCTTCAACTTCAAGATCAAGAACCTTTGGGTGAAGATTTGTGTTCTTCATCTTTCTTTTCTTTGGTAAGTTTCTAAGACCATATTTTGGGTTATAGTCATCTTTGATATCCTTGAATATTAATATTGTATGTGTTTCTTTGTTTTTAAGTGCTACTTGGTGGAGTAGATCTATTTCAAGAGGACAAGCAAGGAGCTTTGGAGGAAATCACCAAAAGGTAAGAGGCAGATTACCCACATCAACAATGTGTTGGTGGTGAAGAATGGATGTGTGTATGGTGAAAATTTCATAAGGATTATTTCACTTATTTGTTTAAGAGCTTTCCATATTTATGATGGTTTGGTGATTGATATGTTTATTACTTTGATAATATGCTTTAGTATGTGTTTATAATGCATGATGATTTGTGTATGTAATAAGATACGATTTAAATGACAAAGTAAAGTATGTTGGTTCCAAAGAACCATGGAGGCACACGGCCTCAAAGTTATTTTGGGAGCAAAAGATTCTAAGTATTTTACTAATCATGAGTTTTAGATGAAAAGGGTAATAAGTTAATGATTTTAAGGATTTGCAAAGAAAGTGGACATGAAAATGAACAAAGGTTTTATGATGAAGCTATTTGTGATTTTTGGCCAATATGCCAAAAATTAGTGGATTAGAACAAACAATATTTTTTTTAACATAATATTGAATGGATTAAAATAGTAAAGGATTTAAATTAGAGGATTTTGAGATATAAAAGTAAGAAAAACTTATTTTTGGAATTAATTAAATTAGTGGATTTAGTTTATAAAAGAGAAATAAATTGGTGACTTGAAGTTTACTGACGTATAGCTCATCCATTGGGTTTTGAGGCACGTTAGGAAATTTTAAGTTGGAATAATTAATTTGAAAAAATATTGATTTTGGGGAAATAATGAAAAATATTACGTAGAGGATTTTTAAGTTAAGAAAACGTGGAAAATGAAGTTGGAAATGGCATTGATTTTTTGGAAAATCCAAAATGATGTTTGAAATATTGAGAAATGTTTTATGTAGTTGAGAAATGATGAAAAATGATTTATGTGACTTAAAAATATGATTTTTAAGCTACGCGATTTGGAAAACGTGTAAATATTTTCACACGATTGAGAAAATGTCAAAAAATGGTTACGCGATTTGAAAACATAACAAAAGTGTTACGTGATTATGAAAACGAGTTAAAAATGATACGCGATTAAAAATTCAGTAAAGATACTGTAAGAACTGATGTAATGGACTTGGATGTATTGATGATATTATGTAATTATATGAGCGATTATATAATATTAATTGATCTTATGATATTAGACAATTGTATGGACAATTGTTCTAATCTCATTTGGGAACCCTTTTAATGATGAAATTAAGATATGAATTGAGGCATATTATGAAATTGAGACATGCATTGAGGTATTCGTGCATTGAACAGAATTACATTGAGGTATTCGTGTATTGAACGGAAAATAGCTGATAGCTAATATGGCCCTTATGGTTGAGAATTGAAAAGTAAGATCTATGATAGATCTTGGGGGCGTCGAGGCACGGCGGTCAACCAGTGGACAGTTGGCAAGTACCATGTGCCACTTGGTGATGCAGTCCATTGTAACGCATTGACGATACCCGACAATAATACGATTCCTTTCATGGACTGGTAATGTTGTTGGACTAAGGCTGACATTTATTCCAGAACATTCATCTTGAAATTGTGAAAACCTCCATGGAGTGGGAAATTGGTTTAGTATGTATACACATGGTCAGTACACATATTGTTGTGGCATGGTAAATGTTCATATGGTGTGACATCATCATTTCATATATATTGATGGTATTTGTTATGTTGAAATTGGTACTGGTTATTATGCTATGATATACGGTTATGGAAACTATTTATGAAATGATAACATGAATATCATTGTGATAATTGTGTGTATGGAATGACTTTGTCATTCGTATCATTCCTTGCTACCACACTGGTATTGATGAAAAAGGGATCTCACCTCTTTGTTGTACTATTTTGTTGTGCTTGTGTAACACCCCTTTGAAGGATGTCACACATAAAAGAAAATAAAAGAAATAGAAATAAAACCTACCCAAGTTGTGAAACATTTGTTAAATGTTATTACGGGTTGTAAAATAATTCCTCATAGACAGAAATATGATATAAAAAGATAATGCGGAAAATACGAAATAAAAAAAAACATCATCACTAATAATATACATATGATTAAGTTATAAACCCAGTACAAATAATTTACAACTAAGACTACAACTATTTAAACAAAAACAAGAAAGAAAGCAATAAAAGAGTTAATATATACGTACATACGACGCGCCCAAAAACATAATGATTATCTAATCCTCGATGGATCACTCTCAAGCATGAAAATGATCATCGGGAGATAGATATCCTGGATGTCTCGACACACGGCGATAACGGGATCGCGCGGTCGATACGATGCTTATCTCACTAGGCTCGGGTTTTCAAGGCACCCCAATAACGCCTAATGGATAAGGGTAACTCTAAGTGCGAGAAAAGTGTCGTAGTCATGACAGCTCTTCATCAAAACGTTGACGTAGGATCACGGTCACACGTCCCGCATATGTCACGAGAATCACGATCTCCCGTAGATGCCAAGCCGAGCACCTCCATGAAATACCAGCTCTATGAATCCCAAAATCCTGGCGTCGCCATCCCACAATCAATCCAGAGGATATGGATGATCGATGGTTCTTGATCGTAAAATTGGTCGTCGCACTGCCGATCTTCCTCCTCCTCGTGGTACACGATCTCAATAGGCTGATCCTCTTCCTCGAAGTCTTTACCGCGTAAAATAATTAAACAGAAAATACATATAACAAAGAGGTAAGACAACATAAAATCATCACAACATGGCCAATAAGAAGATGACAAACAACATATATACAATTCATGCAATACAAAAAGCTTTAACAATTATAACAACAGATTGAAGTAAAATTTAGATATCATAATAATATATCACATCACAGATAAAACCTCACAGATAAAACAAGAAAGATAAGAATAAACAGATAAGATAAAATAACCAAATATAGTAACAGTAACCAGATAAAATAAACAAATAAAATACAGATAAACAATAAATAGATATGATGAAAATAAATAGACATAGAGATAAATAATATGACAAAATCCTACTCCATGGAGCTAAAGAAAACACAAGTATCAGAGAGAGGAATGACTCGCAAAATCTAATAGTACCACGGCTGCCCCACCAACTATTGCGCTGTCACACATTGCGTCTATAGCCCCATGACACAGGAATCCATCAATCCAGGCGTGGTGTAGTTCACGGTCTCACGTTGTGGCACTACAGGCAAATGTACTACTAGATTTCACAAATCTTGATTAAATATAGTGTGTGTTGAGTACCATAGTGTGCTATCGGTTTACCACGGCCAAATGGAGCTACCAACTGTTCACATGTGGGATCCCGTACACTAAAGTCTCCAAGTTCATTAGAACAATGAACCACACTACGTTTATCGCATTGACAACACGATGTGATTCGTCTCGTCAACCAATCCACCAAATACATGGCACACATAACGATAGATGGAAAGCCTGTACGGGTTCACATTTTCCCGACAAAGAGATATAGTCTCAAAAGCCTGTACGGGTTCACATTTTCCCGACAAAGATATAAATTTTCAAAAACCTGTACGGGTTCACATTTTCCCGACAGCGAAAGATTTTCAAAAATAATCTGTACGGGTTCACATTTTCCCGACAGTATAAAGATAGTAACGGTCAATCGCGTTGAAATTTTATCGCGTTTTCATAGTTCCGTCGTTTTTACAAACGTTTAAAAATCGGGTAAAGATATTTTTCTGTTTTTAAAATCGCGTAGTATTTTTAATACGTTTTCTCAATCGCGTAGGATTTTTAAATCATTTTTTTATTCGAATGCCCTTAAAATTACTGTTTAAACCAACAAAAATAGTACTTAGTACATTTAAACTACGTAGAATAATTTTTCATACCGCATACTGTCTTTAGGATATTTTTACTATCTTATTGGTTCATTTTTACTAAAAATTGACAGTATTTTGTTTAGAATATCATAATAATGGTTTCCTAAATTATCCATAAAATTTCCATTTACCTAATTTTTAACCATATCATTTAATTCTTTTTGAAATCTCTAACATGCTTTAAAACCTTAAGTGAGCTATATGTTAGAAAATTTCTCAAAATTTTTGTATTTTACTTCCTAATGATAAAATTACTAGTTTTAATCCTTTAAGCTTAATTCTACTCAATTTGTTTCTTCAAAAATCATTATAGAAAATTTCTTCTTAACTTGTATTGTCTCTTTTTGATTGAAAAAGGTTTGGAATCAAGTTTTAGAAATCATGATTACCTATAGTAGCATGTTGGCCAAATTTCATAAAATTTTTGCATTTGATTTCTAAATTGTTTTTCACCTTCTAAATCATATCAAATATATTATATTGTCTAAGTTCACTAAATCATTTTAGAAAATAGTTAGCAAGAATCAATTTAATCCTTTAGGCATGTTGGCCCAAAACACTAAGTCTTTACTATTTGATTTCTAAATGCATTTTCTTTGATCAAATCAATTTAAAACTTTCTTGATTCTCCTAGGTTAATTAAGTTACACTTTAGGAAAAATCAAGAGAACATCTTGGTCCTCACACTTTGTCATTGCCGTGAACTAGGGAATATGTTCTTTGGAACACTCATGCAAATTTACACATGTTATTCACATCTTATACCTTATCATACAATTCTAACACATGCATTTATATTTCTAACACATGCAAAATATTTCTAACACATAAAACCTCTAACACATGCAAAATATTTCTAACACATAAAACCTAAATTAAAGCTTATAGACATACAATCAAAAGCTAATAGACATGCAAAATTATTACAATCACCAAACAAGAAAGCTACTAACATACAACACCTAAGCTACTAGCAACCACAAAAATTAACAAATACACATCAATAAACACACCACAACCGAATCCTTATGGATTCTACAGATAATCCATCTTCTTACCACCATCAAGGGATGATAAGAATTGTCTTCCTCTTACCTTAAATGAAGACAAATGATTAGCTTTCACACCTCCTATGGTTCGGTTTTCACTCCACCAAATACCTAAAAATCTCAAATAAAATCTACATGTTATTAACCATGAAAAAGAAGCTAAACCATGGAGAAATCATGGCTTAGAACTTTGAAAAAGAAGAGAGAAAAGAAAAATATGATATTTCACCTTCTAGGTCAAATTTACAAGGTTGATTTCCAAGCCCTAAATGGAAGATTTTGAAGAAACTTCCAACTAGAAAGGTTCTTAGAATAGTGTTTAGGTTAAGGAAACTTGGTTAGAAAAATTTTTGGATGGTTGGATGATTAGGAATGGCTCTTGGCCGAATGATAGGGAAGAAGAACAACAATGGAGGCTAGGGTTCTTGGAAGAGAGAGAAGAGAGAAAAGTGATGAAGATGAAGTGTAGTTTTGGTCTTCCAAGGCCTCTTGGCCGTAGCACTCAAGTGCAAATGGATGTGCATGGATTTGGCTTCATCCAAGCCATTGAATGCATCAAAGGTCAAGATCAAATCTTGCTTAACAAGCTTAAATCCTATTGGTTGCTCATGGTGACTCACCTTGCTTAGTCACACAAAGGTGCATTAAATTCTCTCACCGAGTCACTGTTTCGGAAAGTTCTACTCAACTACGGTGATTAATTAAGCTACCGATCTAACTGTTTACGCTAATTGTGGGTCCCGCAAAATATTTCCTGTTCATCACTTACTAAAATATACTTGACTAATAAAATAATATTATAATAATATAAAATTATTTTATTTGACGCTTAAATCCTAAAAATTAAAAGATTATTTTTAGTCTCATTCAGAATCGGGTTAAGTAAGATCCCCCAATTCTAAATAATAAAATAAGATTTTCCCGGCCCGGAAAATATTATTTTCCCGCTCGAGCAAATCACACAAAAAGTCCATATAAAATCACGACGTATTTTCGACATTAAATCAAGAAGAAAACAATTAAAAATAGCAAAAACAATAAAACAATACGTTCGGGACGTAACGGTCATTTTCCTATTTTTTCCCACAACGTAGGTAATCGTCCAAAATGTTCAAATAAAATATCCAAGAAGATTATATAGTGTATATCTTTCAGAAAAATTAATACAGTAGCTCAGAAAAATTTTTATTTTACCGTCTCGAAGCAAACTACGTAAAACGATCAAATAAAATTTGAGCCTGTATTATCGTAATTGTTTTCATACAGAAATCGAGAATAGAAAAATAAGGACACAGCGGTCATTCATACAAAAGCATGAAAAACAGAAAACAGTACATTCAGAATATTTTCTAAAAATTGGGGCGTTACAGCTTGTATTGTTAAAATTTGTATGGTAGATGGAACGAGTTTCTTAGACTTGACTGGAGGTAAATATTCTGAGTTCAGTGACAACATCGAGGAATGACCATCCTGGATTCGTTGGTATGCATTTTTTAGGAGGAATAGATATACGACGCATCAAGATAGATACAAGATGAAATAAGTATGTTGAGTTTTTCTCATTAGTGTTTTACCGCGCTATTAAGTAAGACCCATCATGGGGTTTGCTACTGTTTAAAATTAAGTCTATAAGTTTTATGTTTCCTGAATAATTGTTAAATATTATGTGGTGTCTATTATATGAATCTTAATCCATTCACGATATTTTTTTAAAATAGTATCTATAACTTTGGTAAATTTATATTTTGAACAAGAGAGAAGTTTTTAACCCACATTTTAAATAATTAAATCTTTTATAATTTACCTTAGTTTTCTTTTGCTGAGTCAGAAAAGGTGGCATTCGAAGGAGGGTGTTACAGAAATAGTGAGTGTGAGAGAGTGACAGGTTTCTATTCTTTTTGCAGCTAACATTGTCATAGTGAGGTGGGACTCCATGATTGCAGACGTTGGACGATTTTGCAAGTTTGTTTGTGTGGATCACGTAGAGGCATCATTGCTGTTTCGTCAAGTTTCAAGAAGTAAACTCGAAAATCACGTTTCATGGCTTCTCTTTTCGCATGGATCCTTGGTGGAAATTTTTGTTTTTTCGCTGCTTGATATATCCACAATTCCCAACACACTCCTCACACCTTTGGATACCTCACCCTTGTGCTAGAGCCTCCAACTCTTCAAACTTCACTGGTGCTTGAAAAAGCTTTACATTCAAGAGCACTCACAACAACTTTAGGATATCTCACCCTTTGTGTTTGAACGTCACTACAAGGGATACCTCACCCTCTTACAATGATTTTAAGATGAAGAAAAAAATTTTAAACTCTCACAAGAATAAATATACAACTTGAAGAACAAAGGAATAGAATGATTTTTCAATAAAGAGCTCAAAATATGATTTTGACGATTCAAGGATCAAACCAAGTGTTCTAGAGTTTCTTAAGATATAAATGCTTCAATATACACTTATTTATAGAGCCCAAATGATAAAATAGTCGTTGACAGTGTTTAGAAATGATTTTTTTTATTAAAAATAGTCGTTTATAGTCGTTGGGAGCGCTTCTGGGCACATGGTAATTGATTGCATGGCCTTTGCCAGAGTTGTAATCGATTACAGGACTTATGTAATTGATTACATGCACTCTGGTTTTGAAAACTGACTTTAAATAGCCATAACTTCTTCATTTCTTATCCGTTAAAAGCAAATGACCACTCATTGGAAAGATATTTGAGTCTATTTTCAAATGAAAAGGTTTTAGGACAAAACTCAAAGTATTTTGAAAGTTATGATCAAAAGAGTAACCAAAAATCAGCTTTTCAAAACTCAAATTTGACTATTTTTCATAATTTAAAGCAAATGGTCATAACTTCTTCATTTCTTACTATTTAAAGGAAATAACCACTCATTCGAAAGATCTTTGAGCCCATTTTCAAATGAAATAGGTTTTAGGACGAAACTCAAAGTATTGTGAAAGTTATGATCAAAAGAGTAACCAAATGTCAACTTTTCAAAACTCAAACTTGACTATTTTTCATAGTTTTGAACTACTACCTTGGCTAGCTTTTCAAAACATGTTTCTTGGGAATTTTTGTATGTAAGAACCATTTGTAAAGATTTAAAAATATATTTGAGATCTTTTCTTGTAAAACCTCTATCTTTACATAAGAGAAAGCCTAAAAGGAAAATATATCAATTCTAATCCTTAAGTTTCTTGATGTAATCCAAGCTTCCACAAATTTCTTCTCTTCAAATCTTACAAATGCTTCAAACATCTTATCATTCTCATTCTTCTAGAGTTTAGCATAATTGTGATCTTTTGCTTTCTTGTTGCAATGCTCACTCTTGGTGGACTATCCTACAAAGTATTGCGCACTTAAACAAACATAGTTAGTCCAAATTCATAATTCAATATCTTCATATGTATGATTCATAAATGTATAACTCTAGTTAGTATAACATGCATATAAGACTTTCATAGACACATCCAAATAAGACATGTATCAATTACTAATAGATATTCTCTATATAGGATGCAACAAAGAACACTTTACATATTTTTATTTTAATAAATTCAAATCTAATATTAATTTAATATAACTTATATAACATATTATTGGATATATTCTATAAAAGATGCTATAAAGAATATGCGTGATTCTTATATGAAATATAATAAGATAGAGTACATGATCATGCATGATCCAATATAATCTATTAAGCACATCTATGTAGCATAAACATCATTCTTTTTGTCATGTATTTGAACTTAACATATTAAACCATTTAGGCAAACTTATTTCTACAATCTCCCCTTTTTTTTATGATGACAAATCACCAAAGAAAAAATATGATGAGTAATACAAAAGAATTGATATTCGTGTAAGCAGATCAAACAATAAGCACACGAACATATTTTTCTTTCCAATTCTCACTCCCCCTATTTAACATCAACAAAAAGGCTTAGGAAGGAAAGATAATATTTTCTCTCCCCCTATAGGTAAAACTAATGTTGCCAAAAAGAGTAAGATCATAAAAATCAAAAACTTTTTCAAGTTATTCAAAACATAACTATCTCCCCCTATTTGATTCTACATATGATTCAAGAATAGAGAGATGAAACTAACATGCTTTCAAGATATAAAAGATTATTCATGCAAAGCTTGTCATATTTTGGTTCATCAACATTTAGCATATGATAGTAATAAAGCACTTTATGTCAAACAAGGATTTAAGCTGAGAGATATAAACAACTTAAGAGCTAGGCTCCCTCTCATTGAAACACAAGATGGATAAAGTGAAATATATATACCAGACCATGGAAGCACATTACCATAAAGTAAAGCAAGGCAAAAGATACTTATTCTTAATTCATTAATCAAAAACCATTTTAAAACTTCTCCTCCATTCAAAAAGAATTTTATAAGAACACATTACATTTTCAAAACCATTTTAGAAGGGTAGAAAGGTTTCCTATTAAAATCACATATTCCTTGAGAGTAATCAAACCCAAGTCAAAAGTGTAACATCTCGGGACTGCCTGTAGGATTGATGAGTGTCTCCACAAACCAACATGAGTTTTTTCAGCGTGCTTTGTCCTCACTCACACGCATCCTAGGAAACTTCCCAGGAGGTCACTCATCCCACAATTGCTCCAGATCAAGCACGCTTAACCATGGAGTTCTTATGTTCTAAGTTCCCAAAAAGAAGTTCTAACTTGTTGATATGGCTACGCCTAATCAATTCCTTTAAGTCATCCTCAACTATACAATCCCATACCTGCACAGTCTCTGAATCCCTCTCATTCTGGTGCGTATTCAGTTCATTCATGGGACCCTTCAACTAGAAGCTTGCCAGGAGCCGCTCCTTGTATGTGCTTGTCTTACACCGGCGTCCACTCCCTGCCCTCGTCGGCTCCGAGACACCAAATGCCCACCAACTTCTGCTTGGTTCGTCCCCGAACCACACCGTACTGGGAGAGGTCTCGTCTCTGATACCATCTGTAACATCCTGGGACTGCCTGTAGGATTGATGAGTGTCTCCACAAACCAACATGGGTCTTTTCAGCGTGCTTTGTCCTCACTCACACGTATCCTAGGAAACTTCCCAGGAGGTCACCCATCCCATAATTGCTCAAGGTCAAGCACGCTTAACCATGGAGTTCTTATGTTCTAGGCTCCTGAAAAAAAAATTGCAACTTGTTGATATTGCTATGCCTAATCAATTCCTTTAAGCCATCCTCAACTATGCAGTCCTATACCTGTATAGTCTCTAAATCCCTTTCTTTCCGGTGGATATTCAGTTCATTCATGGGACCCTTCACCTAGAAGCCTACCAGGAGCCACTCCTTGTACGTGCTTCTCTTACACTAGTGTCCACTCCCCGCCCTCGTCGGCCCCGTGACACCACAAAAAGAACATCTAAAAATACATCTCCTCTCTTTCTCATTGAATAAGATCCTTGAGAAAATAAAACACTTTGACGAACAACACTTATCTTTTGAAGTATTAAGATGGGCTCTATAGAACATTTCAAAAGATTTATTTGAAAACTTTCTTATATATTCTCTTAAGATTTAATAAAAATTTTCAAAGCAAAAGAAGATAGTACTACATTTATAGCACATATCCAATGATTTATAAATTTTTAAGACAATTAGGAGGTGAAAAACTTTCAAGGTCTTAAGACAAGTTCAAAAGATTCTCAAGGATATAAAACTTGAAAAGCCTATTTCAACAAAGATAAGGGATTTGCTTTAAAAAAAAAACTTTTTAATCAAACCATAAACTCTTTAACAAGAGAATGATTCTCATAGGTGTTATACTACTAAGAAACCATAGATCAAGAGAATCATAGATATCAAACATTCACCTTGATGAAATATGATATAGGGATCAAAGCATGTATAGTATTAACATCATCCACCCTATATGCAATGACAAAATTAGCAAGTTAATATTCAATTAGACACTTTATCAATACTAAGCATACTTCTCATATAAGGAAAGAATCTAATCATTTAAGATCAATGTTTCAACAAGTATCATATAATCCATAGCATATAAATACCACAATAGCTTAGGGATAGAGATACTTATTGAGAAAGTGATGTTTCTTTAGAATGTTCTTCGTTTATTGGTCCTTTGAGTTTGAGCTTTCTTCCATTACGTATCCCATTCCATTGCACTTGAAGAAAGTCTCCTCATGTCCTTCTTCATTCAACTCTTTTCTCTATCCATTTATGCTTGACATTTCAATATTTGATGATTATATTTGAAACATAGAGAAACTTACAAAGCTAACTTCAAAAGTTCTCTAATCATAAACTATCATCAAATATCATTTAATCTCATTTACAAGCATAATTTAGGTTGATATATATAATGTAAAGTGTAACATCCTCCCTAACCTAATAGTCCTTATCAGTGTTAAAGTAGCTCAGTAATACTGGTAAGAGTTATCTGTTAATCCAGGTAATTTTCTAAAGCGGTTTGAATGTAATTCGGTAACTCTGAATGTAACACACCTAGATATAATAACCACAACACAATCGTTATTGTACCACAATTACTTAATCCAGGTGTGTCACAGTCTCAACAATAGTAATTTTAAAATAATTTATTCCCATTGTATATAAGTAGAAAATAGGAGCCTCAAATGAAACATATTTATTATCCAACCATTTAATACCGTAACACCCCAAAATTCTGTATCTCTTAACCAATAATTTTGACAGTTAATAAAATTTTACTGTTTAGTAATTTCTGGATACTGTAAAATTATTTTGATTATTCCGTTAGCATATTTGATCGTTTTGAGTGATTTACTCCGTGTCAGGAAAATAAAAATTATGAAGCAATAAACGTGCTTCGATATCTCAAGTAGGATGGAGCGTTGATTCTCTAAGTGAAGCAAAAGTACTCCAGACTGAAGACCTAAGTAAAGAAGATTGTGTCACAGAAAGTGATCCTTTGATTGTACTGTATAATTCTGGAGGTAACCCATTTCTCTATAGCATATGATTGAGTAGATCAATTATATGTTGGTGTTATCTGTGTCTTCATGATCTTCTGAATTCTTTACTTCTGTTTCTATAACTAGCCTATCGAGCTACTCAAGTTATTCAAATTATCCTATTGTTGTTATGAATCAAATTTTTGTGTTAGTTTGATCTGTTTCATAAATAGATATGATTTTTGAAATGGACTGGTTATTTTCCAACCATATCCGATGAGATTGTCTCAATAAAATGTTAGTATCCCAGAAAATTCGTTCTTAAAATCAGGCAATATCAAATTCTTTGTTGGATATGTCTGGTAACATATCATATAGTTTCGTTATTCTTTTTCTTTCTGACCTTCACAATGTTTTTCATGTATCGCAATTTGCAAGAAAGAATATTTTGCAAGAAAGGATATTCCTATCTATATCCATGTCATCGTATCAGAGTGACACAGCGGAAGTGTAACACCCTCCCTAGGGTATCATATGTCCGACTCTCGACTCATAATCTGAAAATCAATTCGTAAAAGGTTTGAGTTATGGAAATATGGGTTTCAAAATTTCTTTCTTTACTGAAACATAAACTTACTGAAATTCATAAGTATTACTGAAAATATATTTAAACTGATTAATATACAATATTGACACCAATTAATATTTCATAATTTAAAGAGAAATATAAAATTAATAGACATTTTTTTTTAATAGGTATGTCTAAGACAACTCGATCCTTCTATTATTTGATTTTAACAGTACAGACACAACAAAACAACATAATAAAGAGATGAGATCACCTACGCCAATACCAACATGGCAGCACAGAGATAACACAAACAACAAATCATATAAATATATCATACCAGAATTCCAATAATGCACTCAACATTAATCAACTATCATCATCATACCATTAACATTATTATCATCACACAATAATCACAATAATGCCATCAACATGATTATCATCATCATCATCCAAATATTCAAAACAACTATCATAGCCAATATTCCTCAATTAATATATCATACAGATATAAATGTCAGATTATGCATATGCGCAAAAACTCAGTTTTTCAAAAACAACTCCATGGAGGTTTTCACAATTTCGAGGAGAATGCTCTGTCAATTGTCAGCCTTAGCCCAAAGACAATCTTCCAGTTGTTGAAAAGAATCATGTTCTTGTCGGGTATCGTCAATGCGTTGCTATGGACTGCATCGCCAAGTGGCACAGGGTACTCGCCAGCTGTCCACTGGTAGACCGCCGCGCCTTGACGCACCCCAAGATCCATCATAGATCTCACTATCAATTCTCATTCCCTCTTCAACCACAAGGGCCAAAATAGCTTATTAGCTATACTTTATACAATGCACGAATATATCAGTGCAAGTCCAACCACAAGGGCCAAATATTTTCAAATTTCATTTGTTCAATCATATGCCTCAACGCATATTTTTCCAATGCATGTATAATGCACCAATGTCAATCACAGGCATATCTTTCCAATGCATGTATAATGCACCAAATGCCAATCACAGGCAAAACATGTCATTTTCTCACACAACATCCATATACTGGTTCTATAGTATTTATACTATATTTTCAACAGGAAAAACATATTATCACATTTTCATAGTTATAAAACACTTTCGTCGTGTTTTCACAAAATTGCACAACATTCCTGTTACGTTTTCACAATTCCACAACACTTCTGTTGCGTTTTCAAAATATCGTAACACTTTTGTCACGTTTTTAAAATTCCAAAACATTTTTATTACGTTTTCACAATACCGTAACACTACTATTACGTTTACAAAATTTTGTAACATTTTTATTACGTTTTCAAAATGCTGCAACTCTTCTGTTACACTTTTAAATCACGTACTAATTTTTCAACATTTTTCTCAATCGCATAAAAATATACGTTTTTCAAATCCCATAATATTTTTTCACTGTTTCAAAATCGCGTAACTTAAAAAATCATCCTTTTAAGTCGCATAAATCATTTTCTTTCATTTTCAAAATATTTAAAACACTTTTCAAATCACATAATGATTTTCCGCTATTTTCACAATCACGTAAAAATAATTCATCACTTTTCCATCACGTAGTGATTTTTCAATAGTAATTCAGATTACGTAAAATATTTAAACGTAATTCAAATCACATAGAAATATTTCAACATATTTAAAATCGCGTAGAAATATTTTACTGTATTTCCAAACACTTAGAAATATTTTACTTTATTTCAAACCACGTACTTTAAAATTACGTTTTCAAGATACGTAAATAATTTTTTTTCACCACAATTTCATTACAGAAAATATTTCTCAACTTTCAAATATTTCTTTTTCAACTTTTCTTAAAATAATATAACTTTATACTTCATGTAATATATTTTCTTACTCAAGAAAATCTTTTTCCACATTACTTTACTCAAGAAATCCTTTTCCAAAATATAATTCATAAAATCACTTTTCCATTGATATAAATCAACGTTTCAAAACTTAACATTTTCTAACGTACTTTCAAAACTCAAAAATAAGTTATACGTTAGTAACTTTTCAAATCACCATTATATTCTCCATTTTTCTCAAATCACTTCCAAAATCATTCTTCAAAATAAATTAGAGTTCAAACATGTTCAACCTCTCTTTGTCTTTCGTTTACAAAATTCTCTCAAGTGATAAAAACACTCTGATTCCCTTTCCAAATTCTTTGTATTAAATCAAGTTACGTTTTCACTTTGAAAATCACTTTGTTCATAAAAATCAAGACATTACAAGCCTTTAAAAAAAACGTGGACATGACTATTGAAACCATCAAATATTTTTCCTTTCAAATTGATATGATTTTACACAAACAAAACCATTAAAATTTTGTTTTTCAAACCGAAATACCAATGGTTATAAAACCAAACCCATTTGTTCAAATTCATTTTTACTTTCTTTACAATTTCTTTTTCACTTTCTTTGCAAATCCTTAAAATCAACGTTTGCCCGTTTCATTCAAAACTCATGTTTAGAAAAACACTTAGGATCTTTTTACACAAAATAAATCAATAAAAATCCTTCAAAACCATATTCTTGTTCTCTTGAAAAACATATCCTTTGTTTATTTTTCATACTCTTCAAATCAATCCAATTTTTAATCTTTCATGAAAATCTTAAGTTATAAACACCTATGTTGAGGTGTCTTGACCGAAAGTCCCATAGCCTTTAGAACCAAGAAAATTCATTTTTTTTCTCCACTTCATAATTTTTATTAAACAAATCAACTTCCTTGTTCTTGAAAAATTTCAACATGAATTTCTAATTTTGGGCATCAAAACCGTAGCCCTCTTCTTGGCTTTTGGAGCCAAAAATTGATTTCTTTTCCATTAATACATCATGGCACACACATACATATTTCATCATAAAAACTATAAACATGCCATATACTCATCATGCATAATATAAGCATACCATCAAAGCCATAAAATCATGCATAGCATATCAAGCATATGCAAATAAATCAAAGCTCATAAACACACATAAATTATTACATGACCATGGATTGGAATCCTCACATGGATTCACCATCCATCAAATATAAGACCATCTCTCACCACCGTACTTGGTTGGTGAGGTGGATCTCCCTCTTACCTCTTGAAGATCCTCAAAAGCTTCTTGATTTGCTTCTTTTTCCAAGTCCTTCACCACAAAGGTTTCTTAAATACAAAACATCACATATATTTATTAGTATCTTAAGCTTGAATAAGAAAACCATGGATGTGCATCATGGTTAGAACTTTGAAAATCAAAAGAAAAGTGAAGAGTAATAAACTTCATCATTAAAGCTTCAATCTTTAGCTTGAAGAACAAGGTTGAAGATAGATGATTTAGAGAAAATCTCCAACATGAAAATTGCTTAGAATATCATGTAGATTCAAGATCTATGGTTGGATGAAAATAAAAGAGATTGGAGAGTCGTTTTAGGTGCTATGGCCGAAATTCCTCTTGAAGAAGAAAGATGGAATTTTTTATTTTTGTGAGAGAAAAGCTTCTTAGATTTGGTTAAGACAAAGGATGAAGTGAAAACACTTAGTTTTCCTTCCACCAATTTCGTGGATCTCCATGGAAAATTCCTAAAAAAATTACAAACAAATGTTAAAATCAATAACAAGTGTAGAAATAGGTAAACCATGGTTCAATCATGGCTTAGAAAATCAAAACTAGAAGATTAGAAGAAGAAATATGAAATTTACCATTTTTGGTAGAATCTTGAAGCTTGGATTTGAAGTACTAGATGTTGGATTTTGAAGAAATTTTCAACATGAAAGTTGTTTAGAATAAGGTAAGGATTCAAGAAACTAGGTTGGATGAAATTTTTGAGTGATGGAGGGTGTTCTTGGAGTGCTTGGTCAAAATCTAGAGGAGAAGAGAAAGGAGAGAAAATTTTGTTTCTTGAAAATGAACAATAATGGCCAAGAATGACCAAGACCACTAATAATGGTCTTCAAACTTTTTCCTATGTCCAAAAGTCTCTCAAAACTGTAGCCCCCCTCCAATGCATTCTCTTTGAGTGTAAATTGATCAATAATGATCAATTATGATGAAACATTGACTAAGACCAATAATAATGACATGAAACTTTTTCTTTGGCCTAAAAAGCCTACTAAAAAATGTCTCCTCCTTCAAGTAGTCTTCAAAACCGTCCCCCACCTTCTCTTGCTTCTTTAAAATGTGACAAATTTTACTAACCATTATTTGAAGCCATTGATTAGATCAATGGTTAGGATTTAGGTAGACTTTTGATTTAGAAGACTTAATCTAGGCCATTAGATTTTTCTCCTTGAAATTCTAGTCATTGGATGTGTCTCCAAAAATTAATAGTCAAGATTGCTCCTTCAAACTTTAAATCCAAGGGTTATAATTAGTCTTTGTCACTTTTTAAGACTAAATCTTCACCATTGATTAAATTAACATCCAATGGTCATAAATGGTCCTTGTTACTTTACAAGACCAAATCTCAACCTTTGATCAATTCTAAATCCAATGGTTGTAAATGGTCATAGCCACTTTATATGACTAAATCTCTACCCTTGATTTAATCTCCATCTAATGGTTATAAATGATCTTATTCACTTTTAAGATCAAATCTCCACCGTTGATTAAATCAAGATCAAGTCTCCATCATTAATTAAATCAATGGTGGATATCCAAACCACCATTATTGACTTAAGCAATATAATTTATATTTTTATCTACTTAAATCCCACGAAAGAATATATTTACTGTATTTTTATCACCCGATAAATTAAATATAGTATAAAACACAGTACAATAAAATTTTAAAAACTGTTTCCGGATTCAGGTTTAGTAAGATCCCCTATCTCCGTCTAAATAGTACAAATTTTTCTATGTGTAGAAAAATTTTCACTTTACGGGACCCACCTGGGCCCACGTATGGCCACCTGGGCCCACATACACCCCCTGGGCCCACAAACAGAAAAAAATTCATAATCATCCACAAAAATCATAAATATTAGAAAGTGCATAAATATCCTAAAATTAGTTTTGTCTAATTCCAGTGAACCATTAGAGGTGAACAGTGATGTATTATATCGGAGTTCAAGATATGTGCATAGAAGAGTTGTAGGGTATGATTTTAGGAAATTGAAGTCACTTGAGAAAAGTTTTTCCATGCAAGAATGGAAGTTGGTAGATGCTGAGTTTATATTAGAAGTATTGATATACTTTCTTTATGGAGTAAAATTTAACATCTTCAGTAATTATAGGAATCTAAGATATTTGTTTGATCAGGAGAAATTGAATGAGAAACAAAGAGATTTCATTGGTTAGAATCGTTTGGAACAATATGAGTGAAGATATAATATGGGAACTGGAAAACAAGATAAAAGAGCAATATCTATATTTATTCTGAGGATGTGAAATCAGATTTATCAAATTTCGAGGACGAAATTTCTTTTTAGAGGGGGAGTATTGTAACACCCCAAAATTCCTTATCTTTTAACTAGTAATTTTGACAATTAACAGAATTTTACTGTTTAGTAATTTTTGGATACTGTAAAATTATTTTGATTATTCCGTCAGCGTATTTGATCGTTTTGAGTGATTTACTCGGTGTCAAGAAAATAAAAATTTTTTGGCCAAGGAAAACTTTACGTAATTTAATTTTTACCATTAGGTTTTAACTATTTTACGTAATCTGATTTGATATTTGTGCGTTTTCTAATTTTTGTGATTTTATGGCTGATTATGAAATTTTTATGATACTCCAACCGTTTTTGGACTATTTGTGGATCCTAGTGGTTCTACGTGGGCCCGGGATGAGTCCCAAAACGTGAAAATTTTTCTACGCATAGAAAAATTTGTACCATTGAGATGGAGACAGGGGATCTTACTAAACATGAATCCAGAAACAGTTTTATAAAATTTTTTGTACTGTGTTTTGTACTATATTTAATTTATCGGACGATAAAAATACAGTAAATATAATTTTTGTGGGGTTTAGCAGATAAAAATAAATATTATACTGTTAACTCCACAAGTAGTGGTTATGATAATTTTTGATGGACCAATAGGAAGCAAGTCCAATATTTAAGACTTTGATATCAACCGTCGATTTAATCAACGGTGTAGGATAAGTCTAATATAATGGCTATGACCATTTACAACCATTGGATTTAGAATTGATCAAGGGTGGAGATTTGGTCTTGCAAAGTGACTAGGACCATTTGTGACCATTGGATTTCAATCTAATCAACGGTGGAGATGGATCAATTATGACCATTGGATTTGGATTTAATCAATGGTGGAGGTTTAGTCATCAAAAATGGCTATGACTAATTATAACCCTTGGATTAAAAGTAGAAGGAGTAATCTTGACCCTTCATTTTGGAGATGCATCTAATGGCTTAGATTTCAAGAAGGAAAAATCTAATGGCCTAGATTTAGTCTTCTAAATCAAAAGTCTACCTAAATCCTAACCATTGAATAAATCAATGGCCTAAAATGCTTTAAATGGTGGCTTGAAAAAGATGACAACATTATTGCATGCAAAATGGAGGGGGGACGGTTTTGTGTTGTATTTGGAGCTAAAGGAAAAGTTGAAATGCCATTATTAGTTGCTTTAGTCAATTATGCACCATTATTTATTTTTGGCACTCTTAGAAGAATGCATGTAGAGGGGGAGGGACGGTTTTTGAGTTGTTTAGGAGCTAAAGAAAAACTTTATGACCATTATTACTTGTCATGGTCAATATTACATCATTCTTGACCCTTATTGCTTTGTTTGCATCCTTAGGAGATTGCTTGGAGGGGGGACGGTTTTGGTGTTGCTTAAGGCCAAAGGAAAAAGTTTGAAGGCCATTATGAGTTATCTTGATTTGTCTTTATCATTCATTGATTATCCTAAAGCAAGACTTAGCAAAAATATTCTCTTCTTTCTCTCCAAGTGAAGCTACGGCCATGCACCCTAAAGGAGACCAAAGAATTCATTTCAATACTCCATATTATTACATCTTCGTCTTTTCATTCAAGTATCAAGAAGCAAAACAAAAGAAAACTCCATTTCTCTCCCTAAACGCACCATTCGTCCATATCACTCAAAACCACCATCCAATCTCTTTTAATTTCATCCAATCATAGATCTTGAATCTACATGATATTCTAAACAACTTTCATGTTGAAGATTTCCTCTAAATCATTCATCTTCATGGACTTTCTTCAAGATCCATGTGATGGAGTATTTATGGTGAAGTGTAAGGAAACTTCATTTCTTCTTTCTTTTTCATGATCTAAACCATGTTTGATCCATGGTTCCTCTTAATCAAGCTTAGTATACTAATTTTTATGTATTTTGTTTTGTAATTGAGAAGCCCTTGGTGGTGAAGGACTTGGAAAGAGAAGCAAAACAAGGAGCTTTTCAGGATCTTCAAGAGGTAAGAGGGAGATCCATCTCACCAACCAAGTATGGTGGTGAGAGATGGTCTTATATTTGATGGATGGTGAATCCATGTGAGGATTCATATCCATGGTCATGTAATTATTTGTGGGTGTTTATGTGTTTGATTTATTTGTTCATGCTTTGTATGATTTGCATGATTTATTGCTTTTGATTATGGCATGCTTATGGTAGCTTATGGTATATATGATGAAATATGTATGTGTATGCCATGATGTGATGATAGAAAGGAAATCAATTTTTGGCTCCAATGGCCAAAGGAAGGGGCTATGGTTTTGATGCCCTTGATTAGAGTTTATGTTGAAATTTTTCAAGAACAAGGGAATTGATTTTTGAGTCCCTAAAACATGGTAAATTTCGGCCAAGACACCTCTAAATAGGTGTTCACAAATTAATATTTTCATGAAGGATGAAAATGGATGATTTGAAGAATATGCAAAATAAACAAAGGGTTTGTTTTTCAAGAGAACAAGAACATGGTTTTGAAGGGATTTTTATTGATTTATTTTGTGTAAAAAAGTTTCTAAGTTTTGATTAAACTTGATTTCGAAAAACGAAACAGGCAAACATTGATTTTAAAGATTTACAAAGAAAGTGAAAAGGGATTTGCAAAGAAAGTGAAAAAAGAATTGTAAAGATAGTAAAAATGAATTTGAACAAATGAGTTTGGTTTTTTATGACCATCAGCATTTCGATTTTGAAAACAAAGATTTTAATGGTTTTGTTTGTGTGAAAATAGAAATGATAAATAATTGAGTTAGAAGGAAAAAATGTTTGATGGCTTCAATGGCCAAATACCCTACGGTTTTGAAAAACTGGCTATGCCTAAATTTTTATGGAACAAAATGATATTTTATAAAACGAAGTGTTTTGTTACTCAAAAGAGTTGACAGTTTTCAATGAACACGTTCATGGTTTTTGTTAAAGAATTTTTAATGATTTTGTTTGTGTAAAACCATATCAATTTAGAAGGAAAAATATTTGATGGTTTCAATAGTCATGTCCGCGTTTTTGAGGGCTTTTAATACCTTGATTTTTATGAACAAAGTGATTTTCAAAGTGGAAATATAACTTGATTTAATACAAGAATTTGGAAAGAGAATCAGAACGTTTTAATCACTTAAGAAATCGAGTTTTGTAAACGAAAAACAAGGAAAAGTTAAAAATGTTTTCGAACTTCAATTTATTTTGAAGAAGGTTGTGTTTGGAAATGATTTGGAAAAAATGAAGAATATAATGATGTTTTGAAAATTTACTAACGTATAACTGATTTTCGAGTTTTGAAATATGTTAAAAAATGTTAAGTTTTGAAACGTTGATTTATATCAATGGAAAAGTGATTTTTGTGGATTATATTTTGGAAAAGGATTTCTTGAGTAAAGAAATGTGGAAAAAGATTTTCTTGAGTAAGAAAATGTGAAAAATGAAATACAAAGTCATATTATTTTGAGAAAGGTTGAAAAGGAAATTTTGAAGGTTAAGAAATATTTTCTGTAATGAAATTGTGATGAAAAATGTTTTACGTATTTTAAAAATGTGATTTTTAAGCTACGCAATTTGAAAAATGTGTTGAAAATGATATAAATTTAAGTCTAAAATAATGTTTGGAATATTGAGGAATATTTTACGTGATTGTAAAATGTTGAAAAATATTTTACATATCTTAAAAATGATTTGAAATTTAGTAAAATATTTCTACGCGATTTGGAATATGTTAAAATATTTCTTCACGATTTGAATTACATTTAAATATTTTACGTAATTTGAAGTACTGTTGAAAAATCAATATGTGATTTAAAAGTGATAGAATATTTTTACGTGATTGTGAAAATGACGAAAAATTGTTATGTGATTTGAAAAGTGCTTTAAATATTTTGAGAACGATGGAAAATGATTTACGTGACTTAAAAGAATGATTTTTAAGTTACGCAATTTTGAAACAGTGGAAAAGTACTATGCGATTTGAGAAACATATATTTTTACGCGATTAAGGAAAATGTTGAAAAATTAGTACGTAGATTAAAAGTGCAACAGAAGAGTTGCGGTATTTTGAAAACGTAACAGAAACATTACTGTATTGTGAAAACGTAACAGAAGTGTTACGGTATTGTGAAAATATAACTAAAATGTTTTGGAATTGTGAAAACGTAATAGAAATGTTACGCGATTGTGAAAACATGACAAAAGTGTTTTATGACTATAAAAACATAATAACATGATGATTACTGTTGAACCAGTGTCCATACACTCTATGAGAAAATGACGTGTTTTGCCTGTGATTGGCATTTCATGCATTTTATATGCATTAGAAAGATATGCCTGTGATTGGCATTGATGCATTATACATGCATTGGAAAAATATGCGTTGAGGCATATGAATTACATTGAACAAATGAAATTGAAAGATTTGGCCCTTGTGATTGGACTTGCACTGATATATTCGTGCATTGTATAAAGTATAGCTAATAAGCTATTTTGGCCCTTGTGGTTGAAGAGGAAATGAGAATTGATAGTGAGATCTATGATGGATCTTGGGGGCGTCAAGGCGCAGCGGTCGACCAGTGGATATCTTTCTGTGGGCTAAGGCTGGACCAAATGCCACTTGGCGACGCAGTCTGTTGCAACACATTGACGATACCCAATAAGAACACGATTCTTTTCAACGATTGGGAGATTGTCTGTGGGCTTAGGCTGGACAATTAACTAGAGCATTCTTCTCGAAATTGTGAAAACCTCCATGGAGTTGTTTTTAAAAAACTGAGTCTATGTGCACATGCATGAATCTGAACATTTATATCTGTATGATATATTAATTGAGGAATATTGGCTATGACAACTATTTTGAATACTTGGATTGATATATGATTGGATGATGATAGTTGATTTATATTGAATATATTATTGGAAGTCTGGTATGATATTGTTGTTTGTGTTATCTCTGTACTACCATATTGGTATTGGTGTAGGTGATCTCACCTCTTTGTTATGTTGTCTTGCTGTGTCTGTATTGTTAAAATTAAACAGTAAAAGGAATGAGCTGTCTTAGACATACCGGGAGGTAGATATTCTGAGTTCGGAGACAACATTAGAGAATGACTATTCTAGAGTCGATAGCGTGCAGTGTTGATAAGGAACATATGTCTGATGCATCAAGAGGAATACAAAAATAAATAAGTATGTTAAGTTTTCTCATTAGTGTTGTACCGTGCTATTAAGTAGGACCCGTCATAGGGTTTGCTACTGTTAAAAAAGAAAAAAGAGTCTGTTAGTTTTATATTTCTCTTTAAATTGTTAAATATTGATTGGTGTCAATATTGTATATTAATCAGTAAAGAAAAAAAATTTTGAAACCCACCTTTTATAACTCAAACCTTTTATGAACTTTTTTTCAGATTATAAGTTGGGAGTAAGACATGTGATGGCCTAAGGAGGGTATTACATTAGTTGGTATCAGAGCACGGTTTGAGTCTTTTGGGGTTTGTGGTTAGGTCTATTTTGCTTGTGTTGTGTTCTCTGTGTGTTTGATTTCTGAAAGGAAACAATGTTATTTGAAATGGTTACATCTGGTTTCCATTGTATTTTGATTCGTGTATCTTTGAAGAAAGGACGATGGCTCGTGATAGACGTACGCGTGTGGAAGCGAGACGTAATGATGGTGATATGATGGCAACTTTGGAAGTGATACGAAAAGCGACTGATGTAAATATACAGCAAACTCAGAAGACTATTCAGCGGCAAGAATTGATAGCTAAAGCTAAGATTTTGTTAGAGTTGAATTAATTTCAGGATGAGAGACCCTGTAACGTTGGACCATATTGGTTACGAAGAAGGAGAAATCGTAAGGTCAAGCGATTCCAGTAGAAAATGTACTCGAAATCTCCGGGATGTCAACGACAACAGCAATCTTTTGGAGGAAGTACTAGTATTAGCAGGTTTGGTCTAACTGCGACATCTGCACCGAAATGTTGGAAATGTGGGAAATATTATCTAACAAAGGATTGTACGTTCAAGGAACAAATTTGTTTCAAGTGCGGAAAGCCTGGACACATTTTTAGAGATTGTGTTCTGTAACACCCTGAATTTCCTATCTCTTAAACAATAATTTTGATAGTTAATAGAATTTTACTATTTAGTAATTTCTGTGCACTGTAAAATTATTTTGTTTATTCCGTCATCATATTCGATCGTTTTGAGTGATTTACTCCGTGTTAGGAAAATAATAATTTTTGGGCCGGAGAAAATCTTTAAATATTTATTTCTCTTGACTGTTAATTATTTTTAATAATCTGACTTGATTTTCATACGTTTTCTAATATTTGTGATTTTTGTGGATGATTATAATTTTTTTTTACTGTATGTGGGCTCAGGTGGTCCTATGTGGACCTAGGTGGCCATACGTGGGCTCAGATGGGTCCCGCAAAGTAAAAATTTTTCTATGCATAGAAAAATTTGTACTGTTTAGATGGAGACAGGGGATCTTACTAAACCTGAATCCGGAAACAGTTTTAGAAATTTTCTTGTACTGTATTTATTTATCGGACGATAAAAATACAATAAAATATTATTAGTAGGGTTATAATAGATATAAAAATAAATATTATACTGCCTAGTCAACATTAATGACTTGGACATCCATTATTGATTTAATCAACGGTTAAGAAATAAACTTAATGAAGAAGCATTGGATATTAACCATTGATCTAATCAATAGTAGAGATTTAATCTAGACAAGCTTAATAAGGAAGGCTTCAATATCAACCGTAGATTTAATCAATGGTGTAGAATTGGTCATATAAAGTGGCTATGACCATTTATAACCATTGGATTTAGAATTGATCAAGGGTGGAGATTTAGTCTTAAAAAGTGACAAAGACCATTTATGACCATTGGATGAAGAATTAATCAAGGGTGGAGATTTGGTCTTCTAAAATGGTTGAGACTAATTAGGATCCTTGGATTAAAAGTAAGAAGGAGTAATCTTGACCCTTCATTTTGGAGACACATCTAATGGTTAGAATTTAAAGGAGAAAGATCCAATGGCCTAGATTAAGTCTTCTAAAATCAAAAGTCTACCTAAATCCTAACCATTGAATTAATCAATGGCTACAAATGCTTCAAATAATGGTGGTTAGGAGATTAGTCACTCAAGGAGAGCATGAAGGAGGGGGGACGGTTTTATGATGGTGTAGGAAATTAGCCAAGTTTCAAGACACCAATTATATGTTGTCTTGGTCATTATTGGTCATTATTGACCATTTTCAAGAAGCAAAAATATTCTCTTCTTTCTTTCCAAGCATAGCTACGGCCATGTACTCTAAAGGGGGCCAAAATTGTTAGTTTCTATTATTTGTATCATAATTGTCTTTCTATTCATCATCTCCTCCAAAACAAAACACAAAAACTCCATTCTCTTCTCCAAGAAACACCATTCGGTCAAGCACCCTAGAAATGCCTTTCATCACTCTTTAATTTCATCCAACCATAGATCTTGAATCTACATGATATTCTAAGCAACTTTCATGTTGGAGATTTCCTCTAAATCATTCATCTTCATAGACTTCCTTCAAGATCAAAGTTATAGGGTATTTGTGGTGAAGTGTAAGGAAAGTTCATTTTTTCTCTTCTTTTTCATGATCTAAACCATGTTTGATCCATGGTTCCTCTTAATCAAGCCTAGTATACTAATTTTTATGTATTTTGTCTTGTATTTGAGAAGCCCTTGGTGGTGAAGGACTTGGAAAAAGAAGCAAAACAAGGAGTTTTTGAGGATCTTCAAGAGGTAAGAGGGAGATCCATCTCACCAACCAAGCATGGTGGTGAGAGATGGTTATATATTTGATGGATGTTGAATCCATATGAGGATTCATATCCATGGTCTTGTAATTTATTTGTGGGTGTTTATGTGCTTTAATTATTTGTCTATGCTTGGTATGCTTTGCATGATTTTATGGCTTTGATGGTATGCTTATACTATGCATGATGAGAATATGGTATGTTTCTGATATATATATATATATATATGATGTGTATATGATTTGATGAAGGAAAGAAATAAATTTTTGGCTTCAATGGCCAAGGAGGAGTGGTCACGGTTTTTGACACTCATGATTAGAGTTCATGTTGAAATTTTTCAAGAACAAGGGAATTAATATTTGGTCCCTAAGAACATGGTGAATTTCGGCCAAGACACCTCAACATAGGTGTTTATAACTTAATATTTTCATGGAAGAATAAAATTGGATTGATTTGAAAAGCATGGAAAATGCACAAAGGATATGTTTTTCAAGAGAACATGGTTTTGAAAGATTTTTATTGATTTATTTTGTGTAAAAAGATCCTAAGTATTTTTCTAAACATGAGTTTTGAATGAAACGGGCAAACGTTGATTTTAAGGATTTGCAAAAAAAGTGAAAGAGGATTTGCAAAGAAAGTGAAAATGAATTTGAACAAATGGGTTTGGTTTTTATGACCATGAGTCTTATGGTTTTGAAAGCAGAATTTTAATGGTTTTGTTTGTGTAAAATCATATTGACTTAGAAGGAAAAATATTTTGATAATTTTCAATAGTCATGTCCACGTTTTCGAAGGCTTGTAATGCCTTGATTTTGATGAAACAAAGTGATTTTCCAAGTGAAAATATAATTGATTTAATACAAGAATTTGGAAAGGGAATTAGAGCATTTTTATCACTTGAGAGAATAGAAACTTTCGTAACGGAAAAGAAAGAGAGGTTGAAAACGTTTGAGTTTCAATTTATTTTGAGGAAGGTTGATTTTGGAAATGATTTGGAAAAATGGAGAATATAATGGTATTTTGAAAATTTACTAACGTATAACTGATTTTCGAGTTTTGAAGTACGTTGGGAAATTCTTAAAGTTTGAAATATTGATTTAAATTAATTGAAAAATGATTTTGTTGGTTGTATTTGAAAAAGAATTTCTTGAGTAAAGAACTGTGGAAAAAGATTTTCTTAAGTAAGAAAATGTGTTAAATAAAGTATAAAGTCATATTATTTTGAGAAAAGTGGAAATAGAATTTTTGAAGAGTGAGAAATATTTTCTGTAATGGAATTGTGGTGAAAAATTATTTACGTATCTTAAAAAATGTATTTTTTAAAGTACGTAGTTTAAAATACATAAAATATTTCTAAGTGTTTGGAAATACAAGAAATATTTTTATGCGATTTGAAATATAGTAAAATATTTCTATGCGATTTGAAATATGGTAAAATATTTCTACACGATTGGAGATGCGTTGAAAATATTTTTAAGCGATTTGAATTACATTTAAATATTTTGAGAACGATGAAAAAGTTTTAAATATTTTACGTAATTTAAACTACTATTGAAAAATCACTACGTGATTTAACAGCCATAGAATATTTTACGCGATTGTGAAAATGACATAAAACTGCTATAAGATTTAGAAAGTGTTTTAAATATTTTGAGAAAGATGGAAAATGATTTACGCGACTTAAAAGAATGATTTTTAAGTTACGCAGTTTTGAAACAGTGGAAAAATACTATGCAATTTGAGAAACGTATATTTTTATGCGATTGAGAAAAATGTTAAAAAATTAATACGTGATTTAAAAGTGCAACAGAAGTGTTGCGGTATTTTGAAAACATAACAGAAGTGTTACGATGTTGTGAAAACTTAATAGAAATGTTTTAGAATTGTGAAAACATAACAGAAATGTTACGGGATTGTGAAAACACGACAACAGTGTTTTATAACTATGAAAACATGATAACATGATTTTGTTATTGAAAAAAAATATAGTATGATTACTGTAAAATCAGTGTGTGAACACTATTTGTGAAAACAATGAGTTTTGCCTGTTATAGGCACGAGGTGCATTTTAGATTCATTGAAAAAATATATATATATGCGTTGAGGCATATGATTTAATTCAACAAACGAATTTGAAAAGAATGGCCCTTGTGGTTGGACTTGCACTGATATATTCGTGCATTGTATAAACTATATCTGAGAAATTATGAGATATACCTGTGATTGGTATTTGGTGCATTATACATGCATTGGAATGGTCCGATGAGGACTGGATATGGCTGATTGCCTAGGAGAAACACACCTCTTGAGTGGGTGCGATATGCGTAGTGTAAGTCACTTGTTGACCTTGGGGGCATCGGGGTGCGGGTTGCTTACACGGGTGGTTAGTCGCGCTTCTTCTCGTAGGTTAGACCGATGCAACACACCGATGATCCTGACCGAGACACTATTCTTATTCAAGATCTGATAAAGACTGTTGTGTATATGCTAGATGTGCAAAATCAAAATGAGGATTATAGCACGTGGTCTGAGGCATATGGTACCGAAAGATCTTTTCGATCATTTCTCTAACCTGAGTTTAGCTCCATGGAGTAGGAACATTGAGTCTAAATGCACAAGCATTATATGATTACATTTATATCTGTATGATATATTAATTGAGGAATATTGGTTATGACAACTGTTTTGAATACTTGGATTGATATATGATTGGATGATGATAGTTAATTAATATTAAATATAGTATTGGAAGTCTGGTATGATATCCCTGTATGATATTGTTGTTTGTGTTACCTCTGTGCTGCCATGTTGGTATTGGTGTAGGTGATCTCACCTCTTTGTTTTATGTTTTGGTTGGGTTTGTGTTGTGAAATAAATATGTAATAGATAGAACAAGTTTTTCGAGAAGAAACTGATGGTGGATAGTCAGAGATTGATGAAAACATTGAAAAGTGGTTGTCTCAAGTTCGAAGATGTGCCGGATAGATAAGGAGTAGAGTTCTGATGCATCAAGTTGGATACAAGAGAAGAAACGAGTATGTTGAGATTTAACGTTAGTGTTATACCGTGCTATTAAGTAGAACCTGTCATAGGGTTACTACTGTTAGAAAAAAAAAAGAGTCTGTAAGTTTTATATTTCTTGAATAATTGTTAAATATTAAGTGGTATTTGTTATATGAGTTTAAATTAGTTTAAATATATTTTTCAGTATTACTTATAAATTTCAGTAAGTTTATGTTTCAGTAAGAAAGAAATTTTAAAACATATCTTTTATAACTCAAACTTTGTGTGAACTTCTTTTCAGATTATGAGTTAGGAGTCAGACATGTTATACCCTAGGGAGGGTGTTACATGTTCCATCAAAGACAAAGTCATCCGTTAGTAATAAACATGCTTCGATATCTCAAGTAGGATGGAGCGTTGATTCTCCAAGTGGAGCAAAAGTACTCCAGACTGAAGACCTAAGTAAAGAAGATTGTGTCACAGAAAGTGATCCTTTGATTGTACTGTATAATTCAGGAGATAACCCATTTCTCTATAGCATATGATTGAGTAGATCAATTATATGTTGGTGTTATCTGTGTCTTCATGATCTTCTGAATTCTTTACTTCTATTTCTATAACTAGCCTATCGAGCTACTCAAGTTATTCAAATTATCCTATTGTTGTTATGAATCAAATTTTTGTGTTAGTTTGATCTGTTTCATAAATAGATATGATCTTTGAAACAGACTGGTTATTTTCCAACCATATCCGATGAGATTGTCTCAATAAAATGCTGGTATCCTAGAAAATTCGTTCTTAAAATCAGGCAATATCAAATTCTTTGTTGGATATGTCTGGTAACATATCATATAGTTTCGTTATTCTTTTTCATTCTGACCTTCACAATATTTTTAATGTATCGCAATTCGTAAGAAAGAATATTTTGCAAGAAAGGATATTCCTATCTATATCCATGTCATCGTATCAGAGTGACGCAGCGGAAGCGTAGTGGATCCTTCAAAGGTTGAAATAGTTTTTCAGTGAGAAAAATCAAACACAATAATGGGAATATTGAGATATTTTCTAAGATTGTAGGACTTCTTACCTAGCTTACTAGAAGGAAATAAGCGTTCGTATAGACTGATGCATATAAGAAAAATTTTTAGGAATTGAAATATGTTTGAAGTACTTCTCTAGTATTAGTTTTGTCCAGTGAACCATTAGAGGTGAACAGTGATGTATTATATCGGAGTTCAAGATATGTGCATAGAAGAGTTGTAGGGTATGATTTTAGGAAATTGAAGTCACTTGAGAAAAGTTTTTCTATGCAAGAATGGAAGTTGGTAGATGCTGAGTTTATATTAGAAGTATGGATATACTTTCTTTATGGAGTAAAATTTAACATCTTTAGTAATTATAGGAATCTGAGATATCTGTTTGATCAGGAGAAATTGAATGAGAAACAAAGAGATTTCATTGGTTAGAATTGTTTGGAACAATATGAGTGAAGATGTAATATGGGAACTGGAAAACAAGATAAAAGAGCAATATCTATATTTATTCTGAGGATGTGAAATCAGATTTATCAAATTTAGGGGACGAAATTTCTTTTTAGATGGGGAGTATTGTAACACCCCAAAATTCCTTATCTCTTAACCAGTAATTTTGACAGTTAACAAAATTTTACTGTTTAGTAATTTCTGGATACTGTAAAATTATTTTGATTATTCCGTCAGCGTATTTGATCGTTTTGAGTGATTTACTCCGTGTCAGGAAAATAAAAAATTTTGGGCCAAGGAAAACTTTACGTAATTTAATTTTTATCGTTAGGTTTTAACTATTTTACGTAATCTGATTTGATATTTGTGTGTTTTCTAATTTTTGTGATTTTATGGGTGATTATGAAATTTTTATGATACTCCGACCGTTTTTGGACTATTTGTGGGTCCCAGTGGTTCTACGTGGGCCCAGGATGAGTCCCAAAACGTGAAAAATTTTTTACGCATAGAAAAATTTATACCATTAAGATGGAGATAGGGGATCTTACTAAACTTGAATCCGAAAATAGTTTTAGAAAATTTCTTGTACTGTGTTTTGTACTATATTTAATTTATCGGACGATAAAAATACAGTAAATATAATTTTTGTGGGGTTTAGCAGATAAAAATAAATATTATACTGTTAAGTTCACAATTAGTGGTTATGATAATTTTTGATGGACCAATAGGAAGCAAGTCCAATATTTAAGACTTTGATATCAACCGTTGATTTAATCAACGGTGCAGGATAAGTCTAATATAATGGCTATGACCATTTACAACCATTGGATTTAGAATTGATCAAGGGTGGAGATTTGGTCTTGCAAAGTGGCTAGGACCATTTGTGACCGTTGGATTTAAATCTAATCAACGATGGAGATGGATCAATTATGACCATTGGATTTGGATTTAATCAATGGTGGAGGTTTAGTCATCAAAAATGGCTATAACTAATTGTAACCCTTGGATTAAAAGTAGAAGGAGTAATCTTGACCCTTCATTTTGGAGATGCATCTAATGGCTTAGATTTCAAGAAGGAAAAATCTAATGGCCTAGATTTAGTCTTCTAAATCAAAAGTCTACCTAAATCCTAACCATTGAATAAATCAATGGCCAAAAATGCTTTAAATGGTGGCTTGAAAAAGATGATAACATTATTGCATGCAAAATGGGGGGGGGACGGTTTTGTGTTGTATTTGGAGCTAAAGGAAAAGTTGAAATGCCATTATTAGTTGCTTTAGTCAATTATGCACCATTATTAATTTTTGGCACTCTTAGAAGAATGCATGTAGAGGGGGGGACGGTTTTTGAGTTGTTTAGGAGATAAAGAAAAACTTTATGACCATTATTACTTGTCATGGTCAATATTACATCATTCTTGACCATTATTGCTTTGTTTGCATCCTTGGGAGGTTGCTTGGAGGGGGGACGGTTTTGGTGTTGCTTAAGGCCATAGGAAAAAGCTTGAAGGCCATTATGAGTTATCTTGATTTGTCTTTATCATTCATTGATTATCCTAAAGCAAGACTTAGCAAAAATATTCTCTTCTTTCTCTCCAAGTGAAGCTACGGCCATGCACCCTAAAGGAGACCAAAGAATTCATTTCCATACTCCATATTATTACATCTTCATCTTTTCATTCAAGTATCAAGAAGCAAAACAAAAGAAAACTTCATTTCTCTCCCTAAACACACCATTTGTCCATATCACTCAAAACCACCATCCAATCTCTTTTAATTTCATCCAACCATAGATCTTGAATCTACATGATATTCTAAATAACTTTCATGTTGAAGATTTCCTCTAAATCATTCATCTTCACGGACTTTCTTCACGATCCATGTGATGGAGTATTTATGGTGAAGTGTAAGGAAACTTCATTTCTTCTTTCTTGTTCATGATCTAAACCATGTTTGATCCATGGTTCCTCTTAATCAAGCTTAGTATGCTAATTTTTATGTATTTTGTTTTATATTTGAGAAGCCCTTGGTGGTGAAGGACTTGGAAAGAGAAGCAAAACAAGGAGCTTTTCAGGATCTTCAAGAGGTAAGAGGGAGATCCATCTCACCAACCAAGTATGGGGGTGAGAGATGGTCTTATATTTGATGGATGGTGAATCCATGTGAGGATTCATATCCATGGTCATGTAATTATTTGTGAGTGTTTATGTGTTTGATTTATTTGTTCATGCTTTGTATGATTTGCATGATTTATTGCTTTTGATTATGGCATGCTTATGGTAGCTTATGGTATATATGATGAAATATGTATGTGTATATCATGATGTGATGATAGAAAGGAAATCATTTTTTGGCTCCAATGGCCAAAGGAAGGGGCTACGGTTTTGATGCCCTTGATTAGAGTTTATGTTGAAATTTTTCAAGAACAAGGGAATTGATTTTTGAGTCCCTAAAACATGGTAAATTTCGGCCAAGACACCTCTAAATAGGTGTTCACACATTAATATTTTCATGAAGGATGAAAATGGATGATTTGAAGAATATGCAAAATAAGGGTTTGTTTTTCAAGAGAACAAGAACACGGTTTTGAAGGGATTTTTATTGATTTATTTTGTGTAAAAAGTTTCTAAGTGTTTATTAAACTTGACTTCGAAAAACGAAACAGGCAAACATTGATTTTAAAGATTTACAAAGAAAGTGAAAAGGGATTTGCAAAGAAAGTGAAAAAGGATTTGTAAAGAAAGTAAAAATGAATTTGAACAAATGGGTTTAGTTTTTTATGACCATCGGTATTTCGGTTTTGAAAACAAAGATTTTAATGGTTTTGTTTATGTGAAAACAGAAATGATAAATAATTGAGTTAGAAGGAAAAAATGTTTGATGGCTTCAATGGCCAAATACCCTACGGTTTTGAAAAACTGGTTATGCCTAAACTTTTATGGAACAAAATGATATTTTATAAAACAAAGTATTTTGTTACTCGAAAGATTTGACAGTTTTCAATGAACACGTTCACGATTTTTGTTAAAGAATTTTTAATGGTTTTGTTTGTGTAAAACCATATCAATTTAGAAGGAAAAATATTGGATGGTTTCAATAGTCATGTCCGCATTTTTGAGGGCTTGTAATGCCTTGATTTTTATGAACAAAGTGATTTTCAAAGTAGAAATGTAAATTGATTTAATACAAGAATTTGGAAAGAGAATCAGAACGTTTTAATCACTTAAGAAATCGAGTTTTGTAAACGAAAAACAAGGAAAAGTTAAAAATGTTTTCGAACTTCAATTTATTTTGAAGAAGGTTGTGTTTGGAAATGATTTGGGAAAAATGAAGAATATAATGTTGTTTTGAAAATTTACTAACGTATAACTGATTTTCTAGTTTTGAAATATGTTAGAAAATGTTAAGTTTTGAAACGTTGATTTATATCAATGGAAAAGTGATTTTTGTGAATTATATTTTGGAAAAGGATTTCTTGAGTAAAGAAATGTGGAAAAAGATTTTCTTGAGTAAGAAAATGTGAAAAATGAAATACAAAGTCATATTATTTTGAGAAAGGTTGAAAAGGAATTTTTGAAGGTTAAGAAATATTTTCTGTAATGAAATTGTGATGAAAAATGTTTTACGTATCTTAAAAATGTGATTTTTAAGCTACGCAATTTGAAAAATGTGTTGAAAATGATATTGATTTAAGTCCAAAATAATGTTTGGAATATTGAGGAGTATTTTACGTGATTGTAAAATGTTGAAAAATATTTTACGTATCTTAAAAACGATTTGAAATACAGTAAAATATTTCTACACGATTTGGAATACGTTAAAATATTTCTTCACGATTTGAATTATGTTTAAATATTTTATGTAATTTGAACTACTGTTGAAAAATCAATATGTGATTTAAAAGTGATAGAATATTTTTACGTGATTGTGAAAATGACGGAAAATTGTTATGTGATTTGAAAAGTGCTTTAAATATTTTGAGAACGATGGAAAATGATTTACGCGACTTAAAAGAATGATTTTTAAGTTACACAATTTTGAAACAGTGGAAAAGTACTATGCGATTTGAGAAACATATATTTTTACGCGATTAAGGAAAATGTTGAAAAATTAGTACGTAGATTAAAAGTGCAACAGAAGAGTTGCGGTATTTTGAAAACGTAACAGAAACATTACTGTATTGTGAAAACGTAACAGAAGTGTTACGGTATTGTGAAAATATAACTAAAATGTTTTGGAATTGTGAAAACGTAATAGAAATATTACGCGATTGTGAAAACATGACAAAAGTGTTTTATGACTATAAAAACATAATAACATGATGATTACTGTTGAACCAGTGTCTATACACTGTATGAGAAAATGACGTGTTTTGCCTGTGATTGGCAGTTCGTGCATTTTATATGCATTGGAAAGATATGCCTGTAATTGGCATTGGTGCATTATACATGCATTGGAAAAATATGCGTTGAGGCATATGAATTACATTGAACAAATGAAATTGAAAGATTTGGCCCTTATGGTTGGACTTGCACTGATATATTCGCGCATTGTATAAAGTATTGCTAATAAGCTATTTTGGCCCTTGTGGTTGAAGAGGGAATGAGAATTGATAGTGAGATCTATGATGGATCTTGGGGGCGTCAAGGCGCGGCGGTCGACCAGTGGATATCTGTCTGTGGGCTAAGGCTGGACCATATGCCTCTTGGCGATGCAATCTATTGCAACGCATTGATGATACCTGACAAGAACACGATTCTTTTCAACGACTGGGAGATTGTCTGTGGGCTTAGACTGGGCAATTAACTACAGCATTCTTCTCGAAATTGTGAAAACCTCCATGGAGTTGTTTTTGAAAAACTGAGTCTATGTGCACATGCATGAATCTGAACATTTATATCTGTATGATATATTAATTGAGGAATATTGGCTATGACAACTATTTTGAATACTTGGATTGATATATGATTGGATGATGATAGTTGATTAATATTGAATATATTATTGGAAGTCTAGTATGATATCCCTATATGATATTGTTGTTTGTGTTATCACTGTGCTACCATGTTGGTATTGGTGTAGGTGATCTCACCTCTTTGTTATGTTGTCTTACTGTGTCTGTATTGTTAAAATTAAACAGTAGAAGGAATGAGTTGTCTTAGACATACCGGGAGGTAGATATTCTGAGTTCAGAGACAACATCAGAGAATGACTATTCCAGAGACGATAGCGTGCAGTGTTGGCCAGGAACAAATGTTTGATGCATCAAGAGGAATACAAAAAGAAATAAGTATGTTAAGTTTTCTCGTTAGTGTTGTACCGTGCTATTAAGTAGGATGTAACACCCCAAACTTTCTATTTGTTAAATAGTAATTTTGACAGTTAACAGAATTCTACTATTTAGTGATTTCTGTATACTGTAAAATTATTTTGAATATTCCGTCTGTATATTTGATTGTTTTGGCTCCAAAGGCCATGGAGGAGGTCACGGTTTTGAAATCCCAAGACTAAAGTTATTATTGAAATTTTTTAAGAACTATGGTGTTAATTTTTAGTCCTTGAACTAAAGTAAATTTCGGTTAAGACATCAACCAATTTGGTATTCACAAAATTATATTTTCATGAATGATAAAAATTGAATGATTAGAGAAGTAAAGAAAATAAACAAAAGGGTTTGTTTTGTAAAAAGAATGCACACGGTTTTAGGAGTTGTGTTTTCATGAATTTATTTTGTGTAGAAACAAGAATGGAATTTATTTAAGTTAGCAGAAAAATATTTCATGGTTCCAATGGCCATCTATAAGGTTTTGATAATTTTAGAAAAATATTTTGATGTTATAAAATATAAGAATTTTCAAATAAGGATATTGAAAAGGGAACTAAAGTGTTATCAAGTGGAATTTTCATAAATAAAAGAAAAGGGAGATTGAAAGTGTTGAACTTCAAATTATTTTAAAGAGAATTAATTTTTAGAAGTGATTTAGAAATATAAAAGAAAACGTTTGTAACTTAAATTTTACTAACATAGAATTTATTTATTGGGTTTTGGAAAACGTTAGGAAATTTAAAATTAGAAACAATAATTAAATCAACTAAATGTGATTTTGTAAAATTAAATCAATAAAAAGTGATTTTGAGAAAATATATTACGGAAAAGAATTTTTGACTAAGAATAGGAAGAAAATAAATTAAGAAATTATATTATTGTAAGAAAAGTCCAAAATAATATTTTTAAAGTTAAGAAATATTTTATGAAGGGTAAGAACGGTAAAAAAACGATTTACATAACTCAAAAACGTAATTTTTAAGTTATGCAATTTGAAAAATGTTAAAATGTTTCTACGTGATTTTTAAAGCGTTTAAATATTTTACACGATCGAAATGTTGTAGAAAATATCGCTAGGCGATTTAAAAATGAAAGAATATTTTTACGCATTTTAATACAGTAGAAAATTGTTATGCGATTTTTAAACATAACAGAAATATTACAAATCATTGTTTACATAATAAAATATTACGTAAATATTTTGCGAATGAGAAAAACATGGTAATGTGATTTTGCTGTTAATATACAGTAAACTTTACAGTTAAAAATCAGTATATGAATATTGTACAAGAAATTGAAAAGTTTGCCTATAATTGGCGTTAATATACGAACGTAAAATAGTATTTGAACCTGGTATGAGAAATTATGTGATTTACCTTTGGTTGGTAATTGGTGCATTACATATGCATTGAAAATGGTTCGATGGACTGTATATGGCTAATTGCCTAGGAGAAACGTATACCTCTTGAGTGGGTGCGATACGCGTAGTGTAGGTCACTCGTTGACCTTGGGGGCATCGGGGTGCGGGTTGCTCACAATAGACAGTTGGTAGCTCTTCTGTACCGGGGGTTAGACAGATACAACACACCGATGATCCAGACTAAGACACTATTCTTAATCGAGATCTGATAAAGACTGTCGTGTATGTGCTAGATGTGCAAGATATATTTATAGCACTTGGTCTGAGGCACGTGGTACCGACAAATCTTTTCGATCAATTTCTCCGACCTGAGTTTAGCTCCATGGAGTAGGAAATCGAGTCTATGTGTTCATGCATTAACATAAATGCTCACATCTGTGAAATATAATAGTTGTGAAATATTGATTATGACAATTATACTTTTTAAAATATCTGCTTAGTGTAGATGGCATTTTCCTGTAATTATTAAATGTTAATTTTGATTGTTAATATATTGATGCCATATTTGTAATATGATGTGTTTATATGGTATGTTGTTATGTTATCTCTATGCTACCATGTTGGTATTGGCGTAGGTGATCTCACCTCTTTGTTTGTATATTTGTATATTGTGTTTATAATTGGCTAAAGACGTTGAGAAAGAAATAGTACAAGAAGGAGAAGAAGAACTACTTCTCACATCTGGGAACGTAGAATTTGGAGAAGATGGAGATGCCCAGCTTTCTAGGATACGTGACGTTACAGTTTCGTGGAGGTTCGGAGGCGTGGCATGTCCATTTGGATCGACAATGTATATTTTATATAGGGGACCTGAACATTACTTACAATAGGCTTTATCAAGGGAACCCCTACTTTAGTGTCAATATTTATGTACAATTAGAGTTTCCACTATCCGTTAGGCAGTACTGGGGAGCATACTACCGTACTCCTAGTGCGATAAGTATCGTGTCATCTGCGCGGACACCTGTCTGTAGAGCTTCACGTAATAACGGGTTCCTATCCGCTAAGGAATCTGAGGAGGACCTATATGAGGGTTTTGCTGTTTAGTCAGACTTGGGCAATATGTGAGTCTTTATGTTTAATTACTTTGAGAACTTGGTCTGTATATAAATAATCCTGACAAAACTTTCGTTATGTATAATGATGTAAATTATGTGTGATGATGTATAATATTTTTAATTTCCGCTAAGTTTATTTTATTGCTAACAAAGAAGAAAGAAAAAAAAATTACAACTTGTATTTTTATTATAACATCACTTTTCATGATCTTGAGGGTATTTGGGTAATTAAGTAACATAAATGTGGCACCCTACAGCGGGTGTTACATTAGTTGGTATCAGAGCCCAAGTTAGAGTCTTTTGGGGTTTGTGGTTAGGTCTGTCTTGTTTGTGTTGTGTGATTCTCTGTTATTGTTTTCTGAAAAGAAACAATATTGCTTTCTTTGTATTGTCCAGTTTGAGTAGGGAAAAAGTAATGACTGGACGAGGACGAGGACGTGGGAATACTAGCACAAATATGGAACTTAATGGGAATGATAATTTGAACATGGCTGCAGCTGTAGCAGCAATGCAAAGAATGGCGAAAGTGATTGCACAGCAAAATCAAAGGGCTAATGAAAATGTTCACAGTGTATCGGAGTTTCAAAGGAATAATCCACCGAAGTTTCATGGAGAGTTTGATCTGGAGAAAGTTGAACTTTGGATCCAAGAACTTGAAAAGATATTTGATGGTATGGGATGTGTTGATGAACGGAAGCTTACGTTGGCAACGTTTATGCTGGTAGTAGATGGTGAACGTTGGTGGGCAGGAGCTAGAAGACAGCTGGAAGCTAAAGGAAGGATGGTGACACGGTAACTTTTTAAGCAAAAATTTTGGAGAAATATTTTCTAGCAAGTATGAGGCATATGAAGGGAATGGAATTTCTGAGTTTACGACAAGGATTGATGTCCTTCAGTGAGTATGTGGCAAAATTTGAAAGTCTATCTCAGTTTTCAAGATATTTGCAGATGAACCCAGATGAGGGCTGGAAATGCAGGAAATTTGAGGAAGGATTAAAGCTGGATATTAAGAGAGCTGTATCGATGCTGGAGATTAATCAATTTCCAACTTTGATTAAAAAATGTCGTAAAGTTGAAGAGATTGATCATCAACGTGCGGCAAGGAATAAGAATTTTGGACCTGCAAGGTTCCAAAAAGGGAAAAATAATCAAGCAAATCGCACTCAGCAAAAGCCATATATGAAACTGGCAGGAGGTCAGAACAAGAAGCAATTTGTAGGTGGAAGTTCTAGCGACAATAAGGCAAGTCAAGCTGGGACTCCTATTCGATCTTTTAAATGTGGGAAGGATCATCTCACGAAGGATTGTCAACATAAGGAAGTTGTTTGTTTTAAGTGTGGCAAGCTTGGACATTTCTCCAAAGACTGTGATCAGATAAAGAAGGAAACCTCTGTGGGAAACGTCCGTACTGCCAAACCACAGGTGGGTGGTCGTGTCTATACAATGAGCGGGGAGGAAGTCGCTAAATCTGAGGACTTGATAATGGAGGAGGGTGCTATTAAGGTAATCCTTTAACCATACTTTATGATTTAGGAGCAACACATTCTTTCATTGCATGCGATTGTGTTGAGCGTTTGGGATTGACTGTGACTGCTTTGCCGTATGATTTGAGTGTTGCTACTCCTACTGATAAGCCTGTAGTTACCTCAGCAGTATGCCTGAATTGTCCTGTCTGCATTAGGGATAGAATCTTTTATGTGGATTTGATCTGTTTGCCTCTTTCCAAGATTAATGTAATCTTAGGAATGGATTGGTTGTCTTCTAACCATATCCTGATTGATTGTTCGAATAAGACATTAGTATTTCCTGAGGCTAAGGATTCTAGATTCCTAACGACTACTCAAGTGGAAGCTTGTCTGAAAGAAGGAGATTGTGGGTATTTGTTATTATCTTTTTTGGAAGGGCAATGTGAAGATGTCTTGAAGGATATTTTCATGGTCAATGAATTTCCTGAAGTGTTTCCTGAAGATATACCAGGACTACCACCAGTAAGGGAAATCGAGTTTGCTATTGATCTTGTACCTGGAGCTAGATCGATATCTATAGCGCCCTATCGGATGTCACCAGTAGAATTAGCCGAACTGAAGAAACAATTGGAGGATTTATTGGAGAAACAATTTGTGAGACCTAGTGTGTCACCATGGGGAGCTCCAGTCTTATTGGTTAAGAAGAAGGATGGGACTTCACGTCTATGTGTAGACTATCGGCAATTGAACAAGGTTACAATTAAGAATAAATATCCACTTCCAAGGATAGATGATCTAATGGATCAATTGCGAGGAGCCGTAATATTTTCTAAGATTGATCTATGTTCTGGATATCACCAGATACGTGTGAAAGTGGAGGATATTCCCAAGACTGCATTCCGGACGCGCTATGGGCATTATGAATATCTTGTAATATCATTCGGTGTAACAAATGCACCAGCCATATTCATGGACTTTATGAATAGAATTTTTCGTTCCTACTTGGATAAGTTTGTGGTCATCTTTATTGATGGCATTTTGATCTATTCTCAAAATCAGGAGGAACATGCTGAATATCTCAGGGTGGTTCTTCAGATTTTGAGGGAGAATAAGTTATACGCCAAGTTATCCAAATGTGAATTTTGGTTAAGCGAAGTTCAATTTTTGGGACACGTAATATCGAAGGATGGAATTAAAGTTGATGCTTCCAAGGTGAAGACAGTTTTGGAGTGGGAAAGACCAAAGACTGTAACAGAAATCCATAGTTTTATCGGATTAGCTGGTTATTATAGACGGTTCATTGAGGGGTTTTCAAAGATCGCAGGACCTCTTACCCAACTTACACGAAAGAATCAACCGTTCGTGTGGACTGATGCATGCGAATAAAGTTTTCAAGAGTTGAAAAGACGATTGACTACTTCACCGGTATTGATTCTGCCTGATCCAAACGAACCTTTCGAAGTATATTGTGATGCTTCATACCAAGGATTGGGTTGTGTACTTATGCAGAATCGTAAAGTGGTGGCTTATGCTTCAAGGCAATTGAAAAATCATGAGAGGAATTATCCAACTCATGACTTGGAGTTAGCAGTTGTGGTGTTTGCGTTGAAAGTGTGAAGACATTTTTTCTATGGAGCTACGTTCACTGTTTTTAGTGATCATAAAAGTTTAAAATATCTATTTGACCAAAAAGAGTTGAACATGAGGCAAAAGCGTTGGTTAGAGTTTCTGAAAGATTATGACTTTTAATTGCAGTATCATCCCAGAAAGGCGAATGTCGTAGCGGATGTGTTGAGTAGAAAAATACTTAGTACTTCTGTTATGATGATCAAAGAGAAGGAGTTGATAGAAGAATTTCAGGATATGCGATTATCTGTGAAATTGACACCGGGCAAGATGCGTTTAAATATGATCACCATTTCAAATGATTTGATAGATAGAATTCGTGAAGGACAAAATAATGACCAGTATTTGCAAGAAGCAAAAGAAGCAAAAAGTCAAGGAGCAGTGTTGGAATTTAGCGAAGGTGCTGAAGGAATTTTGAAGTTTCAAGGCAGAGTTTGTGTGCCTAATGATCCAGATCTTAAAAGATTGTTTTTGGATGAAGCTCACAGGAGTAAGCTGAGTATGCATCCAGGAGCCACAAAGATGTACCAAGATTTAAAACAATTATATTGGTGGCAAGGAATGAAGAAAGATGTTGCTGAATATGTATCATCCTGTTTAGTTTGTCAGAAGGCTAAGGTGGAACATCAAACACCTTCGGGAATGTTGCAACCTTTGCCTATTCCTGAATGGAAATGGGATGACATAGCAATAGATTTTGTGACGGGACTACCAAAGACTCGGAAGGGTCATGATGCCATTTGGGTAATTATTGATCGGCTTACAAAGTCGGCGCACTTTTTGCCGATTAATATTAAATACTCAATGGAAAAGTTGACCCAAGTGTATATCAGTGAAATTGTTAGACTTCATGGTGTACCATCCAGTATTATTTCGGATCGAGATCCAAGGTTTATGTCGATATTTTGGAATAGTTTGCAAGAAGCGATGGGAACAAAACTACGTTTAAGTTCTGCTTACCATCCCCAAACAGATGGTCAGTCAGAAAGAACAATTCAGTCTCTAGAAGATTTATTGAGAGCTTGTGTACTGGAGCAAACTGGAGGTTGGGATGAACTCTTGCCATTGATAGAATTCACATATAACAACAGTTTCCATTCAAGTATAGGGATGGCACCCTATGAAGCATTATATGGGAGACGATGCAAAATACCATTATGTTGGTATCAAGACGGTGAGAGTGCTATGTTAGGACCAGAGATTGTCCAACAGACAACTGAGAAAGTGAAGATGATTCAAGATAAAATGAGAGTAACCCAAACTTGGCAAAAGAGTTATGTTGATAAAAGGAGAAAATCTCTTGAGTTTGAAGGTGACCATGTATTTTTGCGAGTGACGCCTATGACAGGTGTTGGACGAGTGCTTAAGTCCAAGAAGCTCACTCCAAAATTTATTGGGCCGTATCAGATTTTACGTCGGGTAGGTCCGGTGGCATATCAGATTGCATTACCACCTTTTCTGTCAAATCTTCACAATGTATTTCACGTATCATAACTACAGAAATATATTTCTGATCCTACTCATGTTATCAAGCCAGACACAGTACAACTGAAGGAAAAATTAACTTATGAAACTTTTCCAGTAAAGATTGAAGATCGAAGGATAAAGCAACTTTGAGGTAAGGAAATTTCATTGGTTAAAATTGTTTGGGATGATGTAAGCGGGGAAGCTACATGGGAACTAGAAGAAAAGATAAAAGAACAGTATCCCTATTTTTTTCTGACGATGTGAAGTCAAGTTCATCAAGTTTCGAGGATGAAACTTTTGTTAGAGGGGGAGAGTTGTAACACCCCAAACTTTCTATTTGTTAAACAGTAATTTTGACAGTTAACAGAATTCTACTGTTTAGTGATTTCTGTGTACTGTAAAATTATTTTGAATATTCCGTCTGTATATTTGATCGTTTTGAGTAATTTGCTCCATGTCAGGAAAATAATAATTTTCAGGCCGAAAAAATTTTACGTAATTTAATTATTACCGAAAAGTCTTAATTATTTTACGTAATCTGATGTGATATTTGTGAGTTTTCTAATTTTTGTGATTTTATGTGTGATTATAAAATTTCTAGTATTTGTGGGCTCCAGGGGGTGTATGTGGGCCCATGTGGCCATACGTGGGCCCAGATGGGTCTCGCAAAGTGAAAATTTTTCTACGCATAGAAAAATTTGTATTGTTTAGACAGAGATAGGGGATCTTACTAAACCTGAATCCGGAAACAGTTTTAGAAAATTTCTTTTACTGTATTTTGTACTGTATTTAATTATCAAATGATAAAATTACAGTAAATATATTCTTTCGTAGGGTTATAATAGATAAAAATAAAACTCTATACTGTTAAGTCAACATTAGTGGTTTGGATATCCACTATCGATTTAATCACCGTTGGAAATTTAATCTTGATTTAATTAACGATGGAGATTTGATCTTAAAAGTGAATAGGATCAATTATAACCATTGGATGGAAATTAAATCAAGGGTATAGATTTAGTCTTATAAATGACTATGACCATTATGAACCCTTGGATGTAGAATTAATCAATGGTGGAGATGGATCATTAATGACCATTGGATTTGGATTTAGATCAATGGTGGAGAATTGGTCATAAAAAATGACTACAACCATTTTGGACCCTTGGATGTAAAGTTTGAAGGTGTAATCTTGACCTTTCATTTTGGAGACACATTCAATGGTTAGGATTGCAAGCCAAAAATGATCTAATGGCTCAAATGAAGTCTTCTATCTATAACCTAAACCTAGTAGCTATTTTTAATCCAAACCATTCTTTTAATCAATGGTTAGGATGACTTATAGTGATGGTTATAAAATTTGTCACATTTGGAATGCATGAAGAGGAGGGGGACGTTTGGAGAAGCAAGGAAGAGGGGAGACAACTTTGTGTAGCCTTTTTAGGCCAAAGAAAAAGATAATAACAATAGCCAAGTGTCAAGACCATTTATTATTTTTTCCTATTGATCATTAATGATCATGTTTTTCAAACTTCATTTTCCACTTCTCTCCAATGCATGCTACGGCCATGCATAGTCCTAAAGGCCAAATAATTCATTCTTTTACACTTCACATTATCACACCTTCACTTTTTCACTAAGTTTCAAGAAACCAACCAAAGAAAACTCCATTTCCTCTCCCAAAGAAGACCATTCGGCCAAGCACCCTAACTCTCTCCTCCATCACTCTTTAATTTCATACAACCTATTTTCTTGAATCCTTACCTTATTCTAAACAACTTTCATGTTGAAGACTTTCTCTAAATCTTCCATCTTGAAGGACTTTTACTAAGATCAAGTTCTAGAGTTTTTGTTGGTGAAGTGTAAGGAAACTTCTTTTATTCTTTTCTTTTTCATGTTCTAAACCATGTTTGATCCATGGTTCTTCTTATTCAAGCTTGATATACTAATTTTCTTGTATTTGTTTCATGTTTAAGAACTTGTGTTGGTGGAGATCTTGTTCAAAACACAAAGTAACAAGCTTTTTGGTGGTTTTTCAAGAGGTAAGAGGGAGATCCATCTCACCAACCAAGCATGGTGGTGAGAGATGGTTTTATATTTGATGGATGGTGAATCCATGTGAGGATTCCTATCCCTGGTCATGTAATAATTTATGTGTGTTATGTGCTTTGATTATTTTTGCCTATGCTTGATATGCTTTGCATGATTTACTTGTGTATGCATGCTTAGTATGATTTTTATTTGTTTATATGGTATGCTTATAATATGCATGATGATATATGTTGAATATATTATGATGGATGTATGTTGAAATAAGCAAAATTTTGGCTCCAAAGGCCTTGGAGGAGGTCACAATTTTGAACTCCCAAGACTAAAGTTATTATTGAAATTTTTTAAGAACTATGGAGTTAATTTTTAGTCCTTGAACTAAAGTAAATTTCGGTTAAGACATCAACCAATTTGGTGTTCACAAAATTATATTTTCATGAATGATAAAAATTGAATGATTAGAGAAGTAAAGAAAATAAACAAAAGGGTTTGTTTTGTAAAAAGAATGCACACAGTTTTAGGAGTTGTGTTTTCATGAATTTATTTTGTTTAGAAACAAGAATGGAATTTATTTAAGTTAGCAGAAAAATATTTCATGGTTCCAATGACCATCTATAAGGTTTTGATAATTTTAGAAAAATGTTTTGATGTTATAAAATATAAGAATTTTCAAATAAGGATATTGGAAAGGGAACTAAAGTGTTATCAAGTGGAATTTTCATAAATAAAAGAAAAGAGAGATTGAAAGTGTTGAACTTCAAATTATTTTAAAGAGAATTAATTTTTAAAAGTGATTTAGAAATATAAAAGAAAACGTTTGTAACTTAAATTTTACTAACATAGAATTTATTTATTGCGTTTTGGAAAACGTTAGGAAATTTAAAATTAGAAACAATAATTAAATCAACTAAATGTGATTTTGTAAAATTAAATCAATAAAAAGTGATTTTGAGAAAATATATTACGGAAAAGAATTTTTGACTAAGAATAGGAAGAAAATAAGTAAGAAATTATATTATTGTAAGAAAAGTCCAAAATAATATTTTTAAAGTTAAGAAATATTTTACTAAGGGTAAGAACGGTGAAAAACGATTTATGTAACTCAAAAACGTAATTTTTAAGTTATACGATTTGAAAAACGTTAAAATGTTTCTACGCGAGTTTTAAAGCGTTTAAATATTTTACACGATCGAAATGTTGTAGAAAATATCGCTAGGCGATTTAAAAATGAAAGAATATTTTTACACATTTTAATACAGTAGAAAATTGTTACGCGATTTTTAAACATAACAGAAATATTACAAATCATTGTTTACATAATAAAATATTACGTAAATATTTTGCGAATGAGAAAAACATGGTAATGTGATTTTGCTGTTAATATACAGTAAACTTTACAATTAAAAATCAGTATATGAATATTGTACAAGAAATTGAAAAGTTTGTCTGCAATTGGCGTTAATATACGAACGTAAAATAGTATTTGAACCTGGTATGAGAAATTATGTGATTTACCTTTGGTTGGTAATTAGTGCATTACATATGCATTGAAAATGGTCTGATGGACTGTATATGGCTAATTGCCTAGGAGAAACGTACACCTCTTGAGTGGGTGCGATACACGTAGTGTAGGTCACTCGTTGACCTTGGGGGCATCAGGGTGCGGGTTGCTCACAATGGACAGTTGGTAGCTCTTCTGTACCATGCGTTAGACCGATGCAACACACCGATGATCCGGACCGAGATACTATTCTTAATCGAGATCTGATAAAGACTGTCGTGTATGTGCTAGATGTGCAAGATATAATTACAGCACTTGGTCTGAGGCACGTGGTACCGACAGATCTTTTCGATCAATTTCTCCGACCTGAGTTTAGCTCCATGGAGTAGGAAATCGAGTCTATGTGTTCAGGCATTAACATAAATGCTCACATCTGTGAATTATAATAGTTGTGAAATATTGATTATGACAATTGTACTTTTTAAAATATGTGCTTAGTGTAGATGGCATTTTCCTGTAATTATTAAATGTTAATTTTGATTGTTAATATGTTGATGCCATATTTGTAATATGATGTGTCTATATGGTATGCTGTTATGTTATCTCTATGCTACCATGTTGGTATTGGCGTAGGTGATCTCACCTCTTTGTATGTATATTTGTATATTGTATTTATAATTGGCTGAGGACGTTGAGAAAGAAATAGTACAAGAAGGAGAAGAAGAACTACTTCTCACGTCTGGGAACGCAGAATTTTGAGAAGATGGAGATACCCAGCTTTCTAGGTTACGTGACATTATAGTTTCGTGGAGGTTCAGAGGCATGGCATGTCCATTTAGATCGACAGTGTATATTTTATATAGAGGACCTGAACATTACTTATAGTAGGCTTTATCAAGGGAACCCCTACTTTAGTGTCAATATTTATGTACAGTTAGAGTTTCCACTATCCATTAGGCAGTACTGGGGAGCTTACTACCATACTCCTAGTGCGATAAGTATCGTGTCGTCTGCGCGGACACCTGTCCGTAGAGCTTGACGTAATAACGGATTCCTATCTGCTGAGGAATCTGAGGAGGACCCATCTGAGGGTTTTGTTGTTTAGTCAGACTTGGGCAATATGTGAGTCTTTATGTTTAATTACTTTGAGAACTTGGTCTGTATATAAATAATCCTGACAAAACTTCCGTTATGTATAATGATGTAAATTATGTGTGATGATGTATAACATTTTTTATTTCCGCTAAGTTTATTTTATTGCTAACAAAGAAAAAAGAAAAAAAAATTACAACTTGTATTTTTATTATAACATCACTTTTCATGATCTTGAGGGTATTTGGGTAATTAAGTAACATAAATGTGGCACCCTACGGCGGGTGTTACATAGGACCCACCTTGTTAAATATTGATTGGTGTCAATATTGTATATTAATCAGTAAAGAAAAAATTTTGAAACCCACCTTTTATAACTCAAACCTTTTATGAACTTCTTTTCAGATTATGACTTGGGAGTCAGACATGTGATGCCCTAAGGAGGGTGTTACATTAGTTGGTATCAGAGCACGGTTTGAGTCTTTTGGGGTTTGTGGTTAGGTCTATTTTGCTTGTGTTGTGTTCTCTGTGTGTTTGATTTCTGAAGGAAACAATGTTATTTGAAATGGTTACATCTGGTTTCCATTGTATTTTGATTCGTGTATCTTTGAAGAAAGGACGATGGCTCATGATAGATCGCGTGTGGAAGTGAGACGTAATGATGGTGATATGATGGCAACTTTGGAAGTGATACGAAAAGCGACTGATGTAATTATACAGCAAACTCAGAAGACTGTTCAGCGGCAAGAATTAATAGCTGAAGCTAAGATTTTGTTAGAGTTGAATCAATTTCAGGATGAGAGACCCTGTAACGTTGGACCATATTGGTTACAAAGAAGGAGAAATCGTAAGATCAAGCGATTCCAGCATAAAACGTACTCGAAATCTCCGGGAAGTCAACGGCAACAGCAATCTTTTGGAGGAAGTACTAGTAGTAGCAGGTTTGGTCTAACTGCGACATCTGCACCAAAATGTCGGAAGTGTGGGAAAGATCATCTAATAAAGGATTGTACGTTCAAGGAAAAAATTTGTTTCAAGTGCGGAAAGCTTGGATACATTTTTAGAGATTGTGTTCCATCAAAGACAAAGTTATCCATTAGTAATAAACGTGCTTCGATATCTCAAGTAGGATGGAGCGTTGATTCTCCAAGTGGAGCAAAAGTACTCCAGACTGAAGACCTAAGTAAAGAAGATTTTGTCACAGAAAGTGATCCTTTGATTGTACTGTATAATTCAGGAGGTAACCCATTTCTCTATAGCATATGATTGAGTAGATCAATTATATGTTGGTGCTCTCTGTGTCTTCATGATCTTCTGAATTCTTTACTTCTATTTCTATAACTAGCCTATTGTTGTTATGAATCAAATTTTTGTGTTAGTTTGATCTGTTTCATAAATAGATATGATCTTTGAAACGGACTGGTTATTTTCCAACCATATCCGATAAGATTGTCTCAATAAAATGTTAGTATCCCAGAAAATTCGTTCTTAAAATCAGGCAATATTAAATTCTTTGTTGGATATGTCTGGTAACATATCATATAGTTTCGTTATTCTTTTTCTTTCTGACCTTCACAATGTTTTTCATGTATCGCAATTTGCAAGAAAGAATATTTTGCAAGAAAGGATATTCCTATCTATATCCATGTCATCGTATCAGAGTGACGCAGCGGAAGCGTAGTGGATCCTTCAAAGGTTGAAACAGTTTTTCAGTGAGAAAAATCAAACACAGTAATGGGAATATTGAGATATTTTCTAAGATTGTAGGACTTCTTACCTAGCTTACTAGAAGGAAATAAGCGTTCGTATAGACTGATGCATATAAGAAAAATTTTTAGGAATTGAAATATGTTTGAAGTACTTCTCTAGTATTAGTTTTGTCTAATTCCAGTGAACCATTAGTGGTGAACAGTGATGTATTATATCGAAGTTCAAGATATGTGCATAGAAGAGTTGTAGGGTATGCTTTTAGGAAATTGAAGTCACTTGAGAAAAGTTTTTCTATGCAAGAATGGAAGTTGATAGATGCTGAGTTTATATTAGAAGTATGGATATACTTTCTTTATGGAGTAAAATTTAACATCTTCAGTAATTATAGGAATCTGAGATATTTGTTTGATCAAGAGAAATTGAATGAGAAACAAAGAGATTTCATTGGTTAGAATCATTTGGAACAATATGAGTGAAGATGTAATATGGGAACTGGAAAACAAGATAAAAGAGCAATATCTATATTTATTCTGAGGATGTGAAATCAGATTTATCAAATTTTGAGGACGAAATTTCTTTTTAGAGGGGGAGTATTGTAACACCCCAAAATTCTTTATCTCTTAACCAATAATTTTGACAGTTAACAGAATTTTACTGTTTAGTAATTTCTGGATACTGTAAAATTATTTTGATTATTCCATCAGTGTGTTTGATCGTTTTGAGTGATTTACTCCGTGTCAGGAAAATAAAAATTTTGGGCCAAGGAAAACTTTACGTAATTTAATTTTTACCGTTAGGTTTTAACTATTTTACGTAATCTAATTTGATATTTGTGCGTTTTCTAATTTTTGTGATTTTATGGGTGATTATGAAATTTTTATGATACTCTGACCATTTTTGGACTATTTGTGGGTCCCAATGGTTCTACGTGGGCCCTGGGATGAGTCCCAAAACGTGAAAATTTTTCTACGCATAGAAAAATTTGTACCATTGAGATGGAGACGGGGGATCTTACTAAACTTGAATCCAGAAACAGTTTTAGAAAATTTCTTGTACTTTGTTTTGTACTATATTTAATTTATCAGACGATAAAAATACAGTAAATATAATTTTTGTGGGGTTTAGCAGATAAAAATAAATATTATACTGTTAAGTCCACAATTAGTGGTTATGATAATTTTTTATGGACCAATAGGAAGCAAGTCCAATATTTAAGACTTTGATATCAACCGTTGATTTAATCAACGGTGTAGGATAAGTCTAATATAATGGCTATGACCATTTACAACTATTGGATTTAGAATTGATCAAGGGTGGAGATTTGGTCTTGCAAAGTGGCTAGGACCATTTGTGACCGTTGGATTTGAATCTAATCAATGGTGGAGATGGATCAATTATGACCATTGGATTTGGATTTAATCAATGGTGGAGGTTTAGTCATCAAAAATGGCTATGACTAATTATAACCCTTGGATTAAAAGTAGAAGGAGTAATCTTGACCCTTCATTTTGGAGATGCATCTAATGGCTTAGATTTCAAGAAGGAAAAATCTAATGGCCTAGATTTAGTCTTCTAAATCAAAAGTCTACCTAAATCCTAACCATTGAATAAATCAATGGCCTAAAATGCTTTAAATGGTGGCTTGAAAAAGATGACAACATTATTGCATGCAAAAAGGAGGGGGGACGGTTTTGTGTTGTATTTGGAGCTGAAGGAAAAGTTGAAATGCCATTATTAGTTGCTTTAGTCAATTATGCACCATTATTGATTTTTGGCACTCTTAGAAGAATGCATGTAGAGGGGGGGGGACAGTTTTTGAGTTGTTTATGAGCTAAAGAAAAACTTTATGACCATTATTACTTGTCATGGTCAATATTACATCATTCTTGACCATTATTGCTTTGTTTGCATCCTTGGGAGATTGCTTGGAGGGGGGGACGGTTTTGGTGTTGCTTAAGGCCATAGGAAAAAGTTTGAAGGCCATTATGAGTTATCTTGATTTGTCTTTATCATTCATTGATTTTCCTAAAGCAAGACTTAGCAAAAATATTCTCTTCTTTCTCTCCAAGTGAAGCTACGGCCATGCACCCTAAAGGAGACCAAAGAATTCATTTCCATACTCCATATTATTACATCTTCATATTTTCATTCAAGTATCAAGAAGCAAAACAAAAGAAAACTCCATTTCTCTCCCTAAACACACTATTCGTCCATATCACTCAAAACCACCATCCAATCTCTTTTAATTTCATCCAACCATAGATCTTGAATCTACATGATATTCTAAACAACTTTCATGTTGAAGATTTCCTCTAAATCATTCATCTTCATGGACTTTCTTCAAGATCCATGTGATGGAGTATTTGTGGTGAAGTGTAAGGAAACTTCATTTCTTCTTTCTTTTTCATGATCTAAACCATGTTTGATCCATGGTTCCTCTTAATCAAGCTTAGTATACTAATTTTTATGTATTTTGTTTTGTATTTAAGAAGCCCTTGGTGGTGAAGCACTTGGAAAGAGAAGCAAAACAAGGAGCTTTTCAAGATCTTCAAGAGGTAAGAGGGAGATCCATCTCACCAACCAAGTATGGTGGTGAGAGATGGTCTTATATTTGATGGATGGTGAATCCATGTGAGGATTCATATCCATGGTCAAGTAATTATTTGTGGGTGTTTATGTGTTTGATTTATTTGATCATGCTTTGTATGATTTGCATGATTTATTGCTTTTGATTATGGCATGCTTATGGTAGCTTATGGTATATATGATGAAATATGTATGTGTATGTCATGATGTGATGATGGAAAGGAAATCAATTTTTGGCTCCAATGGCCAAAGGAAGGGGCTACGGTTTTGATGCCCTTGATTAGAGTTTATGTTGAAATTTTTCAAGAACAAGGGAATTGATTTTTGGGTCCCTAGAACATGGTAAATTTCAGCCAAGACACCTCTAAATAGGTGTTCACAAATTAATATTTTCATAAAGGATGAAAATGGATGATTTGAAGAATACGCAAAATAAACAAAGGGTTTGTTTTTCAAGAGAACAAGAACACGGTTTTAAAGGGATTTTTATTCATTTATTTTGTGTAAAAGGTTTCTAAGTATTTATTAAACTTGATTTCAAAAAACGAAATGGACAAACATTGATTTTAAAGATTTACAAAGAAAGTGAAAAGGGATTTGCAAAGAAAGTGAAAAAGGATTTGTAAAGAAAGTAAAAATGAATTTGAACAAATGGGTTTGGTTTTTTATGACCATCAGTATTTCGGTTTTGAAAACAAAGATTTTAATGGTTTTGTTTGTGTGAAAACAGAAATGATAAATAATTGAGTTAGAAGGAAAAAATGTTTGATGGCTTTAATGGCCAAATACCCTACGATTTTGAAAAACTGGTTATGCTTAAATTTTTATGGAACAAAATGATATTTTAAAAAACGAAGTGTTTTGTTACTCGAAAGATTTGACAGTTTTCAATGAACACGTTCACAGTTTTTGTTAAAGAATTTTTAATGGTTTTGTTTGTGTAAAACCATATCAATTTAGAAGGAAAAATATTTGATGGTTTCAATAGTCATGTCCACGTTTTTTAGGGCTTGTAATGCCTTGATTTTTATGAACAAAGTGATTTTCAAAGTGGAAATGTAACTTGATTTAATACAAGAATTTGGAAAGAGAATCAGAACATTTTAATCACTTAAGAAATCGAGTTTTGTAAACGAAAAACAAGGAAAAGTTAAAAATGTTTTCGAACTTCAATTTATTTTGAAGAAGGTTGTGTTTGGAAATGTGATCAGCGATGTCGCACTCGCCTCAAAATAGACTAGGATTTATGGAATGTAGCATAGTGCATAACCTAGGTCATCTCTCTCCCAAGGACCAATTCGGATTTCTCAAGCATATTAGAAATTATCAATAAGTAGGGGGTTTTGTTCATTGCAATAACAGAAAACGAATTTAAATTGAGAAAATTCAATTAAGGAAACACCAATCCAAGGTCTTCAATTCAAGTGGCAGAATCAATCATTGTTCAAGAGAATTTCTGTTGTTTACACCTCTGTTAATCCGAAATCAACTAGATAATCACCCAGCAATTTATCAATTCAAACAGAATCACAATTGCAATTCTTGATTAAGATTGATTTAGGAACAAATTTAGATTAACATAGATTATCAATCGATGATCTATTCTCCCTTAGATTCAGATTAATCAACCCTAATTCTAACTTCAATTTTGAAATTCCAATCAGAATTCAATTGAAGAAGGAGAAGAGGGAAGAACACAACAGAATTTATAATCAAACAAGAGAACTCAAAATTCTAACCACCATCATTAAATGCCTTGGATTGATTGGAGCTTTAGCCTTCCATGGCCATCACGAAAATTGCAGAGAAGAGAGTAAAACGAAAAAATAGAGAGAATAGAGAAAAAGGGTTTATGTAAATGCTTTTGTAACTGAATCACAACCAAATCAAAAAGCTCCATTCGAAATCTGCCTCAACCTATTTGTAACTGAAAGTTCTTATGTAATTCCTAATCTACCCCTGGTCCAAACTGTAGCCCTCTGAATAAGCTTTTCAGAGACATATCATTTGCCTTAATTGGGCTTAAATTGAGGGAGATAGGCCCAAATCATTGAGGAAAGGTCCAAGCATTGTGACAGCAACAGCATCCTGACTTTGAGGCCCAATTTCGCCTTGAATCCAGCTGAATTAGAAAAATTTCATTAGACACCAGATTGTAGATCTTCATCTCAGCTTTCAGGGGACTCCAAGATCATCCAAATACAATATTTGTAGCCCAAGTTATGGCCTGTACAAGACAGAAAGGTCAAAATGAGTTAAAATCTGAAAATTAATGAAGTTTTTACAATTAAGCTCAATGAAAACCAATCATCTACAAACATAATATTGGACACAATTAACATCAATTAAGCCAAATATGAAGCAATAATGAATGGCTCAAAATTGATTGATCAAAATCCCCCACACTTGAACCTTTGCACTCCTGGGCAACATTCAAAATTTGAACCACAAAAGCAACATGCCTTCCAATGAATTGCAAGAATGCAAGGTAGTGATCAAGATTCAAACATCCAAAGTATCAAGGAATCAAGACAAACATGAATATATCTCTCAACATCTCAAGCAAGCAAGAAGACAACTCGAATCAAATGATGAACCAAAAGTGATAAGATCCTCACTAGGCATACTCTACTCTCAAGTGTTTAGGATTGTATTTACACTCAAGGCACCCAAGAAAGCAAGTACTACCATAAGCTTGACAAGTCTCTAATTTCCACCACTTGAAACACATGCAAATAAAGATCAAAAGGACTTTATTCAAGGTTGTAATGGGGCCAAGGTAAGGGAAGGAACAATATGGATATGACAAGTTAAGCACCCAAGAGAATAAAAGAGCAATGAGGAGGAACTCAAATGACAAGTAATGCACATTCTCTTACTTTGATCACCTTTCCTTTTGCTTTTACAACCTTTCTTGAACCCCTTTTTTTTTTCTTCTTCTTTTTCTACTTCTTCTTTTTATTTCAATTTTCAATTTTATTTTTTTTTCATTTTTTTTTAATAATAATAATAATAACCTTGCAAACATGCACATCAATTTGTATAACCACACCACTCAAACTATCAACTGCCTACAAGCCAAAAGAGCTCCTCAAATGAAATAAACCAATGCTCTCCCATTCCCTAAGGTACGGTAAAATCATGGTTTTTCACAAAGGCATAAAATGAGCTAAAGCAAAGAATAGGCAATTAGGCTCAAAGGGGGTAATCAAAGGAAAATGATGCAAGGTTGGCTATTTGGCCAAAGTAGCTAAACAAAGAAAGAAGGCCTCAATCATCTCAATACATGCATGTGAACAAGAAGCTTCAAAAAGAATCAAGTCAAGTTCTAGAGCACCAACAATCATGAGTGAAATCACACAAGAAAGAAAAGAGAATGGCATAATGCAATCCATCCATGTATAAGGTCCAAAATCTCACCAAGGACAAGCCTATCACAATTGATGCAACACTTTAATTCTCAATGCCAGCTTGCTATACCAAAAATGCAAGAAAAGTATTCACATCATGTCATGAAACCTCTAACTAAGAATGATGAAATGGTTCACAACCTGTACAAACTAAGATATTCAATGAAAGGCATGCAAAATATCAAAATGGAAACAAAAAAAAAAAGAATTAAAACAGAATTAAAAACAGCAAGCAGAAAAATAGAAAATCAGCAAAACAGAAAATTCTGCAGAAACAGAAAACAGAACAGCAGAAAAATAGCAGCAGCAGAAAAATAGCAAAATTTCCCTCCCCCACACTTAAATCATACATTGTCCTCAATGAAACAAAGCAAAAGACAAGAAGACATGTGTAATAAAAGAGTAAGGGAAGAGAACACCCTCATCATGGTGGGAAAATTTGCACTTGGGGGAAGGTGGGCTTTGCCAAAGAGAGCTCCTCTACAGATGCTTGGGCTTGCGGGGCTTGTGGGGCTCTCAAGAAAGGGCTTAAGACAGGTGGCCATTAACCTTGAAACTCTTGTTGGTGGCTTCATTCGAAATCTCCACTGCACCATAAGGAAAGATGCTAGTGACAACAAAAGGACCATCCCACCTAGAACGGAGCTTACCGGGCATGAGTTTAAGGCGAGAGTTGAACAAAAGCACCTTTTGGCCAATGGAGAACTCCTTTCTAGAAATCATCTTATCATGGAAATGCTTGGTCTTTTCCTTATAGATCCTGGAATTCTCATAAGCCTCCAAGCGAAGTTCTTCCAGCTGTTGCAATTGAAGCTTCCTCTCTGAACTTGCTTGGTCAAATGCTAAGTTACAACTCTTCACTGCCCAGTATGCACGATGCTCTATCTCCACCGGAAGGTGGCATGGTTTACCAAAGACAACCCTGAAAGGAGACATCCCTATAGGTGTCTTGTAAGCGGTACGATGAGCCCAAAGAGCATCTTCTAACCGGTGGCTCCAATCTTTCCTATTCGGCTGCACCATCTTCTCCAGAATCTGCTTGATCTCTCTATTAGAAATCTCGGCCTGCCCGTTAGTTTGGGGATGATATGCAGTAGACACTCTATGCACAACCCCATACTTCCGAAACAAAGCCTCCAAAGTCCGATTACAGAAATGAGTCCCTTGGTCACTAATGATAGCTCGGGGCACTCCAAACCTGCAAAATATGTTAGACCTGACAAAATCCACAACAACTCGAGCATCATTAGTCCTGGTGGCCTTAGCTTCCACCCACTTAGAAACATAATCAACTGCAAGTACAATATATGAAAAACCAAAAGAAATAGGGAAAGGGCCCATAAAATCGATACCCCAAACATCAAAAACCTCGCAAAACAGAATGGGCTGCTGGGGCATCTCCTGCCTCCGAGTAATGGCCACTCCTGCTCTCTGGCACTGCTCACAAGTACTGAAAACCTGATATGCATCTCTGAAAATGGTAGGCCAATAGAATCCGAGAATCCAACACCTTCCTAGTCGTCCGCTGTGGTCCAAAGTGTCCTCCTACTAGAGAGGCATGATAGAAGTGAAGAACCGATCGGATCTCATGGTCGGTATGCATCTGCGAATCACCCGGTCACTACAAAATTTCCACAAATATGGATCATCCCACCATAATATTTAGCATCACTCCTAAGTTTAGCTTGTCGTGATCTAGATGCATGAGGAGGAAAAACAGATGCAACTATGAAATTAACTAGATCAAAAAACCAAGGAGAAAGTGTGGTATCATGCACCTGCATGAGTTTGCTCATCTGGGAAGTCATCTCTGATAGGAGAAGGGTCAACAACTCCTTCTATTCTGCTCAAATGATCCGCCACCAAATTCTCTGTGCCACTCCTATCTCTAATCTCCAAATCAAACTCCTGGAGAAGCAGAATCCATCTAATCAATCTCGGCTTCGATTCTGCCTTTTTCAACAAGAATTTTAATGCTTTGCATGATCAGTCAAAAGACAACCACTCTAGAGCCAAGTAGATATGATCTAAACTTATCAAGTGCAAATACAATAGCAAGCAACTCTTTCTCAGTGGTAGTATAGTTAGCCTGTGCAGCATCTAAAGTCCGAGAAGCATATGAAATGACATGAGGTTGTCTGCCAACTCTCTATGCAAGGATAGCTCCCAATGCATAGTTAGATGCGTCACACATGAGTTCAAAAGGAAGTGTCCACTCGGTGGCTGAATGATGGGAGTGGTGGTCGAGCTCTCTTTGAGGCAATCAAAAGCCTCTCTCGCACTGTCATCAAAATCAAAAACAACTTCTTTCTGCAACAAGTTGGACAGTGGAAGGGCCTTTTTGCTAAAGTCTTTAATGAACCGCCTGTAGAAACCTGCATGGCCAAGAAAAGAACGAACCTCTCGCACGCAAGAGGGGTAAGGTAACTGGGAAATAACATTAATTTTAGCAGGATCTACTTCTATACCCTTCTGAGATATGATATGGCCTAAGACTATGCCTTGTTCTACCATAAAATGACATTTCTCATAATTAAGAACAAGGTTAGTCTCAATGCACCTATGCAAAACTCTATCCAAACTGTCCAAGCATGCATCAAAAGAGGAACCATAAACAGTAAAATCATCCATAAACACCTCAATGCAATCCTCTAAAAAATCTGTAAAGATACTCACCATGCATCGCTGGAAGGTACCAGGAGCATTGCACAAGCCGAAAGGCATCCTCCTGTAGGCAAAAGTGCCAAAAGGGCAAGTGAAGGTGGTCTTCTCCTGGTCCTCTGGTGCTATATGGATCTGGAAGTATCCAGAAAAGCCATCAAGAAAGCAATAGAAAGACTTTCCAGCTAGGTGCTCAAGCATCTGATCGATAAAGGGCAGAGGAAAATGGTCCTTCCTTGTCGCTTGGTTCAGCCGCCTGTAATCGATACAAACTCTCCAGCTACTCTGCACTCTAGTAGGAATCAGCTCATCTTGATCATTCTTCACTACTGTGATTCCTGATTTTTTTGGAACCACTTGAACTGGACTCACCCAAGCACTATCTGAGATAGGATAGATGATGCCTGCTTGCAAAAGCTTGGTCACCTCTTTCTTCACCACATCCAGGATCAAGGGGTTGAGTCGCCTCTGTGGTTGTCTCACTGGTTTAGCACCATCCTCAAGTAGTATCCTGTGCATGCACATAGAAGGACTAATGCCAGGAAGGTCAGCCAAGGTCCAGCCAATAGCCTTCTTATGCTTCCTCAGTATTTGCAGCAGCTTCTCCTCCTGGTCAGCATGGAGGGCAGTGGAAATGATAACCGGAAGCTTCTGATCCTCCTCTAAGTATGCATACTTAAGGTGCTCTAGGAGTGGCTTAAGCTCCAGTGTAGGTGGCTGCACCACAGATGGGAGTATCTTGGTGGAAGTAGCTGTGTTTACAGCCTGCAATTCAACGAAATCTGATTCAGAGGTATTTGCTGTAATCAAACTGCTACATTCTGACTTCCTCAAATTTTCAGCTGCAACACCATTTAACTGTTCAGACTCCACACAATCTGTATCAGAATCACCATGTAAACAAGATGCAATCTCAGCACAAACACTACACATTTACGTAACAAGACAAGCATCACATGTGTAGGTATCAACAAAATCGAAAAAGAATGGAAGATCTTCAACAGAGCTCGAAAAAGCTATCATCAACTATATCGGCCAAAGAAATCTATATGGAAGACGAATGTTCTTCCATTGGGTGCTTCATGGCATCCAAGATATTAAATCGAACCACATTATCTCCAAACTCCATGGAAAGAGTGCCTGCATGGACATCAATTTTGGTTCTGACAGTTTTGAGGAATGGTTTACCAAGAATGATGGGGGCTCTACAGGATTCGATTCTCCATCCATATCCAGAATGTAGAAGTCTGCAGGGAAGATCAGGTCATTAACTCTAACAAGAACATCCTCAATGAGTCCAAAAAGGTATGCATTACTCCTATTTGCCAACTGAATGATGACTCCTGTATTCTGTAGAGGTCCAAGGGCAAGAGATTGAAACACAGACATTGGCATAACATTAATTGAAGCACCTAAATCCAACATGGCATTTTCGAATTTGCTACTGCCTATGGTGCATGGAATAGTAAAAATTCCTGGATCCTTGCATTTTTGAGGCATTGTAGGCTGTATAAGTGCAGACACATTTCTTCCCATGCTGATCTTCTCATTTCCCTTGAGTCTCCTTCTATGAGTACACAAATCCTTAAGAAACTTGGCATATCTTGGAATTTGCTTGATTGCTTCAATGAGAGGAATGTTCACCTCAACCTTCCTAAATGTCTCCAAGATCTCCCTATCTGTATCAGTCTCATGAGTCTTCTTAAGTGCACAACTCTCTCGAGGGAATGGTAGTGGGATGGACTTTCAAGCGGAACTACGGGAATAGGAGCGAGGATCGGTTTTCTTATCTTTGCTTTGCTACATGGAATTTCTCGGTATGGCTTGCTTCTCCTTATCTAATTCTTCAACGGTCTTACCGGATCTTAGAGTGATGGCACTCACATTTCTTGGATTCACCACGGTTTGTGCGGGAAGCTTATCGAATCTTGGGACCGTAATTGGTTCATAGAACTTGCAAGTTGTCCAATCCGATTCTCCAAATTCTGAATGGTAGCTTCGTCCCTCTGCTGGAACTGCAGTTGTTCACCGCCATCTGTTTCATCAATTCCTCCAAGGTTGGCTCGGATTTAGGAGGAGGGGCATTATTTTGCTGCTGCATGAAAGGTGGTGGTATGGTCTGCCGGGTCTGTAGTGGACCGGAAGGGAGGTTCTTCTTCTTTGGAAGGGAAAGCTATTTTCTGCTTGCCTAAATTGAGTAGGGCGGTGTGTGTAGAGTTATTCCCCACCTCGATTTGGATGATTTCTCCACTGGGTTATATCTGTTGGAAGACAGATCATAACTCTTGTTGTTGTTCTTCTTGAGGCCTATTATTGTAGATGTTTGCTTTGTATAGGCACAGGGGGGTGCCATCGGTATCAACCTCTTGCGGTGTAGGACGGAATCGTGGAATGATCGCCAGAAATACAAATGCCACACACTGCGGCGGGAGCTACTTTGCAGCAGTTGTTGATGTTGAGTCACGACCAATTGCCTCACCAAGGAAGCAAGGTCATCAATTTTGCTTTCCAATTTCTGTGATCTGCGGCATAAGTTGCCTCAATTTCGTGGACACCTTTACTTAATGCCACCGAGTTACTTCGGTACCAAACCGTTGGGAGTTAGTGGCCATATTCTCAATCGGTGCCCTTGCAGCCACACGGAGTCTTGTCTACCAATGCCCTCCACTAGCAAGATCAATCATGCTCCTATCCATAGGCAAAGAAACCTTCATAAAAATACTTGGATTAGTAGCTGATCACTAATCTGATGGTGAGACAGACTAGCACACATCTTCTTGAATCTTTCCCAGTATTCAGATAATGGTTCTCTGTCAAACTGCCTGATGCCACATATCTCTTTTCGGATTGAGGCAGCCCTTGATGCAGGAAAGAATTTCTCCAAAAACAGCCTCTTAAGATCATTCCAACTATTCACAGATCTCGGATGCAGGTAGTACAGCCAATCCTTAGCAGCATCCTGTAATGAGAAAGGGAATGCTCTAAGTTTGATATGATCCTCTGAGATGCCTTGAGGCTTTATGGTAGAACACACAATGTGGAACTCCTTGAGGTGCTTATGAGGATCTTCTCCTGCATGACCACTGAACTTAGGCAACAAATGAATCAATCCAGATTTAAGTTCAAATGGAACATCAACATCAGGATATTGAATGCATAAAGACTGGTATGTAACATCAGGAGCAGCTAGCTCCTTAAAGGTTCTGTTATCCATAATCTCAGTATGATCAGCAGAATCAGAATTGAAAGATGGATCAGTGATGAAAGTTCGAATCGAAAATTCGAAGCGAGAATCACTAGTATGGTAACTAAGTGAAGAACCTCTACTTCCTATATGCTCAGCAGATCTGACGAAATCAACTCTATTGAACCTATGCAAGGTATGAAAAGTCCTATCTATCTCAGGATCAAATTGATGCAAAGAACCAGGATTGGACCTAGTCATATAACATGCAAGACTCAAAAATAGCAAAACAGCAAAATGGAGTATCCAACACTAGAAATGCACCAAAATAAATCTATTTGACCTATCAAATGATTTTTAAAAAATATGGGACCACCACACACTTAAAACTACACTAAAATGGAACTCAAAAATGCAATGAAAAATCTTCAAAAAATGAAAAAGTGGCCTAAATGAAGGAATTAGAGCAGGAGAGGGTGTTGCTCATAGCATAGCGGTGAGCCTTGTGGAGAATGCCATTTTCCTTCAACCCACCAATTTTCAGCTCATTCTGAGCATGTTTGGTCACCCAAAAATTACAAAAATGCCATTGTCTCACCTAAAATTGCTCAAAACCCTTACCAAACGATGGAATTTGGCCAAATTATGCAAGAATAATCCTTTTAGGATCCCTTTGCTTAGAATGATGGTTTACCTTTGGCGGCCAAGTTTCAGGTCAAGACTCCATCGCAAGTACAATTCCTGTCTACTAGTGCCTTTTTGGATTCACAAAAATGGGAGCAAAGTGAAACTCAAAAGTGAAAGTGGAGGTGAAACTCAAAAATGAAAATCAAAACTTTCAATTATCAATAATGAAGTATATGGATGGTCAAATGCAGCAAGAGTACATGCAAAAGCCGAATGTGATGCAAGGAAACCAATGGAACAGTAACCGCAGCAAAGTGATGCTCAAATCAGGCTAGCAGCTCAACAGATTATGCAGGAAATTTTGCAGCAATTGAATGTGTAATTTGTGCAACAGAATTATCAACTGTGTTGAGTGAAGCAATGCACATTCACAGGAGTCATCAAATGCAGCAAAACTCAATGGAACAGTAATGAATCCAATGGGAACAGTGAAAACGAAAAATTCAATGAACTGCAGAATGGAGAGCACAGATTTATACCAGAATTGATCAATGATATATTGCAGTGGAAAAACACAATGGAACAACAAAGCAGCGAGATTTGTGCATCACAACCGAATTCTGCAGAATTCTGCAGAATTATGCAGAAGAAATGAAATGAAATGTTTGCGGCAAGACGAGTGCAAGAAGTGAAGTGAATTACGTAGCAGATGAAACAAGAGCCAATGGAACAATAACTGGTGTAATGCAAGAACTTAATGAAGCGAAATCAAGAACCGAATGCAGCAAGAAGATCGAGCGAGAATCGGGACAATAGTAGAAAAAAAATAGCAAAATGCACTTAAGGACTTTCAGCAAAGGTGATCACGAATGCAGAGAAATTAACAATTATTATGAACTCCTAATAAACTTAAGAAACCGAAAATAGGTCCCCGGCAACGGCGCCAAATTTTGATCAGCGATGTCGCACTCGCCTCAAAATAGACTAGGATTTATGGAATGTAGCATAGTGCATAACCTAGGTCATCTCTCTCCCAAGGACCAATTCGGATTTCTCAAGCATATTAGAAATTATCAATAAGTAGGGGGTTTTGTTCATTGCAATAACAGAAAACGAATTTAAATTGAGAAAATTCAATTAAGGAAACACCAATCCAAGGTCTTCAATTCAAGTGGCAGAATCAATCATTGTTCAAGAGAATTTCTGTTGTTTACACCTCTGTTAATCCGAAATCAACTAGATAATCACCCAGCAATTTATCAATTCAAACAGAATCACAATCGCAATTCTTGATTAAGATTGATTTAGGAACAAATTTAGATTAACATAGATTATCAATCGATGATCTATTCTCCCTTAGATTCAGATTAATCAACCCTAATTCTAACTTCAATTTTGAAATTCCAATCAGAATTCAATTGAAGAAGGAGAAGAGGGAAGAACACAACAGAATTTATAATCAAACAAGAGAACTCAAAATTCTAACCACCATCATTAAATGTCTTGGATTGATTGGAGCTTTAGCCTTCCATGGCCATCACGAAAATTGCAGAGAAGAGAGTAAAACGAAAAAATAGAGAGAATAGAGAAAAAGGGTTTCTGTAAATCTGTTTGTAACTGAATCACAACCAAATCAAAAAGCTCCATTCGAAATCTGCCTCAACCTATTTGTAACTGAAAGTTCTTATGTAATTCCTAATCTACCCCTGGCCCAAACTATAGCCCTCTGAATAAGCTTTTCAGAGACATATCATTTGCCTTAATTGGGCTTAAATTGAGGGAGATAGGCCCAAATCATTGAGGAAAGGTCCAAGCATTGTGACAGCAACAGCATCCTGACTTTGAGGCCCAATTTCGCCTTGAATCCAGCTGAATTAGAAAAATTTCATTAGACACCAGATTGTAGATCTTCGTCTCAGCTTTCAGGGGACTCCAAGATCATCCAAATACGACATTTGTAGCCCAAGTTATGGCCTGTACAAGACAGAAAGGTCAAAATGAGTTAAAATCCGAAAATTAATGAAGTTTTTACAATTAAGCTCAATGAAGACCAATCATCTAAAACTCATCTACAAACATAATATTGGACACAATTAACATCAATTAAGCCAAATATGAAGCAATAATGAATGGCTCAAAATTGATTGATCAAAATGATTTGGGAAAAATGAAGAATATAATGGTGTTTTGAAAATTTACTAACGTATAACTGATTTTCGAGTTTTGAAATACGTTAGAAAATGTTAAGTTTTGAAACGTTGATTTATATCAATGGAAAAGTGATTTTTGTGAATTATATTTTGGAAAAGGATTTCTTGAGTAAAGAAATGTGGAAAAAGATTTTCTTGAGTAAGAAAATGTGAAAAATGAAATACAAAGTCATATTATTTTGAGAAAGGTTGAAAAGGAATTTTTGAAGGTTAAGAAATATTTTCTGTAATGAAATTGTGATGAAAAATATTTTACGTATCTTAAAAACGTGATTTTTAAGCTACGCAATTTGAAAAATGTGTTGAAAATGATATTGATCTAAGTCCAAAATAATGTTTGGAATATTGAGGAATATTTTACGTGATTGTAAAATGTTGAAAAATATTTTACGTATCTTAAAAACGATTTAAAATACAGTAAAATATTTCTACGCGATTTGGAATACGTTAAAATATTTCTTCACGATTTGAATTACGTTTAAATATTTTACGTAATTTGAACTACTGTTGAAAAATCAATATGTGATTTAAAAGTGATAGAATATTTTTACGTGATTGTGAAAATGATGAAAATTCGTTATGTGATTTGAAAAGTGCTTTAAATATTTTGAGAATGATGGAAAATGATTTACGCGACTTAAAAGAATGATTTTTAAGTTATGCAATTTTGAAATAGTAGAAAAATACTATGCGATTTGAGAAACGTATATTTTTACGCGATTGAGAAAAACATTGAAAAATTAGTACGTGGATTAAAAGTGCAATAGAAGAGTTGCGGTATTTTGAAAACGTAACAAAAATGTTACTGTATTGTGAAAACGTAACAGAAGTGTTACGGTATTGTGAAAATATAACTAAAACGTTTTGGAATTGTGAAAACATAATAGAAATGTTACACGATTGTGAAAACACGATAAAAGTGTTTTATGACTATAAAAACATAATAACATGATGCTTACTGTTGAACCAGTGTCCATACACTGTATGAGAAAATGACGTGTTTTGCCTGTGATTGGCATTTCGTGCATTTTATATGCATTGGAAAGATATGCCTATGATTGGCATTGGTGCATTATACATGCATTGGAAAAATATGCGTTGAGGCATATGAATTACATTGAACAAATGAAATTGAAAGATTTGGCCCTTGTGGTTGGACTTGCACTGATATATTCGTGCATTGTATAAAGTATAGCTAATAAGCTATTTTGGCCCTTGTGGTTGAAGAGGGAATGAGAATTGATAGTGAAATCTATGATGGATCTTGTGGGCGTCAAGGTGCGGCGGTCGACCAGTGGATATCTGTCTGTGGGCTAAGGCTGGACCATATGCTACTTGGCGATGCAGTCCGTTGCAATACATTGACGATACCCGACAAGAACACGATTCTTTTCAACGACTGGGAAATTGTCTGTGGGCTTAGGCTGGGCAATTAACTAGAGCATTCTTCTCGAAATTGTGAATACCTCTATGGAGTTGTTTTTGAAAAACTGAGTCGATGTGCACATGCATGAATCTAAACATTTATATCTGTATGATATATTAATTGAGGAATATTGGCTATGACAACTGTTTTGAATACTTGGATTGATATATGATTGGATAATGATAGTTGATTAATATTGAATATATTATTGGAAGTCTGGTATAATATCCTTGTATGATATTACTGTTTGTGTTATCTCTATGCTGCCATGTTGGTATTGGTGTAGGTGATCTCACCTCTTTATTATGTTGTCTTACTGTGTCTATATTGTTAAAATTAAACAGTAGAAGGAATGAGTTGTCTTAGATATACCGGGAGGTAGATATTCTGAGTTCGGAGACAACATCTAAGGATGACTATTCCAGAGTCGATAGCGTGCAGTGTTGACAAGGAACAGATGTCTGATGCATCAAGAGGAATACAAAAAGAAATAAGTATGTTAAGTTTTCTCGTTAGTGTTGTACCGTGTTATTAAGTAGGACCCGTCATAGGGTTTGCTACTGTTAAAAAAGAAAAAAGAGTCTATTAGTTTTATATTTCTCTTTAAATTGTTAAATATTGATTGGTGTCAATATTATACATTAATCAGTAAAGAAAAAATTTTGAAACCCACCTTTTATAACTCAAACCTTTTATGAACTTCTTTTCAGATTATGAGTTGGGAGTCAGACATGTGATGCCCTAAGGAGGGTGTTACAAATACAACCACTGAAGGAAAAAAAACATACTTTATATATAGTACATCTGTCTTTAACATAAGGTACTGATAAGATAACACTAAACATAGTATTTATATATTCAAATAAAATACAGTGGGAACAAAACACTAAAGGGGAAGAGTAGTAATCCTTGGGATAGATACTACTAACAGACAAAACCGCAACCCCATATACATATGACGCTCGGCGTCCCAGTCGACACGTCAGGCATCAATGCCCTCACGCAGCTGCACTAGTACGTAACTGAAGAAATCTTATCTAGGCGCCCAATCCAATCAGCAAAAGTATGATCCCTCTTCATTATCCTCACGATCTTTTATCAAATATAAATATAAAACAGAAATACAGAAATACAGGAAAGAGGTGAGACACCCATCTTTCATTACCATTATGGCAGTAAGAAAACAACACGGCGCAAAATGCCCACATAGTAATACAGTTCATATATTCATTAATAGTAACAGTAGAATTTATTGTAAAGCAGTATGATTATAAGCAATAGTAAGAATCAATAACAACAGGTAGGTCGCCATAATATCTCAAATAATCAGTACAATATCCAGATAATTATAACAGAAATAGAACAGATAATTTCACAGTCACAAGCGTTCATGCTCAACAATTTATGAGACCGACAATGAACTATGCACAATGCATTATGGTACCACAAATCCTACTCCATGGAGCTAGACATCAACATTTTCGGAGTGAATGATCAAGGAGTAATGCCAGTATATCGTTAGCCTTTAAAAATAGTGTGCTTCATCTCATAAAATATTTGCGCAACAATGGCTTATACATGGCACCTCAACAGTTGATCGCGATATAGGACAGTGTCCCGGTCCGGATCGTCAGTGTGTTTGCATCAGTCTACCCCACGACACAGAGGAGCTCTTAACTGTCCATGATGAGGCACTCGCACCCCGACGCCCCCAGGGCCAACAACATATGGCACCTACGCTTAGTCTATTCGCACCCGCACATAGGTGTTATTCAAACTCCTAGGCACATCGCCTTTACAACAATGTCCAACAAACAACACATATGCATGACAATGCAATGTCTAATCATGTATGTTTATCAACTTAAATATGTCCCACAGATAATACATATGCATGACGACACAATGTCCAATCATGTATGTTCATCAATGATGCATTCATCATAAGCAATATCACAATGGTATATAATTCATTATCAATGTCAATACATCATATCAAGGATACATTTATCATATTCAATACCACAACGGTATGTAATTCATTATCAATGTCAATACATCATAGTTTCCTTAAGAAATCCATCAATAATTACTTAGCCCCATATAGGGTCTTACATCAATATAGAATCACTTCTCAACGTCAATGTTTGTTCATGGTCCATCGATTATCACCATTCCTTACTAAGGGTTTAATATTTCCAAGAACTTAAGTCTTGATCAATTATGAAAATCCTTAGGTTAACTGACCATTAAAATCGTAGCCTCACAAGCCTTCAAGATTCTAAATTTCTTTCCACATTATGCACAAGTCTCTTGATACCTAATTACTTAGCTTTTATTCCACATGGGATCAATTCAGTTTCTCAAAATCCAAGCCAAACTGTGGCCTCACATTAGGGTAAGAAACCCTCAAAACTTCTATTTTATGTCTTACTCATTTTATAATAAATCACATAGGTTTTGTTTTACACAATTCAATTCCAACCTTAGGAACTTCAAGCCAAGACCGTGGCTTCTCCTTAGTGTGGTAAACTCCCAAATTTACCTTTCATTGGATCTAACATTATTTTTCAATACTTAACCACTTAAGTTTCCCTTAATTCTTATACCAAATTAAATTTTACATCCTTAAGCTCTTATCAAAACCATAACCTCCATCGGTGCTAGGAAAACCTAGATTTTTCATTCATCAATCCCATTATGATCATTAATCCTTTAATGTCTAATTACATAAGTTTTATTACTCACAAATTTAATCCAAACCCTCATTATTATAGATCAAAACCGTGGCACCATCAAATCCTCTATGTTCCAATTTCTTTCCTTTTTATGTATTAGTTTCTTGATATCAATTCACTTAAATTTTTGTTCACCAAAAGTCAATTCAATCCCTTAAAATAGCCCTCAAAACCGTGACCCAATCTTGGTGTAGGAAACCCTCAAAATTTCCATTCATTGATTCCATCATTATCATTCAACATTTAATTACATAGCTTCATTTTATTTGTGTACAAAAATCAATTTACCACCCAAAATCCCCATCAAAACCGTGGCAACATGTTAGGGTAGGAAACTCCAAATTTTCCATTTAACAACCCTAACATGATCAAGCATATTTAACACATCCAATATATACAAAATAACCATTCAAGTATTTATTCAATTCAAGAATACCAAACATGTAAAATCATCAAATAAAGTGAACATACAAAGATGGAATCTTCCATCAACAAGCACACAAAGGTTCCCTCACCACCATTAGTGGTTGAAGTGGCTAATCTCTCTCTTACCTAAGGAAGAATAACGAAAATGACTCCTTCAAGCTCCTTGAAGAATTCGGTTTTGAAGCCTTCAAAACCCTAGAAATTTCCATCATAAAAAATTAACATTAAGCAAGGAAAAGAATGGATCTTTGGTCTCCATTGAGACCCTAGAATACAAAAATGAGGAGAGAAAGGAAGAGAAATGAGAACTTTACCTTCAAGCTTAAAGCTTTGCCTTGGACGACAATGGTGGAAAAGTGGGTTTTCAAAGAAAACCCCTCAAATAGAAGTTGTAGAGAAGGTTGAGGAGAGTGTAGAAATGGTGTTTAAGAAGAGAAAAGTGAAGAGAAAATTCTCCAATGGTGGCTGGAATTTTCGTAGTGAAGAGGAGGAAGAAAAGAGGAAGTAGAAAGAAAATGGAGGTGGAGATGAAAAAATGAAGAAACTTTATAAATAAAGAAGGTAGAGGAGGATGAGGTGAGCATGGAAATGGTCTTGATGAAGGAAAAGATGAAGACCAATGGCCAAGAGGGGCTTCCATTTTCGTAGCTATGTTGGAGGTGTAGAGAGAAGGAGGAGAAAGTGAAGAAGATGAAGATTAGAGAGAGAAAATGGGTGGGAAAGTGAAGATATTTTTATGCGTGTGTTAGGTTAAGTGTGGGAAGCAATTTTGCTTCCCATTTTGCCCATGGGTCCACGGCAAAGAGGGAGTGAGAGAGGGAGAGAGGCTTCTCCAACAAGCCAGGGGTGTCTTGGTCATTTGGTAGTCAAAGCTTCTCAAAGAAGCTTTGAAGAAAGTACACAAATTTGAATTAAAGTGGATTTGATTTAACATAAAGTGGATTGCATTAGGATAAGGTGATAGGGTTCCTAATACATGTTATTATCCAATGGACAATTGCTACAGTTGACAGAAGTCAGTATTAATTATCCAGCGGATAAAATTTACACAACGATTTATCGCTCTGTCAGATAAAATTTCTCAAAAAATATGAAATCTCGTAAATCATGTCCAGCCTCGGGTTTAGTAAGATCCCTCATCGACATTTCCACAGATCAACGTTCTCGACAAAAATATCTCATTTTCCCGGGCCTGCTCAGTTTACACGTAAAACGAGGAATAATATTAAAATATTCAGCGCTTTCAGAAAAATCTAGAAAAATTCACAAAAATCCCAAATATTATAAAATGATCATTTATCATAAAATTATTAATTTTTGAGATGTTATCCCGGCTCCGCTCAGTGTGCACGTAAAATGAGGAATAATATTAAAATATTCCATGCTCTCAGAAAAATACAGAAAAATTCTCAAAAATCACAAATATTATAAAATGACTATTTATCCTAAAATTATTAATTTTCGGGATGTTACACTGAATACAAGACAATAATTAAGGTATCTGTTGAATCAGTTAATATGATGGAAATAAATATGAAAAAATTATTTCCTAGCTAAGGACCTTTGATAAGAATTGTAAAAAATTTTGGAGAAGTAAGAGAGTAAGTTTGGTATTTTTAAGGATATTGAGAAAGAATCAATGAAACAGTTGAGGAACAGTTAAGTGACTCAGAAAATTATGAAATTATATGGAGATGATAAGAAAAATATGGAGAATGAATTTGTATAAAATACTAATTAAGATAAGTATCAGTAAGCTTATTACTTAATCCCTTGGTTTAATTCAATTCGGGACCAAGTAATGAAGCTTAATTGATAAGTAGTAGTATATGAAAAGTTATGGAAAAATGGATTCAAGGACTAAGTTGAGTTCTAAAATTTTTCATAACATTTATGGTAACTTAAAAATTCAAGTTTTAAAGATTAAAGTGTACGTAATAGATTCAAAAGTTTCAGTGTAACATTTTTAACCATTCTTTAGCTTCACCACCACCAGAAAAGTCTAGAGACTTTTCCTACCCTTTTATCTTTCATTTTCCTCATCTTTCACGCATCATTCTCCATCATTTTCTGCGTGAAAACATAACATCAAACAGAGGCAGAAATTAAATCATACGGCCACCTATTTTGCACTTCATTTTTCCATTTTTCATCTTTCTATTTTCACCTATAACCAACCTTGTTAATTAACCTTGTTATTTCTTGCCTCTTCATCATTATTTCTCACGGTGGATAGCTCAAAAGTAGTAAGCAGAAACAACAAGAAACAGTAAGGAAAAACTGAAGAAAATGGAAGGAAATACAAAGAACCAAGGCTAGAGAAATAAGGAGGAAAGCTAAGGGATACTTACCTTTAACTTGTCTTTGTCTTACTATGGTTTATGAATGAAAACTTTGAATTTTTGGTGACCATATAAGCCACGACCAAGTTAGTAAAAGAAATAAGATTTTATTCTTTCAATTGTGCTTCTCTTTATTTTATTCTTGTTGTTGTGTTAATTGTGATGTTGCTGTATTAATATTCTATTATTGCTGTATAATTATTGTGTTGTTGATGTTTTAATACTATTGTTGCTGTATTAATATTCTACTACTGTTGTAAAATTATTTTGTTGTTGCTATTTTAATTTTGTTGTGTTGCTTCTTAATTTTTTTCTCGCTATGCTACTCGTGTTTCTTTGCTATATTTTTTTGTTGTCTTGTTTTGTTGTTGCTACTATTTTGATTATGTTTTTATGCTATTTTTGGTGATATTTTTATGTTGTTTTGGTTTTGTTTTTATGTTCATGTACCAAACCAAAATTAAGTTAGTGTTTAAAGGACTTTAGAGACTATTTTGATCTCTCATGGTGAGGGTAAAAGTGTCATGAAAAGTTCTTTTGATTATTGTAAGTGATTGGAACTAGAATTTACAAGTTTTGCACCCAAACCCTTGATTAAGCATCATATTTTTCTATTAGAGCAAGGAAACCGAGGCTACTAGTTGTGTGGTGCATAACAACATTATCAATTTGTTAGTTTTAATTGTCAGAATATGGATGAAGTTATGTAATGTATATATATGAATTTTATGTGATGTGAAACCATACTTTGATATGGAATCCATTTTGAACTAAGTATGAGTAACTATGTGTTCCATGTGTTCATACTTTGAATAAAATTGTGTATGTGTGTGTTCACACTTTGAATTGTCATCCAAGTGTTTATACTTTGGTTTCACACTTTGATTTTCTAATGGCCATGACTTATCTATAGTAAATTTGTGCTTAATATTGATTATTTAAGATACTAATGTACTTGGATTATTGTATTAAACATTTGGATGTTCAATATTGTCTTTAATGGTTATATATGACCTTTGACTGTTATTTTGGCCATGCTTGGAAAATCCTAGTATTTGGATTCTTGTATTATGCATTTGAATGATTAGTAGAGACCTAATTGGATATATTTACCCTATGATATGTCATTTTGGCCATGTAGGCCAAATTGTTATTTAAGGAGTTATGGTAACTTCTGTATGGTATTTAATGCTTATGTATTTGAATTGTGATATGTAACACCCACCGTAGGGTGTCACATTTATGTTACTTAATTACCAAATTACCTCTTTCATTATAAAATATGCTCTATAACATAAATACTAGTTGTAAAATTTCTTGATATCCATAAGATAATCTTAGCAGAAAATAAAAATATTAAAGCATCATCACAAATAATTTACATCAATTACATTACACAAGTACTGTCAAACTTATTTATATATAGACCATGTTCTCAAAAGTATTTGACATTATTTAAACTACATACTTGCCCAAGTATAAACTAAACAGCAGAACCCTCAATCGGGTCCTCCTCAGACTCCTCAATAGGTAAGAATCCGACTTGACGCGACGTCCTATGAACAGGTGTCTGAGCAGATGACACAATACTAATTTTTGTTGGGACGTAAAACCTACCGCCCCAATATCGTCTAATTGATAGCAAAAATTCAACATGTACATATATAGTTACAGAAAAGAATGAGTCACCATGAAAAATCCTGCTCATGATGACCGTTAACAGTCCCTGATAAATCAATCCCTCCTCATTGGGACTCAACCTCCAAAAACTGTGAACTTTTGTTCTTTGAAACCAATCCATCTTTTCTTTTTCCTTTCCTTTCTAATCACTCAATTTTACCATTCATGAAAATATTAATTTATAGACACCTATTTTGAGGTGTGAGGCCGAAATCCTCATGGTCCTTGGAACCAAAATTTCTTTTCCTTTCCATCATCAAATCATGGCATGCATATACATATTCATAATATATATCACAAGCATGCCATAAACAAAAGCATTAAATCATGTAAATCATATCAAGCATAAGCAAATAATCAAAACACATAAACACCCACAAATAATTACACAACCATGGATATGAATCCTCACATGGATTCACCATCCATCAAATACAAAACCATCTCTCACCACCATACTTGGTTGGTGAGATGGATCTCCCTCTTACCTCTTGAAGAACCTCAGAAGCTCCTTACTTTGCACTTTGCACAAGTTCTCCACCAACAAAAGTTTCTTGAACATAAAACAAACACAAGTTTATTAGTATATTAAGCTTGAATAAGGAAAACCATGGATCAAACATGGCTTAGAACATAAAAAAGAGATAAGAAATGAAGTTTCCTTACACTTCACCTCAAAAACCCTAGAACTTGCTCTTAGAAAAAGTCCTTGAAGATGAAAGATTTAGAACTTGCTCCAAACTACAAAGTGTCTTAGAATGAGGTATAGATTCAAGAAGTATGGTTGTTTGAAATTAAAGAGTGATGGAAGGTGGATTTAGGGTACTTGGCCGAAACTAGCATGGAGAGAAGTAGAGAGAAAATTTTGATGAAGCTTTGGCTTTTTGGAGGAGACAAAGATGATCAAGTATAGCAATAATGTGGTCTTGAAACCTTACTATGCCCTTAAGCCTCTCAAAACCGAACCCCCCCTTCATGCACTCTAAAAGTGTAACAAATTTCACTAGCCACCATTTTAAGCTTTCTTAACCATTGATTAGATCAATGGTTAGGATTAATATAGATTCTAGGTAGCCTTTAGATGGAAGACTTAATCTAGGCCATTAGATCTTTCTTCCTTGAAATCCTAGCCATTAGATGTATCTCCAAAATGAAGGGTCAAGATCACCTCTTCATACTTTCATCCAATGGTCATAAATGGTCCTAGCTATTTTATAAGACCAAATCTCCACCGTTGATTAAATCGATGGTGGATATCCAAAGGCTTCAACATTAAGCTTGCTTCCCATTGGTCCGTCTTAAAGTTGTTATAACCACTAATGTTGAATAAGCAGTATAATTTTTATTTTTATCTACTATTACCTTTCAAACAATATTTTTACGGTATTTTTATTGCTCAAAAATTAAATACAGTACAAAACACAGTAAAAGAAAATTTTAAAAACTATTTCCAGATTCAGGTTTAGTAAGATCTCCCGTCTCCATCTCAACAGTACAAAATTTTCTGGCTATAGAAAAAATTTTATTTTTCCGGACCCACCTGGGCCCACGTGTAGCCCCCCTAGGCCCACAAACAGCCCATGGATAATATTAAAATAATTAGAGAAACATAAAATTTCATAATCATCCAAAAAATCATAAAAATTATAAAACTTACAAAAATCAAATCAGATTACGTAAAATAATTAAGACTTAACAGTAATAATTAAATTACGTAAGATTTTCCCCGGCATGAAAATTATTATTTTCCTGACACGAAGAAATCACACAAAACAATCAAATGTATTCATGGAATACTCAAAATAATTTTACAGTACACAGAAATCACTAAACAGTAGAATTTTGTTAACTGTCAAATAGTTAGGAAATTTAGGGTATTACAACTCTCCCCCTCTAAAAAGAAGTTTCGTCCTCGAAACTTGATAAACTTGATTTCACATCCTCAGAATAAATATGGATATTGCTCTTTTATCTTCTCTTCTAACTCCCATGTAGCTTCACCGCTTACATCGTTCCAAACTATTTTAACTAATGAAATTTCCTTACCTCGAAGTTGCTTCATCCTTCGATCCTCAATCTTGATTGGAAACGTTTCATAGGTTAAATTATCCTTCAGTTGTACGGCATCCAGCTCAATAACATGAGTGGGATCAAAAATGTACTTCCGTAATTGCGATACATGAAATACATTGTAAAGATTTGATAGTAAAGGTAGTAATGTAATCTGGTAAGCTACTAGACCTACCCGACGTAAAATCTGATACGGCCCGATAAACTTTGGAGTGAGCTTGCTTGACTTAAGCACTCGTCCAACTCCAGTCATAGGTGTCACACGTAGAAACACATGGTCACCTTCCTCAAACTCAAGCGGTCTTCTTCTTTTATTAGCATAACTCTTTTGCCGAGTTTGAGTTGTCCTCATCTTGTCTTGAATCAGCTTCACTTTCTTAGTTGTCTGTTGTACAAATTCTGGTCTTACCATAGCACTTTCACCATCATGATACCAACATAACGGTGTTTTGCATCGTCTCCCATACAATGCCTCATAAGGTGCCATCCCTATGCTCGAATGAAAACTATTGTTGTAGGTGAACTCTATTAATGGCAAAAATTCATCCCAACAACCAATTTGTTCTAGAACACAAGCTCTCAACAAGTCCTCTAACTACTGAATCGTTCTTTCTGACTGGCCATCTATTTGTGGATGGTAAGCAGAACTCAAACATAGCTTTGTTCCCATAACTTCTTATAAACTATTCCAAAATCTGGATGTAAATCTTGGATCTCGATCCGAAATAATACTAAATGGTACACTATGAAGTCTAACAATTTCACTGATGTACACTTGAGCCAACTTTTCCATTGAGTACTTAATATTAATCGGCAAAAAGTGCGCCAACTTTGTAAGCCGATCAACAATTACCCAAATAGAATCGTGACCTTTCCGATTCTTTGGTAGTCCTATCACTAAATCCATTGCTATGTCATCCCATTTCCATTCAGGAATAGGCAAAGGTTGCAACATTCCCGAAGGTCTATGATGTTCCACCTTAGCCTTTTGACAAACTAAACAGGATGATACATATTCAGTGACATCCTTCTTCATTCCTTGCCACCAATATAGCTGCTTCAAATCTTGGTACATTTCTGTGGCTCCTAGATGCATACTCAACTTACTCCTGTGAGCTTCATCCAAAATCAATTTCCTAAGTCCTTGATCAGTCGGTACACAAACCCTTCCTTTAAATTTCAAAATTCCATTAGCTCCTTCGCTAAATTCCAACACTGCTCTTTTAATCCTTGCTTCTTTTACTTCTTGCAAATACTGGTCACTGTTTTGTCCTTCTCGTATTCTATCCATCAAATCATTTGAAATGGTGATCATGTTTAAACATATTCTCCCTGGCGTCAGTTTCACAGACAAATGCATATCCCGAAATTTTTCTATTAATTCATTCTCCTTGATCATCATAATAGAAGCACTAAGCATTTTCCTACTTAAAGCATCCGCTATGACATTCGCCTTTCCAGGATGATATCGTAACTGAAAGTCATAGTCCTTCAGAAATTCTAGCCAACGCCTTTGTCTCATGTTCAACTCTTTTTGGTCAAACAGATACTTCAAACTTTTATGATCATTAAAAACAGCGAACGTTGCCCCATAGAGAAAATGTCTCCACCCTTTCAATGCAAATACCACAGCTACCAACTCTAAATCATGAGTCGGATAATTCCTCTCATGTACTTTCAACTGCCTTGAAGCATAAGCCACCATTTTACGGTTCTGCATAAGTACACAACTCAATCCTTGGTATGAAGCATTGCAATATACTTCGAAAGGTTCATTCAGATCAGGTAGAATCAATACCGGTGAAGTAGTCAATCGTCTTTTCAACACTTGAAAACTTTCTTCTCACGCATCAGTCCATACGAACGGTTGATTCTTCCGTGTTAGTTGGGTAAGAGGTCCTGCTAATTTAGAAAATCCCTCAATAAACCGTCGATAGTAACTAGCTAATCCGACAAAACTACAGATCTCTGATACAGTCTTTGGTCTTTCCCATTCAAGAACTGTCTCCACCTTTGAAGCATTAACTTCAATTCCTTCTTTCGATATCACGTGTCCTAAAAATTGAACTTCGCTTAACCAAAATTCACATTTGGATAACTTGGCATATAACTTATTCTCCTTCAAAATCTGGAGAACCACTCTGAGATGTTCAGCATGTTCCTCCTGACTTTGAGAATAAATCAAAATGTCATCTATAAAGACAACAACAAACTTGTCCAAGTACGAACGGAAAATCTTGTTCATAAAGTCTATGAATATGGCTGGTGCATTTGTCACACCAAACGGCATCACTAGATACTCATAATGCCCATAACGTGTCTGAAATGTAGTTTTGGGAATATCATCCGCCTTCACATGAATCTGATGATAAACAGATCGTAAATCAATCTTGGAAAATATTGTGGCTCCTCGTAATTGATCCATCAGATCATCTATTCTTAGTAGTGGATATTTATTCTTAATTGTAATCTTGTTCAATTATCGGTAGTCTACACATAGACGAGAAGTCCCATCCTTCTTCTTTACCAACAATACTGGAGCTCCCCATGGTGACACACTTGGTCTCACGAATTGTTTCTCCAACAAATCCTCCAATTGTTTCTTAAGCTCTGCCAATTCTATTGGTGACATCCGATAAGGCGCCATAGATATAGGTCCAGCTCCAGGTACTAAATCAATAGAAAACTCAATTTCTCTTTCTGGCGGTAGTCCAGGTATATCTTCAGGAAATACCTCAGGAAATTCATTCACAACGACAATATCCTTCAAAACATCTTCACATTGAACCTCCAAAGAAGATATCAATAAGTACCCCTGATCTCCTTCCTTCAGACAAGCTTCCACTTGAGTAGCTGTTAGGAATCTAGGATCCTTAGCCTCAAGAAATACTAGTGTCTTATTCGAACAATCAATTAAGATATGGTTAGAAGATGACCAATCTATTCCTAAGATTACATTAATCTTGGAAAGAGGCAAACATATCAAATCCATATGAAAGATTCTATCCCTAACACAAATAGAGCAATTCAAACATACTTTTGTAGTAATCACAGGCTTATCAGTAGGAGTAGCAACACTCAAATCATAAGGCAATGTAGTCACAGTCAATCCCAAACGCTCCACACAATCACATGCAATAAAAGAATGTGTTGCTCTCGAATCATAGAGTACAGTTAAAGGATTACCTTTATCAAGTCCTCAGATTTTGCGGCTTCTTCCCTACTCATAGTATACACTAGACCACCCGCTTGTGGCCTTGCAGTACGAACATTCCCCATAGAAGGTTCCCTCCTTATCTGATCACACTCCCTGGATAAATGTCCAGGTTTCCACATCTATAACAAATAAGTCCTTTATGCTGACAATCCTTGGTTAGATGGTCCTTCCCACACTTGAAACATTTATACGTAGAAGTTCCAGCTTGATTTTCCTTACTGCCACCACAACTTCCTCCAACAGATTGCTACCGAGTCTGACCTCCTGCCGGCTTGGCATACGATTTCTGCTGAAAACGATTTCCTCCGCTACTCTTTCCTCTTTGGAATCTTACAGGTCCAAAGTTCTTATTTCTCGTGCACGCTATTGATCAATCTCCTCAACCTTACAGCACTTGTCTAACAATTCTGGAAATTGTTCAATTCCCAAGGTTGCTACAGCTCGCTTAATGTCAAGCTTCAATCCTTCCTCAAATTTTCCACACTTCCAATCCTCATCTGGGTGCATTTGAAAATACCTCGAAAACTTAGACAAGCTTTCGAACTTTGTGTAACATCCCGAAAATTTATAATTTTCGAATAAATGATCAGTTTACGATATTTGAGATTTTTAGGAATTTTTCTGGATTTTTCGGAGAACGTGAAATATTTTAATATTATTCCTCATTTTGCGTGCGTATTGAGCAGAGTCGGGAAAATGAAATATTTTTTCCGAGAACCTTGGACTATGGAAACATCAACGGGGGATCTTACTAAACCCGAGGCCGGACACAGTTTACAAGGTTTCACGTCCTTCGAGAAATTTTAACAGATGGAATAATAAAACAATGCGAAGAATTAATCTGTCAGATTTATTAATGCTGACTTCTGGCAACTATAACTATTGTCCAATAAATAATAACATGTATTAAAAATATTATCACATTATCTAAATTTCTAATTTTTGTATCACATCCATTAGTTTTAATTTCAAAAGAAAGATTAAATTTAATCCAAGCTTGTTATGGGAAGCTTCCTAGCAATTTCCCTTGTAACACATTTTTTCTCTCTTCCCTCCTCACTCTTCTACGGCAAAGGCTATGGGAAAGCCTAAATAATTTCTCTTCTCTTCCTAATATCACACTCTCACTTTTCTAAACCCCAAATATCCATTTCCTCTCTTCCCTTTTTCTTCTCCACAGTGCAACCACTCCTGGAGGCTGCCATTCTTTGCTTGTTTCACCATCAAAGATTCTTGCTTCCTTCCACCATTCCAAGACTATTCTCCTTGGCGGTTATCCTTTGGTTCCTCTTCTTCTTCTTCCTCCATTTTTTCACCATTGAAGCTAAAGCTTTGAGCTTGGAGGTAAAGTCTTAACCTTTCTTTCACTTTCTCCTCATTTTTGTTTTTCTTGGTCACCTATGTGATCAAAAACTCATTTTTCCATGGTTTGAGTGGACATTATGGAAATCACTCACATTGGTGTTCTTCTTGAAGGGGAAAACGAAAATCTAGGGCAATAAGAGGTAACACCTTGTGTTGTCTTCCAAATAGGTAAGAGGGAGATGATCCTCTTCAACCAATCTTGGTAGTAAGGGAATGTCTTGTATGTGTGTTGTTATTGATTTTTGAATCCATGTATGAAGTTCTCTCCTTTTTATGTTGTTCTTGATGATAGTACATTTTGTTGGGTTTGTATGATTTATTGATGCCTCTTGCATGATTTGAAGGTATATTTGAGTGACTTGTTGATTTAATATGATAATGATTGGTTTGGTTTGAGTTACAGGACCTGGAGAACTCTGTTTTCTGCAAGATTACGCGTGGTAATCGATTACACGAGGCTTGTAATCGATTACCAAGCTCTTAAAGATACAAAATCGTGATTCTGGAAATCTGGTAATCGATTATGTCTTGTGTGTAATCGATTACAGAGATTCTGTTTAGCTTATAATCGATTACAAGAATGGTGTAATCGATTACCAAGCCTCTGATGTCACGAAAGGGGTGCTTATGGGAATCACGTAATCGATTACAACTTGTGGGTAATCGATTACGGAGGTTCTGTCCAATTGGTAATCGATTACCACGGTTGTGTAATCGATTACCAAGGCCTTGAAGTTACGAAACATAGTTCCGGGAATCACGTAATCGATTACAATGAGATTGTAATCGATTACAGAGATTCTGTTTCTCTGGTAATCGATTACCAGGGTGATGTAATCGATTACCAAGACCAAAAATGAGATTTTTGAGCTGGAAATGATTGAGATTATGGTTCTTTGTCCTTTGTAACTCAAACATAACCTAAAAACCCTGGATTCAAGGATTTTACTTTACTTAAATGTGATAAGAATATGTATTCATACCAATAGAGAAGAAATGATTTTGAAAATGGAATTCTTGGATCCATGACATGGAAATTGTGGTATGTAGGAACATATGTTCCTAGTGAGAATTATTGATGCAAATGTGATTCCCTATGTGGGTTATGCAGTTATTGATTCAATATTCAATGAGATAAGAAATGATGATATGCCATTGAGGCAATATTTTTGATAGATGTATTGTTGATATGTCATGTTGATCATTGAATAATGCTTATGTGCCATTGAGGCTATGCTTATGCTGAATGCATCATTAATGAACATACATGATTGGATATTGTGTCATCATGCATACATATTGTCCGTGGGACATTGTTGAGAAGGCTATGTTGCCTAGGAGTTTGAATAACACCTATTTGCGGGTGCGAATAGACTAAGCGTATGTGTCATATGTTGTTGACCCTGAGGGCGTCGGGGTGTGGGTGTCTCACAATGGACAACGGTAGCTCCACTGGGGCCGTGGGATAAACCAATGCAACACACTGACAATCCTGACTGTGACGCTGTCCTATGTCGCGATCAACTGTTGAAATGCCATGTGTGAGCCATTTTGCACAAATGTTTTTATGAGATGAGCACACTATATTTTTAAGGCTAACGATACACTGGCATTACTCCTTGATCATTCACTCCGAAAATATTTATGTCTAGCTCCATGGAGTAGGAACTTTGGTACCCTTGTTGCATTGTGAGTTGTCAGTCACATGGTCCATTGAGCATTTATAATTGAATAATGTGTTTACTATTATGACTGTGATATTTATTTGATTCTTGGTAATGCTAATGTTGCTAGCTGGCTATGGATAAAGTTAACTACTGTTCTTTGTTGCTTTACTCTCATTAATTGCTTTCATGTATTACTGTACTTGTATGTATTAACTGTGTCTTATGTGGGCGTTCGACGCCGTTTATTTTCTTGCTGCCATGTTGGTACTGAAAGCTGGGAATCTCACCTCTTTCCTATATTTGTGCATTTCTATTTTACATTTATGTTTGATAAAAGATCGTGAGGAAGATAAAGAGGGACCATACCTTGGTTGATTGACTTGAGCATCTGGACAAGATTTCGTCGACTACGTAAGAGTGCAGCCGCATGGTGGCATTGATGCCTGTCGTGTCTACTGGAGCGCCGTGTGTCATGTGCATATGGGGTTACGGCCTTGTCTGCTGGTAGTACCCATCCCTGGGTTACTACTCCTCCCCTTTTATGTTTTTATTCCCATTGTATTTCATTTGACTCTGTAATTATTATATTCTATGTTATCAGTGATTCGTGTAAGTTGGCTATAAACTATATATATATAAAGACGTGATTTCATTCCAATGGTTGTATTAAGGGTTGAATACATTTATATTTCATCCATGGCTCATATTTTCTACTTATGCATAAATGCGAAAAAGGAAAAATTAAACTCGTAAATTTGGAAACTACTGTTATCATGACTGTGACACACCTGGATTTAGTAACTGTGGTGTAATGATGATTGCGCTGCAGTTGGTATATTTAGGTGCGTTACACTAAGGTGGTATCAGAGCAGTTCATCCTGTTGAGCCGGGGTATGAACTTGCTATGTTTAGGCATATTAGAATTTGGTCTGTTGTGCACTTCCTTGTCTCTTGATTGAGATGATGGGAAAGGAATGCATGGCTTGCCGTAGGTTGAATGTTGATGGCTACTGTTATACAATTGCATGATATTGAGGATTGGCCTACTTAATATGTAATGTTCTGTGTGTACAGGAAACTCTGACTTCACCTAGGCGTACTGTGTTAGGAAAATAGGATTTCTTTTGTGAGGAGATCAAAGGTTTTGGAAAACTGACCTTCTGGAGAAAGAAATAGTTGGTGTAAACTAGATTTGAGAAGCAGTTTGGAAGTTGACGGCTTACGAGGGATCACGCTGTGGAAGCAGAATGAAGAAGTTCGAGCTGGAGATTGTTCGGTTGTATGGAATTGAACTTGTCTTGCTTGAATTGTATGAATTGTATGACTCTTTGTATTTGGTTTTCATAGGGAGATAACATTGTTTGAAGTAATTTTGTGTTGTTGTATCTATGTCCGTCTTCAGAGAGATTCAATGGCTTGCCGTAGACATGCAAGGGCGATGGCTCGCGACAGACGTATACATGTGAGCGCGGGACAAGACAATAGGAGTATGGCTGCGATTGCCGAAGAAAGGCAAATGATAGCTGCGGTAACAACTTACCAGGATCAGAGGGCCACGCAACAACGAGAATTGGAAGTTGAGGTCCAGAATCTGTCGGAGGAAAGTCGGCTTTGGGGCAAACTTGGACTACCTAGATTCCAAAAGAGGAATAATAGAAAAGTTAACCGGTTTAAGCGGAAACCATACGCACAGGTATCAGGGAAACAACAACAACCAACTCCTGGACAGAGTACTAGTGGTGGTGTATCCAGTCAGACCCCAACATGCTCGCCAAGATGTATGAAATGCGGAAAAGAACACTTCACGAGGGAGTGTAAGATCAAAGGGATAATCTGTTTTAGATGTGGAAAGCCTGGACACGTCTCCCGCAACTGCGACCAAGCAAAGGCAAATTCTTCAGTCAATGCTGTAAGGGCTGTAGAACCACAAGCGGAAGGCAGAACTTATACCCTGGGAGGTGTTGAGACTTCAAAGTTCGGAGATCTAAACCGCGGAAGTTATACCTCAAATGATGATCCTATAATCGTGCTGTATAATTCTGGGGGTAACCCCTCCTTTTACAATTTGTGACTGTATGGATCACTTGGATTCATCCTTATCTTTTTTATCTTCGGCTTAGTTGTTTCCATTTCTGTTACTAAGGCTTGTCGTTGACACCTAAGTTGTGTAACCTATCCTATTTCTATTAAAGATCGAGTCTTTTGTTGACCTATCTTGCTTACCTCGAATCATATCTATTCGAGTTCATGATTTTAGAAATTGATCGGTAGTTTTCTGATTATTGTCGGCTAGGTCGTTCCAATAAAAACCTTAGAGATTTTTGGAACTAAGACTTTTAAACTCGTAACGGCCAACATGGTCTAAGCCTCATAAAAGAAAGGAGCCTGAGGGTACATGTAATGTTCTCCGTAGAGGACCAAGAGTAAAGGGAATATAAAGGCCACTTTAGTAGCCAAAGAGTTTCGCATGTTGAGCTAAGATGTTGTCGGTTAAGGAGAAGAATAAAAATTTCTCGGTGATACGAGGGTTATCGCCAGTTAAACAAGATTGTGATCAAAGATGAGTATTCTCGGAGGAAGGTAAATGATTTGATGGATCAGCGAGAAGGAAATCGTAGTTCTCTCCAAGATAGATGTGTGTCCTGGTCACCGATGGATTCGTGGAAATAGAGGATGTCCCCAAGATGATTTTTCGAGTGTGCTTTCGACATTATGGGTATCCCGTGATGTCAACCAGAGTGACAAACGCTCATGTTGTATTCTTGGACAACATGAATTGTATTTTCTATCTTTACCTAGAACGGAATCGTCGTTGTCATTAATGATGACATTTTGACCTATTCTTGAAGATATGAGGAGATACGTTGGACATCTCGATATAGTTTTCCTAACTTTAAAGAAGGGGGAGTAAGCGCCAAAGTATCAGAGTGCGGATTCTCATTTGAGGAGGTTCCGTTTTGGATCATAAAATTCCAAATGGAGGAATCGTGTGGATTCACAAAAAGGTTGAAGCAGTTCCTCAAAAGGAAAGATCGGAAACCGTGAAGGAGATTCATAGCTAGTGGGATTAGTTGGTTTTTATCGAAGGAGTGTCGACAGATTCTCGAAGATAGTAGAACAACTTGCTCCGATTATAAAAAGAGAATCAAAACTTTTACGGACCAGCACAGGCGGAGAAAGTTTTCAAAGGTTGAGGAAGTATTCCGATTTTGATACTGCCCAATCTCAGTGAAACATTCGAAGTGTTTTGGGATGCTTCACATCAAGGTTTAGGATGTGTGTTTATGCAAAGTTGAGAAGTTATAACTTATGCCTCGAGGTTGTTGAAGGTGCGTTAGGAATTGCTAACTCACGAACTGGTGTTAGCCGCGGTTATATCTGCTCTGAGAATATAGAGACACTTTCTATATGGAGCAATATTCCATGCCCTTTGCTGTCACAAGAACTTGAAGTGTTTATTCGATGAGAAGGAACCAAATATGAGGCAGAGAAAGTGACTAAAGATTTTGAGGGAACATGATCTCTAACTTTAGAGTCATCTTGGAAAAGAAAACGCCATGGTGGGCGCTTTGAACCGGAAACTACCTAATACCTTCATTATGATGGTCGAGAAGAAGGAATTAGCAGAGTAATTCGAGGACAGGTGGCTGTCATTAGAAATGACACTGGATAAGGTATGTCTAGATATAGTCACTATTTTGAATGATCTATTGGGAAGGATTCAAGAGAAGTAGAATAGTGACCAATTTCCACAAGACAAGGAGAGGCTATTAAGATGAAGCATGGTGTCGGAATGCGAGGAAGGAACTCGATGGCATCTTAATGTTCACAGGTGAAGGTTGCAATACCAGATGATTTAGAACTTAAGGAGTTTATTCCCAATGAAACTCACAGAGTAAACTGAGTTTACACACCAGAGTGATCAAGGTATATCAAAATCTAAAACAGAAGTGATGGTGACAAGGGATGAAGAAAGAGACGTTGCTAAATGCGTGTCATCTTATTTGGTCTGCCAAAAAACAAAGATTGAACATCAAAGACCAGCTAAACTATTACAACCCTTGGCTATCCCCGAATGGAAATGGGATAGTATTGCCATGGACTTTGTTGTCGGGTTGCCAAGGACTAAGAAAGGAAATGACTCAATATGGGTAATTATGGATCGGCTTACAAACTAAGCCCACTTTTTGCCAATCAACATAAGATATCCATTGGAAAGGTTGAGTCGGATATACATTGGTGAAATTGTCAGACTTCATGGTGTGCCCACAAGTATCATTTCCGATAGAGATCCAAGATTTACGTCTGAGTTTTGGGAGAGTCTTCAAGAAGTTATAGGAATGAAGTTGCGATTGAGTTCGGCATACCATCCACAGACTGATGGCCGATCAGAGAGGACAATCCAGTCATTAGAGGATCTGCTGAGAGCTTGTGCAATAGAGCAAATTGGAGATTGGGATGAAATCTTACCATTGGTGGAATTCACCTACAACAACAGTCACCATTCAAGTATAGGGATGGCGCCCTACGAGGCTCTATATGGGCGGAGGTGTCGGACGCCTCTGTGCCGGTATCAAGATGGAGAACGGCTTACCGTTGGATCTGAACTCATTCAACAGACAACTGAGAAGGCTAAAATGATTCAGGAGCAGATGAAAACAGCTCAGAGTCGGTAGAAGAGTTATGCGGACAAAAGAAGGAAACCCCTTGAGTTCGAAGAAGGAGAGCATGTCTTCTCGAAAGTCACACCTACGACTGGGGTCAGTCGTTTCCTCAAGCCTAGAAAACTCACTCTTAAATTCTATGGACAATCCTAAATTCTTTTTCGAACTGGTTCAGTATCCATAACTAATCTTTGTCATCCTTTCTTTTTAAATCTTCATGATGTCTTCCGTATGTCATGATCACGAAAGTATATCCCTGGACCCAGCCATATCATCGAACGGGACACAATACGGTTGAAAGAGAGTCTGACCTGTAACACCCCAATTTTTAGAAAAATGTCCCGAATGTTCTGTTTGTTGTTTTTCAAGCTTTTGTGTGAAAGATCATTGTGTCCCTATTTTACTGTTTCTTATTTTTCTGTATGAAATACAAATACGTTTTACAGGCTAAAATTTTATTTAGTCTTTTTACGTAATTTGTTTCGAGACGGTAAAATAAAAGTTTTGTCAAGCTACTGTTTTAATTTTTTTGAGAGATATACAGACATATAATACTGTTTGTAATTTCATTTGAACGTTTTGGATGATTTGCTTCGTCGTGGGGAAAAATGGAAAAATGACCATTACGTCCCGATTGTACTGTTTTTAATTTTTCTATATGTTACAGTGCTTAATATTACTATCTGTGATTTTATTTGGACTTTTTGTGCGATTTGCTCCGGGACAGGAAAATAATATTTTTCGGGCCAGGGAAATCTTGTTTTAATTATTCAGAACTGGGAGATCTTACTAAACCCGATTCTGAATGATACTGTTGATAATCTTTTAATTTTTAGGATTTAACTGTCAAATAAAATAATTTTGTATTATTATAATATTATTTTATTAGTCAATATAATTAGATGACAAAGTGGACCCTAAAATGTTTTATGGACCCACGTTTAGTTAAAACAGTTAACTTAGTAGCTTAATTAAGCATCATTAGTAGTAGAACTTTCAAGAACATGGTGACTAAGCTTAATGACTAGGCTAATTAGTGACTAAGCATGGTGACTAGGCTAATGACAAGGCTAAAAGCAACCAATGAGAGTTAAGCTTGCTAAACAAGTTTTAATCTTGACCTTTGATCCATTCTAAGGCTTGGATGAAGCCAACCTAATGGACACCTCTTGATCCTTTGAGGTCTACGGCCAAGCCACCTTTGAAGGCCATTAATCACTTGTCTTTCATGCATTTTTCTCTCTTCTCTCTCTTCCAAAAACCCTAAACTCCATTGAAGCTTTCTTGAAGCTATATTCGGCCAAACACAATCCAAGACCATCCAACCACTCAAAAATTTATCCAACCAAGTTTTCTAAACCTAAACACAAATCTAAGAACATCTCTAGTTGAGAGTTCTTGCAAAATCCTTCATTTGAAGCTTGGAAACCTACTTGGAAAATTTTACCTAGAAGGTGAAATTTCTTGTTTTCCATTTCTAAACTCTTTTTCAAAGTTCTAAGCCATGATTTCTCCATGGTTTAAACTCTCTTTTATGGTTAGTAATTTGTAGTTTTGTTTAAGCTTGATAGGTGACTTGGTGGAGGGAAACCGAAACCCTAGGAAAGGTGTGAAGGAGTGTTTGTCTTCATTTAAGGTAAGAGGAAGACTAATCTTATCATCCTTGGGTGGTGGTAAGAAGATGGAGATTGATTGTTGTGATTGTAGAATCCATAAGGATTCCTTTGTGTGTTTGTTAGTAGCTTATTTGTGTGTTTGTTAGTAGCTTTCCTATTTGATATTTGTAATAATTTGTATGAAGTTGCATGTCTACAAGCTTTGATTTGCATGTCTACAAGCTTTGATAATTTGTATGTGTTAGAAATGCATGATAATTTATAGGATGTGAATAACATGCCAAGGTTTGCATGAGTGTTCCAAAGAACACAACAATGAGGCTCACGGCCATTAACCAAAAATGGAGAACCAAAATGTTCTCATCATTTTCTTAAAGTGTGATTTAATTAACCTAGGCAAATTAACAAGATATAAAATTGTTTAGATGAAGGAAAATGAATTTAGAGATCAAATGACATAAGTATATATTTCGGCCAACATGCCAAACTAAGTATCCATGATTTCTAAAATCAATTCCAAACCATTTTCAAGTATAAAGATGCAATATATGTTAAAAAGAAATTTTCTAAAATGAGTTTTGAAGAAATAAATTGATTTGAATTAGGTTTAATCAACTAAAACTAATGATTTTATTGTTAGAAAGGAAATACAGTAACTTTTGAAAATTTCTAACATATGGCTCATGCTATAATTTTGAAGCATGTTAGTGGTTTTCAAAAAGGATTAAATTATACAGTTAAAAATTAAGTAAACAGAATTTTTACAGGAAAATTAGAAAATCATTATTATAATTTTCTAAGCAACATACTGTCAATTTTTAGTAAAAACGGTATGAAAAATATTTTACATAGTTTAAACGTATTATTTATTATTTCTGTTTATTTAAACAGTAATTTTTAAGGGATTTGGACAATAAATTGATTTAAAAATCTTACGCGATTGAGAGAACGTATTAAAAATTCTATGCGATTTTAAAAACAGAAAAATAAATTTACGCGATTTAAAAACGTTTGTAAAAACGACAAGATTTTGAAAACGCGATAAAATTTCTACGCGATTGACCAAAACGGTATGTTCTGTATTTTTCTGTTGTCGGGCTATGAGGTGAACCCGTACAGGCTTTGAAACAGTATTTGTCCGGTGGGACTCACTGTATCTTTTTATCTTTGAGGATATATTTTAATGAGGGTATTTTGGTAATTTCTTATTTTTGGATCATATATTGAGTTTATGCCAATTTTTGGTGGATTGGTTGACGAGGTGAATCACATCGTGTTGTTAATGCGATAAACATAGTGTGGTTCATTGTCTTTATGAACTTGGAGACGTTAGTGTACCAGATCCCATATATGGATAGTCGGTCGCTCCGCTGGGCCGTGGTAACCGATAGCACACTAATGGACTTGACACGCACTATATTTAATTGAGATTTCGTAAAGTCTAATAGTACATTGCCTGTAGTGACACAACGTGAGATCGTGAACTACACCATGCCTTGGACAGTGGGATCCATGTGTCGTGGGGCTATAGACGCAACGTGTGACAGCGCAATAGTTTGGTTGGGCAGCCGTGGTACTAATAGATTTTGCGGGTCATTCTCTCCGATATTTGTATGTGTGTTTAGCTCCATGGAGTAGGATCGTGTCATATTGCATATGATTATATCTTGGACATTATTTTTATTTTATCTATTTATTTTTATCTGGTTATTATTATGATAAATTGTTTATTTCTTATTTTATTTTATCTGTGATATTATTTTATCTGTGATACTAATTTATCTGTGATATTATGTGTTGTTGTGACATTTAAATCTTTACACTATCCTGTTATTAATTACTGTTATAGTTTTTTTTATATTGCATGAACTGTATATCTGTTGTTTGTCATTTTCTTATTTACCATGTTTGTGATGATTTTAGATTGTCTTACCTCTTTATTGTATGTGTTTTTTGTATATATTTATTTACGTGGTAAAGAGTTTGAGGAAGAGGACCAGCCTCTTGAGATTTTGTATCTTGAGGAGGAAGAAGAGCAGCACGTCGAAGATCAGTACGACGACCAAGAACCATCTGATCATCCATATCCATTGGATTGATTGTTGGGTATGGTGGTGCCAGAATTTTTGGGTTTCATGCAACTTGAGTTTCACGGTGGATCGTTAGCTTGGCATCTGCGGGGAGATAGAGACTCAGTGACTTACGTGGGACGGTTGACTGTGTCCCTACGACATATGTTTGATGGAGAGCCAGTTATGTCGACTACTGTGTTTTTGCACTTAGAGTTACCTTTATCTCTTAGGCGTCATTGGGGTGGTGTGTCCACTGAGCCTAGTGAGATGAGTATCGTATCGACTGCGCGGTCTCATTTCCGCCGAGAGTCGAGACATCCTGGATATTTATCTTCTGAAGATCTTCCTGAGAGTGATCCTTCAGAGGGTTAAATATGTACGATGTTTATTTTGGGCGCGTCTGCGTATGTATATATTGACTCTTTACTATTTTTGTTTACTGTTTCTGTTTAAATATTTGTAGATATAGTTGTAAATTATTTGTATAACTTATAACTTGGACCATATGTATATTATGAGTGATGTTGTTCTGTTTATTTTATGTTTCTGCGTTATTTTATTTAATAATATTCTGTTTAACAGGAATTATTTTACAACCCGTAATAGTATGTAACAAAGGTTTTACAACTTGGGTAGATTTTATTTATCTTTCTTTTATTTTCTTTATATATGTGACATCCCCACAAGGGTGTTACATGACCCATGGAATGCTTTCTGTAAGATCGAGAATAGGAGAGCAAAACCACATGGAGATAGGGAGATCACATTGGTAATAACGATTTGAATTGACGTGATTAGAAGCGCGATATGGAGGTCAAAACATAAGGTGAAGAAACAACGTCGATATGTATCCTAAGGAATGAAAATTTCGAGGACGAAATTTCTATTTGTTGGGGAGAGTTGTAACATCCCGAAAATTTATAATTTTAGAATAAATGATCACTTTACGATATTTGGGATTTTAAGGAATTTTTCTGGATTTTTTGGAGAACGTAAAATATTTTAATATTATTTCTCATTTTGCGTGCATATTGAGCATAGTCGGGAAAATGAAATATTTTTCCCGAGAACCTTGGACTATGGAAACGTCGACGGAGGATCTTATTAAACCCGAGGCCGGAGATAGTTTACAAGGTTTCACGTCCTTCGAGAAATTTTAACAGATGGAATAATAAAACAATGCGAAGAATTAATCTGTCAGATTTGTTAATGCTGACTTCTGGCAACTATAACTATTGTCCAATAAATAATAGCATGTATTAAAAATATTATCACATTATCCAAATTTCTAATTTTTGTATCACATCCATTAGTTTTAATTTCAAAAGAAAGATTAAATTTAATCCAAGCTTGTTATGGGAAGCTTCCTAGCAATTTCCCTTGTAACATATTTTCTCTCTCTTCCCTCCTCACTCTTCTACGGCAGAGGCTATGGGAAAGCCTAAATAATTTCTCTTCTCTTCCTAATATCACACTCTCACTTTTCTAAACCCCAAATATCCATTTCCTCTCTTCCCTTTTTCTTCTCCACCGTGCAACCACTCCTGGAGGCTGCCATTCTTTGCTTGTTTCACCATCAAAGATTTTTGCTTCCTTCCACCATTCCAAGACTATTCTCCTTGGTGGTTATCCTTTGGTTCCTCTTCTTTTTCTTCCTCCATTTTTTCACCATTGAAGCTAAAGCTTTAAGCTTGGAGGTAAAGTCTTAACCTTTCTTTCACTTTCTCCTCATTTTCGTTTTTCTTGGTCACCTATGTGATCAAGAACTCATTTTTCCATGGTTTGAGCGGACATTATGGAAATCACTCACATTGGTGTTCTTCTTGAAGGGGAAAACAAAAATCTAGGGCAAGAAGAGGTAACACCTTGTGTTGTCTTCCAAATAGGTAAGAGGGAGATGATCCTCTTCAACCAATCTTGGTAGTAAGGGAATGTCTTGTACGTGTGTTGTTATTGATTTCTGAATCCATGTATGAAGTTCTCTCCTTTTTATGTTGTTCTTGATGATAGTACATTTTGTTGGGTTTGTATGATTTATTGATGCCTCTTGCATGATTTGAAGGTATATTTGAGTGACTTGTTGATTTAATATGATAATGATTGGTTTGGTTTGAGTTACAGGACCTGGAGAACTCTGTTTTCTGCAAGATTACGCGTGGTAATCGATTACACGAGGCTTGTATCGATTACCAAGCTCTTAAAGATACAAAATCGTGATTCTGGAAATCTGGTAATCGATTACGTCTTGTGTGTAATCGATTACAGAGATTCTGTTTAGCTTGTAATTGATTACAAGAATGGTGTAATCGATTACCAAGCCTTTGATGTCACGAAAGGGGTGCTTCTGGGAATCACGTAATCGATTACAACTTGTGGGTAATCGATTTGGAGGTTCTGTCCAATTGGTAATCGATTACCACGGTTGTGTAATCGATTACCAGGGCCATGAAGTTACGAAACATGGTTCCAGGAATCACGTAATCGATTACAATGAGATTGTAATCGATTATAGAGATTCTGTTTCTCTGGTAATCGATTACCAGGGTGATGTAATCAATTACCAAGACCAAAAATGAGATTTTTGAGCTGGAAATGATTGAGATTATGGTTCTTTGTCCTTTGTAACTCAAACATAACCTAAAAACCCTGGATTCAAGGATTTTACTTTACTTAAATGTGATAAGAATATGTATTCATACCAATAGAGAAGAAATGATTTTGAAAATGGAATTCTTGGATCCATGACATGGAAATTGTGGTATGTAGGAACATATGTTCCTAGTGAGAATTATTGATGCAAATGTGATTCCTTATGTGGGTTATACAGTTATTGATTCAGTATTCAATGAGATAAGAAATGATGATATGCCATTGAGGCAATATTTTTGATAGATGTATTATTGATATGTCATGTTGATCATTGAATAATGCTTATGTGCCATTGAGGCTATGCTTATGTTGAATGCATCATTGATGAACATACATGATTGGACATTGTGTCATCATGCATACGTATTGTCCGTGGGACATTGTTGAGAAGGCTATGTTGCCTAGGAGTTTGAATAACACCTATGTGCGGGTGCGAATAGACTAAGCGTAGGTGTCATGTGTTGTTGACCCTGAGGGCGTCGGGGTGTGGGTGTCTCACAATGGACATCGGTAGCTCCACTGGGGCCGTGGGATAAACCAATGCAACACACTGACGATCCTGACTGTGACGCTGTCTTATGTCGCAATCAACTGTTGAGGTGCCAAGTGTGAGCCATTTTGCGCAAATGTTTTTATGAGATGAGCACACTATATTTTTAAGGCTAACGATACACTGGCATTACTCCTTGATCATTCACTCCGAAAATATTTATGTATAGCTCCATGGAGTAGGAACTTTGGTACCCTTATTGCATTGTGAGTTGTCAGTCACATGGTCCATTGAGCATTTATAATTGAATAATGTGTTTACTATTATGACTGTGATATTTATTTGATTCTTGGTAATGCTAATGTTGCTAGCTGGCTATGGATAAAGTTAACTACTGTTCTTTGTTGCTTTACTCTCATTAATTGCTTTCATGTATTACTGTACTTGTATGTATTAACTGTGTCTTATGTGGGCATTCGACGCAATTTATTTTCTTGCTGTCATGTTAGTACTGAAAGCTGGGAATCTCACCTCTTTCCTATATTTGTGCATTTCTGTTTTACATTTATGTTTGATAAAAGATCGTGAGGAAGATAAAGAGGGACCATACCTTGGTTGATTGACTTGAGCATTTGTACAAGATTTCGTCGACTACGTAAGAGTGCAACCACATGGTGGCATTGATGCCTATCGTGTCTACTGGAGCGCCGTGTGTCATGTGCATATGGGGTTGCGGCCTTGTCTACTGGTAGTACCCATCCCTGGGTTACTACTCCTCCCCTTTTATGTTTTTATTCCTGCTGTATTTCATTTGACTCTGTAATTATTATATTCTATGTTATCAGTGATTCGTGTAAGTTGGCTATAAACTTATATATATAAAGACGTGATTTCATTCCAATGGTTGTATTAAGGGTTGAATACATTTATATTTCATCCATGGCTCATATTTTCTACTTATGCATAAATGCGAAAAAGGAAAAATTAAACTCGTAAATTTGGAAACTACTGTTATCATGACTGTGACACACCTGGATTTAGTAACTGTGGTGTAATGACGATTGCGCTGCAGTTGGTATATTTAGGTGCGTTACACTTTGCAGCATACTCACTTATAGACATCACCCCTTACCTTAAACTAAGGAATTTCATCTCCTTAGCATGACGAACACTTGCTGGAAAATACTTTCCTTGAAACTTTTGCTTAAAGAGCTGCCATGTCTTCCCTCAACTTGTAACAATCTTCGTGCTCCTGCCCACCAGGCTTCTCCATCTCCCACTAACATAAAAGTTACAAAGGTCAGCTTTCGTTTATCAATACAACCCATACTTTCACATATCTTCTCTAATTCTTTGATCCATAGATCAGCTTTCTCTGGGTCAAATTCTCCCCGAAACTTTGGTGGATTGTTCTTACGGAATTCCGACAAACTGTGAGCATCCTTAGATGCCCTTTGGTTTTGCTGTACAACAACATCAGCCATCTGTTGCATTGCTGCTATAGCTGCAGCCATGTTCTCGTTATCATCACCAACATTTTCCATTCCTACTCTAGTATTGACACGTCATCTTCCTCGTCCAGCCATTACTTTTCTCTACTCAAACTGAACAACATAAAGAAAGTAAGGTCAATCTTCAAACAAACAAACTAGTCATAGAGAATCATACAACATAAACAAGACAGACCTAACCACAAACCCAAAAGACTCTAACTTGGGCTTTGATACCAGCATGGTAGCACAGAGATAACACAAACAACATATCATACAGATATATCACACCATAATTACAATAATGCCCTCAATATTATTTATCATAACAGATACAAGAATTACAATCATACCCTTAATTATTATTTATCACAACAAATATAATAAATAATAATTACCATCATGCCATTAACATTATTCATATCACACGATAATTACAATAATGCCATCAACATTATTTATCATCATCATCATCTAATATTCCTCAATTATTATATCACACAGATATAAATATTTAATATTTACGATAATGCACTCAACATTATCTAAGTATTCAACAGTTCAATTATCATAACTAATACTCAATAATTATGCATGTGCACATAGACTCAAATTCCTACTCCATGGAGCTAATACTCAAGTTAGAGAAATTGATCCGAAAGATCTGTCTGTACCAACATACCTCAGATCACGTGCCACAATTCTCATATGTGTTTGCACATCTAGCATATACATGACAGTCTTTGCTAGATCTTGATTAAAAATAGTGTCTCGGTCAGGATCATCGGTGCGTTGCATTGGTCTAACCCACAGTACAGAAGAGCTACCAATTGCCCATTGTAGGCAACCCGCACCCTGATGCCCCCAAAGTCAACAAGTGACTTACACTACGCATATCACACCCACTCAAGAGGTGTACGTCTCTCCTAGGCAATTAGCCTTATCCAGTCCATCGGACTTTTCCAATGCATGTTCAATGCACCAATACCAATCACAGGCAAAATTCATCATTTTCTCATACAGTGTCCATACACTAGTCCAACAATAATCCTATTGTTTATTCAGTCGCGAAATCACATTATCGCGTTTTCATAGTCGCGCAACACTTTTGTCACGTTTTCACAATCGCGCAACATTTCTGTTACGTTTTCACAATTTCGCAACATTTCTATTGCATTTTCAAATCACGTAGTGATTTTCCATCGTTTTCTCAATCACGTAAAAATATTTCATCATTTTTCAATCACATTAGCGATTTTTCCACAATATCTCCATCACGTAAAAATATTTAGACGCTTTCCAAATAACGTAAAAATATTTAAACATTTTTCCAAATCGCGTAGCTTAAAAATCTCGTTTTTAAGTTACGTAAATCATTTTTCACCATTTTACAACCACGTAAAATACTCCTCAATATTCCAAAATTTTCAGTTTAACCTTTCTCAAAATAATATGACTTCTCACATTATTTTCCACATTTTCTTACTCAAGAAAATCCTTTTTGTAATATATTCCACAAATTCACCATTTCATTGAATTAAATCAATGTTTTTCACTTCAAATTTCCTAACGCGCTCCAAAACCCAAAGGATGAGTTTTTTGTTAGTAAATTTTAAATCATCAATGTTTCCTTTATAATTCAAAATAAATTCTCAAATTCAATCCTCTTCCAAAATAATTTGAGGTTCAAACCCTTACAACCTCTATTTTCCTTTCATAACCGAAATTCCTATTTCTCAAGTGATAAAACACTTGTTTCCATTTCCAAAATCCTTGTACTAAATCAATTATATTTCCACTTTGAAAATCACTTTGTTTCATAAAACCAAGGCATTACAAGCCTTCAAAACTGTGGACATGGCCATTGAAACCATCATATATTTTTTTCTTCTAAATCAACTAAGTTCCATTCATGGTTTTACACAAACATAACCATTAAAATTCCTCAACAAAATCGTAGGGTGCCACATTTATGTTACTTAATTACCAAATTACCCCTTTCATTATAAAATATGCTTTGTAACGTAAATACTAGTTGTAAAATTTCTTGATATCCATAAGATAATCTTAGCGGAAAATAAAAATATTAAAGCATCATCACAAATAATTTACATCATTTACATTACACAAGTACTGTCAAACTTATTTATATACAGACCAGGTTCTCAAAAGTATTTGACATTATTTAAACTACATACTTGCCCAAGTATAAACTAAACAGCAGAACCCTCAGTCGGGTCCTCCTCAGACTCCTCAGCAGGTAGGAATCCGACTTGACGCGACGTCCTAAGAACAGGTGTCCGAGCAGATGGCACAATACTAATTTCTGTTGGGACGTGAAACCTATCGCCCCAACACCGTCTAATTGACAGTAGAAATTCAACAGGTACATATATAGTTACAGAAAAGAACGAGTCACCATGAAAAATCCTGCTCATGATGACCGTTAACAGTCCCTGATAAATCAGTCCCTCCTCATTGGGACTCAACCTCCAAAAACCATGAACTCTTGTTCTTTGAAACTAATCCATCTTTTCTTTTTCCTTTCCTTTCTAATCATTCAATTTTACCATTCATGAAATTATTAATTTATAGACACCTATTTTGAGGTGTGAGGCCGAAATCCTCATGGTCCTTGGAACCAAAATTTCTTTTCCTTTCCATCATCAAATCATGGAATACATATACATATTCATAATATATATCACAAGCATGCCATAAACAAAAGCATTAAATCATGCAAATCATATCAAGCATAAGCAAATAATCAAAACACATAAACACCCACAAATAATTACACAACCATGGATATGAATCCTCACATGGATTCACCATCCATCAAATACAAAATCATCTCTCACCACCATACTTGGTTGGTGAGATGGATCTCCCTCTTACCTCTTGAAGAACCTCAAAAGCTCCTTGCTTTGCACTTTGCACAAGTTCTCCGCCAACAAAAGTTTCTTGAACATAAAACAAACGCAAGTTTATTAGTATATTAAGCTTGAATAAGGAAAACCATGGATCAAACATGGCTTAGAACATGAAAAAGAGATAAGAAATGAAGTTTCCATACACTTCACCTCAAAAACCCTAGAACTTGCTCTTGGAAAAAGTCCTTGAAGATGAAAGATTTAGAACTTGCTCCAAACTACAAAGTGTCTTAGAATGAGGTATAGATTCAAGAAGTATGATTGTTTGAAATTAAAGAGTGATGGAAGGTGGATTTAGGGTGCTTGGCCAAAACTAGCATGGAGAGAAGTGGAGAGAAAATTTTGATGAAGCTTTGGCTTTTTGGAGGAGACAAAGATGATCAAGTATAGTAATAATGTGGTCTTGAAACCTTGCTATGCCCTTAAGCCTCTCAAAACCGAACCCCCCCTTCATGCACTCTAAAAGTGTGACAAATTTCACTAGCCACCATTTTAAGCATTCTTAACCATTGATTAGATCAATGGTTAGGATTAATATAGATTCTAGGTAGCCTTTAGATGGAAGACTTAATCTAGGCCATTAGATCTGTTCTCCTTGAAATCCTAGCCATTAGATGTATCTCCAAAATGAAGGGTCAAGATCACCTCTTCATACTTTCCATCCAATGGTCATAAATGGTCCTAGCCATTTTATAAGACCAAATCTCCACCGTTGATTAAATCGATGGTGGATATCCAAAGGCTTCAACATTAAGCTTGCTTCCCATTGGTCAGTCATATAGCTGTCATAACCATTAATGTTGACTAAGCAGTATAATTTTTATTTTTATCTATTATTACCCTTCGAACAATATTTTTACGGTATTTTAATTGCTCGATAATTAAATACAGTACAAAACACAGTAAAAGAAAATTTTAAAAATTATTTTCGGATTCAGGTTTAGTAAGATCCCCCGTCTCTGTCTCAGCAATACAAAATTTTCTGGCTATAGAAAAATTTTCATTTTTTCGGACCCACCTGGGCCCACGTATAGCCCCCTAGGCCCACAGACAACCCATGTATAATATTAAAATAATCAGAGAAACATAAAAATTTCATAATCATTCACAAAATCATAAAAGTTATAAAACTTATGAAAATCAAATCAGATTGCATAAAATAATTAAGACTTAACAGTAATAATTAAATTACGTAAGATTTTCCCTGGCCCGAAAATTATTATTTTCCTGACATGGAGTAAATCACACAAAACGATCAAATGTATTCACAGAATACTCAAAATAATTTTACAGTGTACAGAAATCACTAAACAATAGAATTATGTTAACTGTCAAAATTACTGCCAAATAGTTAGGAAATTTGGGGTGTTACATGATACTTGAATTATTGTTTGAATAGAAACTTCTTTAAGAGCTAACCGCATAGCAAGTGAGCTTGCTTATGTTGAATTTGATGTTCGATTGATAATTAAACTTGAATTGTTTATGCTAATTATGGACATTTATACTTGAAAGGAAATTGATATTTTATTCTAGTATGTTATTCCCAACATATGAGTATCCACATGTGTATAATGTAATGGTTCTATGTGATGCACGCATGGTAGTGTCATAAATAGGTTGGAGTGAGCAACTTGAAAACAAACTATTGCCCAGTTGGATAGAAAATGTGGAATAGTTCTGTGTGACACACTTGTGGTAGCGTCATAAATAGGTTGGAGTGAGCAACCTGAAAGCAGACTATTGCCAAGGCTGAATAGGATACTCGGAATAGTTCTGTGTGACAAGTGAATCATCATAAATAGGTTGGAATGTGCTGACCTGAAAGTAGACTATTACCAAGTTAGAACTCAGGTTATGTGAGGTGACCTTTGTTCTGTGAGAATTAGCATTGGATAATAAGCACTAAGAAGAATTTGTAATTGAATTTAACATTTCACGGAGTAGTCTTGTGTGACTAGAGAATGGTCATGAATAGGTTGAAGTGCACTAACCTAAAACCAGGCTACTACAAGAGAATATGATTGAAATGGTATTGTGAGGATGAATGTTCCCTTCATACCTTTTGAGTAATGATAAGAATTGTTAAAGAATGAAATATGATGACTTAAGATACTTGAAGAAAAAAAGGATACAATGAATAATGAATATAAGATATATTAGTGAGTTGTACTGAAAGATGAACAATACTGAATGATGAGATATAACGAGATATGTTGAAGAATATTGACAGATGACGAGTAAACATTTGTGATATATGACAAAATATGATGTTTGAATTGATTTGTTATTTTATGTTTTATTGTGGAGAATCATCACGTATGATGTTTATTATAAATAACTAGTATTGATACTTGATTTGATTTTAGTAAAGAATTTGATTTGCTACTTTATGATTTACTGGATTGTGTAAATGATTTTTATAAAGGATAATAATTGAACCTCTATTTCGGGAAGAGGAAGGACTGAATTTGGCCTTTGCCACCTTCCTACGTTATAAATTGAGTTTTCTTTAAAAGTGAATTTTCCCAAAAACAGTTGAAAATATTATGATGACATGTATTTTTCAAATAGTACTACTGAGAATTCTTAGAATTCTCACCCCGTTTTTGTTTATATTCCATAATATTTCCAGGAACGAATACTTCAACTAGGAGGTTGAAGATGAAGACTTAGAATAGGTCTTGAAGACATTTTTTATTTTGTATAGTATAATCATAATTCTATAACTTATGATGCAATTTTATACATTGATGTATATTATTTATATAATGTTTTGTACGTTATATGTATAATTCCAACCACAACAAGCTCATATTTTGTATATCTCATATATTTATTTTCAAATATATTATGTTAATTATTATGTGACATACTTAATTATAATTGTTAATACATAATTCTGGATACGTAATTAGTAATTAGAGTTAAGGATGTTGCATAAAGCATGTACTACATTATCAACCATGCAATGTTAGCTCTAGCAAGAATGCATAAAGCACATATGCACTTGAATCCAAAAATATGGTTTATGCATTTAAGGCAAACAATGATCATGTAAGGCATGTAATATCAAGTAAGGAAGTCTAGTATGCACACATATCAATTAAGAACAAAAAAGTCCCTCACTGTAATTACTGTAATGCAAGAATTGAAAAACCATACAACTATAACTTTTGAAACCATTTATAATTCATTTCAAGATATACTTTAATGTAAAAACCATTGAAGTTCAGAGACAAGTTCAAGACACAAAATGAATCATTTACCTCTTGTTTTCAAGATATGAACATATCAAGCAATTTCAAAAAAGAAGACATATAACTTTTAACTTTTCAATTTTAAAGTAAGTATATAAGATAATTAAGCATCAAAAAGAAATGATTAGAACTACTTATGAGCATGTGGATTTTTATATTTGAATAAAGGGAATTGGTCACAAGCTCAGGAATAAAGATACCATAAAACATGTCATTTCAAACAAAGTGTGTACATATCTAGCATGTTAGCATATGTAAAGATATTTTCAAGACATAATGCTAGAAAAGCACAACTTAAGGCATGTTAAGGCATAAAAACAACTCTTTACTTCTCCAAATATCGCATGATATTTAATTTAAAGCATAAGTAAAAATAAGAGATTGATGTCACTAAAAGTGTACTCTTTGAGTTTTTGTATGTGACTCCAACTTCTATGCCTTAAGGCTCCTTGAGAATGTTGTGGTTCTCCATATCATTCTTTTTATGTTTTCATCACTCTTGGAGAACTTGGACCATTTCAAATTTTTCTAACCTCAAGTAGCATAGTTGTATTTCACTTCAATGTGTACTTGGCCTAATAGTCACCCTACAACACAATTCAAAATACTTTCTTTGGTATCCACCAATTTTGGATCCATAGGTGTTAGTCACTGATTATTAATCTATTATACTCTTATAAAAGATCAATTTTTTCATAGTATGTAAATTGAGGACAACAAATTAAATAATCAATTACCATTAAGCACATAGCCAATAGCATGCTTACTTTCATGATATATAGATAAGTCAAAACATAGCAAGCATACCTAGGCATTGTAGAACTTTATGTACCAAGATATATAACAAATTAATGAGCTATGATACAATAAGAATGAATATAATCATGTGCTAAATATAATATTCAAATTTTACCAAGTACACATGATTCTATCAATCACTTAAGGCCTACAAGGAATATATCTCAAATCATTAACTTTACAAGTGAATGTGCATGAGAGCTAAAAGCTTTTGATACCTTGGCCTTGGTAAACAAGGAAATATTTTTTCTTACCCATTGCTTCTCTTTTGGAGTGTTGAACTTTACAAGTTCTACATTTTGTACTTGAGAAGCTTTAGTTGAAGCCATCTTCCTTCTTTGACCAAAACTTCTACCATTGGGCTTTGGAAGCATTCTTCTTAATGATTCCTCTTTCTTTTGACTAATTAGTCCATCATTTTGAGAAATTTGCTGCATAATTGAAACACTAGGAGGACATTTTGGTACCCACTTCATCTTAGGTCTGTGAATGTTAGTACTAGAGCCTTTGAGACTTTTAGGAACCCACACTATATTATTTCTCATATAAGGATTTCTTCTATAGTTGCACAAATGAGAAATATGTCCTAAATGGCCACAAAAATTGCAAACAATTAAATTCAATGATGGTTTGGTCCTTTGAATATCATCTTTGGAAAACTTAAGCCTTTTGTTGTTATTACATTCTAAATTATTTTTGTCATAAGCCTTGCTTGAATTTCCATGTGTAATAACATTAATTTTGTTCTTATTAAACATGGAATGTAAACAATTAAAATCATTAGCTTTGGCAAATTCAGAAGATAAGTCTTCAACTTGATTTTGTAAATTAATGCACTTTTCACATGAAGTTGAGGTTTTACATTTCAAAGGCATTTCCTCATCAAGAAAAGCATATTCATTTTTCAAAATCTCAATTTCATTTTCAATTGAGGAATTGTTTTCCAAACAAGATAAATTTTTCTTTTCTAAATTCAACAAACCATCATACAATTCATCATATGCACATTGTAACTCATAATAGAAAGGGCTATAATCTAGTTTAACATTATTTACCTTAAAGTCCTTTTTATCCATATAGGAAGTGGTGTCAATTTTTAGCATACTTGACTCTTTAAAGGAATCATCATCTTCCTCATTGTTGTCCTTCAAGGATTCAAGAACATATTCTTGAGGACATTTTTCAATATTGTCTTCCTCTAAAGGCTTTTACTCTTCTTGCTCTCTATATACAACTTTAAGCAAAAAAAAAAAATCATTGTTAGCAATATAAAGAGCAGCAAGGGTGTCCCAAATTTCTTTGGCACTAGAGCAATTCTTAATACTAGGATAAGCATCATCATTTAAACTACTTCTCAACATTTGCATTGCTTTAATGTTCAAGGAAAAGCATTTCTTGTCATAAGCATTCCAAGTTTGTTTTGATTTGCAAGTATATCCATCAAGCACAATATTCCACAAATCAAGATCAATAGATTGCATATAAAATTTCATTCTAGCTTTCCAATAAACAAAATGCACACCATCAAAGAATGGTGGTTTATCAATTTCAAAACCTTCCATTTTGAAAAACTTTCAATGGTTTCCAACAAATAAGGATCTTTAACTCTAAGCGATTAAGCTTTCAACAGAGCACGAAGCTCTGATACCACTTGTTAGTCATGGAAACCATCATCCAAGAGAGGGGTGAATTGGGTGATCACAAATTTTTAAAACAAGTTTGAGAAATTATACATTTTGATATTTTCAATCAATACATGCAGTGGAATAAGTTTAATAAAGATACAACTATTAGAGATTACTCAAATACAACTTGGGTTAAAGAATAAATCAAACAAATAAACTAGATATCAAGTTCAATTCAAGCATATATAATTATAGTACAAATGTAAATGAGATAGAGTTGAGAATAGCAAACACAAAGATTTATCCTAATTCAGCCACTAACCACTTATGGCTTACATCCAGTTCCCAAGCTTAACTTGAGATTTTCTTCACTATCTCCTAGACTTCAAGGGTGCTCGGAAAATCTTTGTGCAAGCAAAAGCACTCTTCACACCTTGGGATACATCACCCTTGTGCTAGAGCCTCCAACTCTTCAAGCTTCACAGGTGCTTGAAAAACATTTACATTCAAGAGTACTCACAACACCTTTGGGATACCTCACCCTTTGTGTTTGAGCCTCACTACAAGGGATACCTCACCTTTTTCTCTCTTGAAGGATACCTCACCCTCCTACAATGATTTTAAGATGAAAAGAAAGATTATAAACTCTCACAAGAGTAGATATACAACTTGAAAAACAAAGGGATAGAAGGATTTTTCAATAAAGAGCTCAAAATATGATTTTGATGATTCAAGGATCAAACCAAGTGTTTTAGAGTTTCTTAAGATGTAAATGATTCAATATACACTTATTTATATAGCCCAAGTGATAAAATAGTCGTTGGTAGTGTTTAGAAATAATTTTTTTTATGAAAACTAGCCATTTATAACCGTTGGGAGCTCTTCTGGGCATATGCAATCGATTACATGGATGTTATAATCAATTGCATGGCCTCTTCCAGAGTTGTAATTGATTACATGACTTATGTAATCGATTACAAAGTGATTTTTGGTCCTCCAACATGCATTGGCCGTAGACTTCAATGCCATGCAAGGTGTCCATGGCTTGGCTTCATCCAAGCCTTAGAATGCATCAAAGGCCAAGATCAAAACTTGGTTAGCAAGCTTATCTCCCATTGGTTCCTTCTAACCTAGTCACTAAGCCTTGTCACTAAGCTTCATCATCACACTAACCTAGTCACTAAGCTAGTCACCATGTTCTAGAGAGTTCCTTCACTAATGATGATTAATTAAGCTACTAAGTTAACTGTTTAGCTAAACGTGGGTCCCGCAAAACATTTCTGGGTCCACTATCACTAAATTATACTGACTAATAAAATAATATTATAATAATACAAAATTATTTTATTTGACAGTTAAATCCTAAAAATTAAAAGATTAATTATAGTCTCATTTAGATTGGGTTTAGTAAGATCCCCCAGTTCTGAATAATTAAAAATAGATTTCCCCGGTCCGGAAAAATATTATTTTCCTGCCTCGGAGCAAATCACACAAAAAGTCCATATAAAATCACAGACAGTAATATTGGACACTAAATCAAGTAGAAAATAATTAAAAACAACAAAAACAGTACAAACAGCACGTTCGGGACGTAATGGTCATTTTCCCATTTTTTTCCACAACGTAGCTAATCATCCAAAAAGTTCAAATAAAATTACAGATAGTATTAATTGTCTGTATATCTTCCAGAAAAATTAAAACAGTAGCTCGGAAAAACTTTTATTTTACCATCTCGAAACAAATTACGTAAAAAGACCAAATAAAATTTGAGCCTGTATAAACGCATTTGTATTTCATGCAGAAATCGAGAAACAGTAAAATAGGGACACAATGGTCATTCACACGAAAGCTTGAAAAATAGCAAACAGTACATTCGGTACATTTTCTAAAAATTGGGGTGTTACACTATTATTCACATTCAGTGTTATAGTATTATGCTTAAACTAATCTATAAGGTTACCCGAATTAACAAATAACTCATACCAATATTACTAAGCTTCTATAACCCTGATTAGGACTATTAGGTTAGGGAGGATGTTACATATTACGTACGTTGTTCGGGTTAAAAAATGCAGGCACAACTTACCAGCAAATGATGAATAAAGTCTTCAAAGAATGACTTGACATTTCTCTAGGTTGGCTTCAATGTCGCGATTCGTCAGTAAAAATCCTAGAAACTTCCTGATGTATACTCTAAAAGCGTACTTTTCAAGGTTTAATCTCATATTATGTTTTCGAATTTGGTGAAAACCTCTTCCAAATCTTCTACATGGTCACTGGACTTCATTATCTTGATAATCATGTTATCAATATAAACTTCAAGCATCTTGTCAATCTGTTAGTTGTTGCACCTTCTGTTAGTGTATGCCCTATAGGCCAATTTATTTGGACCGTACTAGCTTATATTGTATTATGCTATTTATTTAATATATGAAGTATTTCATTTATTGTGTGTTATTTATGATAAACATAATAAAGTCCTTAGAATAGTAAGTTTTATGCCATAGGACATCAAGTGGATGACTTGATCGTGAGATCCTATTGGATAGAAACAGAACACTATTCTTAAATATCCCTAGTCAATTATTATTGTTAATCAGGACGACAATAATGCATTGAGATTAGTATGTGCGTAGACTGATGACCACATCTCACGAGTCATAGATATGAGATATCGAGTCTTCACATGGATACATATTAGAGTAATGATGTATTAGACTGACCCACCATAAAAATGGTACGTGGATCATTCGTGAGTGTCATAATTGATTCTTATAGTGATAATTGTGTACATGGCCCTTTCACCTAAAATCACTACAATTCCTACATGAGGAGTTGTATGTTTTAATGCCATCAAACTTCTTCTATAACAAGATGATTATAAAGTTAGTTATTGGACATACTGCGAATCATGTGGAGGGATGTGAGTAACCTAGATGAGTTTGTCCCACCTACATAACATGAGTGATATCTTCGGGGACCCTGACTGAGTGAGACTACAAAATACATGGTCATGCTCAAATGAGTCAATATGAGATATTGATCTCATTTGTTATTACTACGTCTACTCGAGTATCAGGAAACGAAAGATTGAACTATAAAATGGTGACATGTTTCATGCCTTGTGTTCAATCTAGATATCTGGACAAAGGGACTGAACTGCACGGTAACATTGATCACAAAAAGGTTATGTCAAATTATTGACATTCTCATTACTTAGGTAGCAATGATGTGTTGCTAGATACCGTTCACTGCTTGTAATATTAAAATGGGATTTTAATATTACTGCCAACGTCATAAGAACCTATAAGGTCACACACATAGAACAAATTAAATTGGAGCAATTAGAATCTAAGTTGAACTGAGATTCAATTGTGGGTAAGACTCATAACAAATGAGTCTAGGGTTGCACAGCTTACCTTGCTGCTGCTCTCACTCACATACGTCAACAACTATTATAAATAGCACTGCTAAGGGGCTGTCAAGGCATGCATTACAAACCCTAACCGCACTTGACAGATATAGTAAGTGAGAGAGTAACAGGTTTCTCTTCTATTCGCTGCTAGCATTGTTCCATAGACGTAGGACTCATTTTTCCAAATGTTGGATGTTCGTGAGTTTATTCGTGTGGATACCATAGAGACATCGTTGTTGTTATGGTGTTGGTGATTTATGTCGTTTGATTTTATCACGCTTCAAGAGGTAAACTCTTTTAAAACACAGATTATGGTCTATTTCACATGCATCCTTAGTGGAAATTTTTGTTTTTCTGCTGCATGATGTATCCGTAATTCCCAATACCTTCATCAATAACTGATAAGCCAGATAGTAGTCCTCACTCGTTTTCTAGCTAAGGTTGCCCAAAAGTTTCTTCCCCTTTTTAAAACTATAAAGAAGGGAAAAATTTTGAATGGACCCCAAAGTGCGAGCCTGCATTGCAGGAGTTGAAGAAAATATTAGCAATACCCTTAATCCTGACAAAGTCGGATCCTAGTGAAACTTTATATGCCTACCTCTCAGTCAGCAACGAAGAAATCAGTTCAGTCTTGAAAAGAGAAACCAACAATGGTCAAAAGTTGATTTATTTTGTAAGCAAGTGGTGTGGTGTGGATTGTGAATAAAATTTAGAGTGAAAATCAGTTGCCAAGTTCCACCAAAAATAAAAATCTTGTAACCAGTTGTAGTTAGCAAGGGTCAATCCACAGAGAACTAATTCAATTAACACTATAATTTGAATCCTAATTTAAACACTCAAAAACAATAAATAATAAAACAGGGGTTTTGTTTGTTGAAATTAAAAGCAGAAATTGAATCCAAAACAAAAACAGTAAATATAATTTGGAAAATCAATTAAAAGACAATGGTTAAGAGATGGAATCCACCGCTAGATTTATATGATTATGCCAACCCACATATCCTTTATACCAACATGGTCAATTATGTTTTTATGTGATTGTGAGATTAATTCTCTGTCTTCCTTAAGTTTTGGTTAATTTAGCAACCACTCAAATCAATCCCGAATCAATAATTATTTGTAAAGCAACCGCTCTTACACCTACTTATTGATTGCATTAAGATTTAGAAAATCAATCACACTAAGATCAAATCTCACACCGGGGTTAAATTACTTAGATCATATGCCTCACTAGTCCTACCACCGCAACCGTGCATAGCAATCCTAGTTTTACCACTTTCGAAATTGGCAAAGAGTATAAAAACCTTTATACTAAATTAAGAACAGAAACATATGAATAAAAACACAATTGTATTGATATAAAAAAATATGCAAGGATCACATAATCAAAACTAGGGTTTCATCTTCCCTTAACCATATAAGAAAACTAGCCACACATGGCAAATTCAAAACCAAAAGAATAACAGAAGAAAAACATTGTCAAGAATAGAAGTGCAGAAGAAAACTAAAGATCAAACTAGTTTCCAAAGGTTGGGGATGATTGATCTCCAATTGCTCGAACCCGAGACTCCAATCTTCGATCCCATCTCCTTCTCCCTTGTTCTTGGTCTTCTCCTTAGCCTCTTGGCAGTTTCCCAGTCCAGACTCCCTTTTTATGACCCTAGGCAACCCTATTTATATTTTTGGATACCTAACACATCATTAGAATTCGTATCTAATGTTCTGATGCGATGACACGGGCCGTGTCATTTGACACGGCTTACCCCGTGTCAGGTTCTGGTAACACAAATTCAAGTGTTTTGCAAGTCAGAGAGAAACACGACCTACCCCGTGTCATTTGACACGGGCCGTGTTGATGGTCAATGCTCAAAACTAGATCCTCTTGTGAAGACAGAGATGTACACGGCCTACCCTGTGTCATATGACATGGGTCGTGTTGTTGGTCAGGTCCATGTTGAAAATCCAGAGAAGGACACGGCCCACCCCATGTCATGTGACACGGGCCGTGTCACTTACTTTCTTTAAATTCCTCTCTTTCTTTGCTTCTAGGGGTGATATCGATCTCCTGAAAAACACAATGCAATTATGAGTGCTTATAAACACACTTAAGCATAGTTTCACAATAAAGATCCGATTAAACTTCATATCCAAAAACTTAGTTAAAAGTTAACAATTAAACACACATAAAGTCCAATTAGATCAAATATAAGACACTCAAGATATGAAAATAATCGACAGATCAAATACCCCCACACTTAGCCTTTTGCACTCCTGGGCAAAACATAAGACCGAACCAGGGAACAAGGAAAAACAAAATAAATTCAAAAGCTTAAAAAGACTCAATTTCCAATGATATTCAAGAAAGGCAAAAGATTGTAAGCAAGAAGAGCAAGAAAAGATTCAAAGGGTGAAAACATTCAAGAGATAACAAATCTTCACATCTCAAACTAACAAGCAAGGTATCTTCAATTTGAAAAGCATGAATCAAGAATGATAGATCCTCACAAGATACACTCTCAATCTCTCAAGTGTTTTCAAGGTAAGTATCTCACTCAATTCAGCCCATGAAAAATGCACTACCATAAGCTTGCTTATCTTCTATTTCTCCACTACTCAAACACATGCATACACAAATCAAGAGGACTTTATTCAAGGTTGTAATGGGGCCAAGGTAAGGGAAGGAAATAATATGGATATGGCAAGATAAATACCAAAGAGAATAAAAGAATATTGGGGAGGAACTCAAATGATAAATAACAAGCATGAAAATTTTCTCCCAATTCTATATAATGCACATTCTCTTCACATATTCCTTTCTTTTTTTTTTTCTTTCCTTTTACAACCTTTCTTGCATTTATTCTTTTTCTTTGCATTTTTTTTCTCAATCAACACTTTGCATATTGTACATCAAGAACACAACCCCCACACTTGTACTATACATTGCACACAAGTAAAAGAGCTCCTTCAATGAAAATGAACCAATATTCTCCCATTCCCTAGGGTAAGGTGAAATCATGGTTTTTCACATAAGGCATATAATGAGCTAAGACAAAGAATAGGCAATAGGCTCAAGGGGTTAATCAAAGGAAGATGATGCAAGGTTAGCTATTTGGCCAAAGTAGTTACTCAAGAAAGAATAAAGAAGGCCTCAATCATGTTTATGCATGCAAGTGAAAATTGTAACATCCCAAAAAAATATTTGTTTAAGCATAAATGATCGTTTTATATTATTCTTGATTTTTGGGAATTTTTTCTAGAATTTTTCGGAAACAACGAATATTTTAATATATTCCTCATTTTACGTGCACACTGAGCTGAGAATTGCTGAGGTTAGTGAAACGCTCCGGAAATTAATTAGTTCACTACCAATAGTCATTTTCTAATATTTGTGAATTATGTGAATTTTTCTAGAATTTTCTGGAAACGTCGAATATTTTAATATATTCTTCGTTTTGCGTGTGCGCTGTGTAGACCCGGGAAAATGTGATGTCTTCCCTGTGGCTGGTAAACTCTAAATTGTGGACTTATCGACGGGGGATCTTACTAAACCCGAGGTCGGGCACAATTTATGAAGTTTACGTTTTTCGAGGTTTTACCCGATGAATGAAATCGCGGTATTGTAAAATCGTCTGATGAATAATAAAATATTATTTTCATCATCAGTAACTCTTCTACACTAGAGAAAAAATAATACTGACAATGTAAATATTCATCTGTGTTAGTGTACCGATTAGGAAACAACTTTACTTCTATTTTATCGAGAAACGTGCGAAGCTTCTCATGGAAGCTTGGAGAAAGCTTCTTGGAAATTTCCTCTTCCTCCTTCCCCATGCAAAGTAGCCTATTTCCCTCCTCTCTCTCCTTCATGCACGGCTGCATGGCAGCCCAAAGCAACGAAATATTGCTTTTCCTTATTTCATTTTTATCACACAAATTCATTAATTATTAAAACACTTTCTCTCACTACCATTTCTTCTTCTTCCTTCTTCAACATTTTCTCTCCCTTCTCTCCACCATTGCTACGACCAAGCTCTTTTCTTCCTCCTCATTCATCACAAATTTTCTTACAACCACACTCTCTTAACCCTCTTCCCCCTCCTAGATATCCTTCTTGTTTGGAGCATCTTGAGATTCCACCCTTTTCACATTTTATTCAAGCTCTAAGCTTTGAGCTTTTTGGGTAAGATTCAAGACTTCTCTTCTTTCTCCTCCATTTTCGTGGTCATGGTCTTCATGTTGGCCATCCATGACTTATTTTCCAAGCCATTATGCCATTCTAACAAAGTCACCATTTTTAGGATTCTTGGAGCTCAAATCCGAAAATTCGAAGGAAGTTCTTGGTGTTCTTCTTTTGTTTTTCTTCACGTAGGTAAGAGGAAGACACTCCTCCACAACCTCTCTTAGCATCTAGGAACCTTGAATGTGTATTGTTGTTAATTTTTGAATCTATGTATAAAGTTCTCTCATTTTATGTTGTTCTTGATGATAATGTATTTCGTTGGGTTTGTATGATTTATTGATGTCTCTTGCATGATTTGAAGCTGTATTTGAGTATCTTGTTGATTAAATATGATAATGATTAGTTTGGTTTGAGTTAAAGGACCTGAGAACTCTGTTTTCTGCAAGTTTACGCGTGGTAATCGATTACACGGGGCTTGTAATCGATTACCAAGCTCTTAAAGATACAAAATCGTGATTCTGAAAATCTGGTAATCGATTACATCTTGTGCGTAATAGATTACAGAGATTCTGTCTAGCTTGTAATCGATTACAAGAATGGTGTAATCGATTACCAAGCCCCTGATGTCACGAAATGATGCTTCTGGGAATCACGTAATCGATTACAACTTGTGGGTAATCGATTACGGAGGTTCTGTCCGATTGGTAATCGATTACCACGGTTGTGTAATCGATTACCAGGTCCTTGAAGTTACAAATTGAAGTTCTGGAAACCGTGTAATCGATTACAATGAGATTGTAATCGATTACAGGGATTCTGTTTCGCTGGTAATCGATTACCAGGGTGATGTAATCGATTACCAAGACCCAAAAGTGAGATTTTTGAGCTGGAAATGATTGAGATTATGGTTCTTCGTCCTTTGTAACTCAAACATAACCTAAAAACCCTGAATTCAAGGATTTTACCTTACTTGAACATGATAGGAACATGTATTCATACCGATAGAGAAGAAATGATTTTGAAATGGAATTCTTGGATCCATGTCATGGAAATTGTGGTATGTGTGTGATAAGGAGTATATGTTGATGCTTATATTGGCCTATTGTGGCATGATATTTAATGGTATGAAATTGTGAATCATACATGTCCATGCATAGTGTCATATGCATTGTGAATGTCCTTGTGGACTGTTGTAAGGCCAAGTTGCCTAGGAGATTGAACACACCTTAGTGCGGGTGCGAGTAGACTAGTGTGGGTCTTGTTATGACCTTGGGGGCGTCGGGGTGTGGGTCCTCCACAATGGGTAGTTGGTAGCTCCTTTGCCTGTGGGGCAAACCGATGCAAACGCACCGACGATCCGGACTTGACACTGTCCTATATCGTGATCTAGTGTAGAATGTCTGTACAATGCCATGATTGTGCACAAGGAAAATTATTGATAAGCACTGGCCTCGGCAGCCGAGTTATAGACATGTCTCCTGATCTTTCTCTCCGACTGTTTGAGTCTAGCTCCATGGAGTAGGAATTTGGGAAAGCATGCATGTGAGTCATGATATACATTGTCATTGTTAATATTTATTTTTCCATATCCATGACTGTTTTGGTTATTACTAAGCGAACATCTGCCTGGAATTGTTTATTTGCTTACTGTTGGAATTATTGCTTATTAGTTGAATATGTTATTCTGAATTGCTATTTGGGCGCGCGGCGCCGTACTGTTTCTAGCTGCTATAATTGGTAATGATGGTAGGAAGTCTTACCTCTTGCTTGTATCTCTGTTATTTGCTATATGTGTGTATACTATATTGATCAAAGACGACGGTAAGGAGGCGGAAGATCCCGAGTTTCCCGACTTCTAGCCCGAACGAGACTAGCCTCTATTGAGACAATGGTGGCACGTATACGCGAATTTCTTGGGGATGTGCGTCTGACCTTCCTCGGAGGGCCGGAGTGTTGGCATATCAACTTGAATTCCGATCGCTGCGTCTACTTGGGAGATGTGTCGATCGCCCTAGCCTGGAGACGTCATGAGGCACCTGTCCTCACCTGCCACATCAGCCTACGACTGGAGTTTTACTTGCCCATCAGAGAGATGTGGGGTGATCGTTACTACACCCCTTGGGAGGACTCTTTTAATTCTACTACTCGGGCTCCTGCCCATGGTTCTGTGGTTCCCATGGAGGTTTCCTCTGAATAGGAGGATCCTGCTGAGGACCCGGATACGGTCCCTCCTCATCTGAGAGACTGAGTTTACTGGTAGCTACTGATGGCTACCAGTGTTTTATTTTGGGGCTTGATGTATTTTTGTGTGGGCTGTATATTTTGGTATCACTGGGGCATATTTGTATAATCTTTTGGGGCAGGTATAGTTTTGTTTTTGGATAATTCAGGCTTGTATTTAAGTATAAATGATATCAGTACATTTTATATATATATATCTATATGCATATTATCCAGATGAGAATTTTGTCTACTATTTTATCCTTCACTGTCATTTATATTCCGCATGGTTAAAATGATTATAAAAAAAAAAAGAATTTGTATATTTCTGCTATTCTGCTCGCGTATTTAAAAATTGAACAAGTTAAACTTAAATGAATGAACCGGGTCTTGAAATGTTAAAACTTTATTTTTTCGCAATTTCTTTTATTTGACAATGTGACGTTCCCTCCCAAAAAGGGGCGTTACAAAAATGTAGCGTAAAAAAGAATCAAAGCAAGTTCTAGAGTGATCAAAGGATATGAGTGAAAATCACACAAGAAAAAGGAGAATGACATAAATGTTAAATTCATCCATCAATAGGCTCAAAATCTCACAAGGTATGCATCTATCAATCTCAATCCACCAATCAAATATCCAAAGCCAAGCATGTCAAATTCAAGACAGAAGAAGAAATTTATAAAACACACCCTTGAACTTCAATTGCTTCAAACTCATAAGCTTCACAAATTTCAAAACATCATTGGAAATCAATCAAAAACACATTTTTTTTAAAAACAAAATTAAAAAAATTAAAACAGAAAGTAAAATGTAAACTCTTCCCCTATACTTAAATTCTACATTGTCCTCAATGTAAAGCTTAAAAGAAAAATAATATCCATCAAAATCATCAATTAAACTAGGACAAGTAAAATAAAAGAAAGAGAGAAGAAACATCCTTATCAAATGATGAGGTCTCTATTGTTTGAAACATCATGAGAACAATCACTAGGGTCCCATATCTTGAAGTGTAATGACCAAGTTAAACTTGAAGTAGCATAAGAGTTTTCACTGTTGGGGTCCCATTGGTTCTCCTTAATTTCTTTGGAATTCACTAAAGCGCTATCACTTGGATCCCAAGCTTTCTGATGCCCCCTTGGAATTTGTAGCAAGCTCTCCTCCTGTTTAGCAAGGAGGTTCTTGATCACGAACACCGAAAGTTGTTTATCATCCACTGAGTATGCATACTTCTAATGTTCGGATAACGACTTCTGCTCCATCTCCCTTTGTGTCTTAGATTCTGCAACTATGTCATGGTCATTATTGATAGATCCTTCAATATTATTAGTTGCTGCATGAACATAATCATCAACTTTTAAGTATACAGAAATCTCAGCACAAATAGCACAAGTCATATCACCATCACAATCAGCACATGCATTGCTAAGGATAGAATCATTGAAACCAATAAGATCAGGAAATTCAAAGACACAATTCAAAGATAAGTTCCCTCAACTAATTCATCAAGTAAATCAATATGAAAAACAGAATGCTCCTCCACAGGATGCTTCATAGCATTAAAAATATTAAACTGAACAATTGAGTCTCCAAACTCCATGGATAGAGTTCCTGCATGCACATCTATTTTGGTCCTCGCTGTTTTGAGGAATGGCCTCCCTAGAATGAGTGGAGCCTTGTTGGATGGAGACTCCCCTTCCATCTCCAGAACATAGAAATCTGCAGGAAAGATGAGCTCATCAACCTTCACTAAAATCTTCAATCAACCCAACTGGACGCGCAGTGCTCCTATTAGCCAGCTGGATCACTATACCTGTAGAGTGCAAAGGGCCAAGTCCAAGAGAGTTAAAAATAGACATGGGCATTATATTAATAGAAGCACCTAAATCTAGCATGGCATGCTCAAATCTATAATTGCCTATAACACATGGAATGGTAAAAGTCCCTGGATCTTTGCATTTCTGAGGCATAGGTTGAATGAGGGCTGAAACATTTTGGTTCATATTAATTCTCTCATCACCCTTCATCTGCCTCCTCTGGGTGCATACTTCCTTAAGAAACTTGGCGTATTTTGGGATTTGCTTAATTGTATCCAATAAAGGAATATTGACTTCCACTTTCCTGAAAGTCTCAAGAACATCTCTATCCTTTTCACCCTCATCTTTCTTGCTCTTCACTAGCCGACTAGGGAATGGAGCCTTAGTGATATGCCTAGGATGTAGTTCAGGGATACTTACCTTGGGGGCCTTGGAGTGTTGCCCCTCTTTATTTACCTCCTTAGGCTCTTGCTCTTTTTCTTTAGTAGCTTGTGGGGGAGATGGAAGTTCATCTAACCTCTTTACACTTCGCAATGTGACAACACTCACATTTTCCCTCGGATTCACATCTGGTTGTGAGGGAAGTCTCCCAGAAAGTTGGCTCTGAACCTTGTTGATCTCTGTGGCCAATTGCCCCACTTGGTTCTGCAAGTTATGAATGGTGGCCTTTGTCTCTTGCTGAAACTGAATATTATTAGTGGCCATTTGCTTCACCAACTCCTCTAGTGAAGGCTCAGATTGCCTAGGAGCTTGAACTTGTTAATGCATCGGAGGAAAAGGTGCTTGCCTCTACTGAAATCCTAGAGGTCCATAGGTTAGAGGTTGATTCTGGGGTTGCTTTCCATAGCTCAAGTTAGGATGATCCTTCCACCCCGGATTATATGAGTCCGAGTAGGGGTTGTAGTTGTTAGAAGGTCCAGAAAATCCCCCTACTATTTTTGCCTCCTCATTTGTGTCCTCTTGAAGAGTGAGACACATATCAGTGGGATGTCCTGAAGAGCAACAAATCCCACAAGCATTCACCGCTGCTTTTCCATTGTCCATTAACCGCTGAACTATGGCAGTCAACTGGGTCATTTCCTGTTGCAGACTGGCTGTTTCTACCTCTTTTACTGCTCGCACTCCAGTATCATTTTGAGTGAAAAATTGTTGAGTGTTCGCAGCCATTCTTGAGATCAAATTCCTGGCCTCTTGAGGAGTCTTATCAACCAATGCTCCTCCACTAGCAGCATCAATCATATTACGATCCATCACTAGCAAACCCTCATAGAAGTATTGAATCAAAAGTTGTTCACTAATTTGATGTTGAGGGCAACTAGCACATAGCCTCTTAAACCGCTCTTAGTAATCATGAAGTGATTCCCCATGCCTTTGTTGGATGCCGCAGATTTCTTTTTGGATGGTTACGGCCTTTGAGGCAGGGAAATATCTGTCTAGGAAAGCTCGAGCCATATCCTGCCATGTTTGGATGGATCCGGGTGGCAAGTAGTATAGCCACTCCTTTGCAGAATCTTTCAAAGAGAATGGGAATGCCCTTAGCTTGACTTGATCCACTGGAATTCTTGCAGGCTTCATGCTAGAGCACACCACATGGATCTCCTTCAGGTGCTTGTTGGGGTCCTCTCCGGCTAATCCATTGAAAGATGGTAAAAGATGGATCAAGCCAGACTTCAACTCAAATGCCTCCTCATTTACTGGAATTTCTATGCATAGAGGCTGTTGATCTACATTTGGAGCACCCAACATCCTTAGAGTAGATTCTGCCATCACCACTTCTTCAGGTGTCTCCTCAGATATCTCAGAATTTGATAGATCTATGTGGCGGGCAGCTTCGATGTCAGCAGGTGTGAATTGAAGAGGAAACTGTGAGCTGACTTGCTCAAAGTAATGCCTAAGGTTCCTCAATTGCTCGTTTACGTCACCACTGGACATGAACACCTGCAAAATAGTCGGAAAGGAGGAAGAAGAGAATTAAAAAAAATGAAATAAAAACAAAGTGAGAACAAAATAGGAAACAAACTAATAACGTAATTGAACAATTAGTTCCCTGGCAACGGCACCAAAATTTGGTGTGGTGTGGATTGTGATTAAAATTTAGAGTGAAAATCAATTGCCAAGTTCCACCAAAAATAAAAACCTTGCAACCAGTTGTAGTTAGCAAGGGTCGATCCACAGAGAACTAATTCAATTAACACTATAATTTGAATCCTAATTTAAATACTCAAAAACAGTAAACAATAAAACGGGGGTTTTATTTGTTGAAATTAAAAACAGAAATTGAATCCAAAACAAAAACAATAAATATAATTTGGAAAATCAATTAAAAGACAATGGTTAAGAGATGGAATTCACCACTAGATTTATATGATTATGCCAACCCACATATCCTTTATATCAACATGGTCAATTATGTTTTTATGTGATTGTGAGATTAATTCTCTATTTTCCTTAAGTTTTGGTTAATTCAGCAGCCGCTCAAATCAATCCCTAATCAATAATTATTTGTAAAGCAACCGCTCTTACACCTACTTATTGATTGCATTAAGATTTAGAAAACCAATCACACTAAGATCAAATCTCACACCGGGATTAAATTACTTAGATCATATGCCTCACTAGTCCTACCACCGCAACCACGCATAGCAATCCTAGTTTTACCACTTTCAAAATTGGCAAAGAGTATAAAAACCTTTATACTAAATTAAGAACAGAAACATATGAATAAAAACACAATTGTATTGATATAAAGAAATATGCAAGGATCACATAATCAAAACTAGGGTTTCATCTTCCCTTAACCATATAAGAAAACTAGCTACACATGGCAAATTCAAAACCAAAAGAATAACAGAAGAAAAACATTGTCAAGAATAGAAGTGCAGAAGAAAACTAAAGATCAAACTAGTTTCCAAAGGTTGGGGATGATTGATCTCCAATTGCTCGAACCCGAGACTCCAATCTTCGATCCCATCTCCTTTTCCCTTGTTCTTGGTCTTCTCCTTAGCCTCTTGGCAGTTTCCCAGTCTAGACTCCCTTTATATGACCCTAGGCAACCCTATTTATATTTTTGGATACCTAACACATCATTAGAATTCGTATCTAATGTTTTGATGCGATGACACGGGCCGTGTCATTTGACACAGCTTACCCCGTGTCAGGTTCTAGTAACACAAATTCAAGTATTTTGCAAGTCAGAGAGAAACACGGCCCACCCCGTGTCATTTGACACAGGCCGTGTTGATGGTCAATGCTTAAAACTAGATCCTCTTGTGAAGACAGAGATGTACACGACCTACCCCGTGTCATATGACACAGGCCGTGTTGTTGGTCAGGTCCATGTTGAAAATCCAGAGAAGGACACAGCCCACCCCATGTCATGTGACACGGGCTGTGTCACTTACTTTCTTTAAATTCCTCTCTCTTTCTTTACTTTTAGGGGTGATATCGATCTCCTAAAAAACACAATGCAATTATGAGTGCTTATAAACACACTTAAGCATAGTTTCACAATAAAGATCTGATTAAACTTCATATCTAGAAACTTAGCTAAAAGTTAACAATTAAGCACACATGAAGTCCAATTAGATCAAATATAAGACACTCAAGATATGGAAATAATCGACAGATCAGCAAGGTTCTACAAGGACTCGAGCTCCGCTATTAGAAGATTGAGAAACTGGCCCTAGCATTGCTAACTACTACTAGAAGATTATGACAATACTTTCACTACCACCATGTGATCATGAAGACGGATCAGTCAATCTATCAGGTGTTGCATAAGCTGAACCTTGTTGGAAGAATGATCGCTTGGTCGATGGAGCTCTCTGAATTCGGTATCTATAACATCCTTAATACGATTACTAATAACGTATCCATAATTATGTATTAGTAATTAGAATTAAGCTTGCCACATAATACTAATATAATAATTTAAAATTTCGTTTATACAATATACGTAAAATATGAGCCTGCAAGGGGTTAAGATAACATACATGTACTATGAACGATAATATACAAAGTATATTACAGTCCTTAATAATTACATAATCTATTTCATAGTATTAATTATACATTACAAAATTTCAAAATAACACTAAAACTAGTCTATGTCTTCGTCTTTTGTCTCCTTATTGAAGAACACATTCTTGGAAATATTACGGAAATACAGACAAGAAGGGTGAGAATTCTATGAATTCTCAGTAGTACTATTTTAAAAATAATACGTGTCATTATAATACTTCCAATTGTTTCGGGGAAAAACATTTTTAAAATTTAGATGCTTTATATACTAGAAAGGTGGCAAAGTGCCAAATCAAGTCATTTCTTTTCCCGTAACAAAATTTCATTTATTAATAGTTTCTGAAAACATTTATTATCAAGCATTAGAAATTATATCATTAAACACTTTCAGTAACAATTTCCAAACAAGAACCATGATCTTAAATTCTTTCAATGGTTCTTATATCATGATTAGGTCATAATATGAAAATAATTTCAAATTCATCTCAATGCTCATTCATCATATATCATAATCATCAAATAGGTAGTGAAGGTATGTCCATCCTCATGCTACCTTAAAAATGAGGGATTCATCCTTTCTTATACTATTAGATTACTCCCTACTCAGAGTTTATTCAAGTTTACTCCTTACCCGAAGTTTATTCAAGATTACTCCCTTCTCGGTGTTTATTCAAGCTTACTCACTTCTCGAAGTTTATTGAAGATTACTTCCTACCCAAAGTTTATTCAATCACAAGCACAAGTTACTATTTTAGCTCAACCTTAAAGAATTAAGGGAGCAATACAACTTTCAAGATCAACTTGATTTATCAAGAAGCAATGTAATCTTAAATATTCAATAAGTATGCAATACCTTTTTATTCATCATATTCAATATATTCTCAACAAATGATCAATGCTAAAGACATCTAATTCTCAATTAAATATCAAAATGAACATAAACAAGATTACTTGCCATTCAGTCAACAAACCAAGAGGATTCCATATAAATAATAAATCAAGCATATAGGCATTGAATACATCATAGGGTTTACCATATCCCCTTGAATTATCATTCAACCTACATGGCCAACTCAAGACCTATATGGCTACTTCAAGAATACATTTTGCTAGAACTCCTCCATAAACTCATAATACCTCAATTAATCAATATCAAGCACAATTAATGTCTCATGGTCAAGGTTTACAATAAAATCATTCTTACAAATTCATCAACTACTAATCATTTCCTTAATTAACTTAATTAACAAATGAATATAAAAGCATCAAGAATCACATAATTTAACAAAAGCCCTCACCACTAAGGTTTGGTCGTGACTACATAGGAGCTATAATCAAGCAAATTTTGTCCTTATATACTAAATTCTTTCACAAAATCCTTAGAATCATAGAGACAAGATAAAAATATAAGCTAGACAAAATTCACTTGCATGGTCATGGTTAGGGTTAGGGTTAGGCCATAGCCTTCCTATTTCATTAACATAAGAACTTCAATTTTCTAATCACAACCAATATCATAATTTCAAGACAAGAATCAATAGGAGAAAAGAATAAATTCAAACAAAGGATCCCTATTAAATCCACGCCTTGGCCGTGAATTACATAAGCTCCAAGGTCACCAAATTGATTCAAAAATCCATAGAAAAAGAACAAGATAAAGGTAAGAACTAAATCACAAATTAACAAAGAATTCCTCTTCTTTTTCTATGGGCTGGCCATGAGATTCATCATGCAAGAACCTGAATTTTTTTTTTTCAAAATCAACGGAAGAACAAAAGTAGTTTGAAGGCAAGAACCCTTACCTTTACTGCTAGCCTTGGTTCCTTGAGTTTCCTTCCTTTTTCTCTTATTTTTCCTTCCTTTTTCTCTTCCTTTTTTCTCATTCTTCTTCACGTTGGAGCTACTGTCTTTAGTTCTGTTTTTCCCTTGTTTTTTCTATGTAAAGCATGAAGAGAAAGTGAGAAATTGTCTAGACAATTGTAGACAAAAAATAGCAGCGGAATTAGTCAAAGAATGACTAAAATTTCCATGTTGAAACTTTTGTATCTGTTAAGCACACTTTAATCTTCCAAAGTTGAGTTTTCAAGTATCCATAAGTCTTATAGAAAATTTTAGAACTCAACCTAATCCTCAGATCCATTTTTCTATAACTTTTCATATACTGTTATTTATCAGTTAAGCTTCATTACTCAGTTCCAAGTTAAATTAAACCAAGGGATTAAGTAAATATGCTTACTGATACTTATCTTAATTGGTCTTTTATACCAAAATATTCCCAATATCTTACTTATCATTTTCATGAAATTTCATAATTTTCTGAGATACTTAATTGTTCCATTTATTTCTTATTGATATCCTTAAAAATACCAAACTAGCTTAGTTGATTCTCTAAAATTTACTACAATTCTTATCAATCATTTATAGCTAAAAAATAAATTTTTCATATTTATTTTCATTATATTAACTGTTTATGCAGAAACTTTAGTTATTTTCTTGTATTCAGTATTATAGAATTACGTTCAAACTAGTTCAAAAAATTACCCGAATTAACAAATAACTCTTACCAATATTACTGAGCTTCTATAATCCTGATTAGGACTATTAGGTTTAGGAGAATGTTACAGTATCACTTACGAGCCAAGACAAGCCATAAAGGCCCAAAGGTTATCCAATTTTTTGGTAGAGCTTATTCTGGATTCCGACCATTCTAGAGTGAATTCCTAGATTATCTATGTTGATGGTTCCTCAAATCCCAAAGAGAGTGGCATCGAGGTCATATTATAAAATGGAGTCGAGCTCATGTTGTAACATTTTTTAAGGTTCAAGTTCCCGATTTCAAATAACTAGGTAGAGTATGAAGCATGTATTGTGGGCATCACCATGGCAAAAGAAATGGAAGCCACATATATAATTCTATGTAGTGATTTGCAGTTGATGACATCATAAATATAGGGTGATTATCAGGCTAAGGAACCCCTGTAGCAGAAATACTTAGCCAAGGTGAAGAAACTATGTAGTGACTCAAGCTTACTGTTCTCATTTCTTAACAATGCTATTCGAATAGCAACTCACAGAACCAGTTTTTCTTCTTCGTTTTCCTTCAATTTTCATGTTACAAAACCGCTATTTGCAACTATCCAAGCTAATCACCATATAGTAAGGCTATAAAACTCAATACATGGTGTTTTATACATTATCACAACCAAGCCATAATGGTTTGAACATATATATGTAAATATATGCATACTTGAAACTATCTTATCAACCATATATGTATCCAATTTCTTATGAAAAATCATATGAAACTCCAAGCTAATTCATCCATGAAGAAGTCTAAGAAGCAAGAAGGATAAAGTTAAATAAAAACACACAACAACCCCCTACCTAGTTCTCTTGATGATGAGTCTTTCTTCCTTTACCTTTTCTTCCTTTCTTTTGTTCCTTCTTGCTACTCTTTATTTCTTTTTCTTCTTTTTCTCCCTTTCTTCTTCTATTTCACGTTCTTTATTTCTCTCTTTTCTCTCCCTTTTCTTTCTTTTCTTTTGTTCTTATCTCTTTCTGCAGCCTTAATTACGTATGAAAGGAGGCAAAAAATGTGTTTGTTTGACTTTTATAACTAAATGGAAGTATTGTATCGATTAGGGATACTTTGATCTTCCATTAACGAATTTTCTAACTTTTATAAGTGTGACAAGAAATTCTAGGACTTCATTTAGTTCTTATACATATCATTCCATAATTTTTTATACATTGTTACCTATCACTTAAGTTTTATTACTCTCTCCTTGGGTTAAGTTATACCTAAGGAATTAAGTTAATAAGCTCACATGCATCTGCCTTAACCTGTACTCATTACCAAAATAACTTCCATCCTTTACTTGACTTTTCATCAAAATCTCTTAATTTCTCAGGCCACTTTCCTATTTAATTTGGCATTTAAACACTCATTTTGTGTCATTAAAAATGCAAAACTACCTCAGTTAATCCTTCAAAATTTGCTATAGCTCATTCTAACTATTTGTGACCTAGAAATAATTTTTTTCTATTATTTTCCTCATCTAAGCAATTTGTACTAAATTATGAGCTAATATGAATTATTTTCCATATCCTAGATTATAGCATCATACCTAAACAAGCTCAAAATAATCCCAAAATTAACATATAACTAGCACTAATATTAATGAACTTCTATATCAATTCTTATGACAAATAGGTTTAAGAGGATGTTACATTTCTCCCCTCCTTTTAAAAATTTTGTCCTCAAAATTTGGTTACCTTATGTGAGAAGCTCCATGTAATCTCATTTTGATTCAATTTCACCATATACTATCTTTACCAATACTAACAACAATTCAAACATGTACAATAAACAATTCATAAAGAAACTTTGGCTTAAATAAGTCTAATAGTTCCACATAGTCATAGAAAAGCTTTCACCTTGCATTAGATTAGAAATTTGAGTCTTTTCTTTTCCACTTAGTATAAAGACTCTTCCTTTGGTCTGTGGTCTGGGTGTAGCTCCTAGTTTTTTAGGACAATCTCGAGCACAATGTCTTGTTCTACCACAAGTGTAGCATACAACCTTGTCCAACCTGCTAGCTGTAGTACCATGATAATTTTCACATTTTACACATTATGGTCCCCAAGTTTCTTTTTGAATTTGTTTTCCTTTGTTTTGTGAGTTCTCAGACCGAGAAACATCTCCTTCCAACCTATCCTCCACTTTCTTTCTTTTCTGAAAGTATTGTGACCTCTGTTCTTGTTGTGGCCTAGAATCATTAGCCTATATAATTATACATTTATTCACCAAAGTGGGAAAATCTCTAATTTCAAAAGGTATTATTACTTTCCTTATATCCTCTCTTAACCCGGCCTCAAACTTCACACATTTCCAGTTCTCGTTCGGATTATACTTGAAGTAAGAGGAAGATTTAGACAATTCCTCAAACTTCGCCATATATTGTCCCACTGTCATGTTTCCTTGTGCAAGCTGTAGAAACTCTACCTCTTTTTCCTCTTGCAGATTCTTTGGAAAGTATTTATCCAAGAAGGCAATTTTGTATACTTCCTAAGTAATCTAGGTTCCCATAGCTTCCATAAGTCTTCTTGCACCATTCCACCAATACTCAGCCTCCCCCTGCAGCATATAGGAGGCAAAGGATATCTTTTGGTCATTCACGCATCCCATTACAACAAAAATTTTCTCCAACTCCCTTAACCATTCTTTAACTTTTGCTAGATTATATTCCCCTCTTAAAGATGGAGGACTAGCCTTCCTGAACTCAGAAAGTCATGAAATTCTAGTTCTTAACTAATGCCGTATTTTTTGTTGGTTGTTGAGGTGTATTGGTTCTTATCTCCGCTAATATCCTATAAGTCATAGTTGTATGCTCCCTCACAACAACAACCATTTCTCTAATAGCTCATGCCATATCTGTTATACGATCACTGACAGGTGCTCTACCATCATGGGTACGCCTGGATGATGTCATAATTTCCTGTACACACAAAATAATACATATTGAGTTGATTAGACTTAATATCATGTAATAGTATGATAGAAACCATAAACATTCAAACGTAAGGCTGTTATGCAATTCTATCTATATATCTCATCATTAAGATAAGAAAATGCACAACATATCATAGGAACACCTATTCATGTTGTAACACCCTAAATTTCCGTATCTCTTAAATAATAATTTTGACAGTTAACATAATTTTACTGTTTAGTAATTTCTGTGCACTGTAAAATTATTTTGTTTATTCCGTCAGCATATTTGATTGTTTTGAGTGATTTACTCTGTGTCAGGAAAATAAAAATTTTCGGGCCAGAGAAAACTTTACGTAATTTAATTTTTACCGTTAGGTAATTATTTTACGTAATCTGATTTGATATTTGTGTGTTTTCTAATATATGTGATTTTTGTGGATGATTATGAAATTTTTTACTGTTTGTGGGCCCAAGGGTGTATGGGGGTCCAGGTGGCCATACGTGAGCCCAGGTGGGTCCTGCAATGCAAAAATTTTTCTACGCATAGAAAAATTTGTACTGTTTAGACGGAGACAAGGGATCTTACTAAACCTGAATCCGAAAACAGTTTTAGAAATTTTATTGTACTGTATTTTGTACTATATTTATCGGACGATAAAAATACAGTAAATATATTCTTTCGTGGGGTTTTAGCAGATAAAAATATAAATTATATTGCTTAAGTCAACATTGGTGGTTTGGATATCCACCATTGATTTAATTAATGATGGAGACTTGATCTTGATTTAATCAACGGTGGATATTTGATCTTAAAAGTGAATAAGATCATTTATACCCGTTAGATGGAGATTAAATCAAGGGTAGAGATTTGGTCATATAAAGTGACTATGACCATTTGTAACCATTGGATTTAGAAGTGATCAAGGGTGGAGATTTGGTCTTGTAAAGTAACAAGGACCATTTATGACCATTGGATGAAGATTTAATCAATGGTAAAGATTTAGTCTTAAAAAGTGACAAAGACTAATTATAACCCTTGGATTAAAAGTAAGAAGGAGTAATCTTAACCCTTAATTTTTGGAGACACATCTAATGGCTTAGATTTAAAGGAGAAAGATCCAATGACCTAGATTAAGTCTTCTAACCTACCTAAAGTCTACCTAAATCCTAACCATTGAATTAATCAATGGCTAGAATGCTTAAGATGGTGACTTGTGAAATTAGTCACACTTTGAAGAAGCAAGAGAAGGGGGGACGGTTTTTGAGCTTCATTTTGGAGCTAAAGAAAAACTTTATGTCATTCTTTGAGGTCTTGGTCAATTTATGCATCATTATTGACTATTATTGAGTACTTTGCACTCTTAGGAGAATGCATGAAGGGGGGGCACAGTTTTGGTCTGAATATAGGAGCTTTGAAGACCATTATTAGCTATCTTGGTCATTATTGATCATTCTTGATCATCTTTGTCTCCTCCAAAAGCAAAAACCCATCAAACTTTTCTCTCCACCTCTCCTCCAAGCAAGTTTTGGCCATGACCATCAAGAACACTTCCATCACTTTTTAATTTCATCCAACTTGATATTCTAAACCTAAACACCATTCTAAGAACATCTCTAGTTATGAGTTTTTCCAAAATCATTCATCTTGAGCTTCAAATCCAAGCTTCAAGTTTCTATCAAAAATAAAAAAATTCCATCTTTGTGCTTCAAGAGGAACCATTCGGTCAAGACCCCTAAAACCACTCTCCAATCTCTTTTAATTTCATCCAACCATAGATCTTGAATCTACATGATATTCTAAACAACTTTCATCTTGGAGACTTTCTCTAAATCATTCATCTTCATAGATTTTCTTCAAGATCCAAGTTATGGGGTATTTATGGCGAAGTGTAAGGAAACTTCATTTCTTCTCTCTTTCTCATAATCTAAGCCATGTTTGATCCATGGTTTTCTTAATCAAGCTTAGTATACTAATTTTTATGTATTTTGTTTTGTATTTGAGAAGCCCTTGGTGGTGAAGGACTTGGAAAAAGAAGCAAAACAAAGAGTTTTTGAGGATCTTCAAGAGGTAAGAGGGAGATCCATCTCACCAACCAAGTATGGTGGTGAGAGATGGTTTGGTATTTGATGGATGGTGAATCCATGTGAGGATTCCAATCCATGGTCATGTAATAATTTATGTGTGTTTATGAGCTTTGATTTATTTGTCTATGCTTGATATGCTTTGCATGAGTTTATGGCTTTGATGCTATGCTTATATTATGCATGATGAGAATATGGCATGTTTGTGATATATATATGATGTGTATATATGTGTATGCTATGATGTGATGATGGAAAGAAAATTAATTTTGGTCCCAATGGCCAAGGAAGAGCTACAGATTTGATGCCCTTGATTAGGGTTCATATTAAAATTTTTCAAGAATAAGGAAATTAATTTTTGATCCCTAGAAACATGGTGAATTTCGGTTAAGACACCTCAAGATAGGTGTTCATAAATGAATATTTTCATGAATGATGAAAATAGATGTTTAGAAAAACAAGGAAAATAAACAAAGAATTTATTTTTCAAAGAGTACAAGAACATGGTTTTTGAGGAATTTTTATTGATTTATTTTGTGTAAAAAGTTTCTAATTGTTTTACAAAACATGAGATTTAAATGAAAATAGCAATGATAATTTTAAGGATTTGTAAAGAAAGTAAAAAAGGATTTATAAAGAAAGTGAAAAAGGATTTGCAAAGAAAGTAAAAATGAATTTGAACAAATGGGTTTGGTTTTATAACCATTGGCATTTTGGTTTTGAAAACAAGATTTTAATGGTTTTGTTTGTGTAAAACCATATCAATTTAGAAGGAAAAATATTTGATGGCTTCAATGGCCAAAGACTTTACGATTTTTGGAGGTTGGAATAATTTTGATTTTATGAAACAAAGTAATTTTAAAGTGGAAACAAAATGTTTGAACAAAATGTTTTAGTATAAGGATTTGGAAAGGGAATCAGAGTGTTTTATCACTTGAGAAAATTTTGTAAACGAAAGACAAAGAGAGGTTGAAAATGTTTAACTTCAATTTATTTTGAAAAGAATTGATTTTAAAATTGATTTGAGAAAAATGGAGAATATAATGGTGATTTGAGAATTTACTAACGTATAACTTATTTTCAAGTTTTGGAGTACGTTAGGAAAATTTAATGAAAAAGTGAGTTTGTGAATTATTTTCCGAAAAGAATTTCTTGAGTAAAGAATTGTGGAAAAAGATTTTCGTGAGTAAGAAAATATATTAAATGAAGTATAAAGTTATATTATTTTGAGAAAAGTTAAAAAGGAATTTTTAAAGGTCAAAAAATATTTTTTTTGTAATGAAATTGTGGTGAAAAATTATTTACGTATCTTAAAAACGTGATTTTTAAGTTAAGTGATATGGAAAAATATTTCTATGTGATTTTAAATACGTTGAAATATTTATACGCAATTTGAATTACGTTTAAATATTTTACGTGATTTGAACTACTGTTGATAAATCACTACGTGATTGAATAGCGATAGAATATTTTTTATGCGATTGTGAAAATAGGGAAAATTTGTTATGAGATTTGGAAAGTGTTTTAAATATTTTGAGAATGATAGAAAATGATTTACGTGACGTAAAAGAATGATTTTTAAGTTACGCGATTTTGAAACAGTGGAAAAATACTATGCTATTTAAGAAACGTATGTTTTTACGCGATTGAGAAAAACGTTGAAAAATTTGTACGTGGTTTAAAAGTGCAACAGAAGAGTTGCGATATTTTGAAAACGTAACAGAAATGTTACGAAATTTTGTAAACGTAACAGTAGTGTTACGGTATTGTGAAAATGTAATAAAAATGTTTTGGAATTTTAAAAACGTAACAAAAGTGTTATGGTATTTTGAAAACGCAACAGAAGTGTTGTGGAATTATGAAAACGTAATGAGAATGTTGCGTAATTTTGTGAAAACACGACAACAGTATTTTATAACTATGAAAACATGATAAGATGATTTTGTTATTGAAAAATACAGTATGATTATTGTTGAACGAGTGTCCATATACTATTTGTGAAAACAACGAGTTTTGCCTGTTATTGGCACGTGGTGCATTTTAGATGCATTGAAAAAAATATATATATATATGCATTGAGGTATATGATTTAATTGAACAAATGAATTTGAAAAGAATGGCCCTTGTGGTTGGACTTGCACTGATATATTCGTGCATTGTATAAACTATATCTGAGAAATTATGAGATATACTTGTGATTGGTATTATACCTGTGATTGGTATTTGGTGCATTATACATGCATTAGAATGGTCCGATGAGGACTGGTTATGGCTGATTGCCTAGGAGAAACACACCTCTTGAGTAGGTGCGATATGCGTAGTGTAAATCACTTGTTGACCTTGGCGGCATCGGGGTGCGGGTTGCCTACACGGGTGGTTGGTCGCACTTCTTCCCGTAGGTTAGACCGATGCAACACACCGATGATCCTGACCGAGACACTATTCTTAATCAAGATCTGATAAAGACTATCGTGCATGTGCTAGATGTGCAAAAATTGAAATGAGAATTAAAGCACGTGGTCTGAGGCACGTGGTACCGGCAGGTCTTTTCGATCATTTCTCCAACCTGAGTTTAGCTCTATGGAGTAGGAAATCGAGTCTTGTGTTCATGCATAATCTGAACATTTATATCTGTGTGATATATTAATTAAGGAATATTGGCTATGACAATTGTTTTGAATACTTGGATGATGATGATGATAATCATGTTGATGACATTATTGTGATTATTGTGTGATGATAATAATATTAATGGTATGATAATGATAGTTGATTAATGTTGAGTGCATTATTGGAATTTTAGTATGATATATCTGTATGATATGTTGTTTGTGTTATCTCTGTACTGCCATGTTAGTATTGGTGTAGGTGATCTCACCTCTTTGTTATGTTGTCTTGCTGTGTCTGTATTGTTAAAATTAAACAGTAGAAAGAATGAGTTGTCTTAGACATAACGGGCGATGGATACTCTGAGATTGGTGACAACAATAAAGAGTGGACATTCAAGACTCGAAGGTGTGCAGTGTTGACAAAGGAACAGATGTCTGATGCATCAAGATGGATACACAACAGAATACATATGTAGAGTTATTTTTATCGTTAGTGTTGTACCGTGCTATTAAGTAGGACCTGTTATAGGGTTTGCTACTGTTAAAAAAAAAAGAGTCTGTTAATTTTATATTTCTCTTTAAATTGTGAAATATTAATTGGTGTCAATATTGTAAAATGAATAATTGAAATATGATTTTTCATATTACCTAATATTTTCAGTAAATTTACGTTTTCAGTAAAGAAGTAATTTTGAAACCCATATTTTCATAACTCAAATCTTTTACAAATTGATTTTCAGATTATGAGTCGGGAGTCGGAAATGTGATGCCCTAAGGAGGGTGTTACACATGCTAAAAGCATAGCTAGTCTATACCTCAACTCAACAAGATGAACTACTCTTATGCCATAATGTAACATCCTAACCTTAATACTACTAGTATAATTGGAATTATACAAAAGTAAAAAGGTTTAGGCACGTCACAACTAAACTAACACTATTCTCTATTAAGCAAAAATACTATATAAATAAATATGAGCCACGTGATAGAAGTTAATATACATGTAACTATAAATTATTATCTATTTACATGAGTTCATCATCATTGTAAATATACAAACTAGACCTCTAAGGCACCAATTCTCATAAACTTTACATGTTTTGTACATAAAAGTAGAGACAAGCTACTCTGCATCCACATTCTTTCTCTCACTTTGCTGAAGAGTTTGTCCTTGGAATTATCATGGAATATAGTACAAAGGGTGAGAATTCTATAATTCTCGGTAGTTTCTAACAAAAAAGGTGACATCACAATAATTCTAGTTGCTTCAGGAAAAAAAATCATTTCAATATTCATAAAATAACGTAGAATGGTGGCGAAAGCCAAATCAAGTCCTTTCTTTTTTCGAGGCAGCAAATTTAATTGATTATTCATAAACAATAACTTGTATCCATATAATAAAACCAATATCATTACATCATCAAAAAATTATAAATTTTCATCCAAAATATATCACACATGAGTCATAGCTCACTATAACATAATCATAATCTCATATCCTTCATCTCAAATAAATCATGAGGGCCTACTACCATTTTTAAACTATCTAGTATCTTTCTTTATAGTGTTACCTCCAGGTACGAGGATTATCACATATTATTTATCCTTCAGATACAAGGATTATTTGATAATTTATCCTCCAAATGCAAGGGATAATCAATAATATATCCTCTAGATATGAGGAGTAATCAATAACACATAGCACATCCTCCATATACAAGGAATAATTAATAATACATTCTCTAAATACGAGGAGTAATCAATAGCACATCCTCCAAATACGAGAAATAATTAATAACACATCTTTTAAATACGAGGAGTAATCAATAATACGTCCTCTAGGTACGAGGAGTAATATCCTCCAGATATGAGAAATAATCAATAATATATCATTCTGGTACGAGGAGTAATCAATAGCATATCCTCTATATACGAGGAATAATATCCTTCATATACGAGAAATAAACAATAATATATCCTTCAGGTGCGAGGAATAATCAATAATATATCCTCCAGGTACGAGAAGTAATATCCTCCAGATACAAGGAATAATCAATAGTATATCCTCCAAGTACGAGGAGTAATCAATAGCATATCCTCCATATACAAGGAACAAAATCCTCTAGATATAAGGAATAATCAATAATATATCCTCCAAGTATGAGGAATAATCAATAATATATTATTCAGATACAAGGATTATATACAATTATTTCCTATATCAAATTTTAAGTTCACCTCCAAGTACGAGGTTCGTATTCAATATCTCTTAAATTTAAGTCACCTTATAGTTATATCCATTCAACATTAGCTCAACTTAACATCATTTCTAGGGCTTACAATATGTTCATTCATATCACTTTATACTTCAACTAATGAATTAAGTCATATCATAAGCTTTTCTTTTGGTCCCAATAGAGTGAAGTACTCTGTTTTCACAATTCTGAATGTTGTTATTTGAATAGCCCCTGGTGTTATTCGAATAACAACTTATTTCTTTTAGTTATGGGTGTTACTATTCAAATAACATATAGTGCTATTCGAATAGAACTAAATTTCTTTCATTTCTGGACCATGTTATTCGAATAGCCACTGGTGCTATTCGAATAACAACTTGTTCTAATTTCTTAACAATGCTATTCAAATAGCTATCAATGCTATTCGAATAACAACTAGTAGAACCCGTTTTTCTTCTTCGTTTTCCTTCAATTTTCATGTCACAAGACCACTATTTGCAATTATCCAAGCTAATCACTATATAGAAAGGCTATAAAACTCAATACATGGTGTTTTATACATTGTCACAACTAAGCCATAATGGTTTGAACATATATATGTAAATATATGCATACTTGAAACTATCTTATCAACCATATATGTATCCAATTTCTTAGGAAAAATCATATGAAACTCCAAACTAATGCATCCATGAAGAAGTCTAAGAAGCAAGAAGGATAAAGTTTAATAAAAACACACAACAACCCCCTACCTAGTTCACTTGATGATGGAGCCTTTCTTCCTTTTCCTTTTCTTCCTTTCTTCTCTTCCTTCCTGCTGCTCTTTCTTTCTTTTTATTCTTTTTCTCCGTTTCTTCTTCTATTTCACGTTCTCTACTTCTCTCTCTCCATTTTCTTTCTTTTCTTTTCTTTTGTTTTTATCTCTTTCTGCAACCTTAATTACGTATGAAAGGAGGTAAAATATGTGTTTGTTTGACTTTTATAACTAAATGAAAGTGTTGTCTCGCTTAATGATACTTTGATCTTCCATTAACAAATTTTCTAACTTTCATAAGTGTGATAGGAAATTCTAGGACTTCATTTAGTTCTTATACTTATCATTTCATAATTTTTTTATACATTGTTAACTATCACTTAAGCTCTATTACTCTTCCTTAGGTTAAGTTATACCTAAGGAATTAAGTTAATAGGTTCATAGGCATCTACCTTAACCTGTACTCATTACCAAAACCTCAATCCTTTATTTAACTTTTCCTCAAAATCATAATTTTTCAGGCCACTTTCCTATTTTTGACATTTAAACACTCATTCTGTGTCATTAAAAATGTCAAACTAGCTTAGTTAATCCTCCAAAATTTACTACAACTCATTCTAATAATTTGTGACTTAGAAGTAAATTTTCTCTATTGATTTTCCCCATCTGAGCAATTTGTGCTAAATTCTGAGCTAATATGAGCTATTTTCCATATCTTGGGTTATAATATCATACCCAAATAAGCTCAAAATAATCTCAAAATTAACAGATAACTGGCACTAATATTAATGAGCTTCTATATCAATTCTTATGACTAATAGGTTTCGGAGGATGTTACACCTATCAATATTTCTTAACGACCTTACTCTCATCATGTTTTTGAGAAAGGAAAAAGAAGAGAATAGGGAATACCTTGAAAATGTGGGGTGAGAAAGCTTCACGGAAGCAAAAACCACCAAAAATAGTCATCCGTAGCTCCCCAGAAATTGCCTGGTTCATCAGAGGAAAAACACAAAAATGGAGGAGAAGGAAAAAGTGGGGGGAAACCCCCCCACTCCTATTTATAAGTGCGGGGTTAACCCCCAAACCATCACCACGTGTAGAGGCAAAGTGGTCTTTCCTCTTTAATTTTGAAATTCTGCATTGAATTTGAAAATGACAATCATGGCGACATGAAGACCAAATGACAACTTCTACTAACTTTTCACCATGTGGCGATACGAACCTGACACAATAGTTGAAAGGACTGTGATCAAAATTGAAGCGACTCATGATAGAGTAAGATGATATCCATGCCGGATCATAGACTAACACCATGATGTCACTATAATTTCCTAATACGAATCATAGATTTCAATTTAAGAAATTCATAATTCATAATTAGACCCCATTACCAAAATTTTTATAGGGGCAACTCAATATGAATCTTAAACAACAGTGTAATGACTTTAAGGTAGAGTGATCTATATTGGATCCTAACCTAATTCATCAACACTGGGGGTATCCCGATTTTTATTTTTCATCATGAACCTCGGTATTTTAGTAAAAACGTTGCGAGATCCAGTATTCGTGTCACAATTTGGATCCCTTTTGTCCCACGCGTGTCGTAATAATCTCAGATACCTTGACACATAACTGTCACATCTAAACGCTAAGTTGGGGGCAACTGTTCTGTACCGGGTTTCAAGTTAGTGATTTAGGAGTAACCCAGTCCACTAGAGTTATATTCTAGATATTTATAAGCACTATTGGATAAGTAAATGTACCTATTTATGAAGAGTAAATCTCTAATAGAATCTTTTATAAATAGAGGAATTAGTTATAAGAGATAACAATCTTATTGGATTCTTATCCTAATTAACAACATTTAATGTAGATTTAAACATGATTCTTATCTTTCAAGACGTTCTTATAAATACCACACAAGGTCACATCGGTATGCATGATTTACCTTGTGTATGATCTAACGTGAACGTCAAAATGCCTTTTGTAGGTACCTACTTCTCGTACCACCGTCGCTGCCATCGTGCTACGGAGGAAACCACCTTCATCAATTTTATTTAGGTGATCCTCTGACACATATTCAGAATAATTATATTGATCAATGATGATTGATTTTATTTTGACATTGTAGTTATCTACATTTATAATTTTATTTTAAATGTATTTTTAGAACTTAATTTATTTAGTTTAAAATAATAATAATAATTAAATACATTAATTATGAATAACCCCATCGGACAGCATGGATCTTATACTCTTAGGCTAGTTTTCAAGAAAGCTGAAGTTGGGCCTCATTTTGTAACCCAAAACCACAGGCCGGGTTTTTCCAAGAGGAGCAACAACTACAGGTTCATGGGTGGAGTATATAACACCGCACAATATTAGGGTTTTAAGCTTTAACAGAAAGCGAGGAAGCGCGGGGCAGAGGGAGTGTTGCTTCACGCCTTCACCTCAACTCTCCACCAAGATGGGTATGCTTCATCTCTCTCTCGTTGTTCTTCGATCTAGCTCAATTCCCAACACCAACTATTTGTGTATGCAATTTTCTCTAATTGGGTTTTTTTTCTTCTTCTTCTTCTTCTTCTTCAATAGGTATTTCCAGGGATTCTATGCACAAGAGGCGTGCCACTGGTGGCAAGAAGAAAGCCTGGAGGAAAAAGAGAAAGTGTGCCCTTTTACACTTTTTGGTTTTGTTTATTTATTTAATTTGACGCATACCCATTATTTTTTTCTGCTTAAAGTTGCATAATTTTGTTGTTAAGTGAAAAACGTGTTTGTGTTGGGTTGGTGGGTCATTTTGATTGTTACGATGGTTGGAATCTTTGCTTGATTGTGAAATAGGCGGCTTTAAATGAAAATGGAAATGGTATCTTAGTTTTTTGTTATGGCATTTTGGATATGTAGGGTGGCTGTTATATTTACGGGGTTTATTATGACGTGGGAATTTGAAATGGGATTTCATATTTGCAAGAGCATCTATCTGATCTAGGTTTAATCATTCAGCTTTTACTTTGAGTTGCTTTTTTTCCCCCCATTTTGGATGGTCAATGAATGAGCACGAGAACTTCTCTTTCTTTTACTCTGCCCTCCTTCCATGCTACTTGGAAGTGACAGTAATTATGCAATTCTAGAATTTTCTATGGCATAGTTCCAATGTCTTCCTTCTAAAATGGATAATATAGTTTGTCTTATTTTTATTATATACAAAATCATATTAGGGCAGAAAGAGGAGATACGACAACTTGGGGGATAAAATTTCCTAATTCTCCAGAACAAATAAACTTAAAGTAAACAGAGTGCCTAAGGATCAATATTGACAAAGATTTCCAGTTTCTTTTTGCAAATGAATTACAGAGCTGATTAATCATTTGGGCCTTATGATTTGTTATTCTTTCCTGTTAAATGTGGCTAAGCTTTGTCTGTCTGTTTTGATCAGAGATCTTAATTTTAATGGTTATATAATAAATATCTATTTTGATCATTTATTGTATTTGATACACTTTGTTTATTAATATATATAATTGGTTGGCTTTCTGTTTTATTACGTTGCTATGATGATATTCTAACCTAATAATTCTTATATAAGCTAAGATATTTTGGTGGTTTCATATAGGTATGAGCTTGGTCGCCAGCCAGCTAACACTAAGCTATCAAGCAACAAGACAGTCAGGAGGATTCGTGTTAGAGGTGGCAATGTGAAATGGAGGGCATTGAGATTGGATACAGGAAATTACTCATGGGGAAGTGAAGCTGTAACTCGTAAAACTCGTATACTAGATGTGGTTTACAATGCCTCAAACAATGAGCTTGTGCGAACTCAGACCCTCGTCAAAAGTGCTATTGTTCAGGTTGATACTGCTCCATTTAAACAGTGGTACCATCAGCACTATGGTGTTGATGTTGGTAGGAAAAAGAAAACAGCCACCAAGAAGGACACTGCAGAGGTGATGCCTTTGGAATTTTTCTCCACTTCATTCTTTTTTTCTTTTATATGATATGATGTGTTTTACTTTATGTACTATTTCTTTGTTCTCTTAACATTAGTATAGTTCAACCCAATACTTATTAGCTCATTTCACTCCTTGTATTTATATGATTACTATTTTTATTTGCTAGTTTTGTTTGTTTAAATCATAGATGTTAGAATCGTATGATTCGTCATCCCAGCGATTCAAAAACGACTTTGAATCGTAAATTGCTTTGAATCGTGGATGAATTGCCTGAATCGTTCTGATTCGGAATCGGAAAAATGAATCGTGTGATTGTGCGATTCATGGACAAGAATTTTTGTGCTTTTTTTTCACAGATTCTAATGAGAATCTGAAGGGGCAGACGGGTTAAAATAATAATAATAGAAAAAAAAAGTAAGTGAAGGGTCTTTTAATTCTTCACCCACGTTTCATTCTTCACGTATGCTATGCAACCAGAACCAGAGTACCAGACTCTACATTCATTCTTCATGTCTCACTCTGCAACGTGCAACCATACTCTGCATTCTGCTGCAAGTCTACAGCTCCGTCGTGCTTCTGTTCGTGACTCATTTTCATCACGTCTTGACTCCATGGTTCTGTTCTCTTCTACTCTTCACGTCACAAGGGTGGGCTCTGTTTTTGTATTAGTGGGTTGGCTTTTTAGTTAGTCCTTTGTTCTTTTGTTTGTCACTCACTTCTGTTTAGGACCAAGAAACCTTAATGCTGTGAGCAAGAAGGACAAGGGAAAAAGCATACAAATTGCTGAAGGTGAAGGCATTATAGATGATGGTGGTGGTGGTGAAAATGGAGATGAAGAGGATGAAGAGGTGGCTATGGTTAATGATGACACTCAAGCTAATCACAACTTTGATGATCTTGACCTTGAAGGGGAGGAGAATTGAATATATATATATAGATTATAGATTATTTAGTAATTAGTATTTATCATTTAGAATCTTTTTTGCATCAATTTGGAATGACTTATCTATATTTGAGACTTTAGGTGTTTTCTTTATGTTTTAGGTGTGTAAGTGTTTATTTAAGTTTTTTATTGATGTATTTCTGAATCGTACAATTCGATACAATTCACAATCTTGAAAATTGAGCAAGCAATTCATAATACTATTCATGATTTGACAACTATGGTTAAAATAATATTCGGCATGAGATATGTTGAAATTGTAAGCAATCACTCTGATACATAGTTTCTGTTTGATGCATTGAATTGGATATAGTTTCTGAACAATATGTTCAGAAAAGTAATTTATTTGTTAGTTTTTTGTATATTGTATTTAAGCTGTCATCACTCAATGTTTCTGCATTGTCTCAAATTTTGTTGGCTTGACTTATCTTATAACTAAGAATTTTTGCTTTTACTTGTGATTGATGCCTAGATAAAACATATCCGTAGTTGATGCCTAGATAATATCTGGGGTTACTTGCTGGTACAGATCTCTGATATGCAATGTGGGCAATGCCTATTATTGTACTTTCTTTGATGAGAAATAAATAACTACTGCTTGATGCTTTCTCACTAGTTATTCTTTACATTACATTAAACTACAACAACAACCAACCAAGCCTTTTCCCACTAGGTGGGGTCGGCTACATGGATCAAACGACGCCATTGTGTCCTATCATGAACTAAGTCTTTAGAAAAGCCATTCAAATCTGGATCTTTTTTAACTGTTTTACCTATAGTCTTTCTTGGTCTTCCTCTACCTCTAGCTATTGGGCTATTCTCTACCTGATCTACTCTTCTTACAGGGGCTTCTAAGGGTCTTCTCCTTACATGTCCAAACCAGCTAAGGCGAGATTCTCCTATCTTTTCCACAATAGGTGTTACCCCTACTTTCTCTCTAATGCATTCATTCCTAATCCTATCTTGTCTAGTATGGCCACACATCCAACGCAACATCCTCATCTCCGCGACACTGATCTTGTGCTCTTGTTGGCTTTTTACCGCCCAACATTCAGTACCATACAACATTGCGAGCCTTATAGCTGTGCAGTAAAATTTACCCTTAAGCTTGAGAGACACTTTCCTATCACAAATAACTCCTGAAGCACTCTTCCATTTCATCCATCCAGCTTGAATCCTATGGTTTACATCTCCTTCTATCTCTCCGTCATTTTGTATGGTGGATCCAAGATACTTAAACTGTATAACTTGTGGTATGGTATGATATCCAATTTTTACCGCTAAGCTAGCATTAACATGTTTCTTACTGAACTTACATTCCATATACTCCGTCTTACTCCTGCTTAGACGAAAGCCATGTTCTTCCAAAGCCCGTCTCCATAACTCTAGCTTCCCATTTATTTCCTCTCTCGACTCTCCAACTAAGACTATATCATCTACAAAAAGCATGCATTGTGGCACTGTCTCTTGGATATGCGCAGTAAGCACATCCAAGACCAAGGTAAAAAGATAAAGACTCAAAGCTGACCCTTGGTGCAGTCCTATTGTTATAGGGAACTCTTTTGTGACTCCACTCGGTGTTCTCACACTAGTTTTAGCCTCATCATACATATCTTGGATTACTCGAATATAGGCAATACGAACTTTTTTCTTCTCCAAAGCCTTCCACAAGACCTCTCTCGGTACCCTATCATAGGCTTTTTCCAGATCAATGAAAACCATGTGTAGGTCTTTTTGCTTCCTCCGATACCGCTCCGTCAATCTTCGTAGAAGATAGATTGCTTCCATGGTTAACCTCCTAAGCATAAAACCAAATTGATTCTCTGAAATATGAGTCTCTTGTCTTAGTCTCCTTTCAATGACTTTTTCCCATAACTTCATGGTATGACTCATGAGCTTAATTCCTCTGTAATTTGCACAGTTTTGTATATCTCCCTTATTCTTATAAATAGGGATTAAAGTGCTTCTCCTCCATTCATTTGACATTTTCTTAGACCTCAATATCTTGTTAAACAGCTTTGTAAGCCAGCTTATACCTTTATCTCCTAGGTACTTCCATATCTCAATAGGTATATTATCCGGTCCGACCGCTTTTCCATTATCCTGTGATGTCTAAATTGCAGGAGGGTGACGCAGCTGCAGAAGAAACCAAGAAAAGTAACCATGTGCAGAGAAAACTGGAGAAGCGCCAGAAAGATCGTAAGCTTGATCCCCACATTGAAGAGCAGTTTGGTGGTGGGCGATTGCTGGCCTGCATTTCTTCACGACCTGGTCAATGTGGCAGGGCGGATGGGTAATGTTTAATTTGTAATTATGTGGCAGAATCTGTTTGACGTGTACTATTTTCATATTTGTTATTTACTGTTTTCTCTATCCTGTATTATGCAGCTACATTCTGGAAGGCAAGGAGCTGGAATTTTACATGAAGAAAATCCAGAGGAAGAAGGGGAAGGGTGCTGCTTGATTGTAGTGTTTTCCAAATTTTTTATATGGCTTTTGTTGTTTTCCTTGGAGACTGGTACCTTTCAAGGTGATGTCTTGCGCTTCAGTTGATACGGTTGGTTGACCACCTTTAGGATGATGCCATAGGACATCGTTAGTGTGAACGTTCTTGTTATTTTTATGCCAATTGTCATCCTAATTTTGTTTTGAACTGTTCTTGTTACTCATGTTTTAATATTTTCATCAGTGAATACGTTTTGCAATCGTTATTTCTGGAATGGCAGATTAAATATGTTGGGTGCAGAAGGATGCCACCACTAGGGATGCACGTCCTGTCCTGTTCCAATAACGCGTTAAAATAGGATAACTTGGACTGTTAATATTGAGCTAAAGCTCGTTGGCCACAAGTATTATTATTTAATGTCACATTGTATGGTTCAAATGTCTCTTGAAGGGACTATAGCATATAATATGCCTTCTATTTATGTTGGGAACAGAGCAAACACATCTTGCTGATACTTCTTTTCAGTTAATTTACTCACCAGTGTCCCAGACACGGTCAAACTTCGTAGTTAACTGCTCGTTATTCATTAGTTTATATAATGCCAAAGATTTTTACCAATAAAAATAATACCAATGATAGATAGATGAAATAGTTCAGAGTACAAGAAATACTGGAGGGTAGTAACGCAAAGAGTATACAGTCTTATGGAGATGACAGATGACTAGGTCGTAGACTAAACCAAATCTTAGAAATACCTCTTCAAAACTCTATCCATTGCAACAAGAGGACATGGGTTTTCACTTCGTCATGTGACTGGATTTTCATCGCCAAAAAATATACTATCGACTTATGGAGGGGACTCGATATTTGGTGGCTTAAAGTAAAATTATAAAATAAAAAACTTTACATATTAAGCATAATATATTTCTTTTATTTAGAATTGACTTTAATTAAAATTTTGTAATTGTTTTAGAATAAACTTTTTTCAGTTGATATTATAACTGATTTATTAAATATTTTTGGAGACATTGTTAGTCTTAAGTAAAATAAAACTAATTTGGATTTGACATGAAAAATTGTTTGATCTACTAGAGAAAAAGATTTAGGAAGTGATAATTATGAATGAAAAAACTGATTTTATAGGAAAAAGATTAAGTATTCCAATAGATACAATAACTGTTGGTTGATTGAAAATGAGAGAAACATTGATTGTACAATTGAAAATTAATGAGAATTGTGAAAAGTCAGAGGCAATAGACATTTATAAAGAACTTTAAATGATATGAAAATATATGATTTTGTAATTTTTTTTTTTACTTTATTAGTCCATCAAAATTGAATTTATATTTTATTAGTTTTATTAACTTCTTCATAATTTGAATATATTATTAATATATAACTATAAAATTGTGAGGCCTAACAAAATAGGAGGCGGCCAAAATCAATGGCCTTGGTTGCCATACCCACCAGCTAGCCATACTTGTGGACCTCACAACATCAGGAGATCTGGCTCAATCTACATTTGTAAAAGTTTCAATTCTCGAGTTCTGAAGTTTTGAGAAAAGTAAGTCCCTTTCTCGGAGCTGATTTCAAGCATGAAGGCGTTTAACATGCTCCAATCAAGAATTGGAGCATCCATGTTCCATCTAAAATACGGAGATAACATGTTGCTTCCTATTTCTTCTTTTATATATATATATATATATATATATATATATATATATATATATATATATATATATAGAAGAAATCGTTTTCTCATCATACTGATTTAACAAAATTTGACTAAACTTTCTCCTGTTTGTCTGGGTTAAAATGCTTAATACACAAATTTTCTAATTATTGCTTCTTATTAGATATTCTCAAGCAATTGTGTTTATTTAAAGATGAAGAAGGTAAGAATGGCAAGAATAGAGGAAAAAGGGGTGAATGAAGAAAAAGTAGACATAAGATGAACACCTAACAAATGGTTCTACACTTAAAATAATTAAATTAAGAACCTACAGATTCTTGTTAGCTGGATTTCAATCGATTCCATTTAAATCAATTCCGAATATTAGTAAAATCTCAACATTGAAAACCAATAAAATGCATCGTTTGATTAGGGTCAATCCAATTTAATCACATGTCTGACCAATTTGGAAACATATCAAAAGCTGCATTGTTGAAATCGATAGTGGTGTGACTGCTTGGTTCTGACCAGCAGTCGTAATGGATGGTGGTGGTCCTAAGTTCGTGGCTAGCAGTTATGGGTGGCTCAAGTATGGGGTGCGAGTTTGCTCTCTGGGCTGTCAGTGGTGGAACGGTTGTGCGGCTTGGGTTAGATGGTGACGACAAGGTGGTTGGTGGAGGTAAGGAGCGGTGCTAATTCATAAGGGGCTTGACAGTTTCGAGCTTGACTAGCAATGGTGGCATGGGGTTCCAATTGAGGTTTGGTTCATCGGCTGGCGGAGGTGGTTGGTTTGGTAGTTGCTGTGTGAGGGATTGGAATTATGGTTGGCCATGGAGGTTGGGGGTTTGTCTATAGCTTGATAATTCTTAGTTGCAATGGGGATTTCTACCATGGGTATTGTTGGGTGGCTTTGAAGAAAAAAAAAATTTGAGAGAGAGAGAAAGAAAGGAAGGGACTGATGATTGATTACCTACTAATAAGATTTTAGGTCTAATGTAACATCCTAATCCTAGACACTGTAGTATATCCTAAGTACACCAAGTGAGTAGAATTAAGTATGTCACTTCTAAACATAAAACGTAAAACTTAAAATATAATCATGACCTGTAAAATAATTATCATGTATAAATACATACAGAGCCTTGACAAAATGTAAGAGAGCAAGGCCTTTTACGCATCTGACAACTTGCTCTTCACCATCAAACTATCTGATATGTCTGAGATTACAAATTCTCACAAACTAATTTTATCAGCTTAATTACATAACCATTACTTTAAATACAGAGCTTAATAAAAACTAAATATATATATATATATATAATTACATAAATTTATGCTTAGTCTTCAGCGCTACCTTTTACTCCTGCTTTAGTTCTCCTCTGGATTTATCATGGAAAACATAGAAAGAACTAGGGTGAGAATATGAAATTCTCAGTAATAAGTTTGAAATTGTGACATCATGGTAAATCCAGTTGCTTCGGGAAAAAAAACCCAGCTTTTATATAATATATGTAAAGGGGCAAAAGTCAAAACTCAGTTCTTTCTCTTCCCGAGGCAGACAATCCATTTAATTATGAAAATAGTTAGTTGAGTAATCACATAATAATCACTTCGAATAACGTATACTTTAAACAATTATTTACTAGGAATAATACTAAACTATCCCTAGTCCTTTTGACTGACTTTTAACCTTACTCCGTACATTTATTGAAAACAAGGCAATTGCCCATACAATTGTCGTTTTATGCAATGCTTTATGATGTATAATTATGCCTAATGATTGCCCTAAGGTATGCTCATGCAATGCTTTTTAAAAGATTTTATTTTATAAAACTCATGTTACTTGCGTGTTCCTAGGAATCCTTTTATTCCAGGAAGCCCTTTTATTCTAGGAATCATTTCCTTCTAGGAAGCCCTTTTGTTCCAAGAAGTCATTTTACTCCTTGTATATCCTCGGGTAGGAAGGGGTAGGAAGCCCTTTTGTTTCTTGTCCACCTTACACTACCTGGTATTGCCCTTTTAAATACCATGGGTATAGACCTTTTGAAAACCCAAAACCCTGGCATTAGGAGCACCTTTGGCCTAGCGTGGGGTCATCCATATGCGGAACAACAAGCAACAAGTTTGAAAATAAAACATGCATAGTTGTTCATAAAACCATTATTTCATATACTTTTCACATAATCATGTTCTCTTTGCATAATAAGGAAGCAAACCCTAACTATTAAACTTTTCATTCATTCAATATAATGTAGAGAGGGAGTAATTTACTCTACCTCAACTACCTTTATCGAATTATTGTAATGCTTCCCAACATTATGCCTGTCAATTCCATTTAGTGTGATCATACATCACTACTTAACATTTACATATTTTCCATTCCATCCCAAAATTATTAACATTCAAAATAGGTTTCGTGTATATTCACACTAAATCGTACTTTACAACCTCATACAAATAAATCCTTCATTCCATACAAAGTATATACATTGCATGAACTAAAAATGCATTTCCAATACTAGGCATCCATTTTATTTATACAAAATATATATACAAGTAACCAAATACCTTATCTTCCATTTCACATATAATTTAGCTTTAGCTTTCATTGAAAGGAACAAAATCTTCATCATCATAAATACATTAAGTGTTCATTCCTTTTCTTCTAGTAATCTCATGTAAAATCTTGTGCAACTCTATGTTACTCATGAAACTAACATAGTTTTAAGTCAATTTCGCCATTAGATACATCTTAAAAACCTTCACTTTTACCTATATCTTAGATACTTATTCTTTCATTGAAGTATTTCCATTAGTGTCTACACGCACTTTAGGAAGCATAAATGAAGGTTTCCAATGGATTGGAAACTTCATTTTAACATAAAAATTAACTTTGGCTTAAGTAAAAAAAATAACATTACAATAATAAAATAAAAAACACAACAGCAGTTCATTAAGACAGTAAAATAGCAACAGCAAAATTACAAACAGAAATAGCAGAATTTAAACCAGCAAAAAATAGTAACTGTAACATCCCGAAAAATATCTGTTTAATTATAAATCATCATTTTATAATATTCAAGATTTTTAGGAATTTTTTTGGAATTTTCGGAAACGACGAATATTTTAATATATTCCTCGTTTTGCATGCACACTGAGCTGAGAATTGCCGAGGTCAGTGTAACGCTCTGGAAATTAGTTATTTCACCACAAATAATCATTTTATAATATTTGTGATTTATGTAAATTTTTCTAAAATTTTTCGGAAATGATGAATATTTTAATATATTTCTCGTTCTGCGCAAATATTGAGCAGAGTCGGGAAAACGATTGTAATGCATCAAAAATTAAAAAATTATATGACGAATAGTCATTTTATAATATTTACAATTTTTGAGAATTTTCGGGGAATTTTTTGGAAATGTCGAATATTTTAGTATATTTCTCGTTTTGCGTACACACTGAGCAGAACCGGAGAAACACGATGTTTCCTCCACAAACCTTGAACTATGGGCATGTCGACGGGGGATCTTACTAAACCCGAGGCTGGACACAGTTTACGAGGTTTTACGTTTTTCGAGAAATTATAACTGATAAAACAAAACAATACTACGAAAAATTTATCTGTCAGATTAATTAAATACTGACTTCTGTCAACTGTAACTATTATCTATTGGATAATAGCATGTAATAAAAATCCTATCACATTATCCAAATGAAATCTACTTTATGTCTAATCAATCCACTTTAATTCAAATTTAATGTTAAATAATCAAAGCTTCTTTGAGAAGCTTTGACCAAACAATGACTCAAATACCCTTAGCTTCCAAGGGAAGCCAAAAATTCCTCTCCCTCCTCTCTCTCTCAAGCACGGCAGCAGCCTCTTGGGGAAGGAAAATGCTTTGCTTTCATTAATTCAATTTATCTCACAATTTCCATAATTAACCAAAACACTTTCTCTCTCTACCCTTTCTTCTTCTTCTCCATTTTTCTTCTTCTCTTCCTTCTCTCTACCCATTGCTACGGCAGCCCCTCCCTCTCCCCACTCAATCTTCACAAAATTTACATCTAAATACATTTCCTAAATCCTCTCATCATTCTAAACACTTTTTCTTCTTGGAGTTTCTTGAAAATCCATCATCTTCAACATTTTCTCCAAGCTTCAAGTCTTGAGCTTTTTGGGTAAGTTTCAAGACCTCTCTTCCTTTCTCTTCATTTTCGTGGTCATGGTCTCTTTGGTGACCATCCATGGCTTATTTTCAAGCATTGGTGTTGATTTAACAAAGTTGAAAATTTCTAGGGCTTGGTGGAGCTCAAATCCAAAAATCTACAAGAAGATTCCTTAGTGTTTCTTTTGTTCTCTTCACTTGGGTAAGAGGAAGACACTCCTCCTCAACCTCTCTTAGCATCTAGGAACTTTGATTGTGTTGTTTGTGGAAAAGCCCTAATGAGGGTTATTCTTTGATTTTGTGATTAGTGTGCTTATGTGTTGATTTTATTTGATTTATGCTATTGAATTGATTTGTTATATATATTGATATGTTGGATTGGATTTGGTGATTGAAAATGGGAGAAAAACATTTGAGAAACCTTCTTGGAGGGTCACGGTTTTAGGCTAGAATTTAGGTAAATTTGTGATTAAGTTGTAACAAGCATAAGACTTAAATTAATCAATAGATAAAATAGAATTTAATGGAAGAAAAATTTGAGATTAAAACTCATAGGGTGGCCATGGTTTTTGGGCTGGAAAATTATTAATTTGTGAACAAATTTTAGTGGGTACATGACTTGAATTAATTGAGTGACAAGATGAAATCAATGGAAGGAAAAGCTTGAAATGGAAATTTCTAGGGAAACTACGGTTTTGAGCCAAGTAAATTAGGGTTCTTGGTGAACTAATTTAACAAGTGAACAATTAAATGAATTAAGAGAATGGCATACAAGATGATGACTTGAAAGGATTTGAAATTGGAGCTATTGTGAGGCCACGGCCTCTAGGGCATTTTTAGGTGTAAGTAGGTGATTTTGGTAAGTTGGGAGCATAAGCAATTATGTGATTAAAAACCTATGTAATGGGATAGTTAATTGATGAATTGGAAGAATTTAATAAAATCAAGACTTCATAAATCTTAAAGGTCTAAGAGTAAAAGTATCATAAGATTTAAGGTAATTAAGTGAGTGAAGAACATGAGAGTATGAGGCCTAAGAGCTTAAACAAATTGCAAGTTATGGGAAATTGAATCGCCTTGGAATATTAAATTGATTACAAGAATTGATTTTGAACATGAACCTTGAAAAGGGAAACAAATTCTAAGTTAGGATTCATAATGAACCTAATGACGCATCAATTGACTTGATCTTTATATTATGATGTTATGAGTCCATGTGAGTGACCATTTGTATATTGATGCTTATATTGGCCTAATATGGCATGTTATGGAATTGTATGAGATTGTGGATCATACATGTTCATGCATAGTATCTTATGCATTGTGAATGTACTTATGGACTGTTGTAAGGCCAAGTTACCTAGGAGATTGAACACACCTTAGTGCGGGTGCGAATAGACAAGTGTGGGTTATGTTATGACCTTGGGGGCATCGGGGTGCGGGTCCTTCACAATGGGTAGTTGGTAGCTCCTCTGCCTGTGGGGCAAACCGATGCAAACACACCGACAATCCGGACTTGACACTGTCCTATATCGTGATCTAGTGTAGAATGTCTGTACAATGCCATGATTGTGCACGAGAAAATTTATTGATAGCACTGGCCTCGGCAGCCGAGTTACAGACATGTCTCCTGATCTTTCTCTCCGACTGTTTGGGTTTAGCTCCATGGAGTAGGAATTTGGGAAAGCATGCATGTGTATCATGATATATTCTGTCATTATAAATCATTATTTTCCATAACTATGACTTGTTTGATCATTACTGTAATGAATGTCTACCTGGAACTGCTTATCTGATTACTGTTGAATTTACTGTTCATTATTTGGATATACTGTTCTTGAATTGCTATTTGGGCGCGTTGCGCCGTTTTGTTTCTGGCTGCTATAATTGGTAATGATGGTAGGATGTCTTACCTCTTTCCTATATTTGTGTATTTCTATTTTATATTTATATTTAATAAAAGATCGTGAGGAAGATAAAGAGGGACCACACCTTGGTTGATTGGCTTGAGCGTCTGGACAAGATTCCTTCGACTACGTAAGAGTGCAGCCGCATGAAGGCATTGATGCCTGTCGTGTGAACTGGGACGTCGTGCGTCATGTACATATGGGGTTGCGGCTTTGTCTGCTAGTAGTACCCATCCCTGGGTTACTACTTTTCCCCCTCTAGTGTTTTTATTCCCGCTGTATTTTATTGGACTTTGTAATTATTATATTCTATGTCAATAGTGATTTGTGTAAATTGACTATAAAATATATATAAGGAATAAGGTTTTATTTCAGTGGTTGTATTATGGGTTGAACATATTTATATTTCATTCGAGGCTCGTATTTTCTACTTATGCAAATTGTAAAAAAAAAAACTCTCTTGAGGATTTAAATTACTGTTATCCTGTCTGTGACACACTTGGATTTAGTAACTGTGGTGTAATGATGATTACGCTCCGGTCACTACATCAAGGGGTGTTACAGTAACAACAAAATTCTTATAGCAGAAATTAAAGTAGCAGAAAATAGCAACAGCAAAATTCTTACAGCAGAAATTAAAGCAGCAAAAAACAGCAACAACAGAATTCTTAATTCAAATCAATTTCTAGGTGATTCAATACACCCCGCTCACATTATATCATCAAAACTTAAACCCTTCACCCATGAAAACCCCTTTTGCAACCATCAATAATCATGGAAATCTAAAAAGATAAACTTGTTTCATAACTCAAGCACAATCAAGAATAACCATCAATGAACTTAAAACACAAGAATCCAACATGAAAATCTTCAAATCATTCAAAATCCTTTTTTTTTTTAATTTCCATCTCAATAGCAGAATTCTTATAGCAAAAATTAATTCCAACCATCAATAATCATGGAAATCTAAAAACATAAACTTGTTTCATAACTCAAGCACAATCAAGAATAACCATCAATGAACTTAAAACACAAGAATCCAACATGAAAATCTTCAAATCATTCAAAATTCTTTTTTTTTTTTAATTTCTATGTCAACAGCAGAATTCTTACAGCAGATATTAAAGCAGCAAAAAATAGCAACAACAGAATTCTTAATTCACATCAATTTCTAGGTGATTCAATTCACCCCACTCACATTATATCATCAAAACTTAAACTCTTCACCCATGAAAACCCTTTTTCCAACCATCAATAATCATGGAAATCTAAAAACATAAACTTGTTTCATAACTCAAGCACAATCAATAATAACCATCAATGAACTTAAAACACAAGAATCCAACATGAAAACCTTCAAATCATTCAAAATCCTTTTTTTTTTTAATTTCTATGTCAACAACAGAATTCTTACAGCAGATATTAAAGCAGCAAAAAATAGCAACAACAGAATTCTTAATTCAAATCAATGTCTAGGTGATTCAATTCACCCCACTCACATTATATCATCAAAACTTAAACCCTTCACCCATGAAAACCCTTTTTGCAACCATCAATAATCATGGAAATCTAAAAACATAAACTTGTTTCATAACTCAAGCACAATCAGGAATAACCATCAATGGACTTAAAACACAAGAATCCAACATGAAAATCTTCAAATCATTCAAAATTCTTTTTTTTTTAAATTTCCATCCCAATACCGTGTAGCAATAGGAGAGAAAAGTAAAGAAGAGAATAGGAAAATTAACCCCCTACCTCAAGTCTTCAATTTCTCCTTTTGATTTCCTATTATTTCTTCTCCATTTTCTCTTTCATTTTTTTCTCTTTGTTCCTCCCTTGTTTCTACAGCAGAAAACGTACGAGAGAGAGTATGGAGAAAGTGAGATGATATCTCACTTTTAAAATGAACTTAAGGGCAATTTGGTCCTTTCACCAAAATTTATATTTGTTAACAACACCTTGATTTTATGAAATCAAGTTTCCTAACCTCTAAAAGCATTAAAATAAATCCTAAGATTAATCCAAATTGTTGTTTCACCATTTTCATAATTTTTCATAGATGCTAATTCTCAATCTGATATTAAAACACCCCTGCAGTGTCCTTAAAAATATTAAACTGACTTCGTTTGTCCTCAAAATTTAACTACATCCTCTTTCACACATTTGTGACTTATAAATAATTTTTCATATTTATTTCCTTTAATTTATCATTTATGCTATTTTTCTAAGTTAAATTAGTCATTTTGTACGTTCTTTGTTGCGGCAAAGTGCCTAAATTAACTCAAAATGTCAAAAAATTTAGCGGACATGTTAAACAAGTATTAAGCTACCTCTGTAACCTTATACAAGTTTAACATGTGTAAAAAGAAGATGTTACATCCAGCACAAGAGCCATTGATTAATTCTCCTACAAAATCAATGGTGCAAAGGATGTGGAGCATACATGCACCAAATTCTTTTTGGAGCATTTAAAATGTTTCCTTCAAGCATATAATATACTTAAAATTGTATTAGTGTGCAGAGCACAAGTCATTTATCAACTAGCTTACAACATATACTGCATATGCGGCATTATTGGGTATGTATGGAAGAGATAAACCAACTTCCCAACTAGCCTTTGATATTTGCTAATATCAACCTTTTCTCCATTGTCATTTTTTGAGGCTATACTTCTCAATAAGAGTGTAAGAAGGTTTGCACTTTGCATCCCAATGTTCCAGTTTGCTCAAAGAGGTCAAGGACATGTTTTTGTTTTCAATTGAAGATGTCTTTTTCTAATTTGGCAACTTCAATCCCAAGAAAGTTGCAAAGTTTTTCCTAGTCTTTGATCCCAAATTCTTTTGTGAGATGAGCTTTTAGCTTATATAATTCGTTGAGTTTATTTCCTATCACCACTATATCATTGTAACATCATCTTTTTAGCATGTTAGACTTGTATATGATCATAGAGATATCATAATATTTGCTTGACCTGACTGCTTAATTTTGGGACAAATTGAGTTAGTTTAGACACTTTACTACGACACAGAAGGTGAAAAGTAGCTTATAATGACTTAGATAATAGTATAAATTACTTAGATGAGGGAAATAAATATGAATAATTTATTTTTAGGTCACAAATATATGAAATGAGACGTAGTTAAAGTTTCAAGTTAAACTAAGTTAGTTTAGTATTTTTAAGTAAACTGATTTTGTGTTTTAATATCAGATTAACTTGTAGCAGATATGAAAACTTATGGAAATAATGAAAATAGGATTTAGATGAATCCTAGGATTTTCCATAATATCTTTGAAAGTTAGAAAACTTGATTTTGTGAGATTAAAGTATTCTTAAGAAATATAAAGTTTCAACAAAAATATCTTAAGTTATTAAGGTTCACAGTTCCTATCCTTTAAGTTGTCATTTTAGACTTTTCCATTTCACTTTCTATCATCCTTCACGTTGAGGCAGCAGAAACAGAGGAAAGAAAGGAAAGAAAAGAAGAGAAGGAATGGAGAGGTAAAAGAGGAAAAAAAGAGGAAAACAAAAAGGGAAAGATCAAGAACAAAGCTTGAAGATCGACATCCATAGCTGCTACCACCTTCAAGGTTTTGAGGTAGGGGTGCTTGACTTCATCTATCTCTTTTCCATCTTTATCTTGCTGCATGGTTTTGTTTGATAAAGGAAAATGGGTTTAAGTGATTTTAGTGACTCTTGTTGCTTGATTCTTGCTTCTATGGTTGAAGTGAGTTTGTTATTAGCTTATTTGATGCATGGTTGTTAGTGTTGATCCCTTAGAATCCAATATACCCACTTGAGTTATGAGTTAAGAAATAGGTTTTTAGGTTTATGGTTGATGCTTAATCCATGCTTACATAAGTTAAGATGTATGTATGAGGTTTATGATATGATTAGTGATCATGGGTGATGTTGGAGAACATCTAGGAACTGATTTTAAGGGTTAGTAGAGCTGTCAATTTGGGCTGAAGCCCATGGGATAGCCCATTAAATATTACATAGGGTCATTTATTTTATTAGCCCACTCATTAATAGGGCTTTTTGGCCCTTAACCCACAGAGCCCTGCCTGTAATTGGGTTAGGGTCGGGCTAAAGATGGGTCAGCCCCATTCGTAACCTCATCTCCAATTCTCCAAATATTTTGTGGGTGCTGCTGCTGTCCCTCGTCTCATCTGCAGAACCGTAATCTCTTCTTCACTTTGTCTCAGTGTCTCATCCCGAACCAACCTTCCATAGGTGCGTCACTTAATTTATTTTATTTTATTTTCGCTTTTGGTTTTCGTTTCTTCCGTGTTGTGACTCTCTTGTTTCTTAACCATCGTTTATGTAATAAATTGATATGCTGTGTTTGTTTGTTACTGTTAATTTGTCTTCTTGCAGTTCTAGATACCTGCAAAGAATTATTCCCCCGTTATTATCGTGGATAAGATGTGTAGCCAATAGGACCTAGTCAAGTGTTGTTACATCGTATTGATTTGGTAATTTTCTAAGTTTTTCACTCTTATTTTTATATTGTACTGTTTCGTGTTCAGTATAAGGTGAATTTGGCCAAAATATTTGTAGCTGGGAAATTCTCATTTAGAGATTGTTGATAATTAATATCATTTCTGTCGTTGTGATTAATAGCTATAATAACTAATTATCATCCGTATGCTAGTTGAGCACAGTTATGGCTGAAAATTTCTCATCCAGCGACGCATTATGTGCTAGGAGGACTTGAACTTGCAGTATGCAATTTCTAGTATATCTTTTTCTAAAATTATAAAAGGGGAATATTAATTAAAAGGGAAGGAAAGAAAATTAGAGGGTAGAGGATCTGACATTCTCCTAAAAAATTGTGAAGTCTATGATTTTTTTTCTTAATTTATGATTATTATAAACAGGTTTTCCATTTCAGTTTAATCTTCGTGAAGTTTAAGATTTTTTTTTCTTTTGATTTTTATGAACTGGTTTTCCATTTTTGTTATCAGGTTTGGAAAAAATTGAAGGAGGATCCTCTCAATTTCAACGTCCTGAATATTGTTGTTGAAGTTATCAGGTTAGATAATTTTTAAAAAAATATGATTACTTTCTTAATATTCATTAAGATCTATACAGATTAATTTGTTTTTATTTAAAATTAGAAAGTACAATAGTTTAAAAAAAAATTAAATACTTGAGCAATTTTCAATTGACAATCATTAACATATTGAGGAATGTTTATCACATCTTTTCGTACACTCTTTTCAATATTTATATTCTTCTAACATATTTTCTATTTCTATTTTACTCACCTACAAATACTAACCAGTTTCCAAATTTCAATCTTTTAAATAATTGATTATGTTTACTCGTTCTATTCCTTTTTATCTATTGATCTTGATTTTTTTTTTCTTGGTTTTTTAGAAAATATGAAGCACTAATTACCCATCTTGACTTTTTGCTTATTCTGATTTTTTTATTATATATTTTTGTTTGTTTCAATGTCTAGGAATTAAAAAATTGTATTATGGAGTCTGTGAGTAAGATTCTCAATATGGATGATGAAGTTGTTTTTGAAACTCCTCCTGTAGTGTCTGTAAGTATTGAGTCAACTAAGAAAGAAACTTCTAATGTTTGGAAATTCTTTACAAAAAGTGGTAAAGACAAGGTTGGCATTGAAAAGGCTGTGTGCAATTATTGTGGTCGTGAGTATGCAATCGGGAAAAATCCTAAGACCAAAAATAGTTATGGAACTTCACATTTAAGTCGTCATATTTCTATTTGTAAAGGTATTACAAACTTAAGTGTGGATGTGGGTGACATTCTTCCTAACCAAGAGGGAAAGTCTAGCATGACAAAGATTAATCAAAAGACTCATCGCGACTTGCTTGCACAAGCCATAATTAAACATGATCTTCCTTTTAATTTTGTTGAGTAAGAGAAGATCAGAGAATGGGTAAATTATTTGAACCCTAATGTTGTGATGCACTCTAGGAATACTGTTGTGTCTGATGTTCAAAAAATTTATAAGAAAGAGAAGGAAAAACTTAAGCTAGTCTTGTCTAGGATTCCTAATAGAGTGTGTCTAACTTCTGATGTTTGGACAGCATCTACCACTGAGGGTTACATTTGTGTAACTGTTCACTTTGTTGATGAGAACTGGAAATTAATTAGTAAGATTCTTAACTTTTGTCGAATGAAACCTCCACACACTGGAGCTGAATTGGAAGCCGCTTTATTTGATTGCTTGAAGCAGTGGGGAATTGATAAGAAAGTGTTTTCTCTTACCTTGGACAATGCTTCTGCAAATGATAACATGCAACATATTTTGAAAAACCATCTTCGTTTGCAAAATCATTTGTTGTGTGATGGTGAGTTCTTTCATATTCGTTGTTCTGCTCATATACTTAATTTGATTGTTCAAGACGGTTTGAAGGTAGCTAGTGATGCACTCTTTAAAATCAGAGAGAGTGTTAAGTATGTGAGAGGATCAGATGGGAGGATGATTAAATTCAAGGTTTGTGTACAAGAAGCAGACATTGACACAAGCATTGGTTTAAGATTAGAAGTGTCAACTAGGTGGAATTCAACATATTTGATGCTTGAAAGTGCAATCAAATATGAAAAAGCATTTGATATTCTTCAGGTGGTAGATACCAATTACAAATATTGTCCATTAGATGAAGAATGGAGGAGGGGAGAGAAAATATGTGAATTCTCAGAACCATTTTATGAGACTACAAACATGATTTCTGGTTCATCTTACCCGACCTCGAACTTGTATTTTATGCAAGTTTGGAAGATTGAGTGCATGTTGGAAGAAAACTTGTTTAATGATGATCGTGGTAATAAGGGACATGTCTATGAGGATGAAAGGAAAATTTGATAAATATTGGAAGGAGTATAGTGTAGTATTGGCTTTTGGAGCTATTCTTGACCCGCGCTTGAAGTTTGATTTCTTAAACTTTTGTTACAAAGAGCTGGATCCTTCAACCTCTCAAGATAAGGTTAAGCATGTGAGGGCAAAGTTTGAGAAGCTTTATGAAGAATATGAAAGTAATTTCAACACACTAAGTGTTTCTCAATCTCAATCATTCAATGAACCCAGTATGTTGCATAAGTCAAGTGGAGAAGGAAGCAAGCCCAAGAGATCAAAATTATTCAGCATATGTTTTTTAATGCTAACTTAGTCATTGTTGTTTTACTTTTATTCTTGTTTTGTCAAAAATGATTAATGTATTATATCTTGCAGGCGTTTAAAATGTTTCAGAATGAAACTAAATCTAACACTAGCAAGAGTGAATTAGATCTTTATTCAGATGAACCACAAGTTGATTATGATGATAATGATGATTTTGATGTGCTTAACTATTGGAAGATGAATGAAAAAAGATTTCCCACACTTTCTATCATGGCACGCGATGTGCTAAGCATTCCGATTACTACAGTGGCATCAGAATCTGCTTTTAGTATTGGTGGATGTGTTCTTACCAAATATAGAAGTTCAACTCTTCCCAAACATGTGCAAATGCTTATTTGCACTAGAAATTGGTTGCATGGTTTTGTTCAAAACCCTGATGGTAATGCTCGTGTTAATGTGTATCATTTTTTATAATCATATGCAATATTGGTTGATTATGTTTGGATTGATTGTTTAATTGTTTCTCAATTGTTTTAGATGAAGATGATTGTAAAGCTTTTGGTTACGAGACATCAGCAACCGAGTCGAATGTGCATCAAGAAGATGAAATTGAAGATTAACGAGGAATTGAGTGGGTTAATTATGACTTGCAGGCATTCTCCTCTAATCATATTGATAAAATTATTAGTTGAGCATGTTAGTCATGTTACTTTATTTATTGAAATTTATTGATACTATAGTTATGATGTAAGTAATGTTGAATTGAAAGTGTGTGGTTAAAGAAGAAAAAAGTCTTGAACTGTTTCGTTCCAATTTATGAAATGGAGTATTTTAGTTTCGTTCCAATTTATGAAATGGAACACTTTAGTTTGAATGACTACTTGATAGTGAGTTACTAATATATATGATTTACAATTTTGTTTTTTTCATAGGGTTGGCCCATTAGGTGGGCTAGGGTTGGCCCATTAAATAGGAGGGTCAAAATTTTTTTTTAATCAGTGAATCAGCCCATGGGCCAGCCCTAGCCCCACTTGGCCCTATGGGCTTTTAGCCCTGTGGGCTTTTTTGTCTTGTGGGCTTTTTTGTCTTGTGGGCTTTTTGGCCCTGTGGGCTTTTTGGCCCTATCCCACGTGGGCTAGGGCTTGATGGGCTGGGCTGGGCCTTTTTGACAGCTCTAAGGGTTAGAACTCGGTTAGAAACTAAATTATGCCAAAAACTCAATTAGAAACCAAGTTATGCAGAAAATCAAATCCCGATAGCTTGTGGTGTTGGTAGAATAACTTGAGTTGTAGTCATCGAAATGACCTGCTACTTGTTTCGTTTGAAAGCTAATATATAAGGCATCTTGTAGTAAAAATTTCAAATTTTTAGGCTAACCCAAGTAGTGTAATGCCCTTACTATTATTTCTATTCATGTTTTCGGAATTACATTATAGCAATAATAGTAAGCACATTACGTGAAATATTTATTAAAAACTTCGAATTATAATTTATAATATTATATAAAAGTATGAGCTTGGTCAAGGTGTAATAATAATTTACACATTTTGTAGGAGTTTATACAAGTGTACAATTACAGAATAATACAAATATATATTCTATGCCTTGTATGCATTTTTCCATACAACTATTATACAAAATTCAAATCCAAAAGAAACAAAATAAATATCCTCTTCAGTTGGTACCCTGATGTTGCAAGTATTAAACCTGGAATTATCATGGAAAACATAATAATAATGGGATGAGAATACTAATTCTCAGTATATTCTATTATGAAAAACAGTGTCATCATAATAATACTAGCTGTTCGGGGAAAATTCACATTCTTTAAAATTAAAAAAAAATACATTTATACATTTAATTAGGAAGGTGGCAAACTGCCAAATCTATTCCTTCTTCCTCCCGAAACAGAATTCCATTTAATAGTTTTTAAAATATCCATCATCAATAGTATATACTATATTCACAATTAATTATTAGAAAACAAATTTCAATCACAATACTATAACGTGAAATTGATTCAGATACTCAGGCATACATTTAATTCGTAGTCATAACATACTAATTCAATTCAATTCTTCAGTGCTCAATCAAATTCTTATTCTTCAAATTATTGCCTATCCTACAAAACCCATATCTCAAGCATCACAAGAATGGGAGCCACCTCATATAGCTCGGGTCCTATATTCTCATGGTAGGGAGTGATTTAAGGCCTCACATTACCACTAGTATCCTATGAGGGACTTAATATGTGAGGATTATATTGATAATATAAGGAATTTATTCAAGAACACAGGATCCCCCTTCATCACAAGAGGTCATTTCCATGGTTCAAATGGAATTCTGAATACCCTACCCTTATACAAGATTGTCTCAGAAATCCACTATACTAAAGTAAAACATAGTTCGCACAAAAACAAGGATACAAAGTAGGAAAGCATGGACTGATTACCTTCCCATTCAAGGATAATTGTTTCCAATTCTTATTCTTATTTTAAATTCAATTATGAGAGCTCTGATTATTTTATTACACCTTCAAGCTCAATTTTATGAATTAAGGGAGCATATTCAATGCAAAATATAGCTCATATTGAATGGTCAAGGAGCATTATAACAAATTCCATCATCAAAATTCACAACTTTCAACAATATACAATGTCAAACTCATTTAATTCATAATCAAGTATTTAATTATATTTTAAACAAATACAATCCTTTTTCATACACATCCATGTTGCATGGAGATTTCCACATCTCCATTAGCTTCCAATTCAGCCTACACGACCCTCATCAAAACAAATATGCATTTCCAACATCACAATTCATATTCAAGATACTTTGTACAATCAAGGAAATGAAAACAAATCATCACCTCACATAACAATCCATATACAAAATTGAAGCATACAAATCCAAGCATAAGTCACGGCCATGTCTCACTTAAATTGCCATGGTCATAAATTCATTCTCAAATAAACATTTCTATAATCAATTCAACTAATAATTAGTGTAATAATCCAAAGAGCTACACAAATTAACAAAATTTGGTAACCTCCCTAGGTATGGCCGTGAGCTTCCAATAATGCCAAATTCAAGCATTTTCTTTTCATACATGCTAAAATCTATTTACAAGAAATTCAAGGTAATAGAAACTCATTGGAACATAAACAAAATCATCATTTCCCTTTGGCTGCCCTGTTTGGCTATGACCACTAGCCTTATAGTTTCAAAATTTTACTTCACAATAACATGACAAATTCATCATAAGAATTAAGGAAAGAAGAAGCACAAATTGAAAGCAACAATTATCCTCCTAAATCAAGCACTAACCGTGAGCTATGATAGAGAGAAACACAAATTTCAATCCAAGAAACATAACAAAAAAACAAGAGAAACAACCCGTACCTCAAGCCTTTAGCTTCTCACTACTTCTTTGCCTTTCTTGCCTTTGATTTCTTACTTTTGTTTCTTATTTTCCTCTTGACTTCCTTTGAGAATTTTCACCTCCTTTGGGGCTACAGTTTCATTCAGCCAAAAACAGAGAGAAATGAAGTGATGAGCCGAGAGACGAAGAGGGAAACAATAGGAGAAGAGTGAAGAAAATTCTAGACTTGGTTGGACGACAAATTTGACTATTTTGTAACTTAAAATTTGATGTTGGAACTTTTGTAACTATTAAACATTCTTTAATTTTTTCAAAACCAAGATTTCAAGTTATCATAGATATTAGGATAAATTTTAGGACTCAACCTAGTCCTTGGATTTATTTTTCTACAATTCTCCATATACCACTATTTATCAGTTAAACTTTATTACTCGGTCTCAAGTTAAATTAAACTGTGGATTGAGTAATTATACTTATTGATGCTTATCTTAGTTGGTATTTTATACCAACATATTCTCCATATTTTTCTAATCATTTCTATGAAATTTCGTAATTTTCTGAGATACTTAACTGTTTCATTAATTTCTTATCGATATCCTTAAAAATACTAAACTTGATATGTTGTTACTCTAAAATTTTCTAATGGTTCTTGTAACATCTCAAAAATTTATAATTTTAGAATAAATGATCATTTTACAGTATTTGGGATTTTTAGGAATTTTTCTGAATTTTTCGGAGAACGCAGAATATTTAATACTATTTCTCGTTTCGCGTGCACATTGGGTAGAATTGGCAAAATGACTTTATAATTTTAGAATAAATGATCATTTTACAGTATTTGGGATTTTTAGGAATTTTTTTGAATTTTTCGGAGAACGCGGAATATTTTAATACTATTCCCCGTTTCGTGTGCACATTGGGCAGAATTGGCAAAACGACTGTAACGCTCCCAAAGTTAGAAAAATCTTATTACAAATGGTCATTTTATGATGTTTGTGATTTATGTGAATTCTTTCAGAATTTTTCGGAGACGATGAATATTTTAATATATTTTTCGTTTTGCGTGCATGTTGAACAGAGTCGGGAAAATGAAATATTTTTCCCGAGAACCTTGAACTATGAAAACGTCGACGGGGGATCTTACTAAACACGAGGCCGGACATAGTTTACAAGGTTTCACATTTTTTGAGAAATCTTAACAGATGAGATAATAAAACACTGTGAAGAATTTATCTGTCAGATTTGTTAATGTAACACCCCAAAATTTGATTTCTCTACTATCCGTATTCATTTTATAATATTTGTGATTTTCTGGAATTTTTCAGAGAAATCAGAATATTTTAATATTATTCCTTATTTTACGTATGCGCTGAGCGGAACCGGAGAAATGAGATATTTTCTCCGAGAACCTTGAACTATGAAAACGTCGACGGAGGATCTTACTAAACCCGAGGCCGGACACAGTTTACAAGGTTTTACTTTTTTCGAGAAACTCTAACAGCTAAAATAATAAAACACTGTAAAGGATTTATCTGTCAGATTTGTTAATGCTGACTTCTGCCAACAATAATTGTTGTCCAATAAATAATAACATGCAATAAAAATCTTATCTCATTATTCAAAAAAAAAAATTACCTTGTGTCAAGCCCTTTTTGCCTTATTTTCAAAATAAAGATTTGAGCTAATTTAAAAGCCCATTATAGGAAGCTTCCATGAAATTTCCCATTTGGCCCATTTTCCTCTCTCTCCCTTTCTCCACTCTTCTACGGCAGAGGCTTCAAAGGAAAGCCCAAGTAATTCCCCTCATTTATCCTAATATTACACTCTCATTTCTCTAACCCCAAATACCCATTTCTCTCTTTCACTTTCTTCTTCTTCTTCTTCTTCTTCTCCACCGTGCAACCATTCTAGGAAGCAACAATCCTTTGCTTGCTTCATCATCAAAGATTCTTACTTTCTTACTCCATTCCAAGACCTTTTCTTGTTGCCATCTTTTGGTTCTTCTTCTTCTTCCATTTTTCCTCCACCATTGAAGCAAAAGCTTGGAGCTTTAAGGTAAAGCCTCCAACTTTCTTCCATTTTTCTTGCTATTTTCGTTTCTCTTGATCACCTTGGTGACCAAGAACCTATTTTTCATGGTTTGAGTGAACATTATGGTGATCACTCACATTAGAGTTTTTCTTGAAGGAGGAAAACGAAAATCTAGGGCAAGAAGGAGTGGTACATTGTGTTGTCTTCCAAATAGGTAAGAGGGAGATGATCCTCTTCAACCAATCTTGGTAGTAAGGGAATGTCTTGTGTTTGTTGATGAGAGAATCCATGTTGGATCCCTCTCTTTGTTATTTTGTGTTATTTCTATGATTTTGTGGTTGTTTGATTAGTGTGAATATATGGATTTGCATTGTATGTCTTGATGATTTTGAGCTTATATATAGCTATTATGTGATTATATGTTAAGTATCACATTTTGGGGGTGTTGGAAAAATGAATGAGGGACTTTGATAGTGAAGGGGTCACGATTCTGCAGAAAAGAATTCTGCAGAATTCCAGATTTTACACTGGCGCTCAGGCGCTGTGTATTTAGCGCCTAGGCGCTATGTACACAGAGAATTTCCCCTGTAACTCGACTTGGTGGGCGTTCAGGCGCTTCGTTTTAAGTGCCTAGGCGCTCCACCAGTGCTCAGGCGCTTCAAACGTGGCGTCTAGACGCTAGTAACAGAAACATCTAAGTATCAGTAAAATGATATTGAGGTTTTAATGTGAAGATAGTGCAACCATAGAGGGAGTAAAGGACTTAAATTGTAAGGGAATCTTTCTAGAGAGGGAGATTTCATAAAAATGAACATTTTAAAGCGTGATTCCATAAAGAACTTCAAGAAGTGCCTTACCACTTGAGAACTCAATATTACGTACATTAGAGACCATGAATGAGATTAGGGAGTGTGGAGACCTAAGTGGTATGAAATACGATATGTTACGAATGATTATATTATGGATGAATACATATGAATATTGTCAATGTTTCTTATGGATCCCTATGTGGGCTAAGCCCTTGTTATTTTCATACTTGAGAAAACCATGATGCCATGACTTTGGGAAAATGGAATATGTATGCATAAGTATGTGATATGCCATGATGAACATACATGATTGGACATTGTGTCATCATGCATGTGTGGTCCGTTGGACATGGTTAGTAAGGCAGTGTGTGCCTAGGAGTTGAATAACACCTATGTGCAGGTGCGAATAGACTAAGCGTAGGTGTCATATGTTGTTGACCCTGGGGGCGTCGGGGTGTGGGTGTCTCACAATAGACAGTGGTAGCTCCACTGGGGTCGTGGGATAGACCAATGCGACACACCGACGATCCTGACTGAGACGCTGTCCTATGTCGCGATCAACTGTTGAGGTACCATGTATAAGCCATTGTGCAAACATTTTTATGAGAGAAAAGCACACTGTATTTTAAGGCTGCTGAGATACTGGTATTACTCCTTGATCATTCACTCAGAAGATGTTTATGTCTAGCTCCATGGAGTAGGAACTTGTGGTACCCTCTTGCATTGTGCATTGTGAGTCTCATAATGCATTGAACATGAGCATCTAAGACTGTATAACTACCTAAATGGTTAATTGCTGAGAACACTGTTGTTGTCTACCTGTTATTGATGATTTTATCGCTATTGGTGGTCATTCTACTGTTACTGTTAATTTTAATATTTCTATAGTTAAATGTATGATTCGTGTTATGTGTGGGCGTCCAGCGCCGTATTATTTTCTTGCTGCCAAATTTGGTACTGAAAGCTGGATGTCTCACTTCTTCCTGTAATTTTCCTCTACTTCTTTTATTTGGTTGGTTCATGTATCGCCAAGAAGACGCTCGTGAGGAGGACAAGGAACCTACGGAGTTCCAGGGTTTTTGGCCTTATCTCGACTGAGATCGAAGTTCTCGAAGATGTCATTTTGCCCCCGTGGTTTTTTTGGCTATGTGCGGATCAACTTTCATGGTGGTCCAGATTGCTGGCACATCAACGTGCAGACTGATCGATGCGTATACCATGGCGAAGTGACAGTGTCTTTAGTGTGGGGACGCTACACTGCTTCTATTTTTTACTTCCATGCTTTTGTTTGGCTGGAATTTTATATGCCTGTAAGAGACAGGTGAGCAGATATGTACTATACCCCACGTGACGACTCTTTCTTGTCTACTGCTCGAGCTCCTGCCTGTTGTTCCGTCGTTGCGATGGACGTCTCGTCGGACGACGAGGACCCAATGGAGGATCCATCTACGGTTCCTTCTAGTTCTCGTCAGTCTTAGAGATTGTTGTAGGTAGATAGCTACTGAGGGCTGTCTGTTTATTTTAAGGGAGCCTGATGTATCTTTGGGTTAGTGGGCATGTATATTTGTATCTCTTGGGGTAGGTACACATTTTGCTTTTTGTATATATCTTGGAAATGTAGTAGATCAGGCTTGTATATTTGGTACAAAGTATGTAATTATCCATATTATGAATGATCAACACTTCACTCTACGTCGATTTCTATTTGACTATTTGTCAAAACGTCTCACTGGAAAAAGGAAAATTGGATTTTAATTCTTTCATGCGATATATTCACGAATAGGTACTTCTGTACATTTAATGGAAGTGTTAACCGGACTAAAAAAAAAAGAAATTTTTTTTTAAGAATAAAAGTGTGTTTTCAAATTAATCGTGTTCATTCGTATATTGTTTTACTATTGTGTGACATCCCTTCTCCTTACCCTTTACGACTAAGGTTGGGAAAAAGGGGCGTTACAGTTAATGCTGACTTCTACCAACTATAACTATTGTCCAATAAATAATAACATGTATTAAAAATATTACCACATTATTCAAAATCTGATTTTTGTATCACATCTATTAGTTTTAATTTCAAAAGAAAGATTAAATTTAATCCAAGCTTGTTATGGGTAGCTTCCTAGCAATTTCCCTTGTAACACATTTTCTCTCTCTTCCCTCTCCTCTCACTCCACGGCAGACACTCCTTTTAGGGGAGTCAAAGTTGTTTTCTTCCTTTTATTAACTCATCTTCATTTTTCTAAACACCAAACATTTAACACATTTCTCCTCTCTTCCTCTCTTCTCCTTCCTCTCCACCGTACACACACACCCACACATTGGAGACCAACTCCATTATTTGCCAAACAAATCACATTTACTTGTTTCCTTCCATCATTCCAAGACTATTTTCCTTGTGGCCATCCTTGGTTCTTCTTCTTCTTCTTCTTCCTCCATTCTTCACCATTGATGCTAAAGCTTTGAGCTTGGAGGTAAAGTCTTAACCTTTCTTTCACTTTCTTCTCATTTTCATTTTTTTGGTCACCTATGTGATCAAGAACTCATTTTTCCATGGTTTGAGTGGACATTATGGAAATCACTCACATTGGTGTTCTTCTTGAAGGGAAAATGAAAATCTAGGGCAAGAAGAGGTGACACATTGTGTTGTTTTCTAAATAGGTAAGAGGGAGATGATCCTCTTCAACCAATCTTGGTAGTAAGGGAATGTCTTGTATGTGTGTTGTTATTGATTTCTGAATCCTTGTATAAAGCTCTCTCATTTTTATGTTGTTCTTGATGATAGTGCATTTTGTTGGGTTGGTATGATTTATTGATGCCTCTTGCATGATTTGATGGTATATTTGAGTATCTTGTTGATTAAATATGATGAGGAATGGTTTGGTTTGAGTTAGAGGACCGGGAGAACCCTGTTTTCTGCAAGTTTACGCGTGGTAATCGATTACACGGGGCTTGTAATCGATTACACGGGGCTTGTAATCGATTACCAAGCTCTTAAAGATACAGAATCGTGATTCTGGAAATCTGGTAATCGATTACGTCTGGTGTGTAATCGATTACAGAGATTCTATTTAGCTTGTAATTGATTACAAGAGGAGTGTAATCGATTACCAAGCCTCTGGTGTCACGAAATGGTGCTACTGGGAATCACGTAATCGATTACAACTTGTGGGTAATCGATTACGGAGGTTCTGTCCAATTGGTAATCGATTACCATGGTTGTGTAATTGATTACCACGGTTGTGTAATCGATTACTAGAGCGTTGAAGTTACGAAACGTGATTCTAGGAATCACGTAATCGATTACCATATCAACTGATTCAGTAGATACTTTAATTATTCACTTGTATTCAATGTTATAGAATTACGCTCAAACTAGTTCAGAAAATTATCCGAATTAACAGATAATTCTTACCAGCCATACTGAGTTTCTATAACACTAATTAGAATTATTAGGTTAAGGGGACTGCTATAATTCTCCCCCCCTCCTTTTTATGAATTTTGTCCTCAAAATTTTACGTGCCTCATTCAAAAAGTTCTGGATAATTCTGCATTATGTTGGATTCTAATCCCCATGTGGCTTCCTCTGAGTCACCACCATCCCACAGTACCTTCACCAAAGGAATTTGTTTCTCTCTGAGCTCTTTAACTGCTTTATCCACGATCCTCATAGGTTTTACTACATAAGTTAAATCATTTTTCTACTGTATTGATTCATTTTCTATGATATATAAAGGATCCAGATTATACTTTTGAAGTTGGGAAACATGGAAAACATTGTGAAGGTTTGACAAAATGGATGGTAAAGAAATCTGGTAAGCAACAAGTCTGATTCTTTTTAAGATTTGGAAAAGACCAATAAACTAAGGATTAAGCTTTTTGGCTTTAATGGCTCTACCAATTCCCGTAATAGGAGTAACTCTACGGAACACATGTTCTCCTTCTTTGAATTCCAAAGGTCTTCTTCTCTTACCCACATAACTCTTTTGCCTACTTTGGGCAATTAACAACTTATCCTTGATCCTTTTGATTTGCTCAGTAGTCTGTTGTACTATTTCTGGACCTAGGATGGTTTGTTCTCCTGTTTCATACCAACATAGAGGTGACCTACTTTTTCTACCATACAAGGCTTCATATGATGCCATACCTACGCTAGAATGATAACTATTATTGTAAGCAAATTCTACCAAAGGTAAGAACCTATCCTAGCTACCCTATTGTTCTAACACACAAGCTCTAAGCATGTCTTCAAGGATCTGGATAGTTCTCTCAGTTTGTCCATCTATTTGCAGATGATATGCTGTACTGAAATTTAGTTTAGTTTCAAATGCCCTTTGCAGGGTTCCCCAAAATCTAGATGTGAATCTAGGATCCCTATCAGATATTATACTCAAGGGAACACCATGCAATCTCACTATCTCTTGGATGTACAGTTGAGCTAGCTTATCTAATGAATAATTAGCTCTTATTAGCAAAAGTATGCAGACTTTGTTAACCTGTCCACTATAACCCAAATCGCATCATGACCTAACTGAGTTCTAGGCATTCCTATTAAAAAATCTATTGAAATACTTTCTCACTTCCATTCTGGGATTTCTAAGGGTTGCAAAGGACCAGAAGGTTTTTAATGCTCTATCTTGACCTTTTGACACACTAAACATTTGGACGCACATTCTGTTATATCTTTCTTCATACTTGGCCACCAAAACATTTTCTTGAGGTCTTGATACATTTTGGTTGTTTCAGGGTAGATGGTGTACTTGTTTTTATGAGCTTCTTCTAAGATCTTTTCTTTAATTTCAGCTTTTCTTGGCACACACATTCTATCTCTAAACATAATCATTCCATCTTGAGTCTTTCTAAATTCTTTTTTCTTTCCCAACAAAATTTGTTCACTAACTTCTTTTAATTCATCATCTTCCTCCTGTGCAGCTTTAATTTGGTTTCTTAATTCATTTTGGATATCTATTCTATTCAAACAGAGACTATGTGGTAACACAGTTACTGCCAAACTCAAGTTTCTAAAACTTTCTATCAATTCCATTTCTCGTATCATCATATAGGACATATGCAGAAGTTTTCTTCTTAGTGCGTCGGCTACCACATTAGCCTTACCTAGATGATATCTCAATTCAAAGTCATAATCTTTCAAAAATTCCATCCACCTTTTTTGCCTCATGTTTACTTCTTTCTGATCAAACAAGTATTTCAAACTTTTATGATAAAGACCTCAAATTTTACACAATACAAGTAGTCTCTCCAAATCTTTAAAGCAAAAGCAATTGCTACTAATTCCAAGTCATGGGTTGGATAGTTTTTTTCATAGGGTCTCAGTTGCCTTGAAGCATATGCAACTACCCTACTATTTTGTATTAGAACACATCCTAACCCCTTTCTTGAGGCATCACAATATATCTTAAAGTTTTCCTCTAGATTTGGAATTACTAAAACAGGAGTGGTGGTCAACTTCTCTTTTAATTCTTGGAAACTGTTTTCACATTCTTGTGTCTACTCAAAGGTACTTCATTTTTGGGTCAACCTAGTCAATGGTAAAGCTATTTGGAAAAAGCCCATAATAAATCTTCTATAATATCTTGCTAAACCCAAAAAGCTTCTAATTTTGCTTACAGTGGACAATCTTTCCCATCTTAAAACTGCCTCTACTTTACTAGGATCTATTGATATTCCTTCACCGGATATCACACGTCTTAGAAATTGCACCTATTTCATCCAAAATTCATATTTTGACAACTTAGCATACAATCTCTTTTCTTTTAGGATTTCTAGAACTAACCTAAGATGTGCCTTATGCTCCTCTGTTGTCTTTGAATAAATGAGAATGTTATCTATAAAGACAACAACAAATTTATCAAGGTATGGTCTAAAAATCATGTTTATATAATCCATAAAAACTGCGGGTGCATTTGTTAGACCAAAGAACATTACAAGATATTCATAATGCGTATATCTAATTCTAAAGGTAGTCTTAAGGACAACTTCTTTTTTGACTCAGATTTGATGGTATCCAGATCACAAATCGATCTTGGAAAACACAATTGCACCTCTCAACTAAACCATCAAATCATCAATTCTAGGCAATGGGTACTTGTTCTTAATGGTAACTTTATTTAGTTGCCTATAGACCATACACAATCTCATACTACCATCCTTCTTTTTCACCAAGAGCACAAGGGCTCCCCATGGTGATACACTAGGTCTGATGAACTTTTTATCTAATAATTCTTCAATTTGCTTCTTCAATTTAGCTAACTCTAGAGGAGACATTCTATAAGGTGCTATAGAAATTGGCTCGGTTCCTAGCACTAAGCCTCTGGTGAACTATGTTTCCCTCTCAGGTGGTAATTCACTAACTTCATCTGGAAACACTTCGAAGTATTCTCTTACCACAGATATGGTTTCTAAATTTTGCTGACTCTCAGAATTCATAGAAAAGAGGAGAACATAGCCCTAAGCTCCTTCTACTATGTGGTTGATAACTTGGTTGGTAGTCATGTATATGGATTCAAATGAAAAGTTCATGGAAGAAGTATCAGGCAAAAAGACTAAGGTTTTATTTGAACAATCTAAGACAATATGATTTGAGGATAACCAGTCCATACCAAGAATGATATCTATGTTAACAAGGGGTAGACATATTAGGTTTACAAAGAAATCTTTATTTTCAATGGTTACACAACAATTTAGACATACTTTAGAAGTGGATACCAGTTTTCCTGTGGGAAAAGAAACAATTAGGTCGTAAAGAAGTTCAAAAACAGATAAATCCAACATCATTGCACATTCGTAGGAAATGAAAGAATGGGAAGCTCCTAAATCAAACAACACAGTTAAAAGATTACCTTTAACTATGCACTTACCCTAAATCAGATCAGAAGATTGAGTTGTGCTTCTTTGCCGCTCAGAGTGAAAACCCTTCCTCTGGTTTGAGGCTTGGGAGGAGGTGGTAATGCAACTTGCTCCTGGGGGCAGCTCCTTGCATAATGTCCCTTCTGTCTATATGTATAGCATTCTGCCTGATCTGCCCAACAAGGTTTGTTCCCATGCCGTTTACCATATTTTGGACATACTGGTCCATGAGATTCTATCTGAGATTGCTTCCCTTTTTTCTTGTTGATTCTTCAGCCGTTGACCATTCTTTTTAAACTTGTCATCTCCTCGCTTTCTCTTTTGCCAGCCTTGCCATTTATATTCTTGTTGTGGTTTTGGACCAACTGACTCTATATTTCTGCATCTGTCCATTAGCGTCTAAAAGTCTCTAATCACCAATGGTTTCACAATTCTCTTAATTCCATCTCTCAATCCATCTTCAAATTTGATGCATTTCCAATTTTCATCCAGATTATACCAGAAATAAGAAGAAAATTTTGATAACTCCTCAAACTTTACGACATATTCTCCCACAGACATTTTTCCCTCCTCCAATTTTAGAAACTCCAATTCTTTTGCTTCTTGTAAATTCCTCGGAAAATACTTATCCAAGAAGGCTATCTTGAATACTTCCCAGGTCACCTGTACTCCAGCTGCTTCCTTTAACCTTTTTATATCATTCCACCATAATTCAGTGTAACACCCCAAATTTCCTAACTATTTGACAGTAATTTTGACAGTTAACAGAATTTTACTGTTTAGTAATTTCTATGTACTGTAAAATTATTTTGAGTATTCTGTGAATACATTTGATCGTTTTGTGTGATTTACTCCATGTCAGGAAAATAATAATTTTCAGGTTGGGGAAAATCTTATGTAATTTAATGATTACTGTTAAGTCTTAATTATTTTACGTAATCTGATTTAATTTTCATAAGTTTTATAATTTTTATGATTTTGTGAATGATTATGAAATTTTTATATTTTCTTATTATTTTAATATTATTATTGGGCTGTCTGTGGGCCTAAGTGGGTCCGAAAAAGTAAAAAAATTTTCACAGCCAGAAAATTTTGTACTATTGAGACGGTGACAGGGGATCTTTCTAAACCCAAAATCGGAAAGAATTTTTAAAATTTTCTTTTACTGTGTTTTGTACTGTATTTAATTATCGGGCAACAAAAATATAGTAAAAATATTGTTCGAAGGGTAATAGAAGATAAAAATAAATATTATACTACTTAGTCAACATTAGTGGTTATGACATCTTTATGACAGACCAATAGGAAGTAAGCTTAATGTTGAAGGCTTTGGATATCCATCATTGATTTAATCAACGATGGAGATTTGGTCTTATAAAATGGATAGTGTAACGCACCTAAATATAACAACCGCAGCGTAATCGTCATTACATCACAGTTACTAAATCCAGGTGTCTCATAGTCTCAATAACAGTAATTTCAAATTTTCAAGTTTCTTTTTTTTTTTTCATTAATGCATAAGTAGAAAATACGAGCCTCGAATGAAACATAATTTGTACCCAATCATTTTATACATAACCACTGAAATAAAAATCATTTTCTATATATATATTTTATAGTCATCTTTAATACAGATCACTGATAACATAGAATATAACAAATACAGAGTCAAATAAAATACAGCGGAAACTAAAACACTAAAGGGGAAAAGTAGTAACCCTGGGGTAGGTACTACTAGCAGACAAAGCCACGACCCCATATATATATACGATGCTAGGAGTCCCAGTCGGCTAGTCTGGCATCAATGCCGCCACGCAGCTGCACTTGTACGTAGCCGAAGAAATCTTGTCCAGACTTCCAATCCCATCGGCAAAGGTGTGGTCCCTCTTCATCTTCCTCATGATCTTTTATCAAATATAAATATAAAACAGAAATACAGAAATACAGGAAAGAGGTGAGACACCCATCTTTTATTATCATTCTGGCAGTAAGAAAACAACACAGCGCAAAGTGCCCACAAAGCAATATAGTTCATGCATTTATTAACAGCAGCAACAGAATTTCTAACCCAAATAGTTCAGTTATAAGTGATAATAAGAATTAATGACAATAGTGATATTTATAGTAAAAGTAGATCAACAATAGGCAATAACAATAACCAATTTCAACAGGCAAATCACCATATGATTTCTAATAAATTAGCAAAACCATCAGACAAATCACGTACAGTAATAAAACAGTTACTTTAATAGATGTTCATGCTCAACAACTTATGAGACTGACAACGAACGATGCACAATGCATTATGGTACCAAAACCTACTCCATGGAGCTAAACATTAACCTTTGGGAGTTAATGATCAAGGAGTAATACCAGTATATCGTTAGCCTTAAAATACAGTATGCTTTATCTCATAAAATGTTTGCGCAATGGCTTATACATGGCACCTCAATAGTTGATCATGACATAGGACAACGTCTCAGTCCGGATCGTCAGTGTGTTTGCATTGGTCTACCCCACAGCACAGAGGAGCTCTTAACTATCCATGATGAGGCACCCGCACCCCGATGCCCCTAGGGCCAACAACATATGACACCTACGCTTAGTCTATTTGCACCCGCACATAGATGTTATTCTACTCTTAGGTATATATATGCATGACGACGCAATGTCCAGTCATGTATATTTATCAATGATGTGTTCATCATATACAATACCACAACGGTATATAGTCTTTATCAAATTACATATGCATGACGATGCAATGTCCAATCATGTATGTTTATCAATGATGCATTCATCATATACAATACCACAATGGCATATATTCGTTCTCAATATCAATAAATCATTTAAATGATACATATATCATATACGATGCCTCAATGGCACATAAGCATACTTCAACATTAACATGTCAATTCTCAACATCAATATATATCTTATGGTTCCTCATTATCACCATTTCCCCTTTAAGGGTTCAACATTTCCAAGAATCTAAATCTTGATCAATTATGTAAATCTTTAGGTTAACTAACCCTTAGAAACCTTGGCCTCACATGCCTTCAAAGTCCTAAATTCCTTCCCATATTATTCATTAGTCTCTTGATACCATTCATTTAGTTTTGGTTCCACATGGGATTTCAATTCATCATTGTCATTAAGTATTCATGGTTTATCAACTACCACAATGTCCCTAGTAGGGATACTTATTTTCAAGTCTTAAGTCTTTGGTCAATTATGAAAAGGTTAGGGTAGTTAACCCTTTAAAACTATGGTATTCTCAAATACCATTATTCAACTTAATTCTTTAGCTTTATCAAAGATTATGCAAATATCTAATTCTTCAGTCTCCAAGGTTGCACCAAGGCATCACTTGAACTCAAATCTTTCTCTCTAAAACTGTGGCCTCTCAAGGTTCTTAAAATCTCAATTCCTCTCCATTTTATGTAATGGTTTCTTGTTATCAAATGGCTTAAATTTTGTCCACCAAAGTCAATTCCATCCCTCATGATTCCAAGCCAAAATCGTGGCCTTCCTTAATCCTTAAAATTTCATTCTTTCACATATCATGTGTTAGTTACTTGATACTTAATTACTCAATTTTCATTTCTCACAAGATTAATTTAATTGCCTAAGGTCCATGCCAAAACCATGGCTTCATAGGTCTTCTAAGTTCCACTTTTTATTTCTCATTTGTGTATTGATTCCTTAAGATCAATTTACTTAAGTTTAAGGTATTAAAGTCATTCCATTTGCCTTAATGTTCAAGCCAAAACCATGGCATCATTGAGTCTTCAAAGTCCAATCTTTCCTTCTCTTTTAGGTATTAACTTCTTGTTATTAATTCACTTAAGTTTTTAGTTCATTAAGATCAATCCAAATGCCTAAGATTCAATGCCAAAACCGTGGCTTTATGATGTCCAATGTCCAATTTTTCTTTCCACTTTTCTGCATTAGTTTTCTTAATACTAGGTCACTTAAAATTTAGTTCATCAAAATTAATCCAATTTTCTCTTTACCAAGACCAAAACCGTGGCACCCCTCTTGGGTATTAAACTCTCAAAATCTTCCATACATAAGTTTCAATATTATCATTCAATCTTTGATTACATAAGTCTTATTTTACTTGTGTACAAAACCAATTTTCACCCCTAATTTCTAGTCAAAACCGTGGCACCAGGTTGACGTAGGAAACTCTAAATTTTCCATTTAGCAACCCCAACATGATCAAGCACAATTAATACATCAAACATATTCAAGAGCATAATCAAGTATTAATCAAATTCAAGAATACTAAATCATACAATTTTTACAATTCAAGTAAGCATACAAGGATGGATTTCTCCATCAATATACATACAAAGTCTCCTCACCACCATAAGTAGTTGAAGTGAGTAGTCTCCCTCTTACCTAAAGGAGACAATGCAAGGAAACAAACTCCTTGGTTCCTTGATTTGCAAATTCAGATTCCACCTTCAAGAGAACCGTAAAGTGGTCAAATTTTCACAATCACAAACTAAGGATTGAAGAGAATGATCCTTGGTCACATAGGTGACCAAGGAAAACGAAATTGAGAAGTGAATGTGAAGAACTTTACCTAAAGCCTTAAGCTTGAACTCCTTGAGATTCCTTTTTGGTGATTTTCGGATTCCATTCACCCAAGAACCCTAGAGTGTTCAAAATCACTTACATCACACATCAATGCTAAAAAAGAGAAGCCTTTGGTCACATAGTAATCAAGGAAAACGAAAATGAGAAGAAATAGGAGAGAAATCAAGAATCTTTACCTTGGAAGACAATGGAGACAAGGTTGGATTTTAGGCAACCTTTCTAAATGAAACTTGTAGAGAAGATGTAGGTGAGTGTAGAAATATGTTTAGTGAAGAGAAAAATAAAAAAAGCTTGGTCATCCATGGAAGAGTGATTTTCGGATTTAGAGAAGGAGAGGTAGAAAGGTTAGATTTTTGAAGAGATTTTCTAAAGAGAAAGTGTAGAGGAGGTTGAGAAAAGTCTAGAAATGGTGTTTATGGAGAGAAAAGTGAAGAGAAAGCTCTCCAATGGTGGCTGGAAATTTCGGATCCAAGAGGAGGAAGAAGAGAAGAGGTGGAGAGAAAATGGAGGTAGAAATAGAAAATGAAGACACTTTCTACACAAAGAAGGTAGAGGAAGTGAAGGCAAGTGTAGAAATGAGCTTGGAGAGGAGAAAAGATGAACAAAAATGGAGGAGAAGGTGGCTGCAATTTCATGGCTAGGGTGGAGGTAGAGAGAAGGTGGAGAAAAAGATGAAGAAGATGAAGTGAAGAGAGAGAAGTGAATGGTAAAATGAATTAGGGTTTGATGTGTTAAAGTGAGTAGGAGAATTTAGTCTCCAACACCCCCAAAATGGGCTGCCAACTGTAGCCATCAAGAGAGAGTGGGAGGGAGTGTTTTGTCCTTTCCATGCAACTAAAGTGGGTAATTTGGTCATTTGGCCAAAGCTTCTTGAAGAAGCTTCATAATTTGAATTCAAAATTTGAATTAAAGTGAGATTGATTTGACATAAAGTAGATTGCATTAGGATAAGGTGATAGGATTTCTAATGCATGTTATTATCCATTGGATAATAGTTACAGTCGACAGAAGTCAGTATTAATTCATTTGACAGATGAAATTTACACAACATTTTGCTATTTCGTCTGTTAAATTTTTCAAAAAATGTGAAACCTTTTAAACTGTGTGCGGCCTCGGGTTAGTAAGATCCCCCGTCGATGTTTTCATAGTTCAAGGTTCTCGGGAAAATATTTCATTTTCTCGGCTCTGCTCAGCGCGCATGCAAAACGAGGAATATATTAAAATATTCGACGTCTCCGGAAAAATTCTAGGAAATTCCCATAAATCACAAATATTATAAAATGACTATTCGTCACAAAGTTTTCCAACTTTCAAAACGTTATAGTCGTTTACCCAACTCTGCCCAATGTGCACGCAAAACGAAGAATATACTAAAATATTCGACGTTTTCGGAAAAATTCCAGAAAATTCTATAAAATCATAAATATTGTAAAATGACTATTCGTCATAAAATTTTTCAACTTTCGGAGCGTTACAGTCATTTTCCGTCTCTGCCCAATGTGCATGCAAAACGAGGAATAATATTAAAATATTCTGCGTTCTCTGAAAAATCTAAAAAATTTCCAAAAATCCCAAATATTGTAAAATGATTATTTATCCTAAAATTATTAATTTTCAAGATGTTACAGATAGGACCATTTATGACCATTGGATGGAAAGTATGAAGAGGTGATCTTGACCCTTCATTTTGGAGATACATTTAATGGCTAGGATTTCAAGGAGAAAGATCTAATGGCCTAGATTAAGTCTTCTAATCTAGAGGCTATAATTAGAATCTATATTAATATTAACCATTGATCTAATCAATTGGCCTTAAGGCTATAGCAAGGTTTGAAGACCATTATTGATCATTCTTGATCACTCTTGATCATTTCAAAAGCTTAAGCTCTTCAAACTTTTCTCTCCATTTCTCTTCATGCTAGTTTCAGCCAAGGCACCCAAGACCACCGTCCAGCACTTAAAAATTTCAAACAACCTTACTTCTTGAATCTATACCTCAATCTAAGACACTTTGTAGTTTACACCAAGTTCTAAATCCATCATCTTCAAGGACTTTCTTCAAGAGGAAAGTTCTAGGTTTTTAAGGTGAAGTGTAAGGAAACTTCACTTCTTATCTCTTTTTCATGTTCTAAACCATGTTTGATCCATGGTTCTCCTTGTTCAAGCTTGATATACTAATAAACTTGTGTTTTATTTTGTTTTTAAGAAGCTTTTGGTAGTGAATCACTTACTCAAGGAGCAAACCAAGGAGCTTTTGTGGTTCTTCAAGAGGTAAGAGGGAGATCCATCTCATCAACCAAGTATGGTGGTGAGAGATGAATTTGTATTTGATGGATGGTGAATCCATGTGAGGATTCATATCCATGGTTGTGTAATTATTTGTGGATGTTTATGTGGTATATGTGCTTTACATGATTTATTTGTGCTTGCATGATTTATTTATGCTTGCATGATTTATTTGTGCTTGCATGATTAGTATGATTTTTATTGCTTTTATGGTATGCTTGAAATATAATATGTTGATTATATGTTATGTATGCCATAAAAATTATTGGAAAGGAAAAGGAATTTTGGTTCCAAGGACCATGAGGATTTTGGCCTCAACACCTCAAAATAGGTGTCTCCAAACTAAAATTTTCATGAATGGTAAAATTGAATGATTAGAAAGGAAAATAAAAAGAAAAGATGGATTGGTTTAAAAAAAAAACAAGAGTCTCATGGTTTTTGGAGGAATTTTAATAGTTTTGTTTGTGTAAAAAAAACATGAATGAAACTTAGTTGATTTAGAAGGAAGAAATGATGGTCTCAATGGCCAAGTACCACATGGTTTTGAAGGCTTGAAATGAGAAGAATTTTGTATGAAATTATGATTTTGAAAAGGAAAGTAATGAATTTTAAAGAAAGTGAGAATAAGGATTTTGAAATGGAAACAAAGTGTTTTTGTCACTTGAAAAATAGAAATTTTGATTATAAGAGAAAAAGAGAGGTTGAAAGTGTTTGAACCTCAATTTATTTTAAAGAGAATTGAGTTTTAGAATTGATTCATGAATTATGGAAAATATATTGGTAACTTGAAAATTTCTAACGTATAACTCATCCTTTGGGTTTTGGAGCGCGTTAGGAAATTTTAAGTTAGGAACATTGATTTAATTCAATGAAATGTTGAATTTGTGGAATATGTTGCAAAAAGGATTTTCTTGAGTAAGAAAATGTGAAAAATAATGTGAGAAGTCATATTATTTTGAGAAATGTTGAAATGGAATTTTGGAAGGTTGAGAAATATTTTACGTAGTGAAAAAATGGTGAAAAGTGCTTTTCGTAACTTAAAAATGTGATTTTTAAGCTATGCGATTTGAAAAACGTTTAAATATTTCTACGCGATTTGGAAAGCGTTTAAATATTTTTACGTGATTGAAATATTGTTGAAAAATCGCTACATGATTGAAAAATGATGAAATATTTTTACGTGATTGGGAAAACGATGGAAAATCGCTATGCGATTTGAAAACGCAACAGAAATGTTGCAAAATTGTGAAAAACATAATAGAAATGTTGCGCGATTGTGAAAACGTGACAAAAGTGTTGCGTGACTATGAAAACACGATAATATGATTTCGCAATTGATTATACAGTAGGATTACTATTGGACCAGTGTATGGACACTGTATGAGAAATTATGAGATTATGAATTTGAACTGAAAATGGGCCAGTGTGTGGACCCTGAATGTGAAATTATGAATTTGAACTGAGAATGGTGCATTGTACATGCATTGGAAAAGTTTGATGGACTGGATAAGGCTAATTGCCTAGGAGAGACGTACACCTCTTGAGTGGGTGCGATATGCGTAGTGTAAGTCACTCGTTGACTTTGGGGGCATCGGGGTGTGGTTTGCCTACAATGGGCAGTTGGTAGCTCTTCTGTACTGTGGGTTAGACCGATGCAACGCACCGATGATCCTGATCGAGATACTATTCTTAATCAAGATTTATTAAAGAATGTCGTGTATATGCTAGATGTGCAAACACTAATGAGAATAGTGACACGTGGTCTGAGGCATATTAGTACAGACAGATCTTTTGGAACAATTTCTCCTACCTGAGTTTTAGCTCCATAGAGTAGAAAATTGAGTCTTTGTGCACTTGCATAATTTGAATATCTATATCTGTGTTATATATTAATTGAGGAATATTGGTTATGATAATTGTACTGTTAGATATTTGGAAAATATTGAGGGCATTATCGTAATTTTTGTTTATGATAATTGAATTGTTGAATATTTGGATATTGTTGAGGGCATGATCGTAATTATTATTTATTTCATCTATTGTGATGATAAATGATGCTGATGGCATGATTGTTGTAACACCCCTTTGGAGGATGTCACACATAAAAGAAAATAAAAGAAATAGAAATAAAATCTACCCAAGTTGTGAAACATTTGTTAAATATTATTACGGGTTGTAAAATAATTCCTAATAGACAGAAATATGATATAAAAAGATAATGCGAAAAATACGAAATAAAAAAAACATCATTACTGATAATATACATATGATTAAGTTATAAGCTGTACAAATAATTTACAACAAAGACTACAAATATTTAAACAAAAACAGTAAATAAAGCAATAAAAGAGTTAATATATACAGACATAAGCTGACGTGCCCAAAAAAAAACATCATGGTTATCTAATCCTCTGATGGATCACTCTCAGCATGAAAATGATCATCAGGAGACAAATATCCCGGATGTCTCGACACACAGCGATAACGGGATCGCGCAGTCGATACGATGCTTATCTCACTAGGCTCAGGGTTTTCAGCACCCCAGTGACGCTTAATGGATAAGGGTAACTCTAAGTGCAGAAAAAGTGTCATAGTCATGACAAGCTCTCCATCAAAACGTTGACGTAGAATCACGATCACACGTCCTGCATATGTCACAGAATCACGATCGCCTCGTAAATGCCAAGCCAGAGAACCTCCATGAAATACTAGCTCTACGAATCCCAAAAATCCTGGCGCTGCCATCCCTCACAATCAATCCAGAGGATATGGATGATCGGATGGTTCTTGATCGTAAAACTGGTCGTCTGCCTGCTGATCTTCCTCCTCCTTGGGGTACACGATCTCAATAGGCTGATCCTCTTCCTCGAAGTCTTTACCGCGTAAAATAAATAAACAGAAAATACATATAACAAAGAGGTAAGACAACATAAAATCATCACAACATGGCCAATAAGAAGACGACAATCAACATATATACAGTTCATGCAATGCGAAAAGCTTTAACAATTATAATAACAGATTGAAGTAAAATTTAGATATCATAACAATATATCACACCACAGATAAAACATCACAGATAAAATAAGAAAGATAAGAATAAACAAATAAGATATAATAAAATAACCAAATATAGAAGCAAGTAACTAGATAAAATAAACAAATAAAATACAGATAAACAGTTAAAATAGAAATAAATAGATAAGATGAAAATAAATAGACATAGAGATAAATAAACAATATGACAAAACCCTACTCCATGGAGCTAAAGAAAACACAAGTATCGAGAGAGCGGAATGATTCGTAAAATCTATTAGTACCACGGCTGCCCCACCAACTATTGCGGTCACACGTTGCGTCTATAGCCCCACGACACGAGAATCCATCATCCAGGGCGTGGTGTAGTTCACGGTCTCACGTTGTGGCACTACGAGGCAAATGTACTACTAGATTTCACAAATCTCGATTAAATATAGTGCGTGTCGAGTACCATAGTGTGCTATCGGTTTACCACGGCCCGGGAGCTACCAACTGTCCACACGTGTGGGATCCCGTACACTAAAGTCTCCAAGTTCATTAGAACAATGAACCACACTACGTTTATCTCATCGACAACACGATGTGATTCGTCTCGTCAACCAATCCACCAAAAACATGGCACACATAGATAGGAAGCACATGCGGGTTCACATTTTCCCGACAATGAGATAAATTCTCAAAAGCACATGCGGGTTCACATTTTCCCGACAATGAAAGATCCTCAAAAATAATCATGCGGGTTCACATTTTCCCGACAAAGATAAAAATAAATATAGTAACGGTCAATCGCGTAGAAATTTTATCGCGTTTTCATAATTTCGTCGTTTTTACAAACGTTTAAAAATCGGGTAAAGATATTTTTCTGTTTTTAAAATCGCGTAGCATTTTTAATACGTTTTCTCAATCGCGTAGGATTTTCAAATCATTTTCTTATTCGAATGCCTTTAAAATTACTGTTTAAACAAACAGAAATAGTACTTAGTACATTTAAACTACGTAGAATAATTTTTCATACCGCATACTGTCTTTTGGATATTTTTGCTATCTTATTGGTTCATTTTTACTAAAAATTGACAGTATTTTGTTTAGAATATCATAATAATGGTTTCCTAAATTATCCATAAAATTTCTGTTTACCTAAAACTTCAATCATATAACTTTAATTCTTTTTGAAAACTTTCTAACATGCTTCAAAACCTAGAGTGAGCTATATGTTAGAAAACTCTCAAAATACCTTGTATTTCCTTCCTAATGACAAAATCATTAGTTTTAATTCTTTAAACTTAATTCTAATCTATTTGTTTCTTCAAAAATCATTAAGGAAAATTTCTTTTTAACTTATATTGTCTCTTTTTGATTGAAAAAGGTTTGGAATTAAGTTTTAGAAATCATGATTACCTATATTGGCATGTTGGCCAAATTTCATAAAACTTTTGTATTTGATTTCTAAATTGTTTTTCACCTTCCAAATCATATCAAATATATTATATTGTCTAAGTTCACTAAATCATATTAGAAATAATTGATAGGAATCAAATTAACCTTTTAGGCATGTTGGCCCAAAAATACTAAATCTTTACCATTTGATTTCCAAGTTCATTTTCTTTGATCAAATCAATTTGAAACCTTCTTGATTCTCCTAGGTTAATTAAGTTACACTTTAGGAAAAATCAAGAGAACATTTTGGTCCTCCAAACTTGTCATTGCCGTGAGCTATTGGATGTGTTCTTTGGAACACTCATGCAAATTTAAACATGTTATTCACATCCTATACCTTATCATACAATTCTAACACATGCATTGTATTTTCTAACACATGCAATATATTTTCTAACACCTAAACCTAAATTAAAGCTTATAGACATGCAAAAATTATTACAATCATCAAACAAGAAAACTACTAACAAATACCACATAAACTACTAACAAACACAAAAATTAACAAATACACACATAATTAACACATGACCACCGAATCCTTATGGATTCTACAAACATCACAAATGGCTCCATCTTCTTACCACCATCAAGAGATGATAAGAATTGTCTTCCTCTTACCTTAAATGAAGACAAAAGGCTTGCTTTCACACCTCCTAGGTCACGGTTTTCACCACCAAAAATACCTAGAAATCTCAAACAAAATCTACATGTTACTAACCAGGAAAAAGAAGCTAAACCATGGAAAAATCATGGCTTAGAACTTTGAAAAAGAAGAGAGAAAAGAAAAGCATGAAATTTCACCTTCTAGGTAAAACTTTCAAGGTTGATTTCCAAGCCCTAAATGGAAGATTTTGAAGAAACTCCCAACTAGAAAGGTTCTTAGAATAGTGTTTAGGTTAGGAAAACTTGGTTAGAAAAATTTTTTGATGGTTGGATGGTGTAGATAGTGTCTTGGCCGAATGGTAGGGAAAAGGAACAACAATGGTGGCTAGGGTTTTTGGAAGAGAGAGAAGAGAAAAAGTGATGAAGATGAAGTGTTGTTTTGGCCTTCTCACTCCTAATGGCCGTAGCCTTCAAGTGGTAAGGATGTGCATGGATTTGGCTTCATCCAAGCCATTGAATGCATCAAAGGCTAGGATTAAATCTTGGTGAACAAGCTTGATTTCTATTGGTTGGTTCATGATGACTCACATGCTGAGTCACACAGCTCATTTAATTCTCTGCTGAGTCAGCTAGCTGAGTCAGCCTGTTCTGGAAAGTTCTACTGCTAACAATGATTAATTAAGCTACCGATCTAACCGTTCTGCTAATTATGGGTCCCGCAAAATATTTCTAGGTCCACTGTCACTAAAATATACTGACTAATAAAATAATATTATAATAATATAAAATTATTTTATTTGACAGTTAAATCCTAAAAATTAAAAGATTATTTTTAGTCTCATTCAAAATCGGGTTAAGTAAGATCCCCCAATTCTAAATAATAAAATAAGATTTTCCCCGGCCCGGAAAATATTATTTTCCTGCCTCGGTGCAAATCACCCAAAAAGTCCATATAAAATCACGAGACAAGATATTATGGACATTAAATCAAGAAGAAAACAATTAAAAACAGCAAAAACAACAAAAACAGTACGTTCGGGACGTAACGGTCATTTTCCCATTTTTTCCCACAACGTAGGTAATCGTCCAAAACGTTCAAATAAAATATCCAGCAGTATTATATAGCTGTATATCTTTCAGAAAAATTAAAACAATAGCTCAGAAAAATTTTTATTTTACCGTCTCGAAGCAAGTTACGTAAAACGATCAAATAAAATTTGAGCCTGTATTATCGTAATTGTTTTCATACAGAAATCGAGAACAGTAAAATAAGGACACGACGGTCATTCACACAAAAGCATGAAAAACAGCAAACAGTACATTCAAAATATTTTCTAAAAATTGGGGCGTTACAACTCTCCCCAACAAATAAAAATTTCGTCCTCGAAATTCGTTGTTCCTCAAAACAAGTGAGGATATTGATCCTTCATTTTATCTTCCAGCTCCCAGGTAGCTTCACCCGTCACATCATTCCATATGACTTTCACTAGCTCGATCATCTTCCCTCGAAGTTGCTTTACCTTTCTGTCCTCTATTCTGATAGGTAAAGTTTCATAAGTCAGATTCTCCTTTAACTGTACGTCATCTGGCTGTATAACATGTGTCGGATCTGGTACATACTTCCGTAACTGAGACACATGAAACACGTCATGGAAATTCGATAGAAAAGGCGGCAAAGCAATTTGATATGCTACAGGACCTATACGTCGGATAATCTGATATGGTCCAATGAATTTAGGAGTAAGCTTCTTAGACTTAATCACTCTTCCGACACCAGTCGTAGGAGTAACTCTTAGAAATACATGCTCACCCTCCTTAAACTCAAGAGATCGTCTTCGTTTATCTACGTAACTCTTTTGTCTGCTTTGCGCCGTCCTCATCTTCTCTTGTATCATCTTGACTTTATCCGTAGTCTGTTGTACAAGTTCCGGTCCAACAGTCATACTCTCCCCATCTTGATACCAACACAACGGTGTTCGACATCGCCTTCCATACAATGCTTCATAAGGTGCCATTCCGATGCTTGCGTGAAAGCTATTGTTGTAGGTGAATTCTATCAAAGATAAAAATTCATCCCAACTTCCTCGTTGTTCCAAAACACAAGCACGCAATAGATCCTCCAAAGACTGTATAGTTCTCTCTGTCTGACCATCTGTCTGCGGATGATATGCTGAACTCAATCGTAACTTGGTTCCCATAGCTTCTTGCAGACTTCGCCAAAATCTTGACGTAAACCTCAGATCTCTGTCTGAAACTATGCACGTCGGTACACCATGTAGTCTGACAATCTCACCGATGTACAACTGGGTTAATCTTTCCAATGAATATTTAATATTGATTGGTAAGAAATGAGCCGATTTCGTAAGTCTATCGACTATAACCCATATCGAATCATGACCTTTCCTTGTCTTTGGCAAACCAGTAACGAAATCCATAGAAATGCTGTCCCATTTCCATTCTGGAATCGATAATGGTTGCAACATCCCAGCTGGTCTTTGGTGTTCAACTTTCGATTTTTGACAAACTAGGCAAGTTGACACGCATCTAACCACATCACCCTTCATCCCATGCCACCAGAATAACTTCTTCAAGTCTTGGTACATCTTTGTTATGCCTGGATGCATACTTAATAGACTAGTATGGGCATGTTCCACAATATATTGCCTCAGTTCTCGGTCACGAGGAATACGATTCTACCCCGAAACCTCAAAATTCCATTAAGTTCCTTCTTTGAACTCTACTGTCTCGTCTTGCTTCATTTGCTCCCTTATTCCTTGCAAAAATTTATCGGCATTTTGCTTTTCCCTTATGTCTTCCATCAGCTCGCTTGAGATAGTAACCATATTCATACAGATCTTTCCCGGTTTCAACTCAACAAATGACCACTCATCTCTAAATTCTTCAATGAGCTCCTTTTCTTTGATCATCAGAGCAGAAACACTGATAATCTTTCTACTCAAGGCATCAGCCACGACATTTGCCTTACCAGGGTGGTATAAAAGTTGAAAATCGTAATCGTTCAGAAACTCTAACCATCTTCGTTGCCTCATATTCAGCTCCTTCTGGTCGTACAAGTACTTCAAACTCTTGTGATCACTGAAGATGTTGAATGTTGCTCCATAGAGAAAATGTCTCCATATCTTCAGAGCAAAAACCACCGCAGCCAATTCCAAATCATGCGTAGGATAATTCTTCTCATGAACCTTCAATTGTCGAGAAGCATATGCCACCACGTTCCGGTCTTGCATCAACACGCATCCTAGTCCTTGATAAGAAGCGTCACAATACACATCGAAAGATTTCTTCGAATCTGGTAGGATCAACACCGGTGCAGTTGTTAACCTCTTCTTCAACTCTTGAAAACTGGCTTCACGCTCTTCCGTCCATTCAAAAGCTTGACTTTTCCTCGTCAATTGTGTAAGTGGTCCAAAGAATCTTGGAAAAACCTTCGATAAATCTCCGATAATAATCAGCAAGTCCAACAAAACTTCGAACTTCTGTTACTGTCTTAGGTCTTTCCCACTGTAAAACAGTCTCCACTTTCGATGGGTCCACCGCAATACTTTCTTTAGAAATTACATGACCAAGAAATTGGACTTCTTCCAACCAGAATTCACACTTAGCCAATTTCGCATACAGCTGCTTCTCCCTCAAAATCTGAAGAACAACATTCAGATGTTCAGCATGCTCTTCCTTCGATCGAGAATAGATCAGAATGTCATCGATAAAAACAACGACAAATCTGTCTAGATATGGACGAAATATCCTGTTCATATAATCCATAAATATGGCAGGAGCATTCGTCACCCCGAATCCAACATTACCGATACTCATAATGTCCATAACGAGTTCAAAAGCGCTTCGGCACATCTTCCCCTCTTACACGAATCTGGTGATAACCCGATCGCAGATCTATCTTGGAAAATATCACAGCTCCTCTCAATTGATCCATCAAATCGTCGATTCTTGGAAGCGGATATTTATTCTTGATAGTCACCTTGTTCAACTGCCGATAGTCCACACAAAGTCGTGAAGTTCCATCCTTCTTCTTAACCAAAAGCACTGGCGCACCCCATGGGGAAACGCTAGGTCGTACAAATTCTTTCTCCAACAGTTCCACCAATTGCTTTTTCAGCTCCCCCAACTCTACTGGCGACATACGGTACGGTGCAATTGAGATAGGACCTGTTCCCGGTACTAAATCAATTGAGAACTCGATCTCCCGCTCAGGCGGTAAACCAGGTATATCGTCAGGAAAAACATCCAGAAAATCGTTGACAACAGGAATAGTATTCACATCCTTCTTGTTCTTAACCTCTAGAGAAGACAATACCAGATATCGCTGCGCTCCATTTCTCAACAAAGACTTGACCTTAACAGCAGTTAAGAATCCAGACTCTTCTTCCTTAGGAAAAACTATAGTTTTCTTTGCACAATCTATAAGGATATGGTTAGAACATAACCAGTCCATCCCTAAGATTACATCTACCTCAATAAGAGGCAAACAAATCAAATTGACCAAAAACAAACGGCCCTTCACAACAATAGGACAATCCAAACAGATCTTAGAAGTAACTACAGATTTAGCAGTTGGCGTAGATACACTCAACTTAACATTCAGAGAAGACACAGGCAACTTCAGTCTTTCCACACAATCATAGGCAATAAACGAGTGTGTAGCACCCGAGTCATACAATACAGTCAGAAGGTTACCTCCAATGTCACCTTCTCCTTGAATAAGGTCATCAGATTGAGAAACTTCAGATCCCATCATTGTATACACTCGCCCTCCAGATCTCGGTTGAGTATTTCCAGATTTTTGCTGATTAGTTCTAACATGATGAACAGCAGGTTTCTTCTCTGGTCGAGTACAATCCTTCGACATATGTCCAGGCTGTCCACAGTTAAAACAGACAGTTCCTTTAATCGTACAATCTGGAGATAGATGGCCCTTCTTACCACACTTAAAACACGTCGGCGTAAACACCACTCTCTGTCCTGCTCCACCACTAGGTACACTCCCTCCAACTGGCGGTCGCTGAGTCTGAATTCCTTGTGGTCTAGCATACGGCTTACGCAGAAACCGATTTGTATTGCTACCTCCACCTCTTTGAAACCTTGTCGGTCCAAAGTTTCGATTCCTCTGATCTCGCGACGGTTCAAGCTCCTCAAGTCGCGCACATGCGTCTACCAAAGTATGAAAATGATTCATATTCAGAGATATTACTCCTCGCTTCAATTCCACTCTCAATCCGGACTCAAACTTCCGACATTTCCATACCTCATCTTGTCGATTCTGAGCATAATCCGAAAATTGAGACAAACTTTCAAATTTTGTGGCGTACTCATTCACTGTCATATTTCCCTGTCGCAACCCAAGAAATTCCATCTCCTTGGCATGCCTAGCACTTGCAGGAAAATACTTATCCGAGAAAAGTATTAGAAAACACTTCCCAGGTGATCTCAGTCCCTTCAGCTTGCAACACTCGGCGGATTCCTCTCCACCAATGTTCTGCATCTCCTCTCAGCATAAAGACAGCATAAGTTACTTTCTTTTCATCTGTGCATCTCATCCCTTCAAAGATTCTCTCTAAATCTTGCATCCACTGACTCGCTTTCTTCGGATCCACCTCGCCTCTAAACTGTGGCGGATTATGGCGCCTAAATTCAGATAAATTTAGGGCATCAGCCGTAGCATCTTCTTTGTTGAGCTGCTCTCAAATTTTGCTTGAGTAATCACTTCACCATCTCGCACATAGCTTCAAGAAAGCGGCAACCAACATCGGGTCCTCAACACGATTCACGTTAGCACATCCTCTGCCTCTACCAGCCATCTTCTTTCTTCAAACATAACAAAACAAAGTTAGATACATCCTTCTAGATATTTCCGAAAGGATATAAATCACAAAGATCATAGAGGATCACACAAAGACAAACAAAAACGGACCCAACCACAACCCCAAAAGACTCTAACTTGGGCTCGATACCAACTAATGTAACACCCTTTGGAGGATGTCACACATAAAAGAAAATAAAAGAAATAGAAATAAAATCTACCCAAGTTGTGAAACATTTGTTAAATATTATTACGGGTTGTAAAATAATTCCTGATAGACAGAAATATGATATAAAAAGATAATGCGGAAAATACGAAATAAAAAAAAAAACATCATTACTGATAATATACATATGATTAAGTTATAAGCTGTACAAATAATTTACAACAAAGACTACAAATATTTAAACAAAAACTGTAAATAAAGCAATAAAAGAGTTAATATATACAGACATACGCTGACGCGCCAAAAAAAAACATCATGGTTATCTAATCCTCTGATGGATCACTCTCAGCATGAAAATGATCATCAGGAGACAAATATCCCGGATGTCTCGACACACAACGATAACGGGATCGCGCAGTCGATACGATGCTTATCTCACTAGGCTCAGGGTTTTCAGCACCCCAGTGACGCTTAATGGATAAGGGTAACTCTAAGTGCAGAAAAAGTGTCGTAGTCATGACAGGCTCTCCATCAAAACGTTGACGTAGAATCACGGTCACACGTCCTGCATATGTCACAGAATCACGATCGCCTCGTAAATGCCAAGCCAGAGAACCTCCATGAAATACTAGCTCTACGAATCCCAAAAATCCTCGGCGCGCCATCCTCACAATCAATCCAGAGGATATGGATGATCGGATGGTTCTTGATCGTAAAACTGGTCGTCTGCCTGCTGATCTTCCTCCTCCTCGGGGTACACGATCTCAATAGGCTGATCCTCTTCCTCGAAGTATTTACCGCGTAAAATAAATAAACAGAAAATACATATAACAAAGAGGTAAGACAACATAAAATCATCACAACATGACCAATAAGAAGACGACAATCAACATATATACAGTTCATGCAATGCGAAAAGCTTTAACAATTATAATAACAGATTGAAGTAAAATTTAGATATCATAACAATATATCACACCACAGATAAAACATCACAGATAAAATAAGAAAGATAAGAATAAACAGATAAGATATAATAAAATAACCAAATATAGAAGCAAGAACTAGATAAAATAAACAAATAAAATACGGATAAACAGCTTAAAATAGAAATAAATAGATAAGATGAAAATAAATAGACATAGAGATAAATAAACAATATGACAAAACCCTACTCCATGGAGCTAAAGAAAACACAAGTATCGAGAGAGCGGAATGATTCGTAAAATCTATTAGTACCACGGCTGCCCCACCAACTATTGCGCTTGTCACACGTTGCGTCTATAGCCCCACGACACGAGAATCCATCATCCAGCGTGGTGTAGTTCACGGTCTCACGTTGTGGCACTACGAGGCAAATGTACTACTAGATTTCACAAATCTCGATTAAATATAGTGCGTGTCGAGTACCATAGTGTGCTATCGGTTTACCACGGCCCAGCAGAGCTACCAACTGTCCACATGTGGGATCCCGTACACTAAAGTCTCCAAGTTCATTAGAACAATGAACCACACTACGTTTATCTCATCGACAACACGATGTGATTCGTCTCGTCAACCAATCCACCAAAAACATGGCACATATAGATAGGAAGCCTGTACGGGTTTACATTTTCCCGACAGCAGATAAATTCTCAAAAGCCTGTACGGGTTCACATTTTCCCGACAGCAGATAAATTTTCAAAAGCCTGTACGGGTTCACATTTTCCCGACAGCGAAAGATCCTCAAAAATAATCTGTACGGGTTCACATTTTCCCGACAGCATAAAATAAATATAGTAACGGTCAATCGCGTAGAAATTTTATCGCGTTTTCATAATTTCGTCGTTTTTACAAACGTTTAAAAATCGGGTAAAGATATTTTTCTGTTTTTAAAATCGCGTAGCATTTTTAATACGTTTTCTCAATCGCGTAGGATTTTCAAATCATTTTCTTATTCGAATGCCTTTAAAATTACTGTTTAAACAAACGAAATAGTACTTAGTACATTTAAACTACGTAGAATAATTTTTCATACCGCATAATTGTCTTTTGGATATTTTTGCTATCTTATTGGTTCATTTTTACTAAAAATTGACAAGATATTTTGTTTAGAATATCATAATAATGGTTTCCTAAATTATCCATAAAATTTCATTTACCTAAAACTTCAATCATATAACTTTAATTCTTTTTGAAAACTTTCTAACATGCTTCAAAACCTAGAGTGAGCTATATGTTAGAAAACTCTCAAAATATCTTGTATTTCCTTCCTAATGACAAAATCATTAGTTTTAATTCTTTAAACTTAATTCTAATCTATTTGTTTCTTCAAAAATCATTAAGGAAAATTTCTTTTTAACTTATATTGTCTCTTTTTGATTGAAAAAGGTTTGGAATTAAGTTTTAGAAATCATGATTACCTATATTGGCATGTTGGCCAAATTTCATAAAACTTTTGTATTTGATTTCTAAATTGTTTTTCACCTTCCAAATCATATCAAATATATTATATTGTCTAAGTTCACTAAATCATATTAGAAATAATTGATAGGAATCAAATTAACCTTTTAGGCATGTTGGCCCAAAAATACTAAATCTTTACCATTTGATTTCCAAGTTCATTTTCTTTGATCAAATCAATTTGAAACCTTCTTGATTCTCCTAGGTTAATTAAGTTACACTTTAGGAAAAATCAAGAGAACATTTTGGTCCTCCAAACTTGTCATTGCCGTGAGCTATTGGATGTGTTCTTTGGAACACTCATGCAAATTTAAACATGTTATTCACATCCTATACCTTATCATACAATTCTAACACATGCATTGTATTTTCTAACACATGCAATATATTTTCTAACACCTAAACCTAAATTAAAGCTTATAGACATGCAAAAATTATTACAATCATCAAACAAGAAAACTACTAACAAATACCACATAAACTACTAACAAACACAAAAATTAACAAATACACACATAATTAACACACATGACCACCGAATCCTTATGGATTCTACAAACATCACAAATGGCTCCATCTTCTTACCACCATCAAGAGATGATAAGAATTGTCTTCCTCTTACCTTAAATGAAGACAAAAGGCTTGCTTTCACACCTCCTAGGTCACGGTTTTCACCACCAAAAATACCTAGAAATCTCAAACAAAATCTACATGTTACTAACCAGGAAAAAGAAGCTAAACCATGGAAAAATCATGGCTTAGAACTTTGAAAAAGAAGAGAGAAAAGAAAAGCATGAAATTTCACCTTCTAGGTAAAACTTTCAAGGTTGATTTCCAAGCCCTAAATGGAAGATTTTGAAGAAACTCCCAACTAGAAAGGTTCTTAGAATAGTGTTTAGGTTAGGAAAACTTGGTTAGAAAATTTTTTGATGGTTGGATGGTGTAGATAGTGTCTTGGCCGAATGGTAGGGAAAAGGAACAACAATGGTGGCTAGGGTTTTTGGAAGAGAGAGAAGAGAGAAAAGTGATGAAGATGAAGTGTTGTTTTGGCCTTCTCACTCCTAATGGCCGTAGCCTTCAAGTGGTAAGGATGTGCATGGATTTGGCTTCATCCAAGCCATTGAATGCATCAAAGGCTAGGATTAAATCTTGGTGAACAAGCTTGATTTCTATTGGTTGGTTCATGATGACTCACATGCTGAGTCACACAGCTCATTTAATTCTCTGCTGAGTCAGCTAGCTGAGTCAGCCTGTTCTGGAAAGTTCTACTGCTAACAGTGATTAATTAAGCTACCGATCTAACTGTTTTGCTAATTGTGGGTCCCGCAAAATATTTCTAGGTCCACTTGTCACTAAAATATACTGACTAATAAAATAATATTATAATAATATAAAATTATTTTATTTGACATTAAATCCTAAAAATTAAAAGATTATTTTTAGTCTCATTCAAAATCGGGTTAAGTAAGATCCCCCAATTCTAAATAATAAAATAAGATTTTCCCCGGCCCGGAAAATATTATTTTCCTGCCTCGGAGCAAATCACCCAAAAAGTCCATATAAAATCACAGACAGTATTATCGGACATTAAATCAAGAAGAAAACAATTAAAAACAGCAAAAACAGCAAAAACAGTACGTTCGGGACGTAACGGTCATTTTCCCATTTTTTCCCACAACGTAGGTAATCGTCCAAAACGTTCAAATAAAATATCCAGCAGTATTATATAGCTGTATATCTTTCAGAAAAATTAAAACAGTAGCTCAGAAAAATTTTTATTTTACCGTCTCGAAGCAAATTACGTAAAACGATCAAATAAAATTTGAGCCTGTATTATCGTAATTGTTTTCATACAGAAATCGAGAACAGTAAAATAAGGACACAGTGGTCATTCACACAAAAATATGAAAAACAACAAACAGTACATTCAAAATATTTTCTAAAAATTGGGGCGTTACAATTGTAATTATGATATGATATATCTGTATGGTGTGCTATTTGTGTTATCTCCATGCTACCATGTTGGTATTGGCGTAGCTGATCTCACCTCTTTGTATGCCTATTTTGCACTGTATTTATATTGTAAAGACGCTGAACAAGGGATTGAACAAGAGGGTGAAGAGGAGTAGATTCTTATAGAGGAAGCTGAGTTTTGATTGGATGGCATCCCGGTCAAGTTTCTTTGGGTACGTACGACTACAGTTCCACAGTGGAGTTGGTGCTTGGAGGTTGAGTTCCAATGAGGAGGGACTCATTTATCAGGGACTTTTGACGGTCATCATGAGTAGGATTTTTCATGGAGCCTCTTTCTTTTCTATAACTATATATGTACATGTTGAATTTCCGCTGTCAATTAGACGGTATTGGGGCGATAGGTTTCACGTCCCAACGGAGATTAGTATTGTGTCGTCTACGCAGACACCTGTCCATAGGACTTCGCGTCAAGCTGGATTCCTACCTGCTGAGGAATCTGAGGAGGACTCGTCTGAGGGTTCTGCTGCTTAGTAATGCTTGGGCAATATGTTAGTTTGAATAATGTTCAAATACTTTAAGAACTTGGTCTGTAAATATTTAAGTATGACAATACTAAGACTTGTGTATATATGATGTAAATTATTTGTGATGATGTTGTAATATTTTTATTTTTTGCTAAGTTTATTTTATTGACATCAAGAAATTTTACAACTCGTATTTTTATTGTAACATCACAATTTATGAACTTGGGGGTAATTCGATAATAATAACGTTTAAATGTGGCACCCTACGGTGGGTGTTACATTCAGCTTCTCCTATTAATATGTATGAGGCGAAGGACACCCTCTGATCATCCCGATACTGTAACGCCCCTTTTTCTTAATCATAACGAGTAAGAAGAGGGAATGTCACACTATAGTGAAACGACAGACAATTAAATACGGAAAAGTTTAGACATATTTTTTTCTTTTAATTATTTTAATTTGTTTGAAAATAAGTTCGGCTAAAATTTCTTTTAATATACGTATATACCTGTTCATGAATATATAACGTTAAATGAATTAAAGAAGCAAAATTACATACATCAGAAATATGGATAATTACATACATTGTATCAGAAATATAAGCCTGTTTAATTATATTTCCAAAATATACCAAAAAGAAGCAAAATATGTACCCACCCAAAGAGATTCAAATATACCCCAACATGTATAGACATCAGGCTTCCCAAAAATATAACTGGTTAGCCATCAGTAGCTACCAATAAACTTAGCCCCTAGGACTGACAAGAAGGGACCGTAGCCAGGTCCTCCTCAGGATCCTCTTTGTCCGAGGAAACATCCATCGAGACGACAGAGCAACGGGCAGAAACCTGAGCGGTAGACAAAAAAGAATCCTCCTGCGGGGTATAATACATATCAGCCCACATGTCCCTCACGGGCAGGTAAAACTCCAGCCAAACAAAAGCATGAAAGTCAAAAATAGAAGCAGCATAACGTCCCCATGCCAAGGACACAGTCAATTCGACGTGATACACACAATGATCAGTCTGCACGTTGACGTGCCAGCAATCAGGTCCACCGTGAAAGTTGATCCGCACATAGCCAAAAATCCACGGGGGCGATACGACATCCTTGGCAGCTTCAATTTTAGTCAAGATACGGCCAGAAACCCTGAAACTCAGTGGTTTCCTTGTCCTCCTCATGAACGTCTTCAAACAATCATATGATAATGCATAATAGCAGAATATACAATAAAGAGGTGAGATACTCATCATTCATTACCAATAATAGCGAAACTAAACGGCGCGAACACCCAAATATAACACAGTTTATATATTTAAGCACAACAATATTAAATTTTACAGTGAAAGCAGAATGACAACATTTAAATAACAGAGATACCATCAACAGTCAACAGTTCAAGTAACCAACAATTGTTACAGAAAGAGCTGTAGACATGCTTCACAGTTATTAATGCTCATGCTCAATGAGTTATGCGACTGACAGCTCACAATGCAAAAGTGTCTCAAACAAAAACCTACTCCATGGAGCTAGACTTAAACATTTTCAGAGTGAATGATCAAGGAGTAATACCAGTATATCATTTGCCTTAAAAATATAGTATGCTTTATTTCATAAAAAGTTTGCACAATGGCTTATACGTGGTACCTCGACAGATGATCGCGATATAGGACAGCGTCTCAGACAAGATCGTCAGTGTGTCACATTGATCTATCCCACGGCCCCAGTGGAGCTACCACTGTCTATTGTGAGACATCCACACCCCGATGCCCTCAGGGTCAACAACATATGACACCTACGCTTAGTCTATTCGCACCCGTACATAGGTGTTATTCGAACTCCTAGGCACACATAGCCTTTCTAACAATGTCCAATGGAAGACACATATGCATAATGACACAATGTCAAATCATGTCTGTTCCTCACAATACTTCACAATAGTATATTTATATATATATGTACGCAAATGCATTTATTGATGTCATCACCTCACAGTGTTTTTATAATCCATATCCGTCAAATGTCCATCCCACATAAGGGTCCACAATAGCACAGAGTCAAATTCTATGTCAATATTGCTTTCTAATTTTCATTCATCCTTATGGTCCACATTATGGGTTCCACTTTATCAAGTTACATGTTTAATGTGACAACTTTAGGTCACTTTAATTTCTTATATCCAGGGCATTCAAGAGTCTTTGAATTTCCATTCTTTCATCACATTAGGCATTAATTCCTTACCTCAAATTTTCATAATTCCATTAGTTCATTAAGTTAATCCATTCCTATATTAATTAAGTCAAAACTGTGGCCCTCATTGAGTTCTCAAGTCCAATGTCTATTTTCATTTTTATACATTAGTGTTTCATTATTAATTTACTTTATGTGTTTATTTCAAGTTCTTCCAAACTCACACACTCATGTTTTTTCTCTTGATTCAAATTCTCCAAATTACCAAATTAGGTCTTTGATTAAGTATCATTACACATTATGAATCCCTAATTGTCTTCTAATATCCAATTTATCAATTCCTCCATCCAAGTCACAATTTTTCACCATGTTACTCCTTCATGGCCGTGAGCCTCATGAAGATTAGGGTTCTAATAAAATTCTTTTTTTTTTTTTTTTTTTTTCTTTCACTTCTTCATTAATCCTTAATCACTTAATTAACACCAATCCATTAAGCTTTAAAATTTTAAGTACCAACACCCCACCAAGGAGGGTGTGGCCGTGAGCCTCCATGCCTCAAGCAAGGGGCTTTTATCCTAACCTCATCAATTTCAATCCATCACAATTATTACAATGGCAATATGAATCAAATCTATCTAACAATTCAATTAAAAGAATGAAAATTTAAAGAATCAATTATAAGAAAAATGAAATAGCAAGAGTAACCCCTATTAGGGTTTCTCACAAATCTTCAAACAACAAGTCTCCAATAACCGTTTTTGGTTGAATAGAGTGGTCTCCCTCTTACCAAAGAGGAGAGCACGAAAATGGCCTCCAAAGTGCTCCTTGTGATTTCGGTTTTGGCTCCTCAAAAACCCTAGAAAACAACTTCAAAGAATTAACACCACAACTTGAAAAGAAAAGCATCCTTGATCATGAAAATGGTCTTGGAACACGAAAAGGAGAAGAGAAGAGAAGAAAGTTGTGATTTTTACCTTAAAGTCTCAAACTTTGATCTTGAAGAAGGATGGTGAAGATGAAAGATTTTGATGTAGGGTATGCAAGGAAAAAGACTTAGAATGATGAAGAGAAGCTAAGAATGGGATTAGTGAAGCAAGAAAACGAAAATGGAGTGTGTGGGAGGAGTAAGCCGAAATGGAGAGGAAGAGAAAATTGAAGATTTTGGTGAAACTTTGTGAATGAAAGTGGTAGAGATGGTGATGGAGAGTAAGGAAATGTGATTGATGAAGAGAAAAGGTGAAGGAATCAAGTGGTGAAGGGGCTGGAATTTTTGGATGGCTATGGAGTTTCTAGAGAGAGGGGAGAGCAAATGAAGAAGATGAAGTGGTAGAGAAAGAAGTAGCTAGGTTAAAGTGAGTGAGATATTTTTGTAAGATAGGTTAAAGTGATGGAGGCAAATTCCCCCTTTTTTCCTAGTGGGTGCCGTGGCTAGGAGAGAGAGGAGAGAGAGAAATGTTAGCTTCTCATGTAAGCCAAGGGTATTGTGGTCATCTTGGGTCAAAGCTTCTCAAAGGAGCTTCTTGAATAGTGTTCAAATTTGAATTAAAGTGACTTGATTAGACATAAAGTAGAATACATTGGGATAAGGTGATAGGATTTTTATTACATGCTATTATCCATTGGATAATAGTTACAGTCGACAGAAGTCAGTGTTAATTAATCTGACAAATAAATTTTACGCTGTGTTTCATTATTTTATCTGTTAGAATTTTTCTCAAAAAACGTGAAACCTTGTAAATTGTGTCCGACCTCAGGTTTGGTAAGATCCCCTGTCGACATTTCCATAGTTCAAGGTTTTTGGAGAAAATACCTCGTTTCTCCGGCTCCGCTTAATGTGCACGTAAAACGAGAAATATATTAAAATATTCGACATTTCTGAAAAATTCCTAGAAAATTTCCAAAAATTACAAATATTATAAAACGACTATTTGTCCTATAATTTTCCAATTTTTTGGAACGTTATAGTTATTTTCCCGACTCTGTCCAATTGAGCATGCAAAACGAGGAATATATTAAAATATTTCGCGTTCTCAGAAAAATCCAGAAAAATTTCAAAAAATCATAAATATTATAAAATGAACATCGATAGTAGAATAAATAAATTTTAGGGTGTTACAACTCTCCCCAACAAATAAGAATTTCGTCCTCGAAATTTTTCATAGCTTAAAATAATTCGGGATATTGCTCCTTCATTTTGTCCTCCAGTTCCCATGTTGCATCTCCAGTTGCTTCGTTCCAAATTACTTTCACCAGTGCAATGTCCTTCCCTCTAATGACTTGACCCCAGCCGTATGTGTGACTTTCAAGAAGACATGCTCCCCTTCTTCAAACTCAAGAGGTTTCTTTCTTTTGTCCGCATAACTCTTTTGCCGGCTCTGAGCCGTTTTCATTTTCTCCTGAATCATTTTGACCTTTTTGGTTGTCTGCTGAATAAGTTCAGGTCCAACGGTAAGTCGTTCTCCATCTTGATACCAGTACAGAGGTGTTCGATGTAACGCACCTAAATATAACAACCACAGCGTAATCGTCATTACACCATAGTTACTAAATCCAGGTGTGTCACAGTCATGATAACATAAATTTCAAAATTTACAAGTTTATTTTTTTTTCGTATTTATGCATAAGTAGAAAATACGAGCCTCGAATGAGATATAAATATATTGACTCATCAACGAATACAACATTATTTGATACAAAATTATATATATCCAAAATTAATGCATAAAGTAGAATTACACAATATCGAATTTAAACCTTTCATTACATAACATAAACTACCAAGTAAAGGTTCGACCTTCACCGAAGTCGAACACGTGAATGGAAAGATCCTGCACTTGATCTTCCTCGGCATCTCTGACGGATAAGACTCACCCTTGCGATATCTCCAAAGGGAAAAGAGTACGAACCTGTGTCATAACCGAAACCTCTCTAAGGAAGAGATGACAGTTACCCCACATTTCTCTAATGGGTATAGGGAACTCCACACATAATGGAACATAGGCGATGTTCGTCCCATCGCCGGGTTCATCTCCACACTGTACCAGGGTTACATCTCCTACGTATACAACAGGTCCCGCTTCATGTTCGAAGTGCCAGGCTTTCGAGCCATGGAGAAATTGTATCCAAGTGCAAAACATGTAGGGTGTTGGGGACGTCATCACCAGGAAGTAGAAATCGATCCTTAAGTACAACTAATCGAGTCCACTTGCACTCTTCTCTGTTTTTATCCAATTTAACATAGAACAGAGTAATACAAGAAAGAGGTGAGACACCCATCTTTCATTACCACTATGGCAGTAAGAAAACAGCACGATGCAAAGCACCCATAAGGCAATATAGTTCATACATTTATTAACATCAACAACGGAATTTAAACCGAAAGTAGTTTAATTATAAGCAATAATAAGAACCAATATTAATAGTGGCATTCGTAATAAAAGCAGAACAACAATAGGCAATAGCAAGGTTCGACAGCATCAGACAAATCACAATAATATTTCCAGAAACCAGCACAATGATCGGATAATCATTTACAGAAGTAAAACAGTTACTTTAACAGATATTCATGCTCAACAACTTATGAAACTGACAATGAACGATGCACAATGCGTTATGGTACCAAATCCTACTCGATGGAGCTAAACATTAACCTTTTCAGAGTGAATGATCAAGGAGTAATGCCAGTATATCATTAGCCTTAAAAATAGTGTGCTTCATCTCATAAAATATTTGCGCATCAATGGCTTATACGTGGCACCTCAACAGTTGATCGCGACATAGGATAGCGTCTTAGTATGGATCGTCGGTGTGTTTGCATCAGTCTACCCCACGGTATAGAGGAGCTCTTAACTGTCCATGATGAGGCACCCACACCCCGACGCCCCCAGGGCCAACAACATATGGCACCTACGCTTAGTCTATTCGCACCCGCATATAGGTATTATTCTACTCTTAGGTATACATATGCATGACAACGCAATGTCAAGTCATGTATGTTTATCAATGATTCATTCATTATGTACAATACATATGCATGACGACACAATGTCCAATCATGTATGCTAATCAATGATGTGTTCATCATATACAATACCACAACGGTATATAGTCTTTATCAAATTACATATGCATGACGGCTCAATGTCCAATCATGTATGTTTATTAATGATGCATTCATCATATACAATACCACAATGGCATATAAGCATGCATTAACATCAACATGTCATTTCTCATTGAGGATTAAACTAACTAGTATATAACCCTTCATAGGGACTCACAACACATAGAGTCAAATCTCAATATCAATATATATTATGGCTTATCATAACCACTATTTCCCACTAAGGGTTTAACAATTCTAAGAATCTAAATCTTGATCAATTATGCAAATCTTTAGGTTAACTAACCCTTAGAAACCTTGGCCTCACATGCCTTCAAGGTTCTAAATTCCTTCCCATATTATTCACTAGTCTCTTGATACTAATCATTTAGTTTTGATTTCACATGGGATTAATTCAATTCATCATCGTCATTAAGTATTCATGGTTTATCAACTACCACAATGTCCCTAGCAGGGATACTTATTTTCAAGTCTTAAGTCTTTGGTCAATTATGAAAAGGTTAGGGTAATTAACCCTTTAAAACTATGGTCTTCTCAAATACCATTACTCACTTTTATTCTTTCGCTTCATCAAAGATTATACAAAAATTTCTAATTCTTCAATCTCCAAGGCTGCACCAAGACATCACTTGAACTCAAATCTTTCTCTCTAAAATCGTGGTCCCTCAAAGTTCTCAAAATCTCAATTCCTCTCCATTTTATGTAATGGTTTCTTGTTATCAAATCACTATAATTTTAGTTCACCAAAGTCAATTTCATCCCTCATGATTCCAAGCCAAAACCGTGGCCTTCTTTGGTCTTTAAAGTTTCATTCTTTCACTACATTATGTATTGGTTACTTGATACTTAATCACTTAAATTTCCATTTCTCACAAGATCAATCCAATTGCCTAAGGTCCATGCCAAAACCTTGGCTTCATGGTGTCCAATGTCCAATTTTTCTTTCCACTTTTATGCATTAGTTTTATTAATATTAGTTCACTTAAATTTAGCTTATCAAAATTAATCCAATCGCCTCTTTATCAAGATCAAAACCGTGGCTTCATTGGGGGGGGGGTAGTAAACCCTTAGAATTTCACATTCATAAATTTTCATTATCATCATTTAACATTTAATTTCATAGCTTCCTTTTATTATGTACAAAACAAATTTATCATTCAAGAATCATCTCAAAACCGTGGTATCAAGTTAAGGTAAGAAACTCCACATTTTCCATTTAACAACCCTAACTTGATCAAGCACATTTAATACATCAAACATATTCAAGAGCACAAATCAAACATTAATCAAGTAGCATGCAAAGATGGATTTCCCCATCAACATACATACAAAGTTCCCTCACCACCATAAATGGTTGAAGTGAGTAATCTCCCTCTTACCTAAAGGAGATAAAGCAAGGAAACAAACTCCTTGGTTCCTTGATTTGCAAATTCGGATTCCACCTTCAAGAGAACCATAAAATGGTCAAATTTTCATAATCACAAACTAAGGATTGAAAAGAATGATCCTTGGTCACATAGGTGACTAAGGAAAATGAAATTGAGAAGTGAATGTGAAGAACTTTACCTAAAGCCTTAAGCTTGAACTCCTTGAGATTTCTTTTTGGTGATTTTTGGATTTCACTCACCCAAGAACCCTAGAGTGTTCAAAATCACTCACATCACACATCAATGCTCAAAAGAGAAGCCCTTGGTCACATAGTAACCAAGGAAAATGAAAATGAGAAGAAATAGGAGAGAAATCAAGAATCTTTACCTTGGAAGACAATGGAGACAAGGTTGGATTTTGGGCAACCTTTCTCAATGAAACTTGTAGAGAAGATGTAGGTGAGTGTAGAAATGTGTTTAGTGAAGAGAAAAATCAAAAAGCTTGGTCATCCATGGAAGAGTGATTTTCAGATTTGGAGAAGGAGAGGTAGAAAGGTTGGATTTTTGAAGAGATTTTCTAAAGAGAAAGTGTAGAGGAGGTTCAGAGAAGTCTAGAAATGGTATTTATGGAGAGAAAAGTGAAGAGAAAGCTCTCCAATGGTGGCTGGAAATTTCGGATTCAAGAGGAGGAAGAAGAGAAGAGGTGGAGAGAAAATGGAAGTAGAAATGGAAAATGAAGAAACTTTCTAAACAAAGAAGGTAGAGGAAGTGAAGATGAGTGTAGAAATGAGCTTGGAGAGGAGAAAAGATGAACAAAAATGGTGGAGGAGGAGGGCTGAATTTCGTGGCTATGGTGGAGGTAGAGAGAAGGAGGAGAAAAAGATGAAGAAGATGAAGTGAAAAGAGAGAAGTGAATAGGTAAAGTGAATTAGGGTTTGATGTGTTAAAGTGAGTAGTGTAATTTGGTCTCCAACTTCCCCAAAGGCGCTGCCAACCGTAGCCTTCATGAGTGAGTGGGAGTGAGTGTTTTGTCTTTTCCATGCAATTAGAGTGGGTAATTTGGTCATTTGGTCAAAGCTTCTAGAAGAAGCTTCATAAATGAGATTCAAAATTTGAATTAAAGTGAGGTTGATTTGATATAAAGTGGATTGCATTGGGGTAAGGTGATAGGATCTCTAATGCATGCTATTATCCAATAGATAATAGTTACAGTCGATAAAAGTCAGTATTAATTCATTTGACAGATGAAATTTACACAGTGTTTTGTTATTTCGTTTGTTAAATTTCTCAAAAAACGTGAAATCTTGTAAATTGTGTCCGGCCTCGGGTTTAGTAAGATCCCCCATCGACGTTTCCATTGTTCAAGATTCTCGGGAAAAATATTTTATTTTTCCGGCTCCGCTCAGCGCACACACAAAATGAGGAACACATTAAAATATTCAACGTCTTCGAAAAAATTTTAGGAAATTCCCATAAATCAAAAATATTATAAAACGACTATTCGTCACAAAATTTTCCAACTTTTGAAACGTTACAGTCGTTTACCCAACTCTGCCCAATGTGCACGCAAAACGAAAAATATACTAAAATATTCGACGTTTCCGGAAAAATTTCAGAAAATTATAAAAAATCACAAATATTGTAAAACGACTATCTATCATTAAATTTTTCAACTTTCGGAGCGTTACAGTCGTTTTCCGTCTCTGCCCAATGTGCATGCAAAATGAAAAATAATATTAAAATATTCTGCGTCTTCAGAAAAATCCAGAAAAATTTCCAAAAATCCCAAATATTGTAAAATGATTTTTTATCCTAAAATTATTAATTTTCAAGATGTTACATTCGACACCTTCGTCCATACAAAGCCTCATAAGGTGCCATCCCTATACTTGAATGATAACTGTTGTTGTAGGTGAATTCTACCAACGGTAAGATTTCATCCCAACTTCCAATCTACTCTATAGCACAAGCTCTCAATAAATCTTCTAATGACTAAATTGTTCTTTCTGATTGGCCATCAGTCTGTGGATGGTATGCGAAACTTAATCGCAACTTTGTTCCCATAGCCTCTTGAAGACTTTGCCAAAACATCGATGTAAACCTCGGATCTCTGTCGGAAACAATATTCGTGGGCACACCATGAAGTCTGACAATCTCGCCAATATATATCTGAGTCAACTTATCCAACGGATATCTTATGTTGATCGGCAAAAAGTGGGTTGACTTTGTGAGTCGATCCACAATTACCCATATTGAGTCATATTCCTTCCTTGTCCTTGGCAACCCGACAACAAAGTCCATGGCGATACTATCCTATTTCCGCTCTAGAATAGCCAATGGTTGTAGCATTCCAGCTGGTCGTTGATGTTCAATCTTCGTCTTCTGGCAAACCAAACAAGATAATACGCATCTAGTAATATCTCTTTTCATTCCATGCCACCAAAATAATTTCTTCAAGTCTTGATACATTTTGGTCATACCAGGATGCATACTCAACTAACTCGAATGAGCATGTTCAAGTATGTACTTCCTGAGTTCCTCATCCTTAGGCACACAGACTCTACCTTGGAATCTCAGAATTCTATCATTTCCTTCCTTCAATGTTGATACACCGCCCTGCTGTATCAGATCTCTTTCCTCTCATAGGAACTTGTCGACTTTCTGTTTCTCTCGAATATCATCCATTAAATCATTTGAGATTGTGACCATATTCATGCAGATTTTTCCCGGTGTCAGCTCCACAAATGACCATGTCTCAGAATTGTTCTATTAGATCTTTCTTTCTGATCATTATTGTAAAAACACTGACCGTCTTCCTACTCAAAGCATCGGCAACTACATTTGCTTTTCCAGGATGATACTGAAGTTAGAAATCGTAGTCTTTTAGAAATTCTAGCCATCTTCACTGCCTCATATTCTGCTCCTTTTGATCATATAGGTATTTCAAACTCTTGTGGTCACTGAAGACATTGAATGTTGCTCCATACAAGTAATGCCTCCATATCTTCAATGCAAACACCACGGTAGCTAACTCCAAATCGTGCGTTGGGTAGTTCTTCTCATGCACTCGTAATTGTCTTAAGGCATAAACCACCACCTTTCCATTTTGCATAAGAATGCAACCCAAACCTTGATATGAAGCGTCACAGTACACTTCAAACGGTTCGTTTGGATTAGGCAGAACTAACACGGGTGACGTGGTTAGTTTCCTTTTTAACTCTTGAAAACTTCCTTCACAGGAATCTGTCCATTCAAAAGCTTGATTCTTTCTGGTGAGTTGAGTGAGTGGTCCAGCGATCCTAGAAAATCCTTCAATAAACCTCCAATAGTATCCGGCTAATCCGACAAAGCTTCGGACTTCCGTCACCATCGTTGGTCTTTCCCATTGTAGCACAACTTCTACCTTTGAAGGATCCACAGTAATTCCTTCCTTTGAGATCACATGACCCAAAAATTCCACTTCATCTTGCCAAAACTCACATTTGGATAGTTTCGTATATAGCTCTTTCTCCTTCAAAATCTGGAGTACTATACAGAAATGTTCAGCATGATCCTCCTGATTTTGTGAATAGATCAAGATATCGTCAATGAAAACAATGACGAATCTATCCAAATAAGGATGAAAGATCCTATTCATATAGTCCATGAATATCGCAGGCGCATAAGTCACACCAAAAGGCATCACCAGGTACTCGTAATGTCTATATCGAGTACGAAAAGCCGTCTTGGGAATATCTTCCACTTTCACTCTGATTTGGTGATAACCTGATCGCAGATCGATCTTTGAAAACACAGCTGCTCCCTTTAATTGGTCCATCAGGTCATCTATCCTTGACAATGGATACTTATTCTTGATCATGACTTTGTTCAACTGACGATAATCTACGCACAATCTTGAAGTACCATCTTTCTTCTTAACCAACAACACAGGTGCTCCCCAAGGTGATACACTGGGTCTCACAAATTACTTTTCTAGAAGCTCTTCCAACTGCTTCTTGAGTTCCATAAGCTCTGCTGGTGACATACGGTAAGGTGCTATGGAAATAAGGCCAGCTCCTGGTACCAAGTCAATAGCAAATTCGACTTCTTGTTCCGGTGGCAAGCCAGGTACATCATCAGGGAAAACTTCAGGAGATTCTCGTATAACAGAGATTGCGTCCACATCAACTTCACTCTCGACTTTCAAAGAAGATAACAACATGTATCCTCGAGCTCCTTCTTTTAAGAAAGCTTTCACTTGGTTGGCGGTCAAAAATCTAAAATCCTCATCCAAAGGAAAAACTATGATTTTTCTAGAACAGTCTAACAGGATATGGTTAGCAGATAACCAATCCATTCCTAATATCACATCTAATTGAGATAATGGTAAACAGATCAAATCGACAGAAAAGATTCGACCATCCACAATTAAAGGACAGTTTAGACAGACTTTAGCAGTAACGACAGGTTTTGCAATAGGGATCGAAACAGTTAAATCAAAAGGTAAAGAAGACACAGGTAATCCAAGTCTTTTCACATAGTCATATGAAATGAAAGAATGAGTAGCACCAGAATCATACAGTACAATTAAAAGATTACCTTCAATAATACCTTCCCCTTGTATCAAATCCTTGGATTTAGAGCCCTCAGCACCAGTCAGGGTGTAGACTCTGCCTCCAGCTTGTGGTTTAGAAGTCTTAGCAGCATTGACGGATGAGTCCGCCTTGGTCTGGTTACAGTCTCGAGAAACATGACCAGGTTTCCCGTACCGAAAGCAAATAATCCCTTTGATTGTGCAGTCTCTTGTAAAGTGCTCCTTTCCACACTTCATACACCTCGGAGTAGATGCAGCATTCTGATCCGTCCTTCCTGGACTTCCAGTTGGGCTTCCTCCTTGAGGTCTTTGTGGCTGTTGGTTTCCTGATGGTCTGGAATAGGGCTTCTTTTGATAACGACTTGTGTTACCACCACCTCCTCTGTGGGACCGAATTGGCCCAAAATTCCTGTTTCTCGCATTATGCACTTGATCCAAACTTTCCAACCGACAACATGTGTTAAGTAGCTCAGAAAATTGAGTAATCTTCAGAGCTATGACAATCCTCTCACTTCATGCCTTAGACATTCTTCGAACTTTCGGCACTTCCAGATCTCATTTGGTTGATGTTGAAAGTAAGTTAAAAATCTTGACAAGCTCTCAAACTTGGCAGTGTATTCGCTAACCGTCATACCTCCTTATCGCAAACTCAGAAATTCCATTTCTTTCGCATGCCTAGCACTCTCAGGAAAATACTTGTTCAAGAACCTTTCCTTGAACACCTCCCAAGTTATCACTCTATTTGCAGCTTGCAGTAGCCTTTGTTCTCCAGTCCACCAATGCTCCGCATCTCCCATCAGCATATATGCAGCATAGGTCACTTTCCTATCATTAGCACAGTTCATGCCAGTAAATATTTTTTCCAGCTCTTAGATCCACAATGTAGCTTTCTCTGGATCAAACTCCCTTTTGAATTGTGGAGGGTTAGCACGACGAAATCCCTCTAAGTTCTGAACATCCGCCGTAGCTTCTAGCTGTTGTGCAGCTCTAGCTTGTTGTTGAGTTATCTGCTGGTTCTACTGTAGCATTGCCTCCGCCATCTTTTGTATTGCTTCTATGGCAGTAGCCATATCACCTTTACGAGCCATCGCTTCTTTTGAAATTAAACTACGCAAAACACAGAGAAAGTCAGATGTATCCTCATGAATACCAAACAACAAAAATCACAGAGAATCACACGGCACAAACAAGATAGTCCAAAACCACATGACCCAAAAGAAAACATAAACGGGAGCTCTGATACCAAGAACAGTGTAACGCCCCTTTTTCTTAATCATAACGGGTAAGAAGAGGAAATGTCACACTATAGTGAAACGACAGATAATTAAATACGAAAAAGGTTAGACATATTTTTTTTCTTTTAATTATTTTAATTTGTTTGAAAATGAGTCCGGTTAAAATTTCTTTTAATATATGTATATACCTATTCATGAATATATAGCGTTAAATGAATTAAAGATTAAAGTTCCTTTTCAAAAGAAGTATCCGTCAAAATGATCGAAGTGAAATCAACGTAGAATAAAACATACAATCATACATAATATGGATAATTACATACCTTGTATCAGAAATATAAGCCTGTTTAATTACATTTCCAAAATATACCAAAAAGAAGCAAAATATGTACCCACCCAAAGAGATACAAATATACCCCAACATGTACAAACATCAGGCTTCCAAAAAATATAACTGGTTAGCCATCAGTAGCTACTAATAAACTTAGCCCCTAGGACTAACGAGAAGGGACCATAGCCGGGTCCTCCTCAGGATTCTCTTCGTCCGAGGAAACATCCATCGGGACGACAGAGCAACGGGCAGGAGCCCGAGCGGTAGACAAAAAGGAATCCTCTTGTGGGGTATAACACATATCAGCCCACATGTCCCTCACGGGCAGGTAAAACTCCAGCCAAACAAAAGCATGAAAGCCAAAAATAGAAGCAGCATAACGTCCCCACGCCAAGGGCACAGTCAATTTGCCATGATACACACAACGATCAGTCTGCACGTTGATGTGCTAGCAATCAGGTCCACCGTGAAAGTTGATCCGCACATAGCCAAAAATCCACGGGGGCGATACGACATCTTTGGCAGCTTCAATTTCAGTCAAGATACGGCCAGAAACCCTGAAACTCAGTGGTTTCCTTGTCCTCCTCACGAACGTCTTCAAACAATCATATGATAATACATAATAGCAGAATATACAATAAAGAGGTGAGATACTCGTCATTCATTACCAATAATAGCAAAGAAGAAACTAAACGGCAAACACCCAAATATAACACAGTTTATATATTTAAGCACAACAGTATTAAATTTTACAGTGAAAGCAGAATGACAACATTTAAATAACAGAGATACCATCAACAGTCAACAGTTCAAGTAACCAACAATTGTTACAGAAAGAGCCGTAGACATGCTTCACAGTTATTAATGCTCATGCTCAATGAGTTATGCGACTGACATCTCACAATGCAAAAGTGTCTCAAAGAAAAACCTACTCCATGGAGCTAGACATAAATATTTTCGGAGTGAATGATCAAGGAGTAATACCAGTATATCATTAGCCTTAAAAATATAGTGTGCTTTATTTCATAAAAAGTTTGCGCAATGGCTTATACGTGGTACCTTGACAGTTGATCGCGATATAGGACAGCGTCTCAGACAGAATTGTCGGTGCGTCGCATTGGTCTATCCCACGGCCCCAGTGGAGCTACCACTGTCTATTATCAGACACCCACACTCCGACGCCCCCAGGGTCAACAACATATGACACCTACGCTTAGTCTATTCGCACCCGCACATAGGTGTTATTCGAACTCCTAGGCACACATAGCCTTTCTAACAATGTCCAATGGACGACACATATGCATAATGACACAATGTCAAATTATGTATGTTCCTCACAACACTTCACAATGGTATATTTATATATATACATACGCAAATGCATTTATTGATGTCATCACCTCACGGTGTTTTTATAATCCATATCAGTCAAATGTCCATCCCACATAAGGGTCCACAATAGCACAGAGTCAAATTCTATGTCAATATCGCTTTCTAATTTTCATTCATCCTTATGGTCCACATTATGGGTTCCACTTTATCAAGTTACATGTTTAATGTGACAACTTTGGGTCATTTTAATTTCTTATATCCAGGGCATTCAAGAGTCTTTGAATTTCCAATCTTTCATCACATTAGGCATTAATTCCTTACCTCAAATTTTCATAATTCCATTAGTTCATTAAGTTAATCCATTCCTATATTAATTAAGTCAAAACCGTGGCCCTCATTGAGTTCTCAAGTCCAATGTCTATTTTCATTTTTATACATTAGTGTTTTATTATTAATTTACTTTATGTGTTTATTTCAAGTTCTTCCAAACTCACACACTCATGTTCTTTCTCTTGATTCAAATTCTCCAAGTTACCAAATTAGGTCTTTGATTAAGTATCATTACACATTATGAATCCCTAATTGTCTTCTAATATCCAATTTATCAATTCCTCCATCCAAGTCACAATTTTTCACCATGTTACTCCTTCATGGCCATGAGCCTCATGAAGATTAGGGTTCTAATAAAATTCTTTTTTTTTTCTTTTTTTTTTCTTTCACTTCTTCATTAATCCTTAATCACTTAATTAACACCAATCCATTAAGCTTTAAAATTTTAAGTACCAACACCCCACCAAGGAGGGTGTGGCCGTGAGCCTCCATGCCTCAAGCAAGGGGCTTTTATCCTAACCTCATCAATTTCAATCCATCACAATTATTACAATGGCAATATGAATCAAATCTATCTAACAATTCAATTAAAAGAATAAAAATTTAAAGAATCAATTATAAGAAAAATGAAATAGCAAGAGTAACCGCTATTAGGGTTTCTCACAAATCTTCAAACAACAAGTCTCCAACTACCATTTTTGGTTAAATAGAGTGGTCTCCCTCTTACCAAAGAGGAGAGCACGAAAATGGCCTCCAAAGTGCTCCTTGTGATTTCGGTTTTGGCTCCTCAAAAACCCTAGAAAACAACTTCAAAGAATCAACACCAAAACTTGAAAAGAAAAGCATCCTTGACCATGAAAATGGTCTTGGAACCCGAAAAGGAGAAGAGAAGAGAAGAAAGTTGTGATTTTTACCTTAAAGTCTCAAAATTTGATCTTGAAGAAGGATGGTGAAGATGAAAGATTTTGATGTAGGGTATGAAAGGAAAAAGACTTAGAATGATGAAGAGAAGCTAAGAATGGGATTAGTGAAGCAAGAAAACGAAAATGGAGTGTGTGGGAGGAGTAAGCCGAAATGGAGAGGAAGAGAAAATTGAAGATTTTGGTGAAACTTTGTGAATGAAAGTGGTAGACATGGTGATATATTTGGAGTATCACCTCTATCTCCAATGAGAGCTCTACCACCACTATGGGTTTACCTAGTCGATGTCATAACTTTCTACACACACAACACATTATATATTGAGTTAATCAGGCTCAATATTATGTCACAATGCGACAGTTAACTATAAACATATAAACTCAAGGCAATTATGCAATTTTACTTATGTATCCCGTCATTAAGACAAGACAAATGCATAACATCATACTTAAAGCATAGCTAGTCCATACCATAGCTCAACAGGATGAATTGCAATGATACCAAAATGTAACGCCCTTACTATTATTTCTATTAATGTTTCTGGAATTACATTATAGCAATAATAGTAAGCACATTACGTGAGATATTTATTAAAAACTTCAAATTATACTTTATAATATTATATAAAACTACGAGCCTGGTCAAGGTGTAATAATAATTTAAACATGTTGTAGGAGTTTATACAAGTGTACACTTACATAATAATACAAATATATATTCTATGCCTTGTAGGCATTTTTCCAAACAACTATTATACAAAATTCAAATCCAAAAGAAACAAAATAAATATCCTCTTTAGTTGGTACCCTGACACTGCAAGTATTAAACATGAAATTATCATAGGACACATAATAATAATAATGGGGTGAGAATGCTAATTCTTAGTATATTCTATTATGAAAAATAATGTCATCATAATAATTCCAGTTGTTCGGAAAAAATCACATTCTTTAAAATTAAAAAAAAATATATTTATACATTTAACTAGGAAGGTGGCAAACTGCCAAATCTATTCTTTCCTCCTCCTGAAATAGATTTCCATTTAATAATTTTTGAAATATACATCATCAATAGTATATACTACATTCACAATTAATTTATAGAAAACAAATTTCAATCACAATACTATAATGCGAAATTGATTCAGATACTCAGGCATACATTTAATTCGTAGTCATAACATACTAATTCAATTCAATTTTTCGGTGCTCAATCAAATTCTTATTCATCAAATTATTGCCTATCCGATAGAACCTATATCTCAAGCATCACAAGGATGGGAGCCACCTTATATAGCTCGGGTCCTATATTCTCATGGTAGGGAGTGATTTAGGGCCTCACACTACCACTAGTATCCTCTGAGGGAATATATGTGAGGATTAGATTAATACTATAAGGAATTTATTCAAGAACACAGGATCCCCCTTCCTCACAAGAGGTCATTTCCATGGTTCAAATGGAATTCCGAATACACTGCCCTCATACAGGATCGTCTCTGAAATCCACTATACTAAAGTATAACATAGTTTATACAAAAACAAGGATACAAAGTAGGAAAGCATAGACTGATTACCTTCCCATTCAAGGATAATTGTCCAATTCTTATTCTTATTTTAAATTCAATTATAAGAGCATTGTTTATTTTATTACACCTTCAAGCTCAATCTTATGAATTAAGGGAGCATATTCAATGCAAAACCTAGCTCAAATTGAATGGTCAAGAGCATTATAACAAATTCCATCATCAAAATTCACAACTTTCAACATTATACAATGTCAAAATCATTTAATTCATAATCAAGTATTTAATTATATTTTAAACAAATACAATCCTTTCTCATACACATCCATGTTGCATGGAGATTTCCACATCTCCATTAGCTTTCAATTCGGCCTACACGGCCCTTATCAAAACAAATATGCATTTCCAGCATCACAATTCATATTCAAGATACTTTGTACAATCAAGGAAATGAAAACAAATCATCACCTCACATAACAATCCATATACAAAATTAAAGCATACAAATCCAAGCATAAGTCACGACCATGTCTCACTTAAATTGCCATGGTCATAAATTCATTCTCAAATAAACATTTCTATCATCAATTCAACTAACAATTAGTGTAATAACCAAAGAGCTACACAAATTAACAAAATTTGGTAACCTCCCTAGGTATGGCCGTGAGCCTCCAATAATGCCAAATTCAAGCATTTTCTTTTCATACATGCTAAAATCTATTTACAAGAAATTCAAGGTAATAGAAACTCATTGGAACACAAACAAAATCATCATTTCCCTTTGATTGCCCTGTTTGGCCATGACCACTAGCCTTATAGTTTCAAAATTTTGCTTCACAATAACATGACAAATTCATCACAAGAATTAAGGAAAGAAGAAGCACAAATTGAAAGCAACAATTATCCTCCCAAATCAAGCTCTAACCGTGAGCTATGATAGAGAGAAACACAAATTTCAATCCAAGAAACATAACAAAAAAACAAGAGAAACAACCCCTACCTCAAGCTGTCAGCTTCTCACTACTTCTTTACCTTTCTTGCCTTTGATTTCTTGCTTTTGTTTCTTGTTTTCCTCTTGACTTCCTTTGAGAATTTTCTCCTCCTTTGGGGCTACAGTTTCGTTCAGCCAAAAACAGATAGAAATGAAGTGATGAGCCGAGAGACGAAGAGGGAAACAATATGAGAAGAGTGAAGAAAATTCTAGACTTGGTTGGACGACAAATTTGACTATTTTGTAACTTAAAATTTGATGTTGGAACTTTTGTAACTATTAAGCATTCTTTAATTTTTTCAAAACCAAGATTTCAAGTTACCATAGATATTAGGATAAATTTTAGGACTCAAACTAGTCCTTGGATTTATTTTTTCACAATTCTCTATATACCACTATTTATCAGTTAAACTTTATTACTCGGTCTCAAGTTAAATTAAACTGTGGATTGAGTAATTATACTTATTGATGCTTATCTTAGTTGGTATTTTATACCAACATATTCTCCATATTTTTCTAATCATTTCTATGAAATTTCGTAATTTTCTGAGATACTTAACTGTTTCATTAATTTCTTATCGATATCCTTAAAAATACTAAACTTGATATGTTGTTACTCTAAAATTTTCTACAACTCCTATTAATGGTTCTTAGCTAGGAAATAAATTTTTCATATTTATTTCCATGATATCAACTGATTCAGTAGATATTTTAATTATTTTCTTGTATTCAATGTTATAGAATTACACTCAAACTAGTTCAGAAAATTATCTGAATTAACAGCTAATTCTTACCAGCCATACTAAGCCTTTATAACACTGATTAGAATTATTAGGTTAAGGGGAATGTTAAAAGTAGCACCAGTTTCGGTTTGAATTTGAGACAGATTCTGTAGAAACAAGTAGATTGACACCTTTTAAACTAGATTGCATAACTTCTTGCTCCAAAGTGTAAAATACATAAGACCAGTGACATCTTGAAGATAACATGTAAGGCTATAAGAGGTAAACATTTCAAGAATTTTACACTCTTCATGTGTTTCCAATTTCAATTTAAAGTAAGGTCAGATTCTGGTAAAACAGCTAGTTGCCTTGTTTCAGCTTTTGTATTTTATTGCATAACTTTAGTTACACTATGTCAAATGAAATGAGGTTTGTTTCATTTGAAAGATATGAGATAAGTCTATTTGCTAATAGAATTTTAGGATTTTTGAAGTTTGGATGTACATTTGGTGCATTCATGAAAATAAGTCTTTCTAGGCTACCAAACTAGAAAATGTCAAGATATATATCTTGTTGAAATGAAGTTTTCTACTTGTTAAGATCCCTTATATATGCCTTGTAAAGTGTGTTGATACACTAATAGGGGCATTTAATAGAGGAAATGACTACCTTGCGTATATGGGAAAATAGGAGACCTTGAGCATCCAATAGTTATGGATTGCCATGTGTAGGTATCTAGTCCCTTAGGCAACATAGTGTTGCATTTGATATCACATATGAAGTGATGAGATGAGGTACTAAATGCAAGTAAGCCAAGTTCAATTCACTTGTCATAGGACATGAGTTGCTCCTAAGGGAGGAAGTGGAGTTAATAATGTATGAATAGACTTAGTATAGAGTTATTGTGGAAGTTCAAGTCTTTAAGCATTCTATAAGTTAAGAATTGCTTGAAAGAGGTATCTAGGACTTTAATCACCTTAGTGTGGCTTAGAGTACCACTTGTGGTGTGAAAATAAGGAATGTTAGATACAAGTTTGATAAGAAAGTTATACTTATGATAGAGACATAATTTACTCTCTTGTAGTTAAAGTTCAGTGAAATATGCAAGTTTTATAGAAATGCTCTATTATCTTATTAAGCTGGGTTGTAATGGAGTGTTAGTAAAGAGGTGGTACCTTTACTTGTTAAAATTGAACCATAGCACAATTATCCTAAGTAAGGGTGTGAGATAAACCCTTTGACCTTGCAAAAGAGTGAGTAAAGCTCTTTGCTAAGGATGGAGTTGTGAGACAAGGGAGCGAGAGAAACACCTTGTCATAGTAAAGATATGTATTTTTTTGAAATGACTGGTTTTCAAAATGACTTTGCAATTTTTTTTCAAACTTGATATTTGCTATTTCCATGTATTGTAACCTTATATGATATGCACAATCATTTGGCTTGAACGCAAAGGCTCCTAGTGCCAGGGTTATCGGTATTAAGGGTGGTAAACGTTATCCTCACTATTGTGAGGCGAGTTAGTCCACTCATACCACATAGTGCAAGGAGGTCAAGTACCTCTTCCAACCCAGAGAGAATACAAGGAACAAAAGGGCTTCTTAGAAATATGCAAGTATCATTGAGTGAGTATGTGATTATTCCTTTAGTATAGAGTAGTGGCTCATATACTTGTTGCAAATATATTCCTAATTTAATTTTTTTGTTTATTCATTGCGAATGATAAATGCTGGTTTTGGGAAAACTTATACTAAGAATTTGTGAATTCTCACCCTGCTATGTTGCCATGTAAATCTAAGTGGAAGCTCTTCAAAGGGAAAGAAGAAGAAGCATGAAGACTAGTATAGCTTATATGCTTTAATTGACAAAGCTTATGTATTTATTTATAATTGCTTTGAGTTGTATAAGCTTGTATGTATAACACTTTGTCCATTGAGGCTGTCATATATATATATATATATATATATATATGACCTTTTTCTTATGACTCTCCATAATGATTTGTATAAATGTTGTGGGTTAGTTTGTTGTTTAGTTTAGAAGTGACATGACTAATGCTTTATACTATGTATATTCAATGTATACTAAGATATCTAGTATTAGGATGTTACAATCATCAACATAAAATGTGGTTTAGAAGTGACATGACTAATGCTTTATACTACTAATGCTTTATACTATGTATATTCAATGTATACTAAGATATCTAGTATTAGGATGTTATAATCATCAACACAAAATATGGTCCATAATGCTCTGATGATATTTTATCACAATTATGATTAATCTTTCGAACCATGCTCTAAGGTATTTTCAAGTTATATAATGCCTTCTTCAACTTGAAAACTTTTCCAACTGTGTTGTTGTTCTAGATCAGATTTCAGGCTAATCCAATCAAGAGTAACCCGACTTATCCAGGACAGATCTTAGTTAACAATGTGTGTGTCTAAAATCATAATAGTATTCTACAGCAAGGAGGAGATCTCTCCTAAAATCCCATGTTTAAAGGAATTATGGTTAAATGAGACAATTACTCCTACCATTTCCATAATCATAGGGATTCCCATTATTGATAATCAATATCCATAAATGCACATTCAAAATGGGTTTCCCTCTTCCACATTCACCTATAAATACAATGCAAAGCCACCAAGGTATGAGTTTGAACCTCTAAATGTAACATCCTCCCTAACCTATTAGCCTTAACAATTGTCATAGTAGCTTATTAACACTTGTGTGAGTTACCTGTCAATTCTAGTGATTTTTTGAGTTAGTTTAGGCATAATGCTATAACACAAGACGTGGAAAATAGCTCATATTAGTTCATAATTTAGAAAAAAATGCCTAGATGATGGAAAATTTATTTTTAGGTCACAAATAATTAGAATGAGTTGTGGTAATTGTTAGGGAATTAAATGAATTGATTTGGCATTTTTAATAAAATAGAATGAATGTTTAAAGGCCAAATAAAATAGAAGAGTAGCTTAGAAAACCATGAGATTTTGTGGAGATGTCAAATAGATGATTGAGATTATTCTGGGAATGATTACAAGTTAAGACAAGCATATAAGTTTAACTCCTTAGGTTTATCTTAACTTAAGGAGGAGCAATAAAGCTTAATGATTGTCAATGATGTGTATAGATAGTAGTTATTAAATGATAAGTATAGGAACTGAATGAAGTCCTAGAATTTTCTAAGACACCTATATAAGATAGAAAACTCATCAATGAAAGATCAAAGTATCCTTAAGAGATCAATCTCTTTCATCCTATGTAACATCCTAATATCGATATCCTAGTATACCTGGCATATACCTGGATAAACAGTATTAGCTATGCTACTTCTAACTTAAACATTAAACAAATCCATATCATTTAAACAAATAATAATGGAAAGCTTTGTGGAAACTAAAAGTTATATACATACAACTCTTAACTAAACTCAAGCAAACATAAACAATATATACAAACTTTACTACTGAGCATAAAAACTACTCTACTATTCATACTTTTTCTTCTTTCCTTTGGAAGAGCTTCCACTTGGATTTATATGGCAGCACATGAGGTGAGAACTCACAATTCTCAGTATAAGCATTCCAATACCAGAGTTTAATCATTTACAATGAATAAACCACAACATAACATAAGATTATACTTGCAACAAAAACTATGAGTCACTGCTCAACATTATCAGAAAATATATACGCTTTATGTAGCATTCTCTAGGCAAGCTATAATCTTATCTCACATTTGTAACAAAATGATATCAAACAACCGTCCATACAATCGTAAGATATCATCAAACAAGACAACTACCCATACAATTGTCATTGAAGGCAAAATGCAACACGTACATAGAAGAACATAATTCACATATAAAAATAATTACCAAAAGATGCAATGGTTATGTTATATATGATTATGCTCAAAGAAAATTGTGTATGATAGTGTGTATGCAATGTTATGAAACTTGACTATTCCTCTAGGTAGGGAGGGAATCTGTTACCTCCTTAACCTACTAGGTAGGGAGAGAATACATTACCTCCTTAACCTACATTTTTTTAGTGGACTTTTCCACTATCTCAACTCTAGGAATAGCAAGTGTGTGATGAATGTGGTGCCAATGTGGTGCTATGTCTAAACTCTAACATAACCTCCACATAACTCTATACCAAGTTTGTCCTTGCACTACTAGTTCTATCTCAACTCTATGAGAGCATTCATGAACTATGGCACCCTGCTTTTGCCAACAAACTTAGTATACCTTATATCCTTGTATTACTAGCTCTACCTCAACTCTATGAAAGCACTTCATGCATTATGACACTCAACTAATGCCAACAACTTAGTATACTAAACTTAGTACACTTCACTAATATACTGCAAGGTCCTCTTGACCAATCTAGCTCAAATTTACCCAAAAAGGGCAACTAGCTCAACCTTCACTCATAAGGAAGAAACTAAAACATCTAGGGCTCTTAACTTCCATAAACCAACTCATTTGGATCACTATCAACCCAAATATAACCTAACTAAGGTTAATCTTAGCCCCAAAGATATAAAACTTTGGTTCATAGGGGTTACTAACCGGTTATCCCCTAGGGAAGTCTCCTATATTGTTTCTTGATCACGAAAATAATTAGTTAGCAAACTTTGACAATTGGTTATCACGTAAACACATCTCTCTGTCTTAAGCCAATAATCAGTTATGGAATTGCTATAACTGGTTATTTGCTTAAACCAGAGACTAAAAAAAAAGTAACTAACCGATTATATTAAGAGCATAGCCGGTTATCTAGTGCATGTTGCACCAGAAAAATAGGGCAAACACACCTCTTTACTGTACTATTGGTTTTTAACCATGAAACCATTCCTCAACCTTGGGTTCTACATGATTTCTAACCACAACTAAGTTTTCTAATCATCTAGCAACCCTTAAACAAACTTTTAACTCATCTAGCAGCCCTTAAACAAACTTTTAACTAATCTAGCATGGATTTAGGACAAGAATGATAACCTTAAACACCCATTTCTTAACTTCCATCACAAGGAAATCTATGGATATTCCTAAGGCTCAACCATCCACCATGCCTAAACTATCTTCAACTTAAACCCAAACATGGATTCCCAACACGTTTCTCCAACTTAAACTAAGGAAAAACCTAGAAAAACCACCATAAACTCAACATGCAAACCAAAAGCATGAAGAGAAAACAAAAGAGGTAGAAGATGAAGAACAAACACCCCTACCTCTTGGGTGTTGGAAGAAAGAACTCAAAAGCTCTGCACCATTTCCTTCTTCTTCCTCCTCTTTCTCCTCATTCTTTCTATTTTCTTCTTTCTTCGCTCCTCTCTCATTTTCTGCTACTCTTTCTACTGTTGAGACAAGTGTGAGGAGTGAAAGAAGTAGAGAAAGTCAATATAAATGGCTCCTGGGAGTTGTGGAATAACTTAAGCCACTTAAGTTTCCATACAAAAAATTTTGATCTGTTAAGAACACTTAGATTTCACCAAATCAAGCTTCTTAACTTTCAACAAGTTTAAAATAAATCCTTAGATTCATTAAAAATCTTGTTTTACCTTGTCCATAGTTTCCATATCTGCTATGAGTTAATTCAGTATTAAAACATACAACCAGTATGCTTAAAAATACCAAACTAACTCATTTTATCTTGAAACTTTAACTACACTATGCTTAGCTCATTTATGACCTAGAAACAAATTATTCATATTTGTTTCCCTCAACTTAGCCTTTAAAGTTATTATCTGAGCCATTTTGAGCCATTTCCCGCATTCTGTGTTGCAGCAAAGTGCCTAAACTAACTTAGTTTGTCACAATACTTTACCGACATGTCAAGCAAGTATTAGGCTACCTTTGTAACCCTATACAAGCCTAACATGTTATCGAGGGTGTTACACCCTATGATGACAACACATTAACTTTCAATTTCATCTTTATCTCTTAATCAGTTTTCCACTGCCTCACTCCTAAACACACTTTCTTACTTTTCCTTTCACTTTTACACGACTACAACAACATAAAGAAGAGAATAAAGAACAGAAAGAAAATGAGCATCATCAACAAGGGAATAGAGGAGTAGAAAATGAGAGAAAAGATAAACACCATCAATAAGGGAGCTTAGGTAGGGGTTTATGCATCTCTACCTTATAATTTTCTCTTCTTGCTTCTCAAATCTTGTAATAGAGGATTGGTTTGAGAATTGTTCTTATGAGTTTCATGATGAATTGAAGGTTTATACATATTTGATTGTCGAACTTGTGGATATCTATAAACCTTAAGGATTTGAGGTAGATGATATAAGAAATTTTATTAGATTAATCATTGCAGTTAAACCTTGTGGATTCTAACTTGAGTATATGTTAAATACTTTATGATATCTTGATTAGAATTTTCCAAGAGATGAGTTACTCTGAATTTTGGTGATTATTTCAGAGAGCATCATGTCTTGAAATCTATTATGGTTGTTGAAAAATAGTTGATACTCGATTATGGAAGATTGATAATCGAATATTAGTCTCTAGAGAGACATTATTGGAAAATGGTGATCAATTATCAAAGTATGATAATTGATCACCAAGTTACAGAATTGAAATAAGACATTATTGGAAGATGATAATCGATTATTAGATTCTGATAATCGATTACCATGTTACAAAATTGAATTAAAAGTTAATGGTAATCTATTATTAGATGATGGTAATCAATTACCAAGTTCCAGAATTGGCATGAAAGCTAGTAATAATCGATTATCAAATTGCAGAATAAGATAAAATATGATGATTATCGATTACCAACCTTGATAATTGATTATCAGTCCCCTGTTTTGAATAAATAGAGTCCTCTACTTTATACAAACTCAAATTGATAGAGGTATACTATGAGATAAGATGAAATTTGATTAAGCTCACTAAGAAAAGTGACTTAAGTCTATGTATGTTCACTTACTGCTTATGTGATTATTTATGATATCAAGATGATGAACACTTGATATATATGTGATGAGTACACTTAGTATACTTATAAAATGAAATTGAGATGTACACTTGTTATGTTTACGAGGTGTACTAGAAAATGATTTGCTCCTTTGTAAAGTTAAAGTTGAGCTAGTATTGAATGATAAATTATGAATTGCTCCTTTAGAATATTAAAGTTGAGCTAGTATTGAATTAACATATAATGTGCTCAAAGTTTAAAAGATATTGGATATGATCCTCGTATGGGGGTGATCCTTGGATGCTATTCCCTCATAAAGGGTAGCCTATTGATTATTTTTGGCTAGTGATGGATTTTGGAAATGATCTGGAGGGGGGAAGGTGATCCTAGATATGATATTTAGCAAGGATTTTTGGAAATGATCCTTGTAAGGGGGGTGATCCTAAATCTGATATTGAAAATGATCCTCATATGGGGGGATCCTAGATATGAATCCTTCATGAAAGGAAATAATTCTCGTATGGGGGTGATCCTAGATGTGATTCTTTATAGATTTGGCCAGGGTTACTTGGGGTAGTGTTATGTAACCAAGTATTGTTACATATAGGATCAGTACTCAGGCCTGACAAGCAGACTATCACCGAGTGTTTGGTAATGTGAGGATGTGACATTCCCTCCCTACCAATCGATATAAAAGGATATGGGTCTTGGGAATATGCTTAGAAAGATGATAATTAATGAGCACTAAAGAAAGATTTATGCATTGTTGAGCATTTACACATCATCATGAAGTTATTATTTATATAAATCATAGACTTGATAATGAATATTTGCATATTGAGAAATTGTAAATATTCTAGTAATAGTAATACATTTTGATGATTTCTATGATTTATTGATGAAATGTTTGAAACTACTTATTATATTTGAATATGGGTTGATGATTAATGATTAAAATTGAATTTCTACCCTCGGCAAAAGAAAGGAATCATTTTGGCATTAGCTATAACATTCTCCTTAACCTAATAGCTCTAACTAGAGTTATAGAAGCTCAGTAATACTTGTATGAGTTATCTATTAATTTAGGTAACCTTTTAAACCAGTTTAAGCATAATTTTATAACAATGAATACAAGAGAATAACTAAAGTTTCTGCATAAACTATAACATCCTAATATTGATATCTTGATATACTTGACATATATAAGAATAACCAACACTAGCCATTCTACTTCTAACTTAAACATCAACATCATTTAAACAAATAATAATGGAGAGCCTTGCGGAAACTAAAAGTTATATACACATCATTGCCTTAATAAGGCACATTCTTCGACGGATAGGTCCTGTAGCCTACCAGATAGCTTTACCGCCTTTTCTATCCAATCTACATAATGTATTCCATGTGTCTCAACTAAGAAAATATATTCTCGATCCGATGCATGTGATACAACCCGACGAAGTGCAACTAAAGGATAACTTGACGTATGAAACACTTCCTGTTAGGATTGAAGACAGGAAAGTGAAGCAACTATAAGGGAAGATGATTGAACTGGAGAAGGTGATATGGAATGACGTAATAGGTGATGCTACCTGGGAGCTGGAGGATAAAATGAGGGAGCAATACCCTCAGTTATTCTTATGTATAATAAATTTTGGGGACGAAATTTTTATTTGAAGGGAAAAGTTGTAACACCCCAACTTTTGGATGAATTAGTGTTTTGTCCTGATTGTACTGTTTTACATTTTTCTGTAAGTTATAAAATTTATTTGACTGTTTCGTGTTCATATTCGAGTGTTTTGTGTGATTTACTACAAGTCAAGAAAAAAATAATTTATGTGCTGGGGAAATCTTATTTTAATTATTCGGAGCTGGGGGATCTTACTAAACTCAATTCCGAGTGATATGGTTGTTAATCTTTTAATTTTTAAGATTTAACTGTGCAATAAAATAATTTTATATTATTATAATATTATTTTATTTGACAGTACTTACTATCTCAAAAACAGTAGAAATCTACTCTAAAATGACCATGGACCCAGAAGAGTCTGTGGGACCCACATTTAAAGAAGCAGTCAACATTTTTGGCTAGACTAAATTCTAAGCCAATAGGAACAGTCAACAATGTAGGCTTGACATTTCTAGACCAACAGGAATCAATTCCACAAAAATGGTTAGACTTGTTAGATTAAGACTAGAAAGCTTAACCAAGTTAGTTTAAAACCTAACTAAGTTAGCATAGAAAGCTTGTTAAGTAACTAAATGAAGTAACCTAGTTAGCTATCTAGTTGAGTTCTAGTTAGAGAATTGTTCTCAAAATATCAAGACTAACCTAGTTAACCTAAGTAACTATCTAGTTAGGCAAGTAACTAAATGAATTAATCAAATGCACTTAAATGTAACTAGAAGACTAAATAGATCACAAACTTAGTTACTCCACCATTAAGGCCATTCCGTCAAGAAGCTTCAAGAGCATTCAAGAATGGCTTAGTCACTTAGTGACTAGTTTTCTTTAAGCCAATGGAAGACAAGCTTGGAGGCCAAGCTTTGATATCAACCCTTGATCAAATCTAAGGCTAGGCTGAGTCAACAAAGGAGACCACCTCCTCTTGGATGAGCTCCATGGCCAAGTAGGGATTAGGAGACCATTTTACTTCATTCATCATCCTTGCTAATACAAAATCTCTCTTCTCTCTCTTCAAGAACAAGAACTCACCATTGTTGCTCTTCTTGAAGACCATTCGGCCAAACACTCTACACCACCATCCACCAATCTAAAATTTCATCCAACCTTATTTCTCAACTCTAAACACCATTTTAAGAACATCTCTAGTTGAGAGTTCTTCCAAAATCTTTCATCTTAAGCTTGGAAAATTACTTTGGAGGTTTTTCCTAAAAGGTGAAGATCCTTATTTTTCATTTCTAACTGCATTTCCAAGGTTCTAAGCCATGATTAATCCATGGTTTATATTTTTCTCCTATGGTTATAACTTATAAAAATTTATTTGAGCATGTTAGGTTTCTTTGGAGGAGATCACAAAATCATCTAGGAAGGAGAGAAAAAGATTTTATCTTCCTTAAAGGTAAGAGGGAGATTTAATCTCATCAACCATGTGTGGTGATGAGAAAATGGATTGTATGTGTGTGAAGAATCCATAAGGATTCACTTGTTTGATTGTTTAAATGCTTTCCTATTTGTGTTTGATATTGTTTGTATGTATGTCTATAAACTTTAAAATATATTGCATGTGTGACATATGCATGATTATTAATTAGGATGTGAATAACATGTAAGGTTGCATGGGTGTTCCAAAGAACATACCTATGGAGCTTTCGGCTTCAACAAAGAAAAGAGAACCAAAATGTTCTCAACCATTTTCTAAAGGAAGGATTTAATGGAATTAGGTAAATTAATGAATTCCAAAATGATGTAAAAGATAAAAAATGATCCAAAGATCAAATGCCAAAGTTTTGTTAATTTCGGCCAACATGCCTTGTAAATGTGTAATCAATCCAAAACTTATTTTCTAAAGTGTAGATTTGATGTTTAACCTTTAAAAAAATACATTTGAAATGAATTTTCAAGATTTAAAGAAGTAAACTAATTTTTATTAGAAATTTAATATAGAAGAAAAATGAACAAAACTCTTGAAAATCACTTATCTTTAAGTTTTAAAGTATAATGACCATTTTCAAAGTGTATTTAGTAATAATAAACTAAACAAACAAATTTTTTAGAGGAAAAACGTAGAAAACACATGTTTAATAAGTTTTATAGACAAAATATCTTGTCAAAATTTATTAAAAACAGACAAATAAAAGAGAATGTTTTATAATATATTTATATCGTAAGGAAAATATTCTACGTAGTTTAAAAGTATTAAAAATAGTTTACAAAGTGTTAAAATTAAAGATTTTAAAGCTTTTCGGTTAAGAAAACGATTAAAAAATCTTACGCGATTGAGAAAATGACTTAAAAATACTATGCAATTTTAAAAACAGCAAAATATATTTACGCGATTTAAAAACGTTTGTAAAAATGATGAAATTGTGAAAACGCGATAAAATTTCTACGCGATTGATTGAAACAGTGAGTTTTGCTGTCGGGCCAAAGTGGTGGACCCGGACATGTGGACATATGGTACTGTCAAGTGGTGACGTACTATATATTAGAATTTTGAGGTAACGAGTATTTTTATAAATATGATAATATTTTTAAGTTAAGGGTAATTTGGTAATGATTGTTTTATTCATGTATTGAGTTGTGCCAATTTGGTTAATATTGGCGATTGATTGACGAGGCGAATTACACCGTGTTGTCGGTATGATAAGCGTAGTGTGGTTCATCTTGTGTGGACTTGGAGGCATTAGTGTGCGGAGTATTCCACATGTGGACAGTTGGTTGCTCCTCTGGGTCATTGTAACTGGCAACACACTAATGATCTCGACACGCACCATACTTAGTCAAGATCTTGTAAAGATTGTTTAGTACAATGACTGTAGTACACAACGTTGGACTGTGTGCTACTACACGACGTTGGACTGTGGGCTATAGACACGGCGTGCGTTAGATAGTAGAATAGTTTAGTTGGGCAGCCTGAGGTACTGATAGATCTTTACAGGTCATTCTCTCTGATGTCTCTGTCTAGCTCCATGGAGTAGGAACGAGTCGTATTGCATTTGCATTTGTGTCATGCATCATAACATTATGATTTGTGATATTACATGAGGTGTTGTTACTTATGATATTGTGGTATGAAATTCTTGTATTAAATTGTGTTATTATTTATAATATAACGGTATGCTTTATTGTACTAAATTGTGATATCTGTTGTATTATTGTTTTCTTATTTGCCATGCTGGTATTGATGTATGATTATCTCACCTCTCTATATGTATTGTTTCTGTATTATTAATTATGTTGTAAAAGAGTTTAAGGAAGAGGAACAACCTCTAGATTGTGTGTATCCTGAGGAGGAGGAGCAGCAGCAGACGGGGGATTAGTTCGACGAGTGCGAACCTTCCGGTCATCCATATCCTTTAGACTGACTTGTGAGTATGGCGTTGCCGGGATTTCTTGGTTTCGTGAGGCTAGAGTTTCACGGAGGTTCAGAGGCCTGGCGATTACGAGAGGATCGAGGATCAATGATCTACTTGGGACGTCTGACTGTGTCCCAACGAGAAGAGTTTGATGCTGAACCTATCTTTACTACGACTTTGTATCTACGTCTGGAGATGCCATTGGATCTGAGGCGTCACTAGGGAGGACTCTTTCATGCTCCCAGTGAGATTAGTATAATGTCAACAGCGCGGACCCCTGTCCGTAGAGCTGTGAGACATCCTGGATTCCTGTCACCTAAAGTTTCATCTGAGAGTGATCCTTCAGAGGGTTAGGGATCTATGATGTGCACTTGGGCACTTTATGAGGTTATTCTGTATAATAACTCTTTACTGCTTTATTTAAATATTTTGTAGTTGTAAATTATTTGCATAACTTAAAACAAAATCATATGTATATTATGTGTGCGATGACAGTTTATTTTATTTCATGTTCCGTATTATTTTATTTAAGGTTATTATGTATAAAAAGAAAAAAAATTATAACTCATATTAATTATTTATCAAGTGTTTTATAACTTGGGTAATATTTTATTTAATTTTATTTCATTGCATCATAAATGTGGCATCCCCACAAGGGTGTTACATTAGTTAGTATCAGAGACCAAGTTAGAGTCTTTTAGGGTTGTGGTTGGGTCTGTTTTTGCTTGTGTTGTGTGATTCTCTAAAATTTACTTCTGAAAGGATGTATCTAACTTTGTTTTGTTATGATTGAAGAAAGAAGATGTCTGGAGGAAGAGGAACACGCGCGAATGTGAACCGTAATGTGGACCCAATGATTGCAGCTGCTGAAGCTATGCAACGGATGGCTGAAGTGATAACTCAGCAAAATTAGAGAGCAGCTCAACAACAAGATACTACTGCAGATGCTCTAAATTTGTCTAAGTTTAGGCGTAACAACCCGCCACAGTTCAGAGGCAATTTTAACCCTGAGAAGGCAAGTCTGTGGATACAAGACTTGGAAAAGATATTCAAAGGAATGGGATGCACCGATGATAAGAAGGTGACGTATGCTACTTTTATGTTGAGAGGGGATGGTGAAAATTGGTGGAAAGGAACCCGCCGATTATTACAGGCTGAAGGAACTGAAATCACGTGGGAGGTATTTTCTGAAGTATTTTTGGAAAAGTACTTTCCTGCCAGTGCTAGACATGCCAAGGCAATATGACTATCAATAAGTATGCTTCTAAATTTGAGAGCTTGTCTCAGTTCTCAGACTATGTTCAAGCCCAACAGAATGATGCGTGGAGTTGTCGCAAGTTTGAGGAAGGATTGAGGGTAGAATTGCGACGAGAAGTGCTACCCTTGAAGATAAATCAATTTCATGCTTTGGTGGATACTTGTGGACGACTCGAGGAGTTGGAGCTGTCACGGGATCTAAGGAACCATAATTTTGGACCAACGAGGTTTCAGAGAGGAGGTAGCAGTAACAATAGCCGATTTCAGCGTAAGCCGTATTCGAGACCACCAGGAAATCCACCTCAACATTCATCCGTTGGAGGAAGTTCTAGTGGTAATAGAGCTGGTCAGAAAGTGGCGTTTACGCTAACATGTTTCAAGTGTGGAAAGAGTGGCCATATCTCAAAGGATTGCTCAATCAGAGGGACAATCTATTTTAATTGTCGACAACCCAGACATGTATCTAGGGATTGTACTCAGCTGGAGAGGAAGCCTGCTGTGAGCAATGTTCGTGCTAATTAGTCGAGATCTAGAGGGCGAGTATATACCATGACTGGAACTGAAGCTTCTCAGTCTGAGGATCTTATTCATGGGGAAGGTTGCATTGAAGGTAATCTTTTGACTGTGCTATATGATTCAGGTGTAACACATTCATTTATTGCATATGATTGTGTGGAATGATTGAAACTGCCTGTGTCTTCTCTGAGCTTTCAATTGATTGTGTCTACACCAACTACCAAGCCTGTAGTTACATCCAAGATATGTTTGAATTATCCTGTTGTTATAAAGGATCGTGTGTTTTCGGTCAATTTGATTTGTTTACCTCTTGTGGAGATAGATGTAATATTAGGAATGAATTGGTTATCTTCTAACTATATCCTTATAGACTGTGTAAACAAAACCATAGTTTTCCTAAGGAAGAAAGTTCTGGATTTTTGACTACTGTTAAAGTCAAGTCATTGTTGAGAGATGGAGCGTAAGGATATATGTTATTATCTTCTCTAGAAGTCAAAAGTGAGAAGGATGTGAATGCTATTCCTGTCGTTAATGAATTTTCAGAGATTTTTCCTGATGACGTACCTAGTTTACCACCAGAAAGGGAGATCGAGTTTTCTATCGATTTGGTACCAGGAGTAGGTCCTATATCGATTGCACCGTATCAGATGTCGCCAGCGGAACTGGTAGAATTGAAAAAGCAATTGGAGGAACTGTTGGAGAAACAGTTTGTGCGACCGTGTGTTTCACCGTGGGGAGCACTAGTGCTTCTAGTCAAGAACTTCATGGAACTTCTCGTCTTTGCGTGGATTATCGCCAGTTGAACAAGGTTACTATAAAGAATAAATATCTACTTCCGAGAATTGACGATTTGATGGACCAGTTGAAGGGAGCAGCGATATTCTCTAAGATAGATCTGCGATCAGGTTATCATCAAATTCGTGTCAAGGTTGATGATATGCCTAAGACAGCTTTTCGAACTCGTTACGGGCATTATGAGTATCAAGTGATGACATTCAGAGTGACAAATGCTCCTGCAATATTCATGGACTATATGAATAGCATTTTTCATCCGTATTTAGACAGATTTGTCATTGTCTTTATCAATGACATTCTGATCTATTCTCAATCTATGAGCATGCTAAATATCTCGGTATAGTTCTTCAGATTTTGAAGGAAAAGAAACTGTATGCAGAGTTGGTAAAGTGTGAATTTTGGTTGGAGGAAGTTCAATTTTTAGGTTATGTGATTTCCAAGGAAGGTATTGCGGTAGACCTATCGAAGGTGGAGACTATTTTCCAATGGGAAAGGCCTAAGACAGTGACGGAAGTCTGAAGTTTTGTTGGACTGGCTGGATATTACCGGAGGTTCATAGAAGGTTTTTCCAAGATAGCTGAACTGCTTACGCAGCTCACGAGGAAGAGTCAAGCTTTTGATTGGACGGAGGAACATGAAGCGAGCTTCCAAGAATTGAAGAAAAGACTGACGACTGCACCAGTGCTAATTTTACCGGATCCTAACAAATCTTTTGAAGTGTATTGTGACGCTTCTTACCAGGGGTTAGGGTGCGTATTGATGCAAGACTGGAATGTGGTGGCTTATGCTTCTAGACAGTTGGAGGTTCATGAGAGGAACTATCCAACACATGATTTGGAATTAGCCGCAGTGGTTTTTGCATTAAAAGTGTGGAGGCATTTTCTATATGGAGCTATGTTCAATGTCTTTAGTGATAACAAGATTTTGAAGTACTTGTTTGATAAAAAAGAATTGAATATGAGGCAGAGGCGATAGTTGGAATTCTTAAAGGACTATGATTTTCAACTTCAATACCATCTAGGAAAGGCTAATGTGGTGGTGGATGCTCTGAGTAGAAAAGTGATCAGTGTTTCTACGATGATGATAAAGGAGGAGGAATTGATTAACAAATTCAGAGATTTATGGTTGTTAGTGGAATTGGTACCTTGGAAGATTCGCCTAGGTAAGGTTGTGATTTTGAATGAATTGCTCGACGTGATTCGAGATAAATAGGAGGAGGACCCGTTCTTGCAAAACGAAAGGGAATTTTTGAAGCAAGGTCTTAAGGCAATGGTAGAGGAAGGATCTAATGGAATCTTAAGATTCGAGGGAAGAATTTGAATACCTGATGACCCTGAACTTAAGAAAGCAATTTTGGATGAGGCTCATACTAGTGATTTGAGTTTGCATCCAGGGATGACCAAGATGTACCAAGACTTGAAAAAGTTGTTTTGGTGGCCAAGGATGAAAAGAGACGTAGCGGAACGTGTAGCGTCTTGCCTGGTTTGTCAGAAGGCAAAAGTGGAACGTCAGAGGCCAGCCAGTATGTTACAACCGCTAGCTATTCCAGAATGGAAATGGGATAGTATCTAGATGGATTTTGTTACCAGATTGCCAAAAACAAGGAAAGGACATGATTCGATATGGGTTATAGTTGATAGACTTACGAAGTCAGCACACTTCTTGCTGATCAATATTAAGTATTCATTGGAAAGATTGACCCAGATGTACATCAGTGAGGTTGTTAGGCTGCATGGCGTACCTACATGTATAGGATTTGACAGAAATCCAAGGTTTGCGTCAAGGTTCTGGCAAAGTTTGTAAGAAGCAATGGGAACCAAATTGTGATTGAGTTCTGCTTATCACTCGCAGACTAATGGTCAGACAGAGAGGACGATACAGTCTTTGGAAGACTTGTTGTGCGCTTGTGTATTGAAACAACGAGGGAGTTGGGATGAATTTTTATCTTTGATAGAATTCACTTACAACAATAGTTTTCACTCAAGTATAGGGATGGAACCCTATGAAGCGCTATATGGATGACGATGCCGAACACCTTTGTGTTGGTATCAAGATGGGAGAGTATGACTATTGGACCAGATCTTGTGCAACAGACTACTGAAAAGGTGAAGACGACTCAAAGCCGACAAAAGAGCTATGCTGATAAGCGAAGGCGACCTCTAGAATTTGAGGAGGGTGAGCATGTATTCTTGCAAGTAACGCCTACGACTAGTGTCAGAAGGGTTATCAAATCCAAGAAGCTTACTCCTAAGTTCATTGGGCCTTATCAGATTCTTCGACGGATAGGTCTTGTAGCCTACCAGATAACTTTACTGCCTTTTCTATCCAATCTACATAATGTATTCCATGTGGCTCAACTAAGGAAATATATTCCCGATCCAACACATGTGATACAACCCGACGAAGTGCAACTAAAGGATAACTTGACGTATGAAACACTTCTTGTTAGGATTGAAGACAGGAAAGTGAAGCAGCTTCGAGGGAAGATGATTGAATTGGTGAAGGTGATATGGAATGACGTAACAGGTGATGCTACCTGGGAGCTAGAGGATAAAATGAGGGAGCAATACCCTTAGTTATTCTTATGTATGATAAATTTTGGGGTCAAAATTTTTATTTGAAGGGGAGAGTTGTAACACCCCAACTTTTGGATGAATTAGTGTTTTGTCCTGATTGTACTGTTTTATGTTTTTCTGTAAGTTATAAAATTTATTTGACTATTTCGTGTTCATATTCGAGTGTTTTGTGTGATTTACTCCGAGTCAAGAAAATAATAATTTCTAGGCCGGGGAAATCTTATTTTAATTATTCGGAGCTGGGGGATCTTACTAAACTCAATTCCGAGTGATATGGTTGTTAATCTTTTAAAGTTTAGGATTTAACTGTGCAATAAAATAATTTTATATTATTATAATATTATTTTATTTGACAGTACTTGCTGTTTCAAAAGCAATAGAAATCTGCTCTAAAACGACCATGGACCCTGAAGAGTTTGTGGGACCCGTGTTTAAAGAAGCAATCTACGTTTTTGGCTAGACTAAATTCTAAGCCAATAGGAACAAGTCAACAATGTAGGCTTGACATTTCTAGACCAATAAGTCCACAAAAATACTTAGACTTGTTAGATTAAGACTAGAAAGCTTAACCAAGTTAGTTTAAAACCTAACTAAGTTGGCATAGAAAGCTTGTTAAGTAACTAAATGAAGTAACCTAGTTAGCTATCTAGTTGAATTCTAGTTAGAGAATTGTTCTCAAAATATCAAGACTAACCTAGTTAACCTAAGTAACTATCTAGTTAGGCAAGTAACAAAATGAATTTATCAAATGCACTTAAATGTAACTAGAAGACTAAATTGATCACAAACTTAGTTACTCCACCATTAAGGCCATTTGGTCAAGAAGCTTCAAGAGCATTCAAGAATGGCTTAGTCACTTAGTGACTAGGTTTCTTTAAGCCAATGGAAGACAAGCTTGGAGGCCAAGCTTTGATATCAACCCTTGATCAAATCTAAGGCTAGGATGAGTCAACACAGGAGACCACCTCCTCTTGGATGAGCTCCACGTCCAAGTCGGGATTAGGAGACCATTTTACTTCATTCATCATCCTTGCTAACACAAAATCTCTCTTCTCTCTGTTCAAGAACAAGAACTCACCATTGTTGCTCTTCTTGAAGACCATTCGGCCAAACACTCTACACCACCATCCATCCATCTAAAATTTCATCCAACCTTATTTCTCAACTCTAAACACCATTTTAAGAACATCTCTAGTTGAGAGTTCTTCCAAAATCTTTCATCTTAAGCTTGGAAAATTGCTTTGGAGGTTTTTCCTAAAAGGTGAAGATCCTTATTTTTCATTTCTAACTGCATTTCCAAGGTTCTAAGCCATGATTGATCCATGGTTTATGTTTTTCTCCTATGGTTATAACTTGTAAAAATTTATTTGAGCATGTTAGGTTTCTTTGGAGGAGATCACGAAATCATCTAGGAAGGAGAGAAAAAGATTTTATCTTCCTTAAAGGTAAGAGGGAGATTTAATCTCATCAACCATGTGTGGTGATGAGAAAATGGATTGTATGTGTGTGAAGAATCCATAAGGATTCACTTGTTTGATTGTTTAAATGCTTTCCTATTTGTATTTGATATTGTTTGTATGCATGTCTATAAACTTTAAAATATATTGCATGTGTGATATATGCATGATTATTAATTAGGATGTGAATAACATGTAAGGTTGCATGGGTGTTCCAAAGAACATGCCTATGGAGCTTTTGGCTTCAACAAAGAAAAGAGAACCAAAATGTTCTCAACTATTTTCTAAAGGAAGGATTTAATGGAATTAATTAAATTAATGAATTCCAAAATGATTTAGAAGATAGAAAATGATCCAAAGATCAAATGCCAAAGTTTTGTTAATTTCGGCCAACATGCCTTGTAAATGTGTAATCAATCCAAAACTTATTTTCTAAAGTGTAGATTTGATGTTTAACCTTAAAAAAAATACATTTGAAATGAATTTTCAAGATTTAAAGAAGTAAACTAATTTTTATTAGAAATGTAATATAGAAGAAAAATGAACAAAACTCTTGAAAATCACTTATCTTTAAGTTTTAAAGTATAATGACCATTTTCAAAGTGTATTTAGTAATAATAAACTAAACAAATGAAATTTTTAGAGGAAAAACGTAGAAAACACATTTTTAATAGGTTTTATAGACAAAATACTGTCAAAATTTATTAAAAACAAACAAATAAAAGAGAATGTTTTATAATATATTTATATCGTAAGAAAAATATTCTACGTAGTTTAAAAGTGTTAAAAATAGTTTACGCAGTTTTAAAAATAGAGATTGTAAAGCTTTTCGGTTAAGAAAACAATTAAAAAATCTTACACGATTGAGAAAACGACTTAAAAATACTTCGTAATTTTAAAAATAGCAAAATATATTTCGCGATTTAAAAACATTTATAAAAATAATGAAATTGTGAAAACGCGATAAAATTTCTATGCGATTGATTGAAACAGTGAGTTTTGCTGTCAGGCCAAAGTGGTAGACCAGGACATGTGGAGATATGGTACTGTCAAGTGGTGACATACTATATATTGGAATTTTGAGGTTAAGGGTATTTTTGTAAATATGATAATATTTTTAAGTTAAGGGTAATTTGATAATTATTGTTTTATTCATGCATTGAGTTGTGCCAATTTGGTTAATATTGGGGATTGATTGACGAGGCGAATTACACCATGTTGTTGGTGTGATAAACGTAGTGTGGTTCATCTTGTGTGGACTTGGAGGCATTAGTGTGCGGAGTATTCCACATGTGGACAGTTGGTCGCTCCTCTGGGTCATTGTAACTGGCAATACACTAATGATCTCGACACGCACTATACTTAATCAAGATCTTGTAAAGATTGTTTAGTACAATGCCTGTAGTACACGACGTTGGACTGTGTGCTACTACACGATGTTGGACTGTGGGCTATAGACACGGCGTTAGATAGTAGAATAGTTTGGTTGGGCAGCTTGAGGTACTGATAGATCTTTACGGGTCATTCTCTCTGATGTCTCTGTCTAGCTCCATGGAGTAGGAACGAGTCGTATTGCATTTGCATTTGTGTCATGCATCATAACATTATGATTTGTGATATTACATGAGGTGTTGTTACTTATGATATTGTGGTATGAAATTCTTGTATTAAATTGTGTTATTATTTATAATATAACGGTATGCTTTATTGTACTAAATTGTGATATCTGTTGTATTGTTGTTTTCTTATTTGCCATGCTGGTATTGATGTATGATTATCTCACCTCTCTATATGTATTGTTTCTGTATTATTAATTATGTTATAAAAGAGTTTAAGGAAGAGGAACAACCTCTAGATTGTGTGTATCCTGAGGAGGAGGAGCAGCAGCAGACGGGGGATTAGTTCGACGAGTGCGAATCTTCCGGTCATCCATATCCTTTAGACTGACTTGTGAGTATGGCGTTGCCGGGATTTCTTGGTTTCATGAGGCTAGAGTTTCACGGAGGTTCAGAGGCTTGGCGATTACGAGAGGATCGAGGATCAGTGATCTACTTGGGACGTTTGACTGTGTCCCTACGAGGAGAGTTTGATGTTGAACCTGTCTTTACTACGACTTTGTATCTACATCTGGAGATGCCATTGGATCTGAGGTGTCACTGGGGAAGACTCTTTCGTGTTCCCAGCGAGATTAGTATAGTGTCAACAGCGCGGACCCCTGTCCGTAGAGCTGTGAGACATCCTGGATTCCTGTCACCTAAAGTTTCATCTGAGAGTGATCCTTCAAAGGGTTAGGGATCTATGATGTGTACTTCGACACTTTGTGATTTTGTTCTATATAATAACTCTTTACTGCTTTATTTAAATATTTTTGTAGTTGTAAATTATTTGCATAACTTTAAACAAAATCATATGTATATTATGTGTGCAATAACAGTTTGTTTTATTTCATGTTCCGTGTTATTTTATTTAAGGTTATTATGTATAAAAAAAATTATAACTCATATTAATTATTTATCAAGTGTTTTATAACTTGGGTAATATTTTATTTATTTTTATTTCGTTGCATCATAAATGTGGCATCCCTACAAGGGTGTTACATAAACCTCGTAAACTGTGGTCAGCCTCAATTTAGTAAGATCCCCCATCGATGTTTTCACAGTTCAAGGTTTACCATCCTCAGGAAAAATATTTCATTTTCCCAGCTCCACTTAGTGTGCACGCAAATTGAGAAAATTATTAAAATAATCAAGTAATTCAAATAATTTCAGAAAAATTCTTAAAAATCACACATATTATAAAATGAACATTTATCATAAAATAAAAAATTTTCGGGGTGTTACAACTCTCCCCTTCTAAAAAGAAATTTCGTCCTCGAAATTCTCATACCTTATAATAGATGTGGATGTTCTTTCATCTTGTCCTCCAATTCCCACGTTGCATCTCCAGTAATGTCATTCCAGATTACCTTCACCAATGTAATTTCTTTGCCTCGGAGTTGTTTCACCCTTCTATCCTCAATCTTGACAGGAAGTGTTTCATAGGTCAAATTCTCTTTTAATTGCACTGTATTTGGTTCAATGACATGGGTTGGGTCAGGAATGTATTTTCGTAATTGTGACATATGGAAGACATTTTGTAGGTTAGAAAGAAAAGGTGGTAAAGCTATTTGGTGTGGAAATAGGTTTGCCCCAATGGTTTAATATGTTAAGTTTTGATGATGACAAATACAAGACAAAAAGAATAATGCTTATGCTTGATAGATGTGCTTTATAGATGACAAATGCATTACAAAAAGAATATTGATCATGTTACATAGATGTGCTTAATGAGATATATTGTATCATGCATATGAATATATTGAGTTATGAGTTTGGACTAACTATGCTTGTGTTAAATGAGTAATACTTTGTAGGTTAGTCCAAGTATCAAGAGTGAGCATTGCAACAAGAAAGTAAAAGATCACAACTATGCTCAACTCAAGAAGAATGAGAATGATAAAGATGTTCCAAGCAATTTACAAGATTTGAAGAGAAGAAATTTGTGGAAGCTTGGATCATATCAAGAAGCCTAAGGACTAGAATTGGTATATTTTCCTTTTAGGTTTTCTCCTATGTAAAGATAGAGGTTTTACAAGAAAAGAGCTCAAATATGTTTTTAAGTCTTTAAAAATGGTTCTTACATGTTTAAATGCCCCATAAACTTTTTTTGGAAAGTTAATCTTGGTGGTAGTTCACACATTTGAAAAATAGCCAAGTTTGTGTTTTGTAAAGCTGACATTTGGTTACTATTTTGATCATAACTTTCAAACTACTTTGAGATGTATTGTGAAACTTATTGTATATGAAAATAGACTCAAATATCTTTTAATGAGTGGTCATTTGCTTTAAACGGATAAGAAATGAAGAAGTTATGACCATTTAAAGTCAGTTTTCAAAAACAATCAAGTTTGAGTTTTGAAAAACTGACCTTTAGTCACTCTTTTGATCTTAACTTTCAAAATACTTTGAGTTTTGTTGTGAAATGTTTCAATTGAAAATAGACTCAAATATCTTTCCAATGACTGGTCATTTGCTTTAATCGGATAAGAAATGAAGAAGTTATGACCTTTTAAAGTCAGCTTTCAAAACTAGAAATGCTGTAATCGATTACACAAGTCCTGTAATCGATTACAACGTTGACAGAAGCCGTGTAATCGATTACCAGAAGTGTGTAATCGATTACCAAGTGCCCAGAAACGTTTCTAACGGCTATAAACGGCTAGTTTTCATAAAAAATCATTTCTAAACACTACCAACAACTATTTTATCACTTGGGCTCTATATATAAGTGTTGTATGAAGCTTATACACCTCTTGAACACTTGATTTGATCCTTGAATCATCAACATCATATTTTGAGCTTTGAAGTGCAAATCCTTGATACCCATAGTGCTTCAATTTGTATTATCCACTCTTAAAGCGAGTTTCTTATCTTCTATTCCTATGTTCTTCAAGTTGTATATCTACTCTTGTGAGAGTTTATAATCTTTCTCTTCATCTCAAAATCATTGTAAGAGGGTGAGGTATCCCTCAAGAGAGAAAAGGGTGAGGTATCCCTTGTAGTGAGGCTTAAACACAAAAGGTGAGGTATCCCAAAGGTGTTGTGAGTGCTCTTGAATGTAAAAGTTTTTCAAGCACCTGTGAAGCTTGAAGAGTTGGAGGCTCTAGCACAAGGGTGAGGTATCCCAAGGTGTGAGGAGTGCTCTTGCTTGTACAAAAGTTTTCCTAGCACCCATGAAGTCTAGGAGATAGTGAAGAAAATCTCAAGTTAAGCTTGGGGGCTGGATGTAGGTCACTAGTGGTTGGTGGCTGAACCAGGATAAATCATTGTGTTTGCTCTTCTCAACTCTATCTCATTTACATTTGTGCTTCAATTATATATGCTTAAGTAGAATTTGATATCTAGCTTATTTGATTGATTTATCGTACAGCGTAAGTGGTTTTTTTTAAAATCTCTAAAAGTTGCACCTTTGTTAAATTTATTCTGCTGCATTTATTACTTGGTGATTCAAAATGCTTAATTTCTCAAAGTTGCATTAAAATTTGTAATCACCCAATTCACCCCTCTCTTAGGTGATGGTTGCCATGGCTAACATTTGGTAGGCTACTGGACCTATACGACGCAGGATTTGATAAGGTCCGATGAATTTAGGAGTGAGTTTTCTAGACTGAATAACTCTTCCAACACCAGTCATAGGTGTAACCCTTAGAAACACATGATCACCTTCTTTGAACTCTAGACTGTAACGCCCCTTTTTCTCCCTTAGTCATAATGGGTAAGAAGAAGGAACGTCGCACCATAGCGAAATGACGCAGAAATGATTATGTAAAGTTTGAACACATTTTTTTTTCTCTTTTTGTTTAGCATAAATCCGATTAAAACTTCCATTAATGTACATATACACCTGATTGTAAATATATCGCGTGATTGAGTTAAAATTAAAAGTTCCTTTTTCATATAAAACTTCTTATAAAAAACGTCAAAGAGAAACCAACATGGAATGAAACATACAACCATGTACAATATGGATAGTTACATACTTTGTACCAGAATTACAAGCCTGTTTAAATTACATTTCCAAAAAGATATATAAAAAGCAAAAAGTGTACCTACCCCAAGAGATACAAATATCTACCCACTAATCCAGTAGTACGTCAGGCTCCCTCAAAATAAACGGATAGCCATCAGTAACCATCAATTTAAAAACTAACCCTGAGACTGCCTGGAATAAGAAGGAACCGTAGATGGATCCTCCTCAGGGTCCTCGTCGTCCGACGAGACATCCATCGGGACGACAGAACAGTGGGCAGGAGCCCGAGCAGTAGACAAGAAAGAGTCTTCACGTGGGTTATAGTACATATCCGCCCACATATCTCTTACAGGCATATAAAATTCCAACCACACGAAAGCATGAAAGTCAAAAATAGAAGCAGTGTAGCGTCCCCATGCTAAAGACACCGTCAATTCGCCGTGGTACACACATCGGTCAGTCTGCACGTTGATATGCCAGCAATCCGGACCACCATGAAAGTTGATCCGCACGTAACCAAAAAATCCACGGGGGCGAAATGACATTCTCAGCAACTTCGATCTCAGTCGAGATAAGGCCAGAAACCCTGAAACTCAGTAGTTTCCTAGTTTTCCTCACGAGTGTCTTCTCGAGAGCACACGATTCAACCAAAATGCAAAATAAAGAAAAGTACAGAAAGAGGTGAGATTCCTAGCTTTCAGTACCAATAAGGCAACAAGAAAATAAATGGCGCCGAACGCCCACATAAGACACAGTTAATACATACAGGTATAGTAATACATAAAAGCAATTAATAAGAGTAAAGCAACAAGGAACAATAGTTAACATCATCCATAGCCAACTAGCGACATTAGCATTACCAAGAATCAAATAAATATCACAGTCATAATAGTAAACACATTATCCAATCATGAATGCTCAATGGACCATGCGACTGACAACTCACAATGCAACAAGGGTACCAAAGTTCCTACTCCATGGAGCTAGACATAAACATTTTCGGAGTGAATGATCAAGGAGTAGCCAGCGTATCATTAGCCTTAAAAATATAGTGTGCTCATCTCATAAAAACATTTGCGCAAAATGGCTCACACATGGCACCTCAACAGTTGATCGCGACATAGGACAGCGTCACAGTCAGGATCGTCAGTGTGTTGCATTGGTTTATCCCACGGCCCCAGTGGAGCTACCACTGCCCATTGTGAGACACCCACACCCCGACGCCCTCAGGGTCAACAACATATGACACCTACGCTTAGTCTATTCGCACCCGCACATAGGTGTTATTCAAACTCCTAGGCAACATAGCCTTCTCAACAATGTCCCACAGACAATACGCATGCATGATGACACAATGTCCAATCATGTATGTTCATCAACGATGCATTTAGCATAAGCCTTTCCTCAATGGCACATAAGCATTATTCAATGTCCAACATGACATATCAACAATACATTTATTAAAGCATTGCCTCAATGGCACATCATCATTCTTATCTCATTGAGTACTACATCAATAATTCTCAGCATCAACATGTATTCCTTATTACACACATACCACAATTTCCATGTCATGGATCCAAGAATTCCATATTCAAAGTCATTTCTTCTCTATTGGTATGAATGCACATTCCTATCACAATTTAGTAAAGCGAATTCCTTGAATCTAGGGTTTTTAGGTTATGTTTGAGTTACAAAGGACAAAGAACTATAATCTCAATCATTTCCAGCTCAAAAATCTCATTTTTGGTCTTGGTAATCGATTACATCACCCTTGTAATCGATTACCTGAGAAACAGAACCTCTGTAATCGATTACAATCTCGTTGTAATCGATTACGTGATTCCCAGAATCACGTTTCGTAACTTCAAGCCCATGGTAATCGATTACACAACCGTGGTAATCGATTACCAATTGGACAAAACCTCCATAATCGATTACCCACAAGTTGTAATCGATTACGTGATTCCCAACAGCACCATTTCGTGACATCAGAGGCTTGGTAATCGATTACACTCCTCTTGTAATCGATTACAAGCTAAACAGAATCTCTGTAATCGATTACACACAAGACGTAATTGATTACCAGATTTCCAGAATCACAATTTTGTATCTTTAAGAGCTTGGTAATCGATTACAAGCCTCGTGTAATCGATTACCACGCGTAATATTTGCAGAAAACAGAGTTCTTCAGGTCCTTGATAATCACATATTGTATTCATTAAGAAACTCTTATGTTTAGTCATTTACACTCTCCATATTCTTAATTGATTGAGTTTGGTATGATTTTGTGAGTTTGAGTTCAAATTGGTCCTAATTGACTATTTTCAGCATTATTGAGATTTGACACTATTTCTGTATTTTAGCCATAACTTGAGTTCCTGATATCTGATAATCATGAATTTTACCTTGTAGGAAATCTAGGAGGAAGCTCTACAACTTTGATGAAGAGCTCAAAGTCCAATTCAGATGTCTAAGGGACCTAAGTTTACATGGAAGTTAGAATACGGGTTCTGTCACTAGAATCCGAACAGTGTGCACTCATAAAATCATATCCCAAGCTGTAATAATGGAGATGGGCTGAAATTTGGATAGTTGATAGTTAAGACCCAAATAAACAACTTTCATGAAGAACACTTTTTGAAAAAATGAAGTCTAATGGGTCAGTTTGAGCCTGCAGTATTTGGGCCATATCTTGGGCCGCAGGAAGCCAAATTGGATGATCCAGATATGCATGTTATAGCTAAGACAAATATCTACAACTTTCATGAAGAGTACTTTTCGTGGATCTGAAGTATAGTTGGTCATTTTTGGCTTCCAAATCAGATGTCAAAATTTTCGTCCTCAACCACTCCTCTCACCAACCCACTCAACCACTCCACTCACCAACCCACTCACCCACTCTGCTCACCAACCCATTCAACCACTCCACTCAACCACTCCACTCACCAACCCATTCAACCACTCCTCTCACCAACCCACTCATCCACCCACTCCCCTTTGTCATTTTGTTACCCTAGACTTCTATAAAAGGGCACCATTGGTTATCATTAACAATAAGTTGTATTCTCCTACAATTCTCTTATAGTTTCTTCTTGTTTCTTCATAGTTTCTCATAGCTCTTGTATATTTTGATGATTTCCTTCATTGTAATGGAGGGCTAAGCTACTTTCGGTCAATTTGGAACTCTTGAAGAGATTGTGGTTTGGATTCTTGAGACCTTGGTTATGTAATGTATTTGATTTATATTTGAATTCCTCTTCTTTTCTTCTTCTTCTTCTTCTGTTTTCTTGATCTTGAATACATGAATGGTGATTCTGTTTATGTTTGATCTGATTTGATCTTGGTTTAAGATTAAGTATTGTGATGAAACTTAGAACTGATTGATCTAAACTAATCACGTAATTGAAGAGGTTAGGTTACTGATTGGTGCCTAGGTTAATTGAATTCGGTGCTTAAATTGACATATATCTACATGAATGGTGCGATTGCAGATTTGTGTTTATCACTTGTCAATTGAATTCTAGATGATTGTCTAGTGTGAATTCTGGACCTAATGCTGAGATCTCGGTTAGATCCAAGTTAACCATTCAAATGTGCTTCAAATGTTTATTGAAAGGTTTATGATTGAATCCACCTAATCTCGGATAGATTTCTAAATTGACTGTTCTTCTAATTGTTATTTCTCTTTAAAACTTGTCACTGTGATCCTTAAACTGTCAAACCCCCGTTTTGCTAACTTTCACTTGATTTGATTAAATTGCGTCTACAATCCTCGTGGAGATGATCCGGTGTTGTCACTTTGCTACAAGCTTAGGTAATAACTTCGGTTATAATTTTGACTAAGTTCGGTGCTCGTAAAAAATTTTGGCACCGTTGCCGGGGATTAGTAAGTGTAATCTTTTCATTTTTAGTGTTTTTACTAACTTTTGCTTTTTATTAACTTTTCTAACATTTTTATCCATTGTCTTGTGTATTTTGCTTATTCATTTGTTTTTATGTGATGCATGACTAGGTCCGAGCCTGATAACTTGGTTGACTTTGATCCTGAGATTGATAGAACCTTGCATAGGTTGATTAGAGCTCGTAGGCTAAGTGCAAGAACTGCTTCTGAATTTGATCTTAATATTGGGAGTGAACTTGAGATCTTGAATAATTCTGAAACCATGGCTAATAACATGCAGAATAGAACTCTTAAGGAACTTGCTGCTCCTGATATAACTAACCAGTCTTTGTGTATTCAATACCCAGATCTTGATGCTGATTTTGAGTTAAAATCTGGATTGATACATTTGTTGCCTAAGTTTCACGGTTTTGCAGGTGAGGATCCCCATAAGCATCTAAAGGAGTTCCATGTAGTTTGTTCAACCATGAAGCCACATGGGATCTCAGAAGAGCACATCAAGCTGAGGGCATTTCCTTTCTCACTTGGCTCTGACCAAGGATTGGTTATTTTATCTTTCACCAGTTCGGTAACAAGTTGGAATGACATGAAGCGGTTGTTCTTAGAGAAATTTTTCCCTCGCCTCTAGAGCTCGTGCCATTAGAAAAGATATATGTGGCATAAGACAAATGACAGAGAGACCTTACATGAATATTGGGAAAGATTCAAGAAGCTGTGCTCAAGCTGTCCCCACCACCAAATCACCGATCAACTCTTAATTCAATATTTCTATGAAGGCTTGCTTTGCCAATGACGAAGCATGGTGGATGTTGCCTCTGGAGGAGCCTTAGTAGACAAGACCCCTACAGCAGCGAGAGATTTGATAGCAAACATGGCAGCCAACACCCAACAATTTGGCACACGAATTATTACCTCAACCAGAGGAGTCAATGAGATTCAATCGTCTCATGTAGACCAACAGAGAATGGAACACAGACTTGATGAATTGACTTCTTTGGTGAGGCGCTTAGCGTGGGACAACAAGCACCAATGCAGATGGTCGCAACGTGTGTGGCATTTGCTCTTGTTCATCTCATCCTACTTGATACATGCCCCACACTTCGGGATGGTGGTTATATTTTTCCAGAGCAATGCATTGCGCGGTGGTATTTTTCCTGGTAGACCCCAATATCAGCAATCACAAGCAGCAGCCCATGTATGATCCATTTTCTAATACCTATAACCCTGGCTGGAGGGACCATCCCAACCTGAGATATGGAAATTCTGGTCAACAACAACAACCCTACCAACAGCAGTAGCCGCAGTTTAGATACTAAGCTACAGGCCCTAGCAACAAGTACCAACCACCTGCATTTAGGTAAGCACAACCTGCGCCGCCACCCATGCAGCAGCTACCTGTTCCAGCAGCCACTCCAGCTGAGCCACCTTTCGAAGACTTGATGAAACAGTTTCAGCAGAATATCAATGCCACCATCCAGAATTTACAAACTCAAATTGGGCAGATGGCAACCACTCTGAGTGAGCTGAAAAGTCAAGGGTCGAACCAATTGCCTTCACAAACAGTCAACAACCCAAGAAGCAATGTAAGTGCCATTAGCTTGAAAAGTGGTGGAGAAGTTGACGGTCCTACTCCACCACAACCTGAACTACAAGTGCAGCAACCAGAAGGTGACCAGAAACAGAAGAAAGTGGATAGCTCAGTCCAAAAATCTGTGACACAGAAGAAATGTGCAGAGAATTCAAATCTGGCCATTCCACTACCTTTTCCAAATAGAGTCACACGGTCCAAGCATACTTGCGCAAACGAAAATAGAAAGAGAAGTCATGGACACATTCAGGAAGGTGGAAATCAATATTCCCCTCCTTGATGCAATCAAGCAGATTCCCAAGTATGCCAAATTCCTCAAAGAGTTGTGTACTCACAAGAGAAGACTTAAGGGTACTGAGAAAATAAGCATGGACAGAGATGTTTCTGCAATGATTCTACCAAGCATGCCACAAAAATGCAAAGATCCTGGAACTTTCACAATTCCTTGCACGATAGGTAACTCTAAATTTGAACATGCAATGTTAGACTTGGGTGCTTCGATTAATGTCATGCCTATGTCAATATATCAGTCCTTGAACATTGGCACTTTGCAACCTACTGGTATAGTGATTCAGTTGGCAAATAGGACCACTGCTCATCCTGCAGGAGTGCTAGAAGATGTGTTAGTTTGGGTGAATGAGCTAATTTTCCCAGCAGACTTCTATATTCTGAACATGGAAGATGAGTCTTCAACAAACCATGCTCCATTGATCCTAGGCAGACCTTTCCTCAAGACAGCCAAGACCAAGATAGATGTGCATGTTGACACCCTTTCCATGGAATTTGGCGACGATGTGGTACAATTTAACATTTTTGAGGCCATGAGACATCTCCTAGAGGAGCATTCTGTTTTCCATGTTGATGTGATTGATATGCTAGTTGACGATGCTTATGCTGATATTTATGCTGAATTTCCTGATATTGCTGATTTTCTGGATTCTGTTACTTGTGAAACATGTGCTGGCTGTGATATTGTACCATGTGCTGCATGTGCTGAGATTTATGCAGTTATGAGTGGTGATGTAGCTGCTGACTTGAATGATACAACATGTGAAAATGAGAGTCAGAAGTATGATGAATTTAGTGTTGCTGAGTTAGTTGTTTCAAACAGCTTGCTGCCCTCCATTATACAGCCTCCATCCATAGAGTTAAAGATTTTGCCAGACCATCTTAAATATGCATATTTGGAAGATGGTGAGAAGCTGCCTGTGATTATTGCTAAAAATTTGCAACTTGATCAAGAAAAAAAATTACTGCAGGTTTTGAGGCAGAATAAACAAGCCATCGGATGGACACTTGCAGATCTTCCTGGTATCAGTCCCTCCACATGCATGCATAGGATTTTGTTGGAGGAAGATACTAAACCAAGATCGGCGACCCCAAAGGAGACTGAACCCCCTGACTCTGGATGTGGTAAAGAAGGAAGTTACCAAGCTACTGCAAGCTGGCATTATTAATCTCATATCTGATAGTAAATGGGTGAGCCCCGTGCAGGTTGCTCCAAAGAAATCTGGGGTCACAGTAGTTGAAAATCAGAACAATGAGCTACTACCCACAAGAATTCAAAACAGCTGGCGGGTTTGCATTGATTACAGACGACTAAACCAAGCCACCAGGAAAGATCATTTCCCATTACCTTTCATTGATCAGATGTTAGAAAGACTAGTTGGCAAGTCGCATTACTGTTTCTTGGATGGATAATGAATTCCCATTACATCGGATGAACAATGCGTGCCTGATAATGAATTCCATTCTATTCTTAGCTTTTGTCATACACTTGCATGTGGCGGTCATTTTGGTCCCCAAAGGACTGCTAGGAAAGTTTTGGAATCTGGATTATATTGGCCCACTCTATTTCATGATGCATATGTGTTTTGTAAATCTTGTGATCAATGCCAAAGAACAGGAAACACTTCTCGAAGGGATGAGATGCCCCAGAAATCCTTATTGTTCTGTGAGATTTTTGATGTATGGGGTATTGATTTTATGGGACCCTTTCCTGTTTCTTTTGGTTTTGTTTATATTTTGCTAGCTGTTGATTATGTATCCAAGTGGGTGGAGGCGAAAGCTACTCGGACTGATGATTCCAAAGTTGTTGTGGATTTTGTTAGATCACAGATTTTTCGCAGTTTGGAGTTCCGAAGGCCATCATCAGTGATCAGGTTCACATTTTTGTAATCGAAGCATGGAAGCTTTGATAAAAAAGTATGGGGTCTTGCACAGAGTGTCTACACCTTACCATCCCCAAACTAATGGGCAAGCCGAGATTTCCAACAGAGAGATCAGACAGATACTCTAGAAGACAGTTCAACCTAACAGAAAGGACTAGAACAAGAGGCTTGAGGATGCTTTATGGGCTTACCGGACTGCTTATAAGACACCAATCGAGATGTCTTCGTATTGGATTGTTTTTGGAAAAGCCTGCCACCTGCCGGTGGAAATTGAGCATCGTGCATTCTGGGCGATGAAGAGGTGCAACTTGGACCTAGATCAAGCAGGTATGGAGAGGAAGGCTGCCTCTAAGACAATTGGAGGAGATCCGCTTGGAGGCTTATGAAAGTTCCAAACTTTATAAGGAGAAGACCAAAGCCTTCCATGATAAGTTGATTCTGAGGAAAACATTTGAGATTGGTCAAAAAGTTCTCCTCTATAACTCCCGCCTCCGACTCATGCCTGGCAAATTAAGGTCTAGATGGGATGGACCATTTATTATTACTAAGGTTTTTCCTTCTGGTGCTGTTCAGATTAAAAGTGAGGTCACGGCCACAGCTTTCATCGTAAATGGACACCGCCTCAAACAGTATCATGAACTTCCAGAGAATGCAGAAGTGGAGGTGATGAACCTTCTTCGTCCGCGTTATGAATAAATTAAAAAAAAATAAAAAAAGAAAAAAAAAGAAAAAAAAAAAAAAAAAAAAAAAAATAGCTGTGTGTCCGACAATGAGGTAGGTAGTGTCACTCAGAAGCATGTGGAGGTCATTTTTTTCTTCCGCGACAACAACTGCGAAAATCTTGCTGTATGGATTTTATTGGCCTACTTTATTCAAGGTCTATTACACCTTTTGCAAAAGCTGCGAAAATTGGTCAAAAAAAGTTCTGCTTTGAGATTATCATCTGCACCTACTCCTTGGAAAATTGAGATCTAGGTGGCACGGTTCTTTTGTTGTCAAACACGTGTATCCTCTGGGGACGTAGATATTGAGGATCCTAGGAATGGTACTGCACTTAAGTTAATGGACAAAGACTCAACCATTCCTGGAAAACCAAGTTCTTGAGTTCTTTGTGTTGCCGGTTAAGTGGTGAATACGGTACTCCGTGACTCTCGAGTCGGTTTATTTTTCAGTTTCCCAAAATAATTGAACCCTTCTTCTCCTTCAAAATGGATGTCATTCTTTCAAACCTGAGAAAACATTTTCCTTCTCTTCCTCAAAATGCTCTGAGAAAAATCTACAAAGTTCGATGTGAAAGATTGAGACTGTTAATGCACAAAGGTATGCCAGAAGATGTACGCTGGATAATTGAAGCAAAGGTCCGATTAGCAGGTGAGTCCTCAATTTCATTTGACTCATATATACCCGGTCTTGGAAGAAGTTCATATTCTAAAAGGAGAAGAGCAAAAAGGTTATAAGTCTGTCACAAATGTGGACGATGGAACTGCAACAAGCGATGTCGTACTTTGGGGATGGTTTCTGCAAATAGAGAAGATAAAATTTTCTTCATTAAGAATGGACTGAGTAAGGAGTCATTAGATAATATCTTATTGACTCTTGAGACGCATTCTTGTAGATTGGTGCATCGTGAAATTCTTAAATTGTGGAATCTCTTCAAGGATGAAGAAAAACACTACAGTCTTGGGAATCTGACTCTAAAAGACCTTGTTTGCCAATTTATAAGAAAATTGGATGGGAAGCTTATCCTTGACTCATAGAAGACGTTTAAGCCGTTACTAGACGTTAAACTAGAGGCAGATGTGAGCCACATCCACAAACAATCTGTACATATCATCATCATCTTCTTCTTCATGTCATCTTTAAAAAAAAAACAAAAAAAAAAACAAAAAAAATAAAAAAAAAACACAAAAAAAAATTATGTATATATCTTAGGGTTGGCTTTGGTAACACAAACCGTGAATGGGGAAATGCATGCATCCTGATCTAGCCTTCTTAATTGAAAAACAAAGAAGGTAGATTGTATCCCACATGTGAGGCAGCCAATCGTATTATGGCCACTTGTCCCTTTTGGGAGCCCTATGTTCCGTTGGTCTTGAATGGGTCGAATACTGGTCAACAATGCTTTGGCACAAAGCCGAAAGAGCAGACTACCTCCATCCCAATCTTAAGTGAGTATACACTCATCTTTCATCAAGTTTTTCTAACAAATTCAAAAAAAAACAAAAAACAAAAAAAAAGGGACGTGATGACTACTGCACTCATGACGCGCAGTATAAAGATACGCCATAGAAACTGTACATACAAGTATGTCATCATTTTCTATTTCTTTTATCTTTGTATCATTTTGTTGTATTTTGATTTTTGTACAGACGATCCTTTGAGCAGGGTCCTTCAGGGGTTTCTAGACTTCTTTACCTTGATGATTTTCTTGAAGTCAAAAAAAAAAAAAGATTCTGTGTTTCTTAATTTCAACCTTTTCTGACAACAGCCAACCTACCCTCATAGGTGCAATTATTCCCCTTTCCATTCTTTTTCCTATTTAAACACTCCATTTTCTCCATTTTCCTTCAACTAAGAAACACTCAAAGGGAGGAAAAGTATAGAATGGGGCCTCCTATTCGTCACCTCAAAAATGTCTGTGTTTTTTGTGGGTCGAGTTATGGGAAGGGATTAAAATTTGTAAACGCAGCTAGCACTCTTGGTCGATCACTTGTTGCGAGGAATATTCATCTTGTATATAGGGGAGGTTGTCGTGGGTTAATGGGGGCTGTATCACTTGCTGCTTTTATAGGAGGCAGTCAGGTTTTAAGTGTTATTCCTAAACCTTTAGCTGAAAATAACATCACTGGAAAGACAGTTGGAGAAGAAATTTAGGTAACATCTATGCATGGACGAATGAAAACAATGGTTGACAATTCTGATGTATTTATTGTCTTACCAGGTGGTTTTGGTACTTTGGAAGAAATTTTTCAAATTATCTCTTGGGCCGAACTAAACATCCACCATAGACCCATTGGTTTGTTGAATGTTAACAATTTGTTTGATCTTTTGTTATCTTTTCTTGACAAAGCTGTGGAACAGAAATTTATCACTCCATCGGCAAGACAACTTCTTATCTCTACCTCCACTATTGATGAGCTCATTGATAAATTAGAAGCTTTTGAGTATATACCTGATCAGGTATTAGCTCAGATAGATTGGTCAACAGGAAGCAGTGAAGGAAGTAACAAGAAACAAAAGCCAAATCTGCAACTTCATCTTTAATGGGTTTGATTTTATTGTACTTTGTTTCTGTTTAAATTTGTGTCAGCTTTCTCCAACAGGGTCTGATGCGGCACTGACAGTGTGTTTCTTTTCTGCTTGGCGTTGATTCACTTCTTATCAGGTTGTGTTGCTCTTTTCTATATCTCTCTTTCACATTGAAGGCAATGTTATATTAAGTGTGGGGGAGAGATTTCAGCATGTTCTTTTTGTAAAAAAAAAAAAAAAAGAAAAAAAAGAAAAAAAAAGGAATTCATTGCATGATTGAATAACTTTTCTCCCTTCTTGAACTGATATGCTTGGTGATGGATGATTGAATTGATGAATTGAGTTTGATGGATGCATACCTTGTGAGATTTTGAGCCTAATAGAAGGATTCAACATTTATGTCATTCTCTTCTTTCTTGTGTGATTTTCACTCATGTTAATGACCACTCTAGAACTTGCTTTGATTCTTTTTTAGGCTACATTTCACTTGCATGCATGAACATGATTGAGGCCCTATTTCTTAATTAGCTAGTTTAACCAAATAGCCAACCTTGTTTCCAATATGATATCAAGCACTCTTTTGATTTCTTGAAAATTCTCTGATTCCTGCCAACCTTGTATATTTTCCTTTTCTTAACCCCTTTGAGCTTATTTGACCATTCCTTGTTTCTAGCTCATTATGTGCCTTAAATGAAAAATCATGTTCTTACTTTACCTTAGGGAATAAAAGAACATTAGCTTGGTTAATGGATGAGTTTTTGAACAAGTGTGGGGGTGTGTGTACAAAATGGTTGTTGAAAAAGGAAAGAGTGCCTAAAAAAAACACAAAAAAAAAATGTATGTATATAGTTATGTTCATATATATAAAAAAAAAAGAAAAAAATAAAAAGAAAAGGATTGGGAAATGAATATGTAAAGGGATATACATTAGAGTTGGGATGAACTTTTATGCTTGTTATTTAAACTCAGCTCTCATTTGCTTTTATCCTCTTTGGTATTTATCTTCTCATATCTATTTTATCCTCTTCTGTTACCTTGACCTCACTACAACCTTGAATAAAGTCCTCATGATTTGTGTGTGCATGTGTTTTGAGTAGTGGAGAAGTAGAAGATAAGCAAGCTTATGGTAGTGCAATTTTCATGGGTTGAATTGAGTGAAATACCTACATTTTAAACACTTGAGAGATTGAGAGGGAATCTTGTGAAAATCTATCATTCTTGATTCATGTTGAAGATACCTTGCTTGTTGGTTTGAGATGTGGAGAATTGTTAACTCATGAATGTTTTGATCCCTTGAATCTTTGGTTGTTCTTCTTGATTGTAAAATTTTGGGCTCTTGAATGTTGTTGGAATTTAAATTTTTGTTAATCTCTTATGTCCTTGTTTTGGTCTTGAGTTTTGCTCAAGAGTGCAAAAAGCTAAGTGTGTGGGAATTTGATAATCACATATTTTATTCATTAAGAAACCCTTATGTTTAGTCATTTACACTCTCCATATTCTTAATTGATTGAGTTTGGTATGATTTTGTGAGTTTGAGCTCAAATTGGTCCTAATTGAATATTTTCAGCATTATTGAGATTTGATACTGTTTCTGTATTTTGGCCATAACTTGAGTTCCTGATATCTGATAATCATGAATTTTACCTTGTAGGAAAGCTAGGAGGAAGCTCTACAACTTTGATGAAGAGCTCGAAGTCCAATTCAGATGTCTAAGGGACCTAAGTTTATATGGAAGTCAGAATACGGGTTCTGTCACCAGAATCCGAATGGTGTGCACTCATAAAATCATATCCCAAGCTGTAATAATGGAGATGGGCTGAAATTTTGATAGTTGATAGTTAAGACCCAAATAAACAACTTTCATGAAGAGCACTTTTTGAAAAAACGAAGTCTAATGGGTCAGTTTGAGCCTGCAAGTCGGAACAGAGGTGCTGAAGTTGGGTTTGAGTGACCTGTGGTATTTGGGACATATCTTGGGCTGTAGGAAGCCAAATTGGACGATCCAGATATGCATGTTATAGCCAAGACAAAGATCTACAACTTTAATGAAAAGTACTTTACGTGGATCTGAAGTATAGTTGGTCATTTTTGGCTTCCAAGTCAGACGTCAAAATTTTCGTCCTCAACCACTCCTCTCACCAACCCACGCAACCACTCCACTCACCAACCTACTCACCCACTCCACTCACCAACCCATTCAACCACTCCACTCAACCACTCCACTCACCAACCCATTCAACCACTCCTCTCACCAACCCACTCATCCACCCACTCCCCTTTGTCATTTTGTTACCCTTGACTTCTATAAAAGGGCACCATTGGTTATCATTAACAATAAGTTGTATTCTCCTACAATTCTCTTATAGTTTCTTCTTGTTTCTTCGTAGTTTCTCATAGCTCTTGTATATTTTGATGATTTCCTTCATTGTAATGGAGAGCTAAGCTACTTTCGGTCAATTTGGAACTCTTGAAGAGATTGTGGTTTGGATTCTTGAGACCTTGGTTATGTAATGTATTTGATTTATATTTGAATTCCTCTTTCCTTCTTCTTCTTCTTCTTCTGTTTTCTTGATCTTGAATACATGAATGGTGATTCTGTTTATGTTTGATCTGATTTTATCTTGGTTTAAGATTAAGTATTGTGATGAAACTTAGAACTGATTGATCTAAACTAATCACGTAATTGAAGAGGTTAGGTTACTAATTGGTGCCTAGGTTAATTGAATTCGGTGCTTAAATTGACATATATCTACATGAATGGTGCGATTGCATATTTGTGTTTGTTACTTGTCAATTGAATTCTGGACAATTGTCTAGTGTGAATTCTGGACCTAATGCTGAGATCTCGGTTAGATCCAAGTTAACCATTCAAATGTGCTTCAAATGTTTGTTGAAAGGTTTATGATTGAATCTACCCAATCTCGGATAGATTTCTGAATTGACTGTTCTTCTAATTGTTATTTCTCTTTAAATCTTGTCACTGTGATTCTTAAACTGTCAAACCCCCCTTTTGCTAACTTTCACTTGATTTGATTAAATTGCGTCTACAATCCTCGTGGAGATGATCCGGTGTTGTCACTGTGCTACAAGCTTAGGTAATAACTTTAGTTATAATTTTGATTGAGTTCGGCGCTCGTCAGTCCTCTAACTCAAACCAAACCATTCCTCATCATATTTAATCAACAAGATACTCAAATACACCTTCAAATCATGCAAGAGTCATTAATAAATCATACAAACTCAACAAAATACATTATCATCAAGAACAACATAAAAATGAGAGATTTTTATACATGGATTCAAAAATCAACAACAATACACATACAAGACATTCCCTTACTACCAAGGTTGGTTGAAGAGGATCATCTCCCTCTTACCTATTTGGAAAACAACACAATGTGCTACTCTTTCTTGCCCTAGATTTTCGTTTTCTCCCCTTCAAGAAAAACTCCAATGTGAGTGATCACCACAATGTTCACTCAAACCATGAAAAATAGGTTCTTGATCACCAAGGTGGCCAAGAGAAATGAAAATAGTAAGAAAAATGGAAGAAAGTTGAAGGCTTTACCTTAAAGCTCCAAGCTTTAGCTTCAATGGTGGAAGAGAAATGGAAGAAGAAGAAGAAGAGGAACCAAAGGATAACCACCAAGGAGAATAGTCTTGGAATGGTGGAAGGAAACAAGTAAAGGTAATTTGTCTGGCAAATAAGGAAGTTGGTCTCCAATGTGTGGGTGTATGGGTGTGTACGGTGGAGAGGAAGGAATAGAGAAGAAATGGAGAAATGGGTATTTGGGTTTAGAGAAATGAGAGTGAGATATTAAGACAATGGAGGGGAAATATTTGGGCTTCCCCCTTGTAGCTTTTGTCGTAGAAGAGTGGAAAAAGGGAGAGAGAAAAATGTGTTGCAAGGGAAATTGCTAGGAAGCTTCCCATAACAAGCTTGGATTAAATTTAATCTTTCTTTTGAAATTAAAACTAATAGATGTGATACAAAAATCAGGTTTTGAATAATGTGATAATATTTTTAATACATGTTATTATCTATTGGACAATAGTTATAGTTAGTAGAAGTCAGCATTAACAAATCTGACAGATAAATTCTTCACAGTGTTTTATTATCTCATCTGTTAAGATTTCCCGAAAAAATGTGAAACCTCGTAAACTGTGTCCGGCCTCGGGTTTAGTAAGATCCCCCGTCGACGTTTCCATAGTTCAAAGTTCTCGGAGAAAATGTCTCATTTCTCCCGCTCAGTACATACGCAAAACGAGAAATATATTAAAATATTCCATATTTTCAGAAAATTCCAAGAAAATTCAAGAAAATCACAAATATTTTTAGAATGAATCCTGAGAGTAGAAAAGTAAATTTTGGGTGTTACAACTCTCCCCAACAAATAGGAATTTCGTCCTCGAAATTTTCCATACCTTAAAATAATTCGGGATATTGCTCCTTTATCTTGTCCTCCAGCTCCCACGTCACATCTCCAGTTGCTTCATTCCAGATTACCTTCACTAGTGCAATATCCTTTCCTCTGAGTTGCTTTGTCCTCCTATCCTCAATCCTTACAGGAGTTGTCTCATATGTCAAGTTTTCCTTCAATTGTACAGAATCAGGTGCTATGACATGATCAGGATTTGGGATATATTTTCTGAGTTGTGACACATGAAAGACATTATGAAGATTTGAAAGAAAAGGAGGTAAAACTATTTGGTAAGCAACAGGACCTATTCGACGAAGAATTTGGTAGGGTCCAAGGAATTTTGGAGTGAGTTTTCTAGATTTGAGGAGATGACCGGCCCCAGTCATAGGCGTGACTTTCAAGAAGACATGCTCTCCTTCTTCGAACTCAAGAGGTTTCCTTCTTTGGTCTGCATAACTCTTCTACCGACTCTAAGCCATTTTCATTTTCTCCTGAATCATTTTAACCTTCTCAGTTGTCTGCTGAATGAGTTCAGGTCCAACGGTAAGCCGTTCTCCATCTTGGTACCAGCACAGAGGCGTCTGACACCTCCGTCCATATAAAGCCTCATAGGGCGCCATCCCTATACTTGAATGGTAACTGTTGTTGTAGGTGAATTCCACCAACGGCAAGATTTCATCCCAACCTCCAATTTGCTCTATCGCACAAGCTCTCAACAGATCTTTTAACGACAGGATTGTTCTTTTTGATTGACCATCAGTCTGTGGATGGTAGGCAGAACTTAACCGCAACTTTGTTCCCATAGCCTCTTGAAGACTTTGCCAAAACTTTGAGGTAAACCTCGGGTCTCTATCGGAAACAATACTCATGGGTATCCCGTGAAGTCTGACAATTTCACTAATGTATATCTGAGTCAACTTCTCCAACGGATATCTTATGTTGATTGGAAGAAAGTGAGCTGACTTCGTAGGTTGATCCACTATTTCCCATATTGAGTCATATCCTTTCTGAGTTCTTGGCAACCCGACAACAAAGTCCATGACGATGCTATCCCATTTCCATTTAGGAATAGCCAAGGGTTGTAGTAATCCAGCTGGTCTTTGGTGCTCAATCTTTGTTTTCTGGCAAACCAAACATGATGACACGCATCTAGCGATATCTCTTTTCATCTCATGCCATCAAAATAACTTCCTCAAGTCTTGATGCATCTTGGTCATTCCAGGATGCATACTCAACTGACTCGAATGAGCATGTTCAAGTATGTACTTTCTGAGTTCTTCATTTTTAGGCACACAGACCCTTCCTTGGAATCTCAAAATCCCACCGCTTCCTTCCTTCAATGTTGATACACCACCTTCTTGCAGGAATTTATCGACCTTTTGTTTCTCTCGAATATCATCCATCAGGTCATTCGAGATAGTGATCCTATTCATGCAGATTTTACCCGGTGTTAACTTTACAAATGACCATACATCTCTGAATTGCTCTATCAAGTCCTTTTCTCTAATCATCATAGTAGAAACACTAATCGTCTTTCTACTCAAAGCATCAGACACCACGTTCGTCTTTCCAGGATGATACTGAAGTTGGAAATCGTAATCTTTCAAAAATTCTAGCCATCTTCGCTGCCTCATGTTCAGCTCTTTCTGATCGTACAGGTACTTCAGACTTTTGTGGTCGCTGAAGACATTGAATGTGGCTCCATACAAATAATGTCTCTATATCTTCAATGCAAACACCACTGCAGCTAATTCTAGATCGTGTGTTGGGTAGTTCTTCTCGTGCATTCACAATTGTCTTGAAGCGTAAGCTACCACTCCTCCGTTTTGCATGAGAACGCACCCCAAACCTTGATACGAAGCATCACAGTACACTTCAAATGGTTCACTAGGATTCGGTAAGATTAGCACTGGTGACGTAGTCAGCTTCCTTTTTAACTCTTGGAAACTTCCTTCGCAGGAGTCTGTCCATTCAAAAGTTTGATCTTTCTTAGTGAGTTGAGTGAGCGGTCCAGCGATTTTGGAAAATCCCTCAATAAACCTCCGGTAGTATTCGGCTAATCCAATGAAGCTTCGGATTTCCGTCACTGTAGTTGGTCTTTCCCATTGTAGTACAGCTTCTACCTTTGAAGGATCCACTGCAATTCTTTCCTTTGTGATTACATGACCCAAGAACTTCACTTCATCTAGCCAAAACTCGCACTTGGATAGTTTCGCATATAGCTCTTTTTCCTTCAAGATTTGGAGAACTATGCTGAGGTGCTCAGCATGGTCCTCGCGACTTTGTGAATAGATCAGAATATCGTCGCTGAAAACAACAACGAATTTGTCCAAGTAAGGACGAAAGATCCTATTCATATAGTCCATAAATATCGCAGGTGCATTTGTCACACCAAAAGGCATCACCAGGTACTCATAATGACCATAATGAGTACGAAAAGCCGTCTTAGGAATATCTTCCACTTTCACTCTGATTTGGTGATATCCCGATCATAGATCGATCTTGGAAAACACAGCTGCTCCCTTCAATTGGTCCATCAAGTCATCTATCCTCGGCAATGGATACTTGTTCTTGATCGTAACTTTATTCAACTGACAGTAGTCCACACATAATCTTGAAGTCCCGTCCTTCTTCTTGACCAACAATACAGGTGCTCCCCAAGGTGACACACTGGGTCTCACGAATTTCTTCTCTAGGAGTTCTTCCAACTACTTCTTAAGTTCCACGAGTTCTGCTGGTGCCATACGATAAGGCGCCATAGAAATAGGGCCAGCTCCAGGTACTAAGTCGATAGCAAACTCGACTTCACGTTCCGGTGGCAAACCAGGTACATTGTCAGGGAAAACCTCAGGAAAATTTTGAACAATAGATATTGCGTCCACATCAACTTCACTCTCAACTTTCAAAGAAGATAACAACATGTATCCTCGAGCTCCTTCTTTCAGAAAAGCTTTCACTTGGTTGGCGGTCAAAAATCTAGAATCCTCATCCAAAGGGAAAACTATTATTTTTCTGGAACAGTCTAACAAAACATGGTTGGCAGATAGCCAGTCCATTCCTAGTATTACGTCTAGTTGGGATAATGGCAAACAGATCAAATCGACAGAAAAGATTCAACCTTCCATAATTAAAGGACAACCTAGACACACCTTAGTAGTGACTACAGGTTTTGCAATAGGGGTTGAAACAGTCAAATCGAAAGGTAAAGAAGACACAGGCAATCTAAGTCTTTTCACACAATCATGTGAAATGAAAGAATGAGTAGCACCAGAGTCATAAAGTACAGTTAAAAGATTACCTTCAATGAGACCTTCTCCTTGTATCAGATCCTCGGATTCAGAGGCCTCAGCACCACTCAGGGTGTAGACTCTGCCTCCAGCTTGTGGTTTAGAAGTCTTAGCAGCATTGACAGATGGTTCCGCCTTTGTCTGGTTACAGTCTCAAAAAACGTGACCAAGTTTCCCACACCGAAAGTAAACAAATCCTTTGATTGTGCAGTCCCTTGTGAAATGCTCCTTCCCACATTTCATGCATCTCGGAGTGGTTGTAGCATTCTGACCCATCCTTCCAGGGCTTCAGGTTGGGCTTCCTCCTTGAAATTTTTGTGGTTGTTGGCTTCCAGAGGGTCTGGAATAAGGCTTCTTTTGATAACGACTTACGTTACCACCACCTCCTCTTTGGGACCGAACGAGCCCAAAGTTTCTGTTTCTTGCCTCACGTTCTTATTCCACACTTTCCAATCGGCAGCAAGTGTCGAGTAGCTCAGAAAACTGAGTGATCTTCAAAGCTATCACGATTTTCTTCACGTCATGCCTCAGGCCTTCCTCAAACTTCCGACACTTCCAAGTTTCATTGGGTTGAAGTTGAAAATAGGCTGAAAATCTAGACAAGTTCTCAAAATTGGCGGCGTATTCACTCACAGTCATGCCTCCCTGTCGCAACCTCAGAAATTCCATTTCTTTTGCGTGCCTGGCACTTTCAAGAAAATACTTGTTCAAGAACCTTTCTTTGAACACTTCCCAGGTTATCACTCTGTTCGTGGCTTGTAGTAGCCTTTGTTCTCCTGTCCACCAATGTTCAGCATCTCCCATCAGCATGTATGCGACATAGGTCACCTTCCTATCATTAGCACAATTCATACCCGTAAATATTTTCTCCAACTCTTGAATCCACAATGTAGCTTTCTCCGAATCAAACTCCCCTTTAAACTGTGGAGGATTAGCGCGATGAAATCCTTCCAAGTTCTGAACATCTGTTGTAGCCTCTAGTTGTTGTGTAGCCCTAGCCTGTTGTTGAGCTGTCTGCTGGTTCTGTTGTAACATTGCCTCAGCCATCTTCTGTATTGCCTCTATGGCAGCAGCCATATAACCCCGACGAGCCATTGTTCCTTCTTGGATCAGACTATACAAAACACAGAGAAAGTTAGATGTATTCATTTGAATACCAAACAGCAAAATCACAGAGAATGACACAGCACAAACAAGACAGTCCAAAACCACACGACCCAAAGAAACATAACCGGGAGCTCTGATGCCAAGACAGTGCAATGTAACACCCTAATACAGATATCCAGACATATCCTAGATAGACAGAGATATATAAAGATAACCAGTACTAGAGACGTCACTTCTATACTATATACTAACATATATCTATAATCACAATTGAGTAATTATAGAAAGCCTTGAGAGATTGCGGAAAAACTTAAACTCATACATATAAATATACAAACTTAGCCACATGAGGGCTTATTGTAATACATATAACATAAAACTTACAGAACAAACATAAACTTATTACATAAGTTCTGTCTACTTAAAGCAATAAAAACTACTCTAGTCTTCATGTTTTATCTTCTCATCCTTAGCAGGGTTTGTACCTCTGTACCTGAGCCTTTGCCTACACCTGAGTCTGCATCGGTACCTGCATCTGAGCCTGCATCTGGATTTACATAGAATAGCAACTGGGGTGAGAATTAACATTCTCAGTAAAAGCAATTCCAATACCAGTTCTCTATAACATTGTATATAACAAATATATAACAAATGCTATAATTCTAACTTAGGAGCTTTCTCCCCTTTTCTCATAACTATTTCTATCTTAGGAGCTTTCTCCTCTTTTCTTATAACTTAGGAGTTTCCTCCTCTTTTCTCTTAACTTAGGAGTTTCCTCCTTTTTTCTCATAACTGCACACTTTCTTATAGTGTGATATCAATCGATAGCCTACACACTGTTAATACATACAACGCCCATACAGTTGTACATACCACAGTGACGGACAATGCCCATACAACTGTCCGTGAATGCAATGATAATGATATGTAATATGAATATGCCTAAGGAATCCTAAAAGCATGTGAATGAAATGCAAATGCAAAAGTCTATTCTAAGAACAAAGAAGTTTGCTAGGAACTAGTCAGTATATCATCTAGTGGTAATTAGAGAGAAAACTCATCCTCACATTACACATATCCTGGCACACTGAGAAATTCGGGCTTCATCCTTGCTCAAAGAGCGTCTTTGGATTTCCCACTTATCTCCTTTGGCCTTGGCACTATCGAGACATCAGGGTTATGTCCTTCTCAAAAGTCCTTCGGACACCCGTCTATCTTCTTTTTGCCTCCATGAATAAATATAAAAGGATATCCACCAGATCGATACTACTTAACTAATTCCTAGACTTTTATTCGTACTTATATACTTAGTTCCTCTTTGATCTAAGCATATTCTACTAATAACTTTGGCTTCTTATGTTTACCCTTTGCAATGAGGAGAATCTGTAACCTCATACTATATGTAACCTTAGGACTTGGTTAGGAATACTTGTCCCCTAAGGAACTTCTCTGATTCCTTACCTTCTGGCTAAATGACCTCACGTCATATAATGTTACATTCTCAGGTAAACATCACCAGTTCATTTCTCATACTCGTACCTAAACTCCACCTCATCACTCCTATCTCTTAAGTGATCTCTAACGCAACACCATGTTGCTGAGGTGTAAGGTACTTACCTATGGCAACCACTAATCTTAGTTGCACTAAGGTTCTTTCTCTTCACATACATACTAGCTTAACTGACTAGTATGTGAAAAGCTTAGTGTTATGTTTAACTCTTACATAAACACCATCTTACTTTCCTATAGACTCAACTCATCCTAGTGAAAGAGTCTATCATAACTAATGCCTCAACTATCCTCGCTTAAGGACATAATGAGCATCTCTCTAAAACTTTGCATAATTAACCCAACTTTAACTAAAGTGAGTAATTCATGCATCTAACTTTCTTTTCTATCACACTTCTGGTAGTAGCTTATACTACACTTGTGTGCTAACATACATATTCTAGTTGTATCTAGCTTTCCCTTTTATCACACGTCTAGTAGTAGCTTATACTACACTTGTGTGCTTAAGGTTCCAGATACCTCTTTAACTATTCCAAACTCATGGAATGCTTAAGAACTTAACTTCCACACTTTGGTTAGTATCTAAGGAAGTAAATTCTCTTTATCTTGCATTTCTAACTCATCTTTACTAATACATGAGTTATTGCACATTTCTGCTCTACCTTATGATTATGACATCTTCTTAGTCACATTTCATCTTATTGTGTATTTAGCAATGCACCAAGTCTCACTTAACTAGAGACTTAGTACCTAAACGTTCCCTCTTTGGAACTAATACACAATCTTGTCTCCACTCAAGTAACTCTAATGCAAGAGTGGTTCTTACTTGCAACTCTTTGTTGCCTAAGGTTCTAGGTATCTTCCTAAGGTAATCCACTATTCTTGGATCTCCTAAGGTTCATACCTTTCTCATTCTCTACTAGAGTGCATACTAATACACTTGTCTTCATTGCACCATCTCATCACATCTTAAGTGATATCTAATGCAACACTAAGTTGCCTAAGGTGCAATGTCATTACTTAAAGCAAACCTTTCCTTTAGGATGCTTAAAAGCCTATGCTTTCTCATTCTTAATGGGTAAGTATTTTCCACTTGAAAATACCCCCAATTGTGCCTTAACACACTTTAGGAAACATATATAAATGATCCCATTTACTTTAGAACTTCAAAACGTCCAAAAATAACATTTTGGAGTTTCAGGGTCTCACGTCGCGGCACGACGTCTACAGGCCGCGGCGCCTTGTTCTCGAGTGCTCTGTTTCGCGGTCTCGCGTCGCGGCATGCACCTTCTACGCCGCAGCGTTCTTAGCAAAATACTCCACGCGCTGCGGCGTGACATCGCCACGCCGCGGTGCTGATAGGAGAACAGCAGTTCTGCAGAATGCGGTTTCTGCATAATTGGTTAAAGAACCAATTCTTAATCCTTTTCTCATGGATTCTAAGTGATTTCTAGCATTAATTTATGCCCTTAAACTTGTTGTAACCCTTTTACAACCTATAAATTCTCGTAGAGCATAAATCTAAGTCCAGAATCACATAACTCCAACTATTGCTACAAATCCATTTTCTATGGATTCTATGGTTAATCCTGAGCCATAAATGGCCATCTAGCATTCTCTAGACTTAAACTATCCTAACCTAGTCCTTGGAATCAAGAACCAAGTTAAGAACATGGATTTGGCTATCCAAACCCCTATTTTAATTCAAAACCCCAATCTATATTCAAAGAAATCAAAGAGCGAGTAATGAATAGAAATCCCCTTACCTCTTAAAGACTCAAAGCCTTGAAGCTTGATCCTCTTCCTCTCCTTCTTCCCTTCTTCCCTTCTTCCCCTTTCTCCTTCTTCTTCTCCCCTTTTCTTTCTTCTCTTTTCTGGTTTTCGGTTCTGCCGAGGGAGAAGGGAGATATAAGGGGGTGGGACGTGGAGGTAATTACAGGAAAAGATTAAGTTAAGTTTCTACACCGAAACTTATATCTGCTATGGACACCTGAATTATGCTAATTCGAGTTTCCCTGCTTCTAACAACTTTAGAATAAATCATAAGATTCATCTAAATTGTTGTTTCACAATTCTCATCATTTTCTATATCTGCTAGGGATCAATCTGGCATTAAAAGCACAACCTGTATGCCTAAAAATACCAAACTGACTCTGATTCTCTTGAAACTTTTTCCACATCTTACTTGGCTTATTTGTGACCTAGAAATAAACTCTCTATGTTTATTTCTCTTAACTTAGCAACTTATGCTATTATCTGAGTCTTTTAAGCCACTTTACAACTTCTATGTTGCAACTAAGTGCCTAAATGAACTCAGATTGTCACAAAACTTTACTGACATGCTAAACAAGTCAAATGTTACCTTTGGTAACCATTTACCAGTCTAACATGTACTTAAGGGTATTACATGTAACGCCCCTTTTTCTCCCTTAGTCATAATGGGTAAGAAGAAAGAACGTCGTACCATAGTGAAATGACGCACAAATGATTATGTAAAGTTTGAACACTTTTTTTTTTCTCTTTTTGTTTAGCATAAATCCGGTTAAAACTTCCATTAATGTACATATACACCTGATTGTAAATATATCACGTGATTGAGTTAAAATTAAAAGTTCCTCTTTCATATAAAACTTCTTATCAAAAACGTCAAAGAGAAACCAACATGGAATGAAACATACAACTATGTACAATATGGATAGTTACATACTTTGTAACAGAATTACAAGCCTGTTTAAATTACATTTCCAAAAAGATATACAAAAAGCAAAAAGTGTACCTACCCCAAGAGATACAAATATCTACCCACTAATCCAGTAGTACGTCAGGCTCCCTCAAAATAAATGGATAGCCATCAGTAGCCATCAATTTAAAAACCAACCCTAAGACTGCCTGGAATGAGAAGGAACCATAGATGGATCCTCCTCAGGGTCCTCGTCGTCCGACGAGACATCCATCGGGATGACAGAACAACGGGCAGGAGCCCGGGCAGTAGACAAGAAAGAGTCTTCACGTGGGTTATAGTACATATCCGCCCACATATCTCTTACAGGCATATAAAATTCCAACCACACGAAAGCATGAAAGTCAAAAATAGAAGCAGTGTAGCGTCCCCATGCTAAAGATACCGTCAATTCGCCGTGGTATACATATCGGTCAGTCTGCACGTTGATATGCCAGCAATCCGGACCACCATGAAAGTTGATCCGCACATAACCAAAAAATCCACGGGGGCGAAATGACATTCTCAGCAACTTCGGTCTCAGTCGAGATAAGGCCAGAAACCCTGAAACTCAGTAGTTTCCTTGGTTTCCTCACGAGTGTCTTCTCGAGAGCACGCGATTCAACCAAAATGCAAAATAAAGAAAAGTACCGAAAGAGGTGAGATTCCCAGCTTTCAGTACCAACAAGGCAACCAGAAAATAAACGGCGCCGAACGCCCACATAAGACACAGTTAATACATACAAGTATAGTAATACATAAAAGCAATTAATGAGAGTAAAGCAACAAGGAACAGTAGTTAACATCATCCATAGCCAACTAGCGACATTAGCATTACCAAGAATCAAATAAATATCACAGTCACAATAGTAAACACATTATCCAATCATGAATGCTCAATGAACCATGTGACTGACAACTCACAATGCAACAAGGGTACCAAAGTTCCTACTCCATGGAGCTAGACATAAACATTTTCGGAGTGAATGATCAAGGAGTAATGCCAGCGTATCATTAGCCTTAAAAATATAGTGTGCTCATCTCATAAAAACATTTGCGCAAAATGGCTCACACATGGCACCTCAACAGTTGATCGCGACATAGGACAGCGTCATAGTCAGGATCGTCAGTGTGCTGCATTGGTTTATCCCACGGCCCCAGTGGAGCTACCACTGCCTATTGTGAGACACCCACACTCCGACGCCCTCAGGGTCAACAACATATGACACCTACGCTTAGTCTATTCACACCCGCACATAGGTGTTATTCAAACTCCTAGGCAACATAGCCTTCTCAACAATGTCCCATGGACAATACGCATGCATGATGACACAATGTCCAATCATGTATGTTCATCAACGATGCATTCAGCATAAGCCTTTCCTCAATGGCACATAAGCATTATTCAATGTCCAACATGACATATCAACAATACATTTATTAAAACATTGCCTCAATGGCACATCATCATTCTTATCTCATTGAGTACTACATCAATAATTCTCAGCATCAACATGTATTCCTTATTACACACATACCACAATTTCCATGTCATGGATCCAAGAATTCCATATTCAAAGTCATTTCTTCTCTATTGGTATGAATGCACATTCCTATCAGAATTTAGTAAAGCGAATTCCTTGAATCCAGGGTTTTTAGGTTATGTTTGAGTTACAAAGGACAAAGAACCATAATCTCAATCATTTCCAGCTCAAAAATCTTGTTTTTGGTCTTAGTAATCGATTACATCACCCTTGTAATCGATTACACCGAGAAATGTGAACCTCATGTCGATTACAATCTCGTTATGTAATCGATTACGTGATTCCCGAATCACGTTTCGTAACTTCAAGGCCTTGGTAATCGATTACACAACCGTGGTAATCGATTGCCAATTGACGAACCTCCGTGATCGATTACCCACAAGTTGTAATCGATTACGTGATTCCCAGCAGCACCATTTCGTGACATTAGAGGCTTGGTAATCGATTACACTCCTCTTGTAATCGATTACAAGCTAAACAGAATCTCTGTAATCGATTACACACAAGACATAATCGATTACCAGATTTCCAGAATCACGATTTTGTATCTTTAAGAGCTTGGTAATCGATTTCAAGCCCCGTGTAATCGATTACCACGCGTAATATTTGGAGAAAACAGAGTTCTTCAGGTCCTCTAACTCAAACCAAACCATTCCTCATCATATTTAATCAACAAGATACTCAAATACACCTTCAAATCATGCAAGAGTCATCAATAAATCATACAAACCCAACAAAATACATTATCATCAAGAACAACATAAAAATGAGAGAACTTTATACATGGATTCAAAAATCAACAACAATACACGTACAAGACATTCCCTTACTACCAAGGTTGGTTGAAGAGGATCATCTCCCTCTTACCTATTTGGAAAACAACACAATGCGCTACTCCTTCTTGCCCTAGATTTTCGTTTTCTCCCCTTCAAGAAAAACTCCAATGTGAGTGATCACCACAATGTTCACTCCAACCATGAAAAATAGGTTCTTAATCACCAAGGTGGCCAAGAGAAACGAAAATAGTAAGAAAAATGGAAGAAAGTTGAAGGCTTTACCTTAAAGCTCCAAGCTTTAGCTTAAATGGTGGAAGAGAAATGGAAGAAGAAGAAGAAGAAGAGGAACCAAAGGATAACCACCAAGGAGAATAGTCTTGGAATGGTGGAAGGAAACAAGTAAAGGTGATTTGTTTGGCAAATAAGGAAGTTGGTCTCCAATGTGTGGGTGTGTGTGTGTGTACGGTGGAGAGGAAGGAATAGAGAAGAAATGGAGAAATGAGTATTTGGGTTTAGAGAAATGAGAGTGAGATATTAAGACAATGGAGGGGAAATATTTGGGCTTCCCCCTTGTAGCTTCTGCCATAGAAGAGTGGAAAAAGGGAGAGAGAAAAATGTGTTGCAAGGGAAATTGCTAGGAAGCTTCCCATAACAAGCTTGGATTAAATTTAATCTTTCTTTTGAAATTAAAACTAATAGATGTGATACAAAAATCAGGTTTTGAATAATGTGATAATATTTTTAGTACATGTTATTATCTATTGGACAATAGTTATAGTTGGTAGAAGTCAGCATTAACAAATCTGACAGATAAATTCTTTACAGTGTTTTATTATCTCATCTGTTAAGATTTCCCGAAAAAATGTGAAACCTTATAAACTGTGTCCAGCCTCGGGTTTAGTAAGATCCCCCGTCGACGTTTCCATAGTTCAAGGTTCTCGGAGAAAATGTCTCATTTCTCCGGTTCCGCTCAATACACACACAAAACGAGAAATATATTAAAATATTTCGTGTTTTCAAAAAATTCCAAGAAAATTCCAGAAAATCACAAATATTTTTAGAATGAATCCTGAGAGTAGAAAAGTAAATTTTGGGGTGTTACATAGACGCTTCCGTCTCTTGTCCGCATAGCTCTTTTGTCTACTTTGAGCTATCCTCATCTTCTCCTGAATCACCTTAATCTTTTATGTCGTCTGTAGTACGAGATCGGGTCCCAACATAAGATGTTCTCCGTCTTGGTACCAACACAAAAGCGTTCTACAACGTCATCCATACAGGGCTTCATAGGGTGTCATCCCTATACTTGAGTGGAAACTATTGTTATAAGTGAACTCGATCAAAGGTAAGATTTCATCCCAACTTCTTCTTTGCTCTAAAACATATGCTCTTAAGAGATCTTCTAAAGATTGAATTGTTCTCTCAGATTGTCCATCCATTTGCGAATGATATGCAGAACTCAAATGAAGCTTTGTTCCAATAGTTGCCTGTAGACTTTGCCAAAACTTTGATGTGAACCTCAGATCTCTATCAGAAATGATGCTGGAAGGTACATTATGAAGTCTAACAATCTCCCCAATATACACTTGGGCCAACCTTTCCATTGAGTACCTCATATTAATCGGAAAGAAGTGTGCAGACTTCGTAAGTTAATCAATAATTACCCAGATTGAATCACATCCCCTTAGGGCTTTGGCAATCCAATCATGAAATCTATTGCAATACTATCCCATTTTCATTCGGGAATAGTCAAAAGTTATAACATTCCGGAAGGTCTTTGGTGTTCAATCTTAGCCTTCTGACATACTAAGCAAGATGACACATACTTGGCAATGTCTCTTTTCATTCCATGCCACCAATATATCTGTTTCAAGTCTTGATACATCTTGGTCATTCCAGGATGCATACTTAACTTGCTTGTGTGGGCTTCTTTGAGAATTAACCTCCTAAGTTTTGGATCATCAGGTACACATATTTTACCTTGGAACATCATAATCTCATCAGGTCCTTCCTCAACTGTTGACACCATGCCTTGATTTATCAATTCTCTTTCATCTTGTAAAAATTAGTCACTCTTCTGCTTCTCTTGAATCTCTTCCATTAGATCATTCGAAATAGTAACATACCTAGACAAACTTCCTCTGGTGTCATTTCCAAGGACAACCACATATCTTTGAATTGCTTGATTATCTCTTTCTCCTAAACCATTTTGGTAGAAATGCTAAGCATTTTCTTGCTCAAAGCATCTTCCACGACATTCACTTTTCTAGGATGGTATTGAAGTTGGAAGTCATATTCCTTCAAAAACACTAGTCATCACCTCTGTCTCATGTTTAGCTTCTTTTGACTAAACATCTATTTTAGGCTCTTGTGATTGTTGTAACACCACAAAATTTATTTATTTCATTCTAAATATTTATTTTATAATATTTATGATTTTTGAGAATTTTTTTGGAATTTTCTGAGAATGCAGAATATTTTAATATTATTTCTCATTTTACGTGCAAACTGAGCGGAACCAGAAAAATGAGATATTTTTCCCGAGAACCTTGATCTGTGGAAACGTCGACGAGAGATCTTACTAAACCCGAGACTAGACATAATTTACAAGATTTCATGTTTTTCAAAAAAATTTATCTGATAAAATTATAAGTCACTGTATAAATTTTATCCGTCGGACAATTAATACTGACTTCTGTCAACTGTAACAAATGTCAATTGGATAATACCATGTATTAAAAATCCTATCACATCATCCTAATGTAATCCACTTTATGTCTAATCAAATCCACTTTAATTCAAATTTAGTGTATTTTAATCAAAGCTTCTTTGAGAAGCTTTGACACCAAAAGACTAAGCTACCCTTGGCTTGTTGGGGAAGCCAAATTTTCCCCCTCTCTCCTCTCCATTGCCGCGGCAATGTGGCCTATGGGAAGCAAAATTTTTGCTTCCCACACTTAACACATTCACTCCAAAAATATCATTTTTCATCTATCCATTTCTCTCTCTAGATTTCATCTTCATTTTCTCTCTTCCTTCTCTCTTCTTCTCCTCCTTGGTCACGGTTTTGCAGCCACTATTAGTGACCATTTCTCTTCACTTTTCTCTTCATTAACACCATTTCTACACTCACCTCAACCTCCTTTACACTTTCTATTTAGGAAATTTCTTCAAAATCCATCTTCACCTCCATTGTCTTCCAAGGTAAAGCTTCAAACTTTAAGGTAAAGTTTCTATTTTTCTTCTTTCTTCTCTCCATTTTCGTGTTCTATGGCTTCATTGGAGACCAAAGAACTATCTTTTACCAAGCTTAATATTGATTCTTTGTGTTAGAAAATTTTAGGGTTTTGGAAGCTCAAAACCGAAACCACCAAGGAGCCAATAAGAGACCATTTTCGTGTTCTTCCTTTAAGTAAGATGGAGATTTACTCACTTCTACCATTATTGGTGGTGAGGAGACTTTGTGTGATTGTTTGATGGAGAAATCCATAATTGTATGCTTGCTTTAATTGATGATTTTACATGTGTATGTGTTCTTAAGTGATATTAATGATTTAATAATGATTTGGAATGCATTGATGGTGTTGGAATGTTTGGAAATGTTAGAATGAATGAATGGAAAATTTGAAGGTTTTCTACACTAGGGTGAGGTCACGGTTTTGGCTTGGAATTTAAGGGATTGGATTGATTTGGGGTGAAATAAAATTTAAGTGATTAGGTATCAAGTAACTAATGCATAATGTGAAGAAAAATTGGAATGTTAGTGACCTAGGAAGGCCACGATTTTAGAGAAAAATTTTGAGGCTAAATGATGCCTTGGTGCATTGTTGGAAATTCAGAATTTAGGGATATACATAATTCATAATGAGATGGGAAAAAATTCAATTTAGTAATAACTCTTAAGAGAGCCACGATTTTTAAGGGCTATTTGACCTAAATTTTTCATAATTGATTAAAGCTTAAGACTTTGGAAATGGAAATCCATAATTTGGACTTGTAATAATTGATGAACCATATATATATAAATGTTGATGTTGAGAATTGGTTCTATGTTGTTGTGAGTTCCTATGTGGAACTAGGTATTCGATGAAATCATGACATGTTGATATTGAGAAATAAATATATGCCATTGTGATATATTTTATGATAAGTGTATTATTGATAAACATACATGATATACATTGCATTGTCATGCATATGTGTTGTCCGTTGGACATTGTTGGAAAGGCGATGTATGCCTAGGAGTTTGAATAACACCTATGTGCGGGTGCGAGTAGACTAAGCGTAGGGTCATAGTGGTTGCACTTGGGGGCGTCGGGGTGCGGGTGTCTCACAATGGACAGTGGTAGGTCCACTGTGGCCGTGGGATAGACCGATGTAAACACACCGATGATCCGGACTGAGACGCTGTCTTATATCGCGATTAACTGTTGAGGTGCCATGTATAAGCTGTATTGCGCAAATATTTTTATGAGATGAGCATACTATTTTTAAGGGTAATGAGATACTGACATAACTCCTTGATCATTCACTCCGAAAATGTTTATGTCTAACTCCTTGGAGTAGGAACTTGGTACCATTTGCATTGTGAACTGTCAGTCTCATAATTCATTAAGCATGAGCATTTATAACCACGAAAAAATATTTGTTCTTAGTACTGCAATAACATTCTGATTACTTGAACTATTGATTGTTGGAAATATTGAAGCTGTCTGCCTGATATTGCGGATCCTTACTGTTATTTATTGTTATTCTGCTTTTACTGTAAGTTTTAATTATCATTGTGATTGGATATTTGAACTGTGTTAATATGTGGGTGTCCAACGCCATTCTATTTTCTCGCTACCATATTGGTAATGAAAGTTGGGTGTCTCACCTCTTTCTGTATGTTCTGTATTTCTATCGGTCTGTGTACTACTGAGAAGACGTTCGTGAGGAAGAGAAGGAAACACCTGAGTTTCTGGGTTTTTGGCCGCACTACGACTAAAGCTTGCTGAGGGTGTTGTCACGCCCACACCGATTTTTGGGGTACGTTAGGATGACCTTCCATGGAGGGCCCGATTGCTGGCACATACATGTGCAGATAGACCAATGTGTTTACTGCGAGGAGCTAACGGTGTCTTTAGCTTGGGGTCGCCATAACCTACCAGTTTTCGATTTCACTGCTTTTGTCATTTTGGAGTTTTACCTACCCGTTAAGGATATGTGGGCTGATATGTACTACACCCTGCAAGAGGACTCTTTCTTCTCCACTGCTTGGGCTTCTGCCTGAAATTCGGTTGCTTTGATGATAGTTTCATCGGATGAGGAAGACCCTGAGGAAGACCCAGCTACGGTCCCTTCTCATCAGTCTTAGGGGCTGATACTGTTAGTGGCTACTGATGGCTAACCGTTTATCTTTTGGGGAAGCTTGATGTTTTGCTGTATTTAATTGGTGTATATTTATATCAATTCGGGTAGGTACATCTTTTGCTTTTTGTATAATTTATGATGTAATTAAACAGGCTGATGCATATAATATATATATTATGAATGTATGATTTTCAATTATGTGTCGATTTTATTATATCTGTAATTACTAATCTCTCTTTATTATTGGTTTAAGTAAGAAAAAGAAAAAAAAGGAAAGAAAAATATGTACACATATTTCAATACTCAATTATTTTATCATTCAAGAGTGGAAATTATTTAATCAAATGTTGAAAATGAACCGGGTCTTAATTAATCAACGTACTTCTTATTTTCCGCAATTTATTTCATTACTTTATATTATGGTGTGACGTTCCTTCTTCGTGAGGAAAGAAAAAGGGGTGTTGCACTGTCTTGGTATCAGAGCCTCGGTTTAAGTTTTCTTTTGTGTCTTGTAGTTTTGGACTGTCTTGTTTGTGCTGTGTGATTCTCTGTGTTTGGTATTCTGAAAGGATACATCTGATTTTCTCTATGTTTTGTATAGCTTAACTTGAAGGAGGATTATTGCTCTAGAGGAGACATGACTGCTGCAATCGAGGCAATTCAGAGGATAGTTGAAGCTATACTGCAACAAAACCAGCAAACAGCTCAACAACAAGAAAGGATTTCACAATAATTGGAGTCTACTGCTAATGCCCAAAATCTGGAGAAATTTCGTCGCACTAACCCTCCACAATTTAAGGGTGAATATGGTCCTGAGAAGGCTACTCTGTGGATCAAGCAATTGGAAAAGATCTTCACGGACATGAACTGTGTCAACGACAGGAACGCGACTTATACTGCGTTCATGCTGATTGACGACGCAGAGGATTGGTGGACCGGAGAGCAAAGGTTATTGGAGGCTGAGAATCGAGCAATTAATTAGGAGGTGTTCAAAGAGAGATTCTTAAATGAATATTTCCCAAAAAGTGCTAGGCATGCTAAGGAAATGGAATTTCTTAGCTTGAGGCAAGGAAATATGACAGTAAGTGAATATACTGCCAAATTTGAGAGTTTGTCCAAATTCTCAACCTACTTTCAACACCAACCAAACAAAGCATAGAAATGTCAAAAATTCAAAGAAGGTTTGAGACACGACGTGAAGAGAGTCGTCATAACTTTGAAGATTACTCAGTTTTCGGAACTACTTGATATGTGCCGTAGGGTGGAAGACTTGGACCAGGCGCGTGATGCAAGAAACAGAAACTTTGGACCTTTTCGGTCTCAAAGAGGAGGAAGCAGTAATGCTAATCGTTACCAGAAGAAGCCTTATTCCAGACCACCTGGAAGTCATCAACAAAAACCACAAGGGGGAAGTCCTAGAGGAAGTTCGGGCAGAACTGCTCAAACAATGGCGTCTACACTGAGATGCATGAAGTGCGGGAAGGATCACTACACAAGGGACTGCACTATTAAAGGAGTGATCTACTACAGATGCGGGAAACCCGAATATGTTTCTCGTGAATACAATTAACCTAAGGCTGAACCTTCCGTCAATGTTGCTAGAACTGCTAAACTGTAGGCTGAAGGTTGAGTTTACACTCTGAGTGGTGCTGAAGCCTCTGAATTCGAAGATCTTATACAAAGGGAAGGTGTCATAGAAGGTAATCTTTTTACTGTACTGTATGACTCTAGTGCAACACATTCTTTCATTTCCTACGACTGTGTGAAAAGACTTAGTTTACTTGTGTCTTCTTTGCCTTTTGATTTGACTGTTTCAACTCGTACTGCTAAACCTATTGTCACTACCAAAGTCTGTTTAGATTGTCAATTGATTGTTGAAGGTCGAATCTTTTCTGCTGATTTGACCTGTTTGCCACTATCTCAGTTAGATGTGATCTTAGGAATGGATTGGTTATCTTCTAACCATGTCCTGTTAGATTGTTCTAGAAAAATCATAGTTTTCCCTTTAGATGAGAATTCTAGATTTTTGACGGCCAACCAAGTTCAAGCTTTCTTGAAAGAAGGAGCTCGGGGATACATGTTGTTATCTTCTTTGAAAGTCGAGAATGAGGTATATGTGGATGCAATCTTGGTGGTTAGAGAGTTTCCTGAAGTCTTTCTTGAAGATTTACCTGGGTTGCCACCGGAGCGAGAAATCGAATTTGCCATTGATCTTGTGCCTGGAGCTGGTCCTATTTCCATAGCGCCTTACAGAATGTCGCCAGCAGAGCTAGTTGAGCTCATGAAGCAACTGGAAGAGCTTTTGGAGAAGCAATTCGTGAGACCCAGTGTATCACCATGGGGAGCACCAGCATTGCTAGTCAAGAAGAAAGACGGTACTTCGAGATTATGTGTGGATTATCGTCAGTTAAACAGGGTCACGATCAAGAATAAGTATCCATTACCGAGGATAGACGACTTGATGGATCAACTGAAAGGAGCAGTGGTATTTTCTAAGATCGGTTTGCAATCAGGTTACCATCAGATCAAAGTAAAGTGGAAGATATTCCTAAAATGGCTTTTCGTACTCGTTATGGACACTATGAGTACCTGGTGATGCCTTTTGGTGTGACTAATGCACCTGTTATTTTCATGGATTATATGAATAGAATCTTCCATCCTTATTTGGATAGATTCGTCATTGTCTTCATCGATGATATCTTGATCTATTCAAAAAATCAAGAGGATCATGCTGAACATCTCAATATAGTTCTTCAGACTTTGAAGGAGAAAGAGTTGTATGCTAAGTTATTGAAGTGTGAGTTTTGGTTGAATGAAGTTAAATTTTTGGGCCATGTGATTTTGAAAGAAGGAATTGTTGTAGACCTATCAAAAGTGGAAGTTGTTCTACAATGGGAGAGGCCGAAGACGGTGACAGAAATCCAAAGCTTTGTTGGATTAGCTGGATATTATAGGAGATTTATCGAAGGATTTTCTAAGATTGCCAGACCTTTTACTCAACTCACGAGGAAGAATCAAGCTTTTGAGTGGACGGATGCTTGTGAAGAGAGTTTTCAAGAGTTAAAAAGGAGACTAACTACTTCACCAGTGTTAGTTCTACCTAAGCCGAGTGAACCATTTGAAGTGTACTGTGACACTTCATACCAAAGATTGGTTTGTGTCCTTATGCAAGGCAGAAAAGTGGTGGCGTATGCCTCAAGACAATTACGAGTGCATGAGAAAAACTACCCAATGCATGACTTGGAGTTAGCTGCTGTTGTATTTGTCTTAAAGATATGGAGACATTATCTTTATGGAGCAACGTTCAATGTCTTCAATGATCATAAGAGCTTGAAGTATTTGTATGATCAAAAAGAATTGAACATGAGACAAGGAAGATGGTTAGAATTCCTGTAAAGGTAAATGTTATGGCCAATGCCTTAAGTAGGAAAATGATCAGTATTTCTGCCATGATGATCAGAGAAAAAGATTTAATAGAACAATTCAAAGACGTATGGTCTTTTGTGGAATTAATGCCGGGCAAAATCTGCATGAACATGGTCACCATCTCGAATGATTTGATGGATGACATTCGAGAAAAGCAGAAGGTTGACAAGTTCTTGCAAGAGGAAAGAAAGCCGATAAAGCAGGGTGGTGTATCAACATTAGAGGAAGGAAGCGATGAAATTTTAAGATTCCAAGGTAGGGTTTGTGTACCTAAAGATGAAGAACTCAAGAGGTACATTCTTGAACATGCTCATACCAGTAAGTTGAGTATGCATCCTGGAATGACCAAAATGTATCAAGATTTGAAGAAATTATTTTGGTGGCACGGAATGAAAAGAGATATTGCGAGATGTGTATCTTCATGTTTAGTTTGTCAGAAAACAAAGATCAAGCGTCAAAGACCATCCGGAATGTTACAACCCTTGACTATTCCCGAATAGAAGTGGGATAGTATTGCCATGGACTTTGTTGTCGGGTTACCAAAGACTAGAAGAGGATATAATTCAATATGGGTAATTGTGGATCGACTTATGAAATCAGCACATTTCTTGCTGATCAACATAAGATATCCCTTAGAGAAGTTGACTCAATTATACATCTATGAAATTGTTATACTACATGGTGTGCCTACTAGTATCATTTCTGACAAGGACCCGAGATTTACCTCAAAATTTTGGCAGAGTCTTCAAGAAGCAATGGGTACAAAGCTATGTCTGAGTTCTGCTTACCATCCTCAGACGGATGGCCAATCAGAAAGAATAATCCAATCATTGGAAGATTTGCTGAGGGCTTGTGCCATAGAGCAAATTAGAAGTTGGGATGAAATTTTACCATTGGTAGAATTTACCTACAACAACAGTTACCATTCGAGCATAGGGATGGCATCCTATGAGGCTTTGTATGGATGAAGGTGCAGAACACCCTTATGTTGGTATCAAGATGGAGAGCGGCTTATAGTTGGACTTGATCTTATTCAGCAGACAACTGAGAAGGTTAAGATGATTCAAGAGAAGATGAGAACGGCTCAGAGTCGGCAAAAGAGTTATGCGGATAGAAGAAGAAAACCTCTTGAATTTGAGGAAGGAGAGCATGTGTTCTTGAAAGTCACGCCTACGACTAGGGTCAGTCGGGTTCTCAAATCTAGAAAGCTCACTCCAAAATTTCTTGGACCTTACCAAATTCTTTATCAGGTAGGTCCCGTTGCTTATCAAATAGCTTTACCACCTATTCTTTCAAATCTCCATAATGTTTTTCATGTGTCACAACTTCGACAATACATTCTGAGTCCTGATCATGTCATAGCACCCGATTCAGTACAATTAAATGAAAACTTGACTTATGAAACAACTCTTGTAAGGATTGAGGATAGGAGAATGAAGCAACTCAGGGGGAAGGACATTTCATTAGTGAAAGTGATCTGGAACAAGACAACCGGAGATGCGACATGGGAACTGGAGGACAAGATAAAGGAGCAATACCCAGAACTATTCTAAGGTATGAAAATTTTGAGGACGAAATTCTTATTTGTTGGGGAGAGTTGTAACACCCCAAAATTTATTTATTTCGTTATAAATATTCATTTTATAATATTTGTGATTTTTGAAAAATTTTATGGAATTTTCTGAGAACGCGGAATATTTTAATATTATTTCTCGTTTTACATGTAAACTGAGCGGAACCTAGAAAATGAGATATTTTTCTTGGGAACCTTGATCTGTGGAAACGTCGACGGGAGATCTTACTAAACCCAAGATTGGACACGATTTACGAGATTTCACGTTTTTCAAGAAATTTTATCTAATAAAATTATAAGTTACTGTATAAATTTTATCTGCCAGACAATAAATACTGACTTCTGTCAACTATAACAATTATCCATTGGATAATATCATGTATTAAAAATCCTATCACATCATCCTAATGTAATCCACTTTATGGCTAATCAAATCCACTTTAATTCAAATTTAGTGTATTTTAATCAAAGCTTCTTTGAGAAGCTATGACACCAAAAGACCAAGCTACCCTTGGCTTGTTGGGGAAGCCAAATTTTCCCCCTCTCTCCTCTCTATTGCCGATGCAATGTGGCCTATGGGAAGCAAAAATTTTGCTTCCCACACTTAACACATTCACTCCAAAAATATCATTTTTCATCTATCCATTTCTTTCTCTAGATTTCATCTTCATTTTCTCTCTTCCTTCTCTCTTCTTCTCCTTCTAGGCCATGGTTTTACAGCCACTATTAGTGACCATTTTTTCTTCACTTTTCTCTTCATTAACACCATTTCTACACTCACCTCAACCTCATTTACACTTTCTATTTAGGAAATTTCTTCAAAATCCATCTTCACCTCCATTGTCTTCCAAGGTAAAGCTTCAAACTTTAAGGTAAAGTTTCCATTTTTCTTCTTTCTTCTCTCCATTTTCGTGTTCTATGGCTTCATTGGAGACCAAACAACTATCTTTTACCAAGCTTAATATTGATTCTTTGTGTCGAAAAATTTTAGGGTTTTGGAAGCTCAAAATCGAAACCACCAAGGAGCCAATAGGAGACCATTTTCGTGTTCTTCCTTTAGGTAAGATGGAGATTTACTCACTTCTACCATTATTGGTGATGAGGAGACTTTGTGTGATTGTTTGATGGAGAAATTCATAATTGTATGCTTGCTTTAATTGATGATTTTACATGTGTATGTGTTCTTAAGTGATGTTGATGATTTAATAATGATTTGGAATGCATTGGTAGTGTTGGAATGTTTGGAAATGTTAGAATGAATGAATGGAAAATTTGAAGGTTTTCTACACTAGGGTGAGGTCACGCTTTTGGCTTAGAATTTAAGGGATTGGATTGATTTTGGGTGAAATAAAATTTAAGTGATTAGGTATCAAGTAACTAATGCATAATGTGAAGAAAAATTGGAATGTTAGTGACCTAGGAAGGCCACGGTTTTAGAGAAAAATTTTGAGGCTAAATGATGCCTTGGTGCATTGTTGGAAATTCAGAATTTAGGGATATACATAATCCATAATGAGATAGAAAAAAATTAAATTTAGTAATAACTCTTAAGAGGGCCACGGTTTTTAAGGGCTATTTGACCTAAATTTTTCATAATTGATCAAAGCTTAAGACTTTGGAAATGTAAATCCATAATATGGACTTATAATAATTGATGAACCATATATGTATAAATGTTGATGTTGAGAATTGGTTCTATGTTGTTGTGAGTTCCTATGTGGAACTAGGTATTCAATGAAATCATGACATGTTGATATTGAGAAATAAATATATGCCATTGTGATATATGTAACACCCAAACTGGGGATGTCATATTTCTGATGCAATAAAATAAAACCTTACCCAAGTTATAAAAACATTTGGTACATAATTAATATGAGTTGTAAAATTTTTCTTTTGATATCAGATATCATTTAAAAAAAAATGAATCACAAAATAAAACAAACTATTAATACACACCATAATATACATATGATATTGTCTTAAGTTGTACAAATAATTTACAACTATAAATATTTAATAAAACAATAAAAAGTCAGTATAACACTAATACATATACATGCCCAAGTGCACATCAAAGATTTCTAACCCTCCGAAGGATCATCCTCAGATGGATCATTAGATGACAGAAATCCTAGATGTCTTGCGGCTCTATGGACAGGAGTTTGTATTGTCGATACACTACTGATCTCACTATGCGCATGAAAAAGTCCTTCCCAGTAGCGCCTAAGAGTCAAAGGCATCTCAAGATGTAAATACAAAGTAGTAGTAAAAATAAGCTCTCCATCAAACTCTCTATGTAGGGTTACAGTCAGACACCCCACATAGACTACCAATCCTCTATCTTCACGCAGTCGCCAGGCCTCAGACCCTCTGTGAAACTCAAGTCTCACAAAACCAAAGAATCCAGGCAAAGCCATAACCAAAAGATCAATCCAGATGATAAGGGTGATCTAATGGCTCGCCTTCCTCAAACTGATCGCTCGGCTGCTGCTCCTCAGGGTACTGAATATCGAGAGGTTGCTCCTCTTCCTCTTCCTCAAACTCTTTTACAAAAAAGAAATAATAATACAGAGAAATACATACAACGAGGTGAGACAATCTACATCATTACCAACATGACAATAAAGAAAATGACAATTCAAACAAATATCACAATTTAATACAATAATGCATACCATAATATCATAAATAATATCACAAATTAACACATCATACATAATATCACAAATCAAATAAGAATAAACACAATGCTCACGTTATGATGAAAAACCCCCAAATGCAAATGTATACCGACTCATTTCCTACTCCATGGAGCAAAACACAAACATCAGAGAGAATGACGCGGAAGAACTATCGGTACCTCAGGCTGCCTAACCAAACTATTACACTGTCAAACATCGTGTAAATAACCCACAGTCAAAATATCGTGTAAGTAGTACACTGTCAAATACATCGTGCACCACAGGCATTGTACTAGACAGTCTTCACAAGATCTTGATTAAGAATAGTGTTTGTCGAGATCATTAGTGTGTTGCCCGTTACCACGGCTCAGGGTAGCTACCAACTATCCACATGTGGAATCCTCCGCATACTAATGCCTCCAAGTTCAATCAATGAACCACACTACGCCTATCACACCCATAACACGGTGTAGTTCATCTCGTCAGTCAATCGTCAATTTCAACCAAATTGACATAACTCTCAATGCATGAATACAAATCATAATTACATAAATACCCTTAGTCTCAATATGTCACCATATTTACACAAATACCCTCAGTCTTAATATTTCCAAATATAGTACGTCTCCACTTGACAGTACTATTTCTCGACATGTCCAGGTCCATCACTTTGACCCGACAGCAAAACTCACCGTTCTTTTTAGTCGCGTAAAGATTTTATCGCATTTTCACAATCACTACCTTTTTCAAACATTTTTAAATCGCATAAATATTTTTCAACGTTTCTAAAATCGCATAGTATTTTTAAATCGTTTTCTCAATCGCGTAACGCTTTTAAATCGTTTTCCAAATCTCATGGCTTAAAAATCATCATTTTAAATACGCGTAAACTATTTCTAATATTTTTTTCAACTACGTAAATATTTTCTCTACGTTATAAATTATATTATGAAACTTTCTCCATTATTTGTCCGTTTTTAGTTAATTTTGACAGCATTTTGTCTATAAAATTTATTAAATGATATTTTCTACATTTTTCTTCATAAACCACCTTACTTTAAATTATAACCATCATTTATACTTTGAAACTCACTAACATACTTCAAAACCCAAAGAGTGAGCTCTACGTTAGTATTTTTCAAGTGTTCAATATATTCCTTATTTATAATAATTTCCTCTAATTTAGGTTTCTAAAACTAAGTTCATTCATTTTATTCCCAAAAAATTCATTGAAATTTAATTCTTTTGTAGTTAACTACTTAATCTACCTTAGAAAATAATTTTGGAAATCAAATATACATTGAATGGCATGTTGGCCGAATTCAACATATTCTTTACAATTGATCTTAAAATTGTTTTTCCGTCTTCCAAATCATTTTCAAATTCATTGTTTTACCTAAATTCATTAAATCATTGTTTTAGAAAATGGTTGAGAACATCTTGGTTCTCTTTTTCTTGGTGAAGCCGTGAGCTCCTTTTGTGTTCTTTGGAACACTCATGCAATCCTTACATATTATACACATCCTACAATAATAATCATACATCTATAAACACATGCAATATATTTCAAAGCTATAGACATGCTCACAAATAAAATCAACCACAAATAGAAAAGCAGTAAACAACCAAGTGAATGAAATCCTTATGGATTCTTCACCACAAATACAATCCATTTTCTCATCACCACACAAGGTTGATGAGATTAAATCTCCCTCTTACCTTAAGAGAAGACAAACTCCTTCTAACTCTTCCTAGTGATTTCGTATGAACCTTCAAAGATTCCCTAACAAACTCAAACAAATTTTAAAGAGTCATAACTATAGGAGAAAAATATAAACCATGGATCAATCATGGTTTAGAACACCAAAAATCAAGTTAGAAAGAAGAAACAAAAATTTTCACCTTGGAGGAAAAATCTTCAAAGTGGTTTTTCAAGCTCAAGATGAATTTTTTTGAAGAAACTTTCAACTAGAAAAGTTCTTAGAATGGTGTTTAGATTTGAGAAGTAGGGTTAGATGAAAATTTAGAAGAGTATAGGTGTTGGTTGATGGTGTTAGCCGAATGGCTCGATGAAGAAAGCTAGAGAATTGTTCTTGGTGTTCTTGGAGAAAAGAAAGGAAATATTTGGTGATAGTAAACTTTGAAGATGAAAATGGTCTCCTAACTCCTAAGCATAGTCGTGAGCTTCACAAAGGAGGTGGCCATCATTGTTGATTCCTATGACTCCTTAATGGCCTTAGATTATATCAATTGATGATATCCAAGGTTTTGTCTCCAAGCTTGCTTCTAATTGGTGTAGAAAAACCAAGTCATCAAGTGACTAAGCCTTCTTGAAAGTGCTTAGCCGAATGGCCCTTAGGAATAGCAAACTAGATTTTGGTTCATTTGGTTTCCTAGTTAGGTTTAGGTAAAGTTAGTTAGACTTCTTAGTTACTTAGTTAGCCATTTAGTTAGCTAGGATGACTATCTATCTCTTAGATTTCTCTAGAACCTTCTCTAACTGGAACTTAAATAGATAGCTAACTAGGTTTACTTCATTTAGTTACTACATAAGCTTTCTATACTAACTTAGTTAGGTTTAAGCTAACTTGGTTAAGCTTTCTAGTCATAAACTAACAAGTCCAACCACTTTTGTGGACTAGCTTCCTATTGGTTTAAAGTTTTCAAGCCACTATTGTTGACTAGCTCCTATTGGCTTAAAAATAAATCAAGCCAGAAACGTTGACTAGTTCTCTAAACGTGGGTCCCACAGACTTTTTTTGGTCCATGGTCCATTTTGGAGCAGAATACTACTATTTTTAAAACAGTAGGTACTATACAATAAAATAATATTATAATAATATAAAATATTTTTATTGCACAGTTAAATCCTAAAAATTAAAAGATTAATACACGTATCATTCAGAATTGGGTTTAGTAAGATCCTCCAGCTCCGAATAATTAAATTAAGATTTTTTCGGCCAGAAAATTATTATTTTCTTGACTCGGAGTAAATCACACACAACAGTCAAATACAATCATGAAACAGTCAAATTCTATTTATAACTCACAGAAAACATAAAACAGTACAATTAGGACAATATCGTACTTAACTCAAAAGTTAGGGTGTTACAATATATTTTATGATAAGTGTATCATTGATAAACATACATGATGTACATTGTATTGTCATGCATATGTGTTGTCCATTGTACATTGTTGGAAAGGCGATGTATGCCTAGGAGTTTGAATAACACCTATGTGCGGGTGAGAGTAGACTAAGTGTAGGGTCATAGTGGTTGGCTCTGGGGGTGTCGGGGTGCGGGTGTCTCGTAATGGACAGTGGTAGCTCCACTGGAGCTGTGGGATAGACCGATGCAAACACACCGACGAGCCGGACTGAGATGCTATCGTATATCGCGATCAACTATTGAGGTGCCATGTATAAGCCGTATTGCGCAAATATTTTTATGAGATGAGCACACTATTTTTAAGGCTAACAAGATACTGGCATAACTACTTGATCATTCACTCCAAAAATGTTTATGTCTAGCTCCATGTAGTAGGAACTTGGTACCATTTGCATTATGAACTGTCAGTCTCATAATTCATCAAGCATGAGCTTTTATAACTGCGAAAAAATATTTGTTCTTATTACTGTAATAACATTCTGATTACTTGAACTATTGATTGTTGGAAATATTGATGTTGTCTGCTTGATATTGTGGATCCTTACTGTTATTTATTGTTGTTCTGCTTTTACTGTAAGTTTTAATTATCATTGTGATTGGATATTTGAACTGTGTTGATATGTGGGCGTCCAACGCCATTCTATTTTCTTGCTACCATAGTGGTAATGAAAGCTGGGTGTCTCACCTCTTTCTGTATTTTCTGTATTTCTGTCAGTCTGTGTACTATTGAGAAGACGTTTGTAAAAAAGAGAAGGAAACACCTGAGTATCCGGGTTTTTGGCCGCACTACGACTAGAGCTTGCTGAGGATGTCGTCACGCCCACGCCGATTTTTGGGGTACGTCAGGATGACCTTCCATGAAGGGCCCGATTGATGGCACATACATGTGCAGATGGACCGATGTGTTTACTGCGAGGAGCTGACGGTGTCTTTAGCTTGGGGTCGCCATGACCAACCCGTTTTCGATTTCACTGCTTTTGTCATTTTGGAGTTTTACCTACCTGTTACGGATATGTGGGCTGATATGTACTACACCCCACAAGAGGACTCTTTCCTCTCCACTACTCGGGCTTCTGCCCGAAATTCGGTCACTCCGATGGTAATTTCATCAGATGAGGAAGACCCTGAGGAGGACCTGGCTTCGGTCCCTTCTCGTCAGTCTTAGGGGATGATACTGTCAGTGGCTACTGATGGCTAACTGTTTATCTTTTGGGGAAGCCTGATGTTTTGCCGTATTTAATGGGTGTATATTTGTATCAATTCAGGTGGGTACATCTTTTGCTTTTTGTATAATTTATGATGCAATTAAACAGGCTGATGCATATAATATATATATTGTGAATGTATGATTTTCAATTCTGTGTCGATTTTACTATATCTGTAATTATTATTCTCTCTTTATTATTAGTTTAAGTAAGAAAAAGAAAAAAAGGGAAAGAAAAATATGTACACATATTTCAATACTTGATTTTTTTATCATTCAAGAGTGCAAATTATTTAATCATGTGTTGAAAATGAACCGGGTCTTAATTAATCAACGTACTTCTTATTTTCTGCAATTTATTTCGTTACTCTATATTATGGTGTGACGTTCCTTCTTCGTGACGAAAGGGGTATATGGCGTCCCAGGGCCGACGAGGGCGAGGAGTGGTCACCGGTGCTAAAGTGAAAGCATCAATAAGCGGCTCCTGGCAGGCTTCTAGGTGAAGGGTCCCATGAATGAACTGAATACGCACTAGAATGAGAGGGATTCAAAGACTGTGAAGGTATGGGACTACATAGTTGAGGATGGTTTGAAGGAATTGATTAGGCGTAGCCATATCAACAAGTTGCAACTTCTTTTCGGGGGCCCAGAACATAAGAACTCCATGGTTAAGCATGCTTAACCTGGAGCAATTGTGGGATGGGTGACCTCTTGGGAAGTTTTCTAGGATATGTGTGAGTGAGGATAAAGCACGCTGAAAAGACCCATGTTGGTTTGTGGAGACACTCTTCAATCTTGCAGGCAGTCTTGAGATGTTATAAATGGTATCAGAGCCGGGACCTTTCCCAGTATGGTGTGGTTCCGAGATGAACCAAGTGGAAGTTGGTGGGCATGTGGCATCTCGGGGCCGACGAAGGCGGGAAGTGGTTGCCGGTGCTAAAGTGAAAGCATCAATAAGCGGCTCCTAGGAGGCTTCTAGGCGAATGGTCCCATGAATGAACTGAATACGCACCGGAATGAGAGGGATTCAAAGACTGTGCAGGTATGAGACTGCATAGCTGAGGATGGCTTAAAGGAATTGATTAAACGTAGCCATATCAACAAGTTGTAACTTCTTTTCGAGAGCCCAGAACATAAGAACTCCATGGTTAAACGTGCTTGACCTGGAGTAATTGTGGGATGAGTGACCTCCTGGGAAGTTTTCTAAGATGCGTGTGAGTGAGGACAAAGCAGGCTGAAGAGACCCGTGTGGGTTTGTGGAGACAATCATCAATCCTGCAGACAGTCCTGGAATGTTACAATCGCTGTAGGCATTGAACGTTGCTCCATACAGAAAATGCTTCCATATTTTCAGAGCAAACACCACTGTGGCTAATTCCAAGTCATGAGTTGGGTAATTCTTCTCATGCACTCTTAATTGTCTTGAAGCATATGCAATAATCTTCTTATCTTGCATGAGCACACATCCTAATCCTTGATATTAAGCATCACAAAACACTTCAAACGGTTCATTAGGGTTAGGCAAAATCAACACTGCTGTAGAAGTCAATCGCTTTTTAATTCTTTGAAACTTTCTTCACATGCATCCGTTCACACGAAAGCTTGATTTTTTCTCGTAAGCTGGGTAAAAGGTCCCGCTATCATGGAAAATTCTTCAATGAATCTTCGGTAGTATCTGGCTAATCCCACGAAGCTACGGATCTCTGTCACGGTCTTGGGTCTTTCCCATTGAAGAACCGCTTCAACCTTTAATGGAACTACATTAATTCCTTCCTTTGAAATCGCATGCCCTAAAAATTTGACTTCTTCTAACCAAAATTCGCACTTTGACAGCTTGGCATACAACTTCTCTTTCAGAATTTGGAGGACTATCCTGAGATGTTCAGTATGTTCCTCTCGACTTCAAGAATAGATTAAAATGTCATTAATGAAGACAACAATGAATCTATCCAAATAATGATGAAAGATCCGATTCATGTAATCCATGAATACAGCAGGACCATTTGTTACTCCGAACGACATCACACAACAATACATATAGTGTCCATAGCGTGTCCGAAAAACTATTTTGGAAACATCCTCCGCCTTCAAACGGATCTAATGGTAACTACATCGTAGGTCAATCTTAGAGAATATAGCAGATCCTATTAGTTGATCCATCAAATCGTCAATTCTTGGAAGTGGATACTTATTCTTGATTGTGATCTTATTCAGCTGGTGATAATCCACGCACAACCATGAAGTTCCATCATTTTTCTTAACCAACAACACTTGGGCTCCCCAAGGTGAAATGCTAGGTCTCACAAACTGCTTCTCTAACAGTTCTTCCAATTGCTTCTTGAGCTGCGACATTCGATATGGTGCCATAAATACAGGGCCAGATCTAGGTACAAGGTCTATGGAGAGTTCCATTTCTCTTTCAGGTGGAAATCCAGGTATGTCGTCAGAGAAGACTTCAGGAAACTTGTTGATCACCGAAATAACTCGTATATCAACTTCACACTCAACCTCCAAAGAAGATAAAAGTATGTATCCTCATGCTTCTTCTTTCAAGAAAGTTCTGACTTGGCCAGTAGTTATAAATCCAGAAATCTCAGAATCAGGAAATACTAAGGTCTTAGTGGAACAGTCTAACAAGATATGGTTAGAAGATAACCAATCCATTCCTAGAATCACATCTATTTGGGACAAAGGTAAACAAATCAGATCAACCAAAAAGGTTTGAACCTTCAACAAAAATAGGACAATTCAGACAAACTTTTGTAGTAATGACAGGTTTAGCAGTATGAGTAGAAACAGTTAGATTAAAAGGTAAAGAAGACACAGGCAATCCTAATCGGTTCACACAGTCATATGAAACAAAAGAATGCGTTGCGCCAGAATCATATAGTACAATTAAAGGATTACCTCCTATGTCACCATCTCTCGTAATTAGATTTTTAGAATTTGAGGCTTCAACTCCTCTCATGGTATAGACCCTTCCTCTAGCTTGAGGTCTTGCAGTACGTACATTGCTGACAGAGGGTTCTGCCTTGGGATTGTTGCAATCTCTAGATAGATGTCCAAGCTTCCCACACCTGAAACAGATGATCCTCTTAATTGTGCAATCTCTTGTAGGGTGATCCTTTCTATACTTGAGACACTTAGAAGAAAATGTTCTAGTCAGACCAGTTCGATTGCCACTAGAACTACCTCCACGAGGTTGTTGTTGTTGACTTCCCGATGGTCGGGAATATGGCTTCCTCTGAAATCAGTTGTTGTTACTTCCTCCCCTTTAGAACCTAGATGGCCTAAAGTTGCGATTCCTCATGTCCCCCCCTAATCCAAATCTTCCACCCGATGACACGTATCTTACAGTTTAGAAAACTGGTTGATCTTCAGGGTTATTACCGCCCTTTTCATGTCATGCCTTAATCCTTCTTCAAATTTCTTACACTTCTACACCTCATTCGGCTGATGATAGAAATATGTTGAAAATTTGGACAAGCTCTTGAACTTCGTAGCATACTCGCTGACAGTCATATTCCCTTGCCTCAGACTAAAGAATTCCATCTTTTTTGTATGTCTTGCACTCGTTGGGAAGTACTTCTCCAAGAATCAGTCCTTGAATATCTCCCTGGTGGTTACTCGACCTTCAACTTCTAACAGTCTCTGTGCTCCATTCCACCACTCTTCTGCGTCTCCAATCAGCAAGAAAGTGGCATAGGTTACCTTCTTGTCATTCGCATAGTTCATGCCTCTATAGATTTTTTCCAGCTCTTTGATCCATAGATTGGCCTTCTCCGGATCAAATTCCCCCTTAAACTGAGGAGGGTTGTTACAACGAAACTCTGACATATTTTGAGCGTCCGCCGATGCTTCCAACTGTTGTGCAGTCCTTTCCTGCTGTTAAGCAGCCCTTTCAGTTTGTTGTACGGTAGCATCAGCCATTCCTTGCATCACTTTTGCAGCTGCAACCATGCTTTCAACTCCTTGTCTATGTGCCATCGTTTCCCTTCAAGTCAAGCTATACAAAATACAAGGAAAAATTAGATGTATCCTTTCGGAATATCAAACACAGAGAATCACACAGCATAAAAAAGACAGAACTAACCACAAATCCCAAAAGAAGACTTAAACTTGGGCTCTGATACCAAACCATGTAACGTGCTGCCCCCTTTCCTCATTGAAGGAGGAGGACATCACGACTTTACCAATTCAAAATTTCAAATTAAATTAACGCAGAATATGAAATAAATTTAACTTAAGTTATAAAGTCAATAATTATTAAAACCATAACATTCGACATAAAATACTCTTTTACTTGCAGATGACAGATCAAACAAGCAGGTGAATCATAAAGCATCATTGATAAATATATATATATATAGAAATATTCAGATCAGCTGGTTCATATGGATCATATACAAATTTATACCCCAAAATACTTACAAAAAGAATGGTGCCCCAAATACATATGCACACTTAAAATATACAGATGATCAAGACAGACTGACTAGCAAAAAGACACGACCAGCCCAAGTCCTACATACATAAACCGTAGGGTCCTCAGAGGGATCCTCTTCTGATTCCTCGAAAGAAATGACCACAATAAGAGGTACACCCTGACGGACAGGCATCCGCTCAGAGGACACTGCGATGTCTTCATGAGGAGTATGGTGGAAGTTACTCCATTATTCCAGGATAGGTATGTTAAACACTAACTGAACAGATACAGAGAAAGACAAAACAGGGGGGGTGTTGTAGAACCCCACGAAAAACCAATGTCAGCTCCCCAATGTAGGTAACTCTCTCATTAGCCAAGTTGACTGACCATACGTCTGCTCCACCATGAAAGTACACACGAACATAACCCAAAATACGCAGTCTTGACGTCATCTTGGTACAATAGCTATCACAAATCAAAGAGGGGGTAGTTCCTCTTCGAGCCCTTCTTGGTCTTTAATTAAACAGGATATACAGTAAAATAACACAACATGACTAAGAGGTGAGAAATCTAACATCTTTACCAACAGGTAGTGTAAAGATAGTACGGACGGAAATACCATCCAAATACAGAAATCAGTAATATCAGATATCAATAGTAGGGATAATAATAATGATATAACAGTTCAATGAGTCAATCAGTGTCATATAAATGAACATATATAAAATGTCATGAGAGTATGCAGACCCACTATACATGTACATAATGTACTCAATTCCTACTCTATGGAGCTAGACAATTATTTCAGAGAGAATGATCGGAAGATATGTCTATATCTCATCAGCCATAAAACAAGTGCTTTCAATAAAATCAATGTTTGCGTAACAAGGCTTTATACAAGACATTCTATACCAGATCCTGATTGGGGTGAGTGTCTCGGTCCGGATTGTCTGTGTGTTTGCATTGGTCTGGTCCACGCCCCAAGGGAGCTACCAGCTGGCCATTGTGGACACCCCACACCTCGACGTCCCCAAGGTTAATAAAGACCTATATTAAGCCCATCGCACCTGCATGAAGGTGTAATTCAACTCCTAGGCTCATATAGCCATAACAATAGACTACATGACTTCACAAGATATGATGAATGCCTCAATGAACACATACATACATAATATCATCAACATCATGCAATCCATGATCATACACCATCATAATTCACAGCAATTGCCAATAAATCAAGATTCCACTTACGGGAACAATAAAAGCATTATCATTTAACCTCAACCTCATGGTTTCCATTATCATTTCGATTCTTGTTCCTTTATTCATATTCACATTTCTCTTCATCATAAATAAAATTCATTTATTTAAAGTCTTATGAGTCTCAAAGTCTCACTTACACTCATTTTCCTTTGAAGATCATAAGTCATTATGGTATTACAATAAAGTCCTCATTTCTTTTATTTTTTTATCTTATGAATTCCTAATTTAGTATTTAGTCACTTAGTTATCCAAGCTTCACTTTGATTTCAAATTTTCCTCTTAATTACCCTAAATGTCCAAAAACCCTAATATTCTTAAGTTTCAAAATTCCTCTTCTTGCTTTTTTATTTCAATTCTTTAATTAGCTCACTTTCAACTAATTTTTCTAAATCCCAATGTACTTTAAGATTTACCCAACACTTCTATTTTTCCTTCTTCTTAGCTGTGAACCCTAGGTTCAAGGAATTTAATGTTCATCTTCTTAATCTATTGTTTTAATTCCTAAACCAATTCATTTTCCGCTTAAACTTATAAGTTCCAATTCATTACCAATTTAATTTTAAGTTTTTCCCCATTTTCTTCCTTTTTGTCGTGACCTATACCAAGGTTTCAAGGCTTCAAAATTTTCATCAACATATCAATCACTCACTTAAGTTCCATTTTATTACAAGGTGTTGTCTTGATTCACCATTTTTAGGCCATGAGGCCAAGAGCCTCACTTCCAAATGACAAGGTATTCTTTGTCATCCACATATAAATTCAACCATACAATCATCACAATCTATCAACATACATAATATCACAACATTAATATTAACACCATACAAATCACATAATGATAAATCATGGAAAAAAAACCAATCAAGAGGAGAAATTCACACTTAGATTCTCCATTTTCAACACACAAATTCATCCCCCACCACCATGAGTGGTTGATGAGGATGTTCTCCTTCTTACCAAAGAAAATGGCAAGAACAATGTCCCCTTGGTGGTTCTTGAAGATTTCGTCCAAGCCTCCAACAAAACCCTAAGAATTTCAACTCACAAAATCAAAATCCTAAGCTTGAAAAAGAGTGAATCAATGGTCATAAAGAGAACCATGAACACGAAAATGAAGAAGAGAAAGTGAAAATCAAAAGTTTACCTCAAAAGCTTCAAGCTTTGCTCTTAAAGAGAGAAAATGAAGATGGAAGCTTTTCGAAATAGTTTCAACTAGAAAGGTGTTTAGAATGTGATGGAGATTAAGAAAATGTGATTGGATGAAATTTTTGCAATGGTGGAGGTGGAAAATGGTGTGGTGGCCATGAGATAGGAGAGGAGAAGAAGAAGAGAGAAAATGGAAGAAGAGAAAGGTAGAGAGAGAAAGTGATAGGAAATTTGAATGAAAAGGTGAAATGTGACTTAAGTGAGATGGAAGCTTTTTGGCTCCGTCCTCTCCTCTCGTTGTCGTGGAGTTTACTAAGGAAAAGAGGAGATTGGCTTCTCCAAGAAGCCAATAGGAAGTTGCTTGGATGCTTCCTCCAAGCTTCTCCAACAAGCCAAATTTTCACTTTTTGAAAAGTCATCAAGCAAGATCATCTTGTGATATCATTAAAGTGTTCTCGAATATATTACTAACACTGTATTAAGTTTATTATCAGTGGATAGAAGTTACAGTTAACAAAAACCAATAATTATTGTCCAACGAATAATAAAATTATTTTGTGATTTTTATTTATTAGATAAAAATCTCGTAAAACATAAACTTCGTAAATTGTGTCTAGCATCGGGTTTAGTAAGATCCCCCGTTGATGTTTCCACAGTTCAAGGTTTACCAGCCTTAGGAAAAATATTTCATTTTCCCAGCTCCGCTCAGCGCACATACAAATTAAGAAAAATATTAAAATAATCAAGTAATTCAAATAATTTCAAAAAAATTCTTAAAAATCACAAATATTATAAAATGAACATTTATCATAAAATTAAAAAATTTTGGGGTGTTACAACTCTCCCCTTCTAAAAAGAAATTTCGTCCTCGAAATTCTCATACCTTAGAATAGATATAGATGTTGTTCTTTCATCTTGTCCTCCAATTCCCATGTTGCATCTCAAGTGATGTCATTCCAGATTACTTTCACCAATGTAATTTCTTAGCCTCGGAGTTGTTTCACCCTTCTTTCCTCAATCTTGATAGGAAGTGTTTCATAGGTTAAATTCTCTTTTAATTGCACTGTATTTGGTTCAATGACATGGGTTGGATCAGGAATGTATTTTTTGTAATTGTGACATATGGAAGACATTGTGTAGGTTAAAAAGAAAAGGTGGTAAAGCTATTTGGTAGGCTACTGGACTTATATGACACAAGATTTGATAAGGTCCGATGAATTTAGGAGTGAGTTTTCTGGACTTAATAACTCTTCTAACACCCGTCATAGGTGTAACCCTTAGAAACACATGATTGCCTTCCTTGAACTCTAGAGGCTTCCGTCTCTTGTCCGCATAGACCTTCTGTCTACTTTGAGCTATCCTCATCTTCTCTTGAATCACCTTAATCTTTTTTATCGTCTGTTGTACGAGATCGGGTCCCAATGTGAGATGTTCTCCGTCTTGGTACCAACAGAAAGGCGTTCTACAATGTCATCCATACAAGGCTTCATAGGGTGCCATCCCTATACTTGAGTGGAAACTATTGTTATAAGTGAACTCGATCAAAGGTAAGATTTCATCCCAACTTCCTCTTTGCTCTAAACCACATGCTCTTAAGAGATCTTCTAAAGATAGAATTGTTCTCTCAGATTGTCCATCTGTTTACGGATGATATGCAGAACTCAAATGAAGCTTTGTTCCTATAGCAGCTTGTAGACTTTGCCAAAACTTTGATATGAACCTTGGATCTCTATCAGAAATGATGCTAAACGGTACACCATGAAGTCTAACAATCTCCCCAATATACACTTGGGCCAACCTTTCCATTGAGTACCTCATGTTAATCGGTAAGAAGTGTGCAGACTTCATAAGCTAATCAATAATTACCCATATTGAATCACATCCCTTTCGGGTCTTTGGCAATTCAGTCATGAAATCCATTGCAATACTATCCCATTTCCATTCGAGAAAAGTCAAAGGTTGTAACATTCCAGAAGGTCTCTGGTGTTCAATCTTAGCCTTCTGACATACTAAGCAAGATGACATATACTTGGCAACATCTCTTTTCATTCCATGCCACCAATACATCTGTTTCAAGTCTTGATAAATCTTGGTCATTCCAGGATGCATACTTAACTTGCTTGTGTGGGCTTATTTGAGAATTAACCTCCTAAGTTCTGGATCATTAGGTACACATATTCTACCTTGGAACATCAAAATCTCATCAAGTCTTTCCTCAACTGTTGACAACATGCCTTGCTTTATCAATTCTCTTTCATCTTGTAAAAATTGTCACTCTTCTACTTCTCTTAAATCTATTCCATTAGATCATTTGAAATAGTAACCATACCTAGACAAACTTCCTCCGGTGTCATTTTCAAGGACAACCACATATCTCTGAATTGCTCGATTAACTCTTTCTCTTTAACCATCATGGTAGAAACGCTAAGCATTTTCCTGCTCAAAGCATCTGCCATGACATTCGCTGTTCTAGGATGGTATTGAAGTTGGAAGTCATAATCCTTCAAAAACTCTAGCCATCTCCTCTATATCATGTTCAGCTCCTTTTGATTAAACATGTATTTCAGGCTCTTGTGATCGCTGTAGACGTTGAACATTGCTCTATACAGAAAATGCCTTCATATTTTCAGAGCAAACACCACTGTGGCTAATTCCAAGTCATGAGTTGGGTAATTCTTCTCATGCACTCTTAATTGTCTTGAAGCATATGCAACAACCTTCTTATCTTGTATGAGCACACATCCAAATCCTTGATATGAAGCATCATAAAACACTTCAAACGGTTCATTGGGGTTAGGCAAAATCAACACTGGTGCAGAAGTCAGTCGCTTCTTTAATTCTTAGAAACTTTCTTCAAATGCGTCCGTCCACACGAAAGCTTGATTTTTCCTTGTAAGCTAGGTAAGAGGTCCCGCTATCTTGGAAAATCCTTCAATGAATCTTTGGTAGTATCTGGCTAATCCCACAAAGTTACGGATCTCCGTCACGGTCTTGGGTCTTTCCCATTGAAGAACCACTTCAACCTTCGATGGATCTACATCAATTTTTTCCTTTGAAATCACATGCCCCAAAAATTTGACTTCTTCTAACCAAAATTCACACTTTGATAGCTTGGCATATAACTTCTTCTCTTTCAGAATTTAGAGGACTATCCTGAGATGTTCAACATGTTCCTCTTGACTTCGAAAATAGATTAAAATGTCATTAATGAGGCCAACAACGAATCTATCCAAACAATGATGAAAGATCCAATTCATGTAATCCATGGATTCAGCAGGAGCATTTGTTACTCTGATATGATCCAAGTTGGATGCATATTATTTTTACGGATCGTCCTTGAGTTAATTTCGTGTTTTAAAGAATTAAACGACAGGTGAATAGTACATGAACAGTAACGAAAATAGAAAAGATGGAAAAAGAAAAGGAATGGAAGGAAGAAGACGCCACACTCTTGGAGAGTGATAAGTCAAGCGAGGATTCGCCACAAAGGTAAGGAAACCTTTGATAAGAACCAAGATGGTTCTTCCAAGAACCCCAAGAGAACTAAGCTCTCAAAACTCACAAGGGAGTGCAATAATTTTCTTCAAATTCAAAAGTGTCAAATGCAGTAAATACAAGCCTATTTATAGGCATTAGGTATGTGGCTAGGTCTAACTAAAGGAGGCAACAAGCTAGCATATTCTTTTTAATCCTAACCCTAGCGCAAATGTGACCCAGGCCCAATTAGAAGGCAACACCTATCCCTAGCTCTGCTATGCGCAAATTAAGCCCAAACAATACGCCCTTATTACAAAATTATCCCAAAAAAGAAAATAAGAATCAAAACTGAGAAAATTAAAAAGTTCAAATACATAATTAAATAAAATTGACAAAGAAGAAATCATGCCCCCACATTGGGCCCTTCATCAACTTGGATCATTTGGACAATCTTGAGTGCTCCTTCTTCTGGAATGGGCTTGAGTGAGAGAAAGTGGTTAACTTCTTTGTCCAAATCCTCCTTAGCCTTTTTAGCTCTTGACCTTGTCATTGAGCCTCCAAGTCCTCGTAGTGCATCTTTGGGCATTGGGCCCATTGGGCTACCACTTGAGCTTCCTTGGTCTCCATCATGCCCTCCCCCTTCGAAAGAATTCATCCTCGAATTTGATCCTTCATCACCTACATCAAAATGACTTAAGTCAGCCACATTAAATGTTGCATTAACCCTATACTCACCTAGTAGGTCAACTTTGTAGGCATTGTCGTTGATTCTTTCTATGATTTGGAAGGGTCCATCTCCTCTAGGTAAGAGCTTAGATTTTCTTTGCAAAGGAAACCTTTCTTTTCGCATATGCACCCACACCCAATCTCCTGGTTCAAAAATAACTTGCCTCCTTCCCTTGTTTGCTTGCCTAGCATATTGCTCCATCTTCCTTTCGATTTGAGTCTTGACTTGTTCATGGAGCTTCCTCATAATTCAGCTTTTGCCTGTCCATCCCTTCTGGAAAGCGCATCAGCCACTATGTTTACCTTTCCTTACTTGTGTTTGATCACATAGGGAAATTGTTCAAGGTATTCCACCTACTTGGCATGCCTCTTATTAAGCTTACCTTGCCCTTTTAAATATTTTAGTGACTCATGATCACTGTGAATTACAAACTCTTTTGGCAAAAGGTAGTGCTGCTAAGTGTGCAAAGCCTTTATGAGTGCATAAAATGCTTTATCATAGGTGGAGTAATTTAAAATAGCTCCATGCAATTTCTCACTAAAGCATACAATGGGGTGACCCTCTTGTAATAAAACAGCCCCAATCCCAACATTTGATGCATCACACTCAAGTTCAAAAGATTTAGAAAAATTAGGCAATGCAAGTATGGGTGCATGAGTGAGCCTATCTTTGAGTGTGTTGAAACTTGTCTCTTGATCCTCCCCCCACCTAAGACTCACATTTTTCTTAACAACTTCATTTAAAGGGGCGGCTATGGTGCTGAAATCTTTTACAAACCTTCTATAAAAGCTAGCTAACCCATGAAAGCTTCTTACCTCACTCACAGACTTAGGGGTAGGCCACTCCCTAATGGCTTTTATCTTTTCTTCATCTACTTGCACTCCCTTCGCACTCACAACAATGCCTAGGAACACTACATGGTTGGTGCAAAAGACACACTTCTCTAAATTAGCATACAACTTTTCTTTTCTAAGCACACTCATCACAGCCCTAAGATGTTCTAGGTGCTCTTCTAAGGTTATGCTATAAATTAGGATGTCATCAAAGTACACCACTACAAACTTGCCTAGAAACTCTCTCAACACATAGTTCATCAACCTCATAAAGGTGCTAGGCGCATTTGTAAGCCCAAAAGGCATCACCAACCACTCATACAATCCATGCTTAGTCTTAAAGGCTGTCTTCCACTCATCCCCTTCCCTTATTCTAATTTAATGGTACCCACTTTTTAAATCCACTTTAGAAAAGTAACATGCACCACGCAATTCATCAAGCAAATCATCTAGCCTAGGGATGGGATGCCTATATTTTACAGTTATATTATTTACAGCTCTACAATCAGTACACATTGTCCAAGTGCCGTCCTTTTTGGGGACAAGTATGACAGGCATGGCACAAGGACTTAAACTTTCCCTCACCCATCCTTTTTGCATCAAATCCTCCACTTGTTTCTGAATTTCCTTAGTTTCCTCAGGATTTGTCCTATAGGCGGGCCTATTGGGCAAAGAGGCTCTTGGGATGAAGTCTATTTGATATTCAATCCCCCTCAAGGGTGGTAGTCCGGGAGGGACACTCTTTGGAAAGATATCTTCGAAGTCCTGCAAAAGAGAATCAACTTCACTAGGTAGAGGGTTAGAGTTACAACTTAAGTACAAGTCCTTGTATACGTAAATGTACATCTCTAGCTTTACAAAGCAAGCCCTCTTAATCTCACTCTCCTTAGCAATTAAACATTCAATTTTTTTTTCATTTACAAGTTTTTGGTCCCTATTCTTTGCTTCCCCCTCTGATTTTACTTTTACGTCTTTCTTCTCTTGCTCCCTTCTTAGCTTCAAGGCCACTTAGTCTTCACAAACCTGTTTGGGAGTAAGGGGTACAAGGGTTACCTTTATGGAATTATGAACAAAGGAGTACTTGTTAGTGAAACCATCTTGAATAGCATGCTTATCAAATTGCCAAGGTCTTCCAAGCAAAATATGACCGGCCTCCATGGGAACAACATCACACAAAACATCATCATCATACTTACCAATTGACAAACTTACCAACACTTGTTGATTCACTATCAACTCACCATTCTCACTTAGCCACTGAAGCTTGTATGGTCGGGGGTGAGGAGTAGTTTTAAGGTCAAGTTTTCTTACCAAACGAGTGCTTGCCGCATTGGTGCAACTTCCCCCATCAATGATTAATGAGCACACTTTACCTTGGATGATACATCTTGTGTGGAAGATGTTTTCCCTTTGGTCTTGGTCCCTTGCCATAACTTGGCTACCCAAGAGTCTTCTTATCATTAGCAAGTCACCATCATGAGTATATGTCTCACTTTCTTTTTCTTCTTCACTTGAGGGAGGGGAATTTGGACATGAATCACTAGAGAGGTGTCCCTCTCTTATCACCATTTCCCTTTCGTTTGGGCATTGAGAGGCTATGTGTCCACTCCCCAAGCATTTGAAGCACTTGATGTTCCTATTTTTAGAAGAAGAAGAGGAAGAAGCATTAGTGGAAGGAAAAGCATTAGAGTTTTTAGAAGTCATACCTCCCTTGGGTTGTGTAGAGGAGTCTTTATTTGGTTCCTTGTCCTTCCAAGTGGGAGGTTTGAGGTTAGAAGAAGGCTTCTTCCATGCACCCTTTCTTTTGAGTTGTTGTTCCACCTTTATGGCTTGGTGGACTAACTCATCAAGCTCTTCATAGTTGTGCAACTCCACAATGTCTCCTATCTCACGGTTTAAACCATGAAGGAAACGTGACATGGTAGCCTTCCTATCTTCAATGACATTGGCCCTTATCATGGCCATCTCCATCTCCTTGTAGTACTCATCCACACTCCTACTTCCTTGGGTAAGTCTTTGGAGTTTATTGTGTAATTCCCTATGGTACCATGAAGGGACAAACCTCCTCATCATCAAACCTTTCATCTCTTCCCAAGTGTCTACGGGGTATTCCCTATTCCTTTCCCTCTTTTTTTGTACTTGGTTCCACAAAATTAGGGCATAGTTAGAAAATTCTAGGGCAGCCACCTTTACCTTCCTTTCTTCGTTGTAATGGTGATAGGAAAAGATTTGTTCTACCTTGGTTTCCCATTCTAAGTAGGCTTCGGGGTCATTCTTTCCTTGGAAAGAAGGTACTTGGGTCTTTACTTCTCCTAGGTCTCCTCCTCTTTCATCACTCTTATGCCTCCTATTATAACTCTTTTCACTCCTCCCATGCCTCCTTCTCCTATCATGGTTCCTCCTAGTCCTCCTTTCCCTACCTGAATCATAGGTATCTTCATCCTCATGCGAGACTTCATGTTAAGAGTCTCTCCTCCTTTCATTATCGAGCTTTGTTTTTATTTCCACCCTAAACTTCTCAAGTTCTTTAGCTAAGGCTTGCATAAGGTTTGCAGTCCTAGGGGATGGGGGTGTACTTCCTTCACTCATCTTTGCACAAGTAATAAGAATAATACAAGATTGAAAAGGCTCTTACCACTCTTCTCACGTGTGTACACTCTTAGATTGATTCCACTCGTGTTTCACACAATTAGGCTTTTGTTTAATGAAAACGGTCTTGCCTTTTACCACTCAAGTTCTCTTTGCAAGTTCTTAAATGAACCCTCTCGCGTTTCAATTACCAAAAGCTCTTACAAAAGTAGCGGTCCTCACAAGAGTAAGCACTCAGAAGTTGAAGAAAGGATGAAACTCTAGACAAAACTCAAAGGAATTTAAAAGACAAGATAGGAAAGGTAAAATTCAAAAGAAATAAGAAAAAAAAGAAATGCGCAAGGTATGTAGAATAGCACCGCTTATGAAATTCACTAGGCATTCAAACTTAATCTTGCTTAAGTGCAAGGGCAGTCTCTTTTTTTTTGGAATAGGCTTTTTTTTCTCCTTTTTTTATATTATTTTTCACGCCCTTGTTCTCTTTTTGCACTAAAAAATAATAATTGGTTCTTGCAATTTTAGTTCCAAATATTATGCCCAATTGTGTATTTAAGAGTTTCCTTTCAAATTAAGGTGCTATAAAACATGTAACAGCAATGGATATAGAGTTGATAAAATTAAAGTTGTAAATATTGCGCAGAAATTAAAGAATAGAAACTAAAGGCAGAAAATAAAAGGACTAAAATTTAAATGACAACAAGTAAAGAATGGAAAGTAAAGAATGTTGCCAATTCTTAGGAATGGCAGAAATCAATGATGATCAAGGTTCTGTACAAATATGACATTCAAGCAATGGTGTTTGATGTTTGGAAAGCAATAAGAACAAGTACAAAAAAAATACAAAAACTCTATCAACTCTAGGATCCGGGCTCTAGATACCACATGATATGATCCAAGTTGGATGCATATTATTTTTACGAATCGTCCTTGAGTTGATTTCGTGTTTTAAAGAATTAAATGATGGGTGAATAGTACATGAACAGTACATGAACAATGATCATGAATAGTGCTCGTGAACAGTACCATAAATAGTAACAAAAATAGAAAAAATGGAAAAAGAAAAGGAATGGAAGGAAGAAGACGCCACACTCTTGGAGAGTGAAAAGTCAAGCGAGGATTTGCCACAAAGGTAAGGAAACCTTTGATAAGAACCAAGATGGTTCTTCCAAAAACCCCAAGAGAACTAAGCTCTCAAAACTTACAAGGGAGTGCAATAATTTTCTTCAAATTCAAAAGTGTCAAATACAGTAAACACAAGCCTATTTATAGGCATTAGGTATGCAGCTAGGTTTAGCTAAAGGAGGCAGCAAGCTAGCACATTCTTTTTAATCCTAACCCTAGCGCAAATGTGACCCAGGCCCAATTAGAAGGTAGCACCTATCCCTAGCTGTGCTATGCGCAAATTAAGCCCAAACAATACGCCCTTATTACAAAATTATCCCAAAAAAAGAAAATAAGACTCAAAACTGAGAAAATTAAAAAGTTCAAATACATAATTAAATAAAATTAACAAAGAAGAAATCATGCCCCCACATTGGGCCCTTCATCAACTTGGATCATTTGGACAATCTTGAGTGCTTCTTCTTCTGGAATGGGCTTGAGTGAGAGAAAGTGGTTGACTTCTTTGTCCAAATCCTCCTTAGCCTTTTTAGCTCTTGACCTTGTCATTGGGCCTCCAAGTCCTCGTAGTGCATCTTTGGGCATTGGGCCCGTTGGGCTACCACTTGAGCTTCCTTGGTCTCCATCATACTCCGAACGGCATCACACAATACTTATAGTGTCCATAGTGTGTCCAAAAAGCTATTTTGGAAACATCCTCTGCCTTTAAACGAATTTGCTGGTCACCAGATCGTAGGTCAATCTTAGAGAATATAGCAGATCCCATTAGTTGATCCATCAAATCGTCAATTCTTGGAAGTGGATACTTATTCTTGATTGTGATCTTATTCAGCTGGCGATAATCCATGCATAACTATGGAGTTCCATCATTTTTCTTAACCAGCAACACTAGGGCTCCCCAAGGTGAAATGCTAGGTCTCACAAACTGCTTCTCTAACAGTTCTTCCAATTACTTCTTGACCTCTACTAACTCTACTGGCAACATTCGATATGGTGCCATAGATACAGGGCTAGTTCCAAGTACAAGGTCTATGGAGAATTCCACTTCTCTTTCAAGTGGAAATCCAGGTATGTCATTAGAGAAGACTTCAGGAAACTCATTGATAATTGGAATAACTCGTATATCGACTTCACGCTCAACCTCCAAAGAAGATAAAAGTATGTATCCTCGGGCTTCTTCTTTCAAGAATGTTCTGACTTAGCCAGTAGTTATAAATCCAGAAATCTCATAATCAGGAAATACTAAGGTCTTAGTGGAACAGTCTAATAGGATATGGTTAGAAGATAATCAATTCATTCCTAGAATCACATCTATTTGGGATAAAGGTAAGCAAATCAGATTGACTGAAAAGGTTCGACCTTCAACAGAAATAGGACAATTCAAACAAACTTTTGCAGTAATGACAGGTTTAGCAGTATGAGTAGAAATAGTTAGATTAAAAGGTAAACAAGACACAGGCAATCCTAATCAGTTCACACAGTCATAGGAAACAAAAGAATGCATTGCCCCAGAATCATATAGTATAATTAAAGGATTACCTCCTATATCACCATCTCCCATAATCAGATTTTCAGAATTTGAGGCTTCAACTCTGCTCATGGTATAGACCCTTCCTCCAGCTTGAGGTCTTGCAGTACGTACATTGCTGATAGAGGGTTCTGCCTTAGGATTGTTGCAATCTCTAGATAGATGTCCAGGCTTCCCACACCTAAAGTAGATAATCCCCTTAATTGTGCAATTTCTTGTATAGTGATCCTTTCCGCACTTGAGACACTTTGAAGAAAATGTTCCAGTCGGACCAATTCAATTGCCGCTAGAACTACCTCCACTAGGTTTTTGTTGTTGACTACCCGATGGTTGGGAATTTGGCTTCCTCTGAAATCAGTTGTTGTTACTTCCTCCCTTTTGTAACCTGGACGGTCCAAAGTTGTGATTCCTCGTGTCCCACGCATGATCCAAATCTTCCACCCGACGACATGTATCTAACAATTTAGAAAACTGGTTGATCTTTAGGGTTATTACTGCCCTTTTCACGTTATGCGTCAATCCTTATTCAAATTTCTGACATTTTCACACCTCATTCAGCTGATGTTGGAAATATGTTGAAAATTTGGACAAGCTCTCGGACTTCATAGCATACTCGTTGACAGTCATATTCCTTTGCCTCAGACTAAGGAATTCCATCTCTTTTGCATGTTTTGCACTCGCTGGGAAGTACTTCTCTAAGAATCTGTCCTTGAATATCTCCCAGGTGATTACTCAACCTTTAGCGTCTAACAATCCCTGTGCTCCATTCCACTAGTCTTCTGCATCCCCAATCAGCATGAAAGTGGTATAGGTTACCTTCTTGTCATTAGCAGTTCATGCCTCTGTAGATTTTCTCCAGCTCCTTGATCCATAGACTGGTCTTCTCTGGATCAAATTCCCCCTTAAACTGAGGATGGTTGTTACGACGGAACTCTGATAGATTTTGAGCGTCCGCTGATGCTTCCAACTGTTGTGCAGCCCTTTCCTACTATTGAGCAACCCTTTCAGTTTATTGTGCGATAGCGTCAGCCATTCCTTGCATCACTTCTGCAGCTGCAGCCATGCTTTCAACATCTTGTCTACGTGCCATCGTTTCTCTTCAAGTCAAGCTATACAAAATACAAGGAAAAATTAGATGTATCCTTTTAGAATACCAAACATAGAGAATCACATAGCACAAATAAGATAGAACTAACCACAAATCCCAAAAGAAGACTCAAACTTGGGCTTTGATACTAAACCTTGTAACGTGCCGCCCCCTTTCCTTATTGGAAGGAGGAGGACGTCACGACTTTACCAATTCAAAATTTCAAATCAAATTAATGCGGAATATGAAATAAATTTAACCCAAGTTATAAAATCAATAATTATTAAAACCATAACGTTTGACGTAAAATATGTAACACCCCTTTGGAGGATGTCACATATAAAAGAAAATAAAAGAAATAGAAATAAAATCTACCCAAGTTGTGAAATATTTGTTAAATATTATTACGGGTCGTAAAATAATTCGACGATAGAAAAATATGATATAAAAAGATAAAGCGAAAAATACGAAATAAAAAAAAACATCATCACCGATAATATACATATGGTTAAGTTATAAGTTGTACAAATAATTTACAACTAAGACTACAAATATTTAAACAAAAACATTAAAGAAAGCAATAAAAGAGTTAATATACATACGGACATACTGTACGCCGACGCGCCCAAAAAAAAAAAAAACATCATGGTTATCTAATCCTCGATGGATCACTATCAGCCGAAAATGATCATCGTGGGATAAATATCCGGATGCCTCGACACACGGCGATAACGGGATCGCGCGGTCGATACGATGCTTATCTCACTAGGCTCAGGGTTTTCAGCACCCCAATAACGCCTAATGGATAAGGGCAACTCTAAGTGCAGAAATAACGTCGTCGTCATGAAAGGCTCATCATCAAAACGATGACGTAGGATCACGGTCACACGTCCTGCATACGTCACGAGTCACGGTCTCCTCGTAGATGCCAAGCCGAGCACCTCCATGAAACACCAACTCTATGAATCCCAAAATCCTCAAGGCGTCGCCATCCTCACAATCAATCCAGAGGATATGGATGATCGGATGGTTCTTGATCGTCAAACCGGTCGTCTGCTTGCCGATCTTCCTCCTCTTCGGGGTACACAATCTCAAGAGGCATTCCTTCCTCTTCCTCGAAGTCTTTACCGCGTAAAATAAATAAATAGAAAATACATATAACAAAGAGGTAAGACAACATAAAATCATCACAACATGGTCAATAAAAAGATGACAAACAATATATACATACAGTTCATGCAATACATAAAGCTTTAACAATTACAATAATTAATTGAAGTAAAATTTAGATATCATCACAATATGTCATAATCACGATAAAACCTCACGATAAAATAAGAAATATAAAATACACAGATAAGATATAATAATCAATAATAACAAGAACCGATAAAATAAATAAATAAGATATAGATAAAATAAATAGATAAGATGAAAACAAATAGACATAGAGATAAATAATATAACAAAATTCTACTCCATGGAGCTAAAGAAAAACACAAGTATCGAGAGAGAGAATGAATCGCAAAATCTAATAGTACCACGGCTGCCCCACCAACTATTCCGCGGTCACACGTTGCGTCTATAGCCCCACGACACAGAATCCATCAATCCAGGCGTGGTGTAGTTCACGGTCTCACGTTGTGTCACTACGGCAAATGTACTACTAGATTCCACCAATCTCGATTAAATATAGTGTATGTTGAGTACCATAGTGCGCTATCGGTTTACCACGGCCCAACTGAGCTACCAACTGTCCACATGTGGGATCCCGTACACTAAAGTCTCCAAGTTCATTAGAACAATGAACCACACTACGTTTATCGCATCGACACCACGATGTGATTCGTCTCGTCAACCAATCCACCAAATACATGGCACACATAAAAAAATAGATGGAAAGCACATGCGGGTTCACATTTTCCCGACAACAAATAATTCTCAAAAACACATGCGGGTTCACATTTTCCCGACAAGGTAAATAGATTTTCAAAAGCACATGCGGGTTCACATTTTCCCGACAAAGATATAGATTTTCAAAAGCACATGCGGGTTCACTTTTTCCCGACAAATAAAAAATAAATATGGTTACGGTCAATCGCGTAGAAATTTTATCGCATTTTTGAAATCTCGTCGTTTTACAAACGTTTAAAAATCGGGTAAAGATATTTTTCTGTTTTTAAAATCGCGTAGCATTTTAATACGTTTTCTCAATCGCGTAGGATTTTTAAATTATTTTCTTATTCGAATGCCTTTAAAATTACCGTTTAAACAGATAGAAATAATAATTTGTACATTTAAACTACGTAGAATAATTTTTCATACCGCATCTTGTCATTAGGATATTTTGACTATCCTATAAGTTCATTTTTACTAAAAATTGACAGCATTTTGTTTATAGACTTATAATAATGGTTATCTAAATTTTCCATAAAATTTTCTATTTACCTAATTTTTTTATCCATATCATTTAATTCTCTTTTGAAATCTCTAACATGCTTCAAAACCTAAAGTGAGCTATATGTTAGAAAATTTCTCAAAATTTCTGTATTTTACTTCCTAATGATAAAATCGCTAGTTTTAATCCTTTAAACTTAATTCTACTCAATTGGTCTCTTCAAAAATCATTATAGAAAATTTCTTGTTAACTTGTATTATTTCTTTTTAATTGAAAAAGGTTTGAAACCAAGTTTTAGAAATCATAATTACCTATAGTGGCATGTTGGCCGAATTTTATAAAACTTTCTCATTTGATTTCTAAATCATGTCAAAGGTATTATCTTATCTAAATTCATTAAATCATGTTATAAGGTAATGATTTTGGAATCAAATAAATCTTTTAGGCATGTTGGCCCAAAATGTACTAAATCTTTACCATTTGATTTATAAATTCCTTTTCTTTGATCAAAACCATTTGAAACCTTCTTATTTCTCCTAATCAATTAAGTTGCACTTTAGGAAAAATGAAGAGAACATTTTGGTCCTCACACTTTGGCATTGCCGTGAGCTAAGGAATGTGTTCTTGGAACACTCATGCAAATTTACACATGTTATTCACATCCTAAATCTTATCATACAATCCTAGCACATGCATTTATATCTCTAACACATGCAAAATATTTCTAACACATGCAAAATATTTCTAACACATAAAACCTAATTTAAAGCTTATAGACATACAATCAAAAGCTATTAGACATGCAAGATTATTACAATTACTAATTAAGAAAGCTACTAACACATAACACTTAAGCTACTAGCAACCACAAAAATTAACAAATACACATCAATAAACACACCACAACCGAATCCTTATGGATTCTACAAACAACCCATCTTCTTACCACCATCAAGGGATGATAAGAATTGTCTTCCTCTTACCTTAAATGAAGACAAAAAGCTTGCTTTCTCACCTCCTAGGTCACGGTTTTCACTCCACCAAACACCTAAAAATCTCAAACAAAACCTACATGTTATTAACTATGAAAAAGAAGCTAAACCATGGAAAAATCATGGCTTAGAACTTTGAAAAAGAATAGAGAAAAGAAAAGCATGAAATTTTACCTTCTAGGTAAAACTTCCAAGGTTGGTTTCCAAGCCCTAGATGGAAGAATTTGAAGAAACTTCCAACTACAAAGGTTCTTAAAATGGTGTTTAGGTTAAGGAAACTTGGTTAGAAAAATTTTTGGATGGTTGGATGGTGTAGTTTGTGTCTTGGCCGAATGGAAGGAAGAAAATGGACAACAATGGTGGCTAGGTTTTTGATGAGAGAGAAGAGAGAAAAGTGATGAAGATGGAAGGTGATTTTTTTGGCTTTCTCTCTCCAATGGCCGTAGCCTTCTAGGGCAAAGGATGTGCATGGATTTGGCTTCATCCAAGCCATTGAACACATCAAAGGTCAAGATCAAATCTTGCTTAACAAGCTTTAATTCTATTGGTTGCTCATGGTGACTCACCTGGCTTAGTCACACTGTGTAATAAATGCTCTGCTGAGTCAGCTAGCTGAGTCAGCCTGTTCTGGAAAGTTCTACAGCTTACGGTGATTAATTAAGCTACCGATCTAACCGCTTTGCTAATTGTGGGTCCCGCAAAATATTTCCGGGTCCACTGTCACTAAAACATACTGACTAATAAAATAATATTATAATAATATAAAATTATTTTATTTGACAGTTAAATCCTAAAAATTAAAAGATTATTTTTAGTCTCATTCAGAATCGGGTTAAGTAAGATCCCCCAATTCTAAATATTAAAATAAGATTTCCCCGGCCCGGAAAAATATTATTTTCCTGCCTCGGAGCAAATCACACAAAAAGTCCATAAAAATTTACAGACAGTATTTTCGGCATTAAATCAAGAAGAAAACAATTAAAAACAGACAAAAACAGTAAAACAAGACGTTCGGGACGTAACGGTCATTTTCCCATTTTTTCCCACAACGTAGGTAATCGTCCAAAACGTTCAAATAAAATATCCAAAGCGATTATTTAGTCAGTATATCTTTCGAGAAAAATTAATACAAGAGGCTCGAGAAAAATTTTTATTTTATTGTCTCGAAACAAATTACGTAAAACGATCAAATAAAATTTGAGCCTATTATCGTAGTTGTTTTCATACAAAAATCAAGAACAGAAAAATAGGGACACAACGGGTCATACAAAAGCATGAAAAACAGAAAACAGTACATTCAGAATATTTTCTAAAAATTGGGGCGTTACAAAATACTCTTTTACTTGTAGATGACAGATTAAACAAGTAGGTGAATTATAAAGCATCAATGATATATATATATATATATATATACATATATATAGCATAACAGAAATATTCAGATCAGCTGGTAGGAGGTACACCCTGACGGACAAGCATCCGCCCAGAGGACACTACGCTGTCTTCATGAGGTGTATCGTGGAAGTTACTCTACCATTCCCGGATGGGTATGTTAAATACTAACTGAACAGATACAGAGAAAGACAAAACAGGGCGGTGTTGAAGATCCCCATGAAAAACCAATATCTGCTCCCCAGTGTAGGTAACTCTCTCATTAGCCAAGTTGACTGACCATGCGTCTACTCCATCATGAAAGTACACACGAACATAACCCAAAATATGCAGTCTTGACGTCATCTTGGTACAATAGCTATCACAAATCTAAGAGGGGGTAGTCCCTCTTTGAGCCCTTCTTGGTCTTTAATTAATCAGGATATACAGTAAAATAACACAACACAACTAAGAGGTGAGAAATCTGACATCTTTACCAACAGGCGGTGTAAAGACAGTACGGATAGAAACACCATCCAAATACAGAAATCAATAATATCAAAGATCAACAGTAAAGATAATAATAATGATATAACAATTCAATGAGTCAATCGGTGTCAGATAAACGAACATATATAAAATGTCATGAGAGTATGCAGACTCACTATACATGTACACAATGTACTCAATTCCCACTCCATGGAGCTAGACAATTATTTTGGAGAGAATGATTAGAAGATATGTCTGTATCTCATCAGTCATTAATCAAGTGCTTTCAATAAAATCAATGTTTGCGCAACAAGGCTTTATACAAGACATTTTATACCAGATCCTGATTAGGGTGAATGTCTTGGTTTAGATCGTCGGTGTGTTTGTATTGGTTTGGTCCACGGCCCAAGGGAGCTACCAGCTGGCCATTGAGGGCATCCCACACCCCGACGTCCCCAAGGTCAATAAAGACCTACACTAATCCAATCACACCTGCATGAAGGTGTAATTCAACTCCTAGGCTCATATAGCCATAACAACAGACCACATGACTTCACAAGGTATGATGAATTCCTCAATGCACACATACATACTTAATGTCATCAATGTCATGCAATCCATGATCATACCCCATCATAATACATAGCAATTGCCAATAAATCAAGATTCCACTTATGGGCATGATAATAGCATTATCATTTAACCTCAACCTCATGGCTTCCATTATCATTTCGATTCTTGTTCCTCTATCAAATTCACGTTTATCTTCATCATAAATAAAATTCATTTATTTAAAGTCTTATGAGTCTCAAAGTCTCACTTACGCTCATTTTCCTTTGAAGATCATAAGTCATTATGGTATTACATTAAAGTCCTCATTTTTTTTTCATCTTATGAATTCCCGATTTAGTATTTAGTCACTTAGTTATCCAAGCTTCGCTTTGATTTCAAATTTTCCTCTTGATTACCCTAAATGTCCAAAAGCCCTAATATTCTTTAGTTCCAAAATTCTTCTTCTTGCTTATTTATTTCAATTCTTTAATTAGCTCACTTTCAACCTAATTTTTCTAAATCCCAATGTACTTTAATACCCAATACTTCCATTTTTCCTTCTTCTTAACTATGAACCCTAGGTTCAAGGAATTTAATGTTCATCTTCTTAATCTATTGTTTTAATTCCTAAATCAATTCATTTTTCACTTAAACTTATAAGTTCCAATTCATTACCAATTTAGTCATAAGTTTTTCCTTAATTTCTTCCTCTTGGCCGTGGCCTATACCAAGGTTTCATGGCTTCAAAATTTTCATCAACAAATCATTCACTCACTTAAGTTCCATTTTATTACAAGGTGTTGTCTTGATTCATTATTTTTAGGCCATGAGACTGAGAACCTCACTTCCAAATGTCAAGGTATTCTTTGTCATCCACATATAAATTCAACCATACAACCATCACAATCTATCAACATATAGAATATCACAACATTAATATTAACACCATACAAATCACATAATGATAAATCATTGAAAAACAATTAATCAAGTGGAGAAATCCACACTTAGATTCTCCATTTTCAACACATAAATTTATCCCCCACCACCATGAGTGGTTGATGAGGATGTTCTCCCTCTTACTAAAGAAAATGACAAGAAAAATGTCCCCTTGGTGGTTCTTGAAGATTCCGTCCAAGCCTCCAACAAAACCCTAAGTATTTCAACTCACAAAATCAACATCATAAGCTTTAAAAAGAGTGAATCAATGGTCATAAAGAGGACCATGAACACAAAAATGAAGAAGAAAAAGTGAAAATTAAAAGTTTACCTCAAAAGCTTCAAGCTTTGCTCTTGAAGAGAGATGATGAAGATGGAAGCTTTTGGAAATGGTTTCAACTAGAATGGTGTTTAGAATGTGATGGAGATTAAGAAAATGTGATTGGATGAAATTTTTGCAATGGTGGAGGTGGCAAATGGTGTGGTGGCTGTAACATCCTAATACTAAAAACCTAATATGTCTACTTAAACAGTATTAGTCATATTTCAATTAACTTATAACATTCAACTTATCCATAATCATTCTTATAAAGAATTTTTTATGGAGAGCCTTGTAAAAACTAAACTTCATTATATACATGTGAAACTATTTATAGGATCAAAATAATATACATATGATATACAAACTGAAACAAAAGGGTCAAAATACCACACTACTCTTTGATCTTCTTCTGCTCCATGCTTAAAAAGAACTTTTACCTAGATTTACGTGGACACCCGGGGTGAGAATCAAATATCCTCAGTAGTAATATACCAATACTAGCAGTCATAACAATTCATATTGAATATGTATACAACTCATGACATTTAAATACAATGATAATTAGAATTATAATTAGATATCAAATCGTATCATTGAATTCAAGAACCATTCACAGCCTTATTTCATGTAGTGTTTCCTGGGAAACATAGTCTGAGTTATTCCATACAAAAGTAAGGCAACCGCTCATATAGCTGCCAATGCATGATCAGACAACTGCCCATACAGCTGCCTAAAAATGTATATGTTATGATATGATGTATGAATATGATGCAATGCAAGTTGTGTTAGTATAATGTCATGGATTCCATAAATGTCATGAACTTGCTTTTTCTTTCTCTGCAGTGGGGAGGGAATATGTTACCTCATTAACCCACTAAGTAGGAATCCACCTATTTTTTGAACTTGATGCTTAACCTTCCTTTAATGTCAAACTACTTAGTAATTTCCCTTTACAAGTATTTCATTGCTTAATATAACTTTTCTTTTTCTCAATCTTATTTTAAGCCCTTAATCTTAATTGTTAACGCATAAATAACTCATGCTTTTCATAATTTAGATGTTCTTGTTATCAATTAAAATAACATAAAAGAGCTTATTACATTTCATTGTTTATATAAAACACCATAGCCTTTTTCCTTTGTTCTGCATCCAGCGCTTGAGTGCTAGACTTCCAGCGCTTAAGCGCTGACTGAGTACATCCAGAATCATTTCTGCCGATTGAGCGCTTGAGCACTCTAATCCCAGTGCCTAAGCGCTGGCTGGGTGCGTTCAAACCTCTCTTCTGTCAGCTGGGCACTTGAGCGCCCCATTACCAGCACTTAAGCACTAGCTGGGTAGCAACAAAACATGTTGTTGCTCTCCTTCACTTTTCCACCCATTTCAACTCCTTCCAAATCAATTTCTTGGGCTTTTCCGTTCAACAACCATAATATATCTTCAAAATACAATCTTAATGCCTCATTCTAGCATTAAAAATCAACCCATCTTCCATGAAAAACCCATTTTACAACCATCAAAATTCATGAAAAACTAAAATCATAATCTTACTCTCCAGTTCATCCACAATCAAAATAAACCAAAAGAAACTTCATAACTCACGCAATCTCATATCATTACATCATAAACAGCAGCCTTATGAAAGAAATGAGATGAGAAAAGAATGATAAACAGGGTAGAATTAAATCCCTCTACCTCTTTTTGAAGTCTTTTTGTGGATATGTTGCTTAAACTTTAGTTTTTACTATTTCTCTTCTCTTCCTCTCCTCCTATTCTTTCTCTTTTTTCTTCTCCTCTTCTCTTCCCCTTTGTGCGTATTCAGCTACTGAAAAAGGGAAGAAGAAAGAGTCATTTATTTGACTCTTTTCAACTTAATGGATAAGTGTTATAACCTTATACCTCGTAGGAACACTTTAATCTTTTTATTTTAAGTTTTCTCATCTCCATAGGTTTTAAAATAAATCCTAAGATTTATCTAATTACCAAATTCATCATTATCTTTAATTTCCATATCTGCGTTAAGTCTATTCGGTATGAAAACACGTACTCGATGTGCTTAAAAATACCAAACAAATATAGTTTTCTTTAAAATTTTAACTACAACTTCCTTGACTCCTTTATAACTTAAAAATAACTTTTCCATGATTATTTCTCTTATCTAGGCAATTTACATCATTTCAGAGTCATTTTAGACTATTTTTCACATTATGAGTTGCAGAAAATTGACTAAACTAACTCAGTTGACCATGAAATTTTACAGACATGTCAAGCAAGTGTTTGGCTATCTCTAAAATCCTACGCAAGCCTGACATGTTCTCGGGGATGTTACAGTGGCCGTGAGGTAGAAGAGGAAAAGAAGAGAGAAAATGGAAGAAGAGAAAGGTAGCGAAAGAAAGTGATAAGAAATTTGAATGAAAAGGTAAAATGTGACTTAAGTGAGATGGAAGCTTTTTGGCTCCCTCCTCCCCTCTCATTGCCGTGGAGTAGCCTAAGGAAGAGAGGAGATTGGCTTCTCCAAGAAGCCAATAGGAAGTTGCTTGGAAACTTCCTCCAAGCTTATCCAACAAGCCAAATTTTCGCATTTTAAAAAGTCAAACGTGATGTCGTCAAGTGAGGTCATCTTGTGATGTCATTAAAGTGTTTTCTAAAATATGACTAACACTGTATTAAGTTTATTATCATTGGACAGAAGTTACAATTAACAAAAATTAGTATTTATTGTCCAATGAATAATAAAATTATTCTGCGATTTTTATTTATCAGATAAAAATCTCGTAAAATGTAAACCTCGTAAACTATGCCCGACCTTGTGTTTAGTAAGATCCCCCATCGACGTTTCCACAATTCAAGGTTCACCAGCCTCAGGAAAAATATTTCATTTTCCTGGCTCCGCTCAGCGAGCACGCAAATAGTGAAAAATATTAAAATAATCAATTAATTCAAATAATTCCAAAAAAATTTCTAAAAATCACAAATATTATAAAATGAACCTTTATCATAAAATAAAAAATTTTTGGGGTGTTACAATGACATAATATGAAACTGGTTTCTGCTGCAAAATGGCATTAGCTAATCGATTATCCCATGTAGGTAGTCAATTAGAGCTTTCCAGAATGCATTTTCATGGGTGCTGATTGATTAGACCAAGAGGGCTATTGATTAAGCACTTCTAGAATACATTTTTGTGTGAGCTAATCGATTAAACCAAGAAGGCTAATCGATTAGGCTCTTCCAGAATTGCTAAGCTTTAAGTGTTAATGGATTAGACTAAGAAGGCTAATCGATTAGACACTTCTAGAATGCCATGATTTTGGATGCTAATCGATTAGTAGAGTGATCTAATCGATTAGTAGAACATAAAACAAAGTTCTATATGGTACCATATGAATGGATTTAAATTAGTTCCTAAACTAAGGCAACTTTATTTATGAACGTGCACTTATTGACTTATAGAAATGATGATTTTGTGCACTTAGTATCTTTGAGAATGATGTTATTGTGCATTTAGTTACTTATGCACTTAGTATATGATGTATTGATGATATTGTGCACTTAGTTAATTTGTGCACTTAGTATAATTGAAATATACACTTACTAAGAATATGAGGTGTACTAGAATGTAATGCTCCTTTGAAATATTAAAGTTGAGCTAGTATGAAATGATAAATTGAGAATTGCTCTTTTAAATTAATAAAATTGAGCTAGTATTTGAATTTAAATGATATGTGCTTATGGAATAAAAGATATTGGACATTTTTTCCTTGAAAAAGGGAGGGAAATGATCCTTAGTTGCTATTCCTTTATGATGGGTGACCCTTTGATTGAATAATCAATTTACAACATAGTGAATTTTGGAAATGATCTTGTATGGGAGAAGGGGATCCGAAATTCTAGTTATGAATCATGGAAATGACCCTCTATGAGGAAGATGATCCTAAATTCATAGAAATTCCTCATTAGTTTCCTCATTAGCCATTAGTTATCTTATTACCATGATAAGGGTTATTCAGGATAGTACTATGTAATGAGGTACTGTTATAAATAGATTGAAGTGCACCAACCAGAAAGCAGACTATCACCAAGTATATTGGTAGTGTGTGCAACACCCCGAAATTTCTTATTTTTCAGTTATATGTGATTTTTATGATTTTTGTGAATTGTTTGATTTACTTTGATTATTTTATTTTTATTATTGGACTGTCTGTGTGTTTGTAGTGGGACCAGAAAAATAAAAAAAATTTGAGACCGAAAAATTTTGGACTATTAATATAGAGCCGGGGAAGCTTACTAAACCCGAAACAAAAAACAGATTCCAAAGTTTTATTTTTCTTAGATTTTATCTGACAAATAAAATTTAGGTATGTTTTATTACCCATTAGACAATAACCACTGGTTTTGCTAGCAGTAACCTTTGTCCATTGGATAATAGCTCCCGCTAAAATTCTTGTTAGATGATTCTAGACTTAGGCTAGTCATCTTTTCTAGAGACTTCTTTGTGACTCACTTTGGTGACTCACTGGGTTGAACCAATTAGGAGGTTAGCAAACCAAAGTGGCCATGACTCACCTCTATGACTCATTGCATGACTCTCTACATGACTCAAATTTTGGTGACTCACCCTTGGTGACTTCCACGGTCAAGTGAAGCTTGGAGAGTCCTAGAGCTTAATTCATTTATTCATTCTCATCTTTCTATCAAAGAAACAAAACAAAACTCTCTCACTTTTCTCTCTTGAAGCTCATGGCCAAGGCACCTAGAAACACCATCCAATCTTCCTTAATTCAATCCAACCTCATATCTTGAACCTATACACTATTCCAAGACACTTTTGTGTTTTGATCGTCATTTAGTTCATTTATCTTCAAGCTCTTTCTTCAAGCTCAAGTTTAAGGGTTTTTAGGTGAAATTCTTGAATCTTCACTTCTTGTTTCATTTTCAAGTTCTAAACTATATTTTGATCTATGGTAATCTTAGTTCAAGTTTTAGATGTTAATATTTATGTATTTGTTTTGTTTCAAGAGCAACTTGGTGGTAGAAGTTTACCTTAAAGGAGGCATACAAGGAGCTTTTGAGCATCATCTAAGGTAAGATGGAGATTAACCTCATCAACCAATCATGGTGGTGAGGAACGAAAATTTGTGTTGTAGGTGAAAAATCCATATGAGGATTTATTCACTTGTTTGTATAAATTTGGTGATTTGTACTTATTTGCTTTATATGATTTTATGACTTTAATAGTATGCATGAATTTGTTATGGTTGAATTATGATGATTGGAATATGTTGTATGCTATGATTTACGATGGAAAGGAAAGAATTTTTGGTCCCAATGACCATTAGGGCTCACGCCTTCATGCCCAATGTAGGAAATCCAAGTCAAAAATGTTTTGTTAATTTTTTTTTTTAACAAAAGAGGTTATGCAAAGGCATCACTGAAAGGAAAGGCATCCTAGCAAACAGGCACCCCATACCCAACTAATCATCTGCAGCATATCGAAATATATTAAACAAGAAATGAGAATACAAAAACATGGGGGGGCATAAACCAAACCCATGCAAAAAGGCCAATTATTTGAATCTATAATGAGGGAGACCGAATCTATTATGGATAAAGTCCTCACTAATAAAAACAATGATTGAGTCCCACCAATAGAAATCCTGTACGGAAAGACCTTGAGAGGCTAATTTATCTGCACAAGAATTGCCTTATCTAAAAATATGAGAAACTAAAAAATTCATTTGCCTAGTTAAAAGTAAACAATTATTCCATTGGTTTCTAAGCTTCCAAGGAACCCCTTTTGCACATTTGAAGGCAACAACAACTAGTTGAGAATCACATTCTAACCACAAGTTGTGTCATCCTTTAATTGAGAACTTAGAAGATTAGGTAACAAGGAATTTGATTAAGGATTTACAAAATGGAAAAGGAAATGAATAAAATTTTCATTGCTGATCATTAACCAATTTCCATCCATGATGTTAGAAAATAGGTTTGAGAATTAAATTGGAAACTTAAAGTATTTTATTTAAGAGATTTTTTAGTAAAGTAAATGCAAAAGATTTTACTAAATTAAAATAATACATATTTTGGAGAAAAATGTAAGAAAATATTACCTAGAGGAGTTTTAGCAAGGAAATATTGAAATTAAGGTTAAATTTTATATTAAACTTGGAAAGTTTAAAAATTAAGTTTAGAAAGTCAATAAAAGCTTTACGCGATTGAAAAATACTGATAAAACTTTACGTGTTTCAAAAATAATGATTTTTGAGTTACATGATTTAGGAAACATTTAAATTTTTTTATGTGATTGAGAAAATGTTAAAAAATGTTTACGCGATTTGAAAACGTAACAAAAGTGTTATGTAACACTCCAAAATTTGGTTATTTTACAGTAATGATTGAATTGTACTGTTTTGTGATTTATGTGTGCTGTAAATTTATTTTGACTATTCTGTGACTGTTTTTGACCATTGTGAGTGATTTATTCCGGGTCAGGAAAATAATAATTTTTGGGTCGAGGAAAATCTTTATTGATTTATTCGGAGCTGGGGGATCTTACTAAACCCAAATCCGAGAAATACGTGTCACAATCTTTCAATTTTTAGAATTTATCTGTGAAATAAAAATATTCTATATTTTATTTAGTGGACAAAAATATACTGACTTGTGAACAGTTTGTTTTGTCCATTGAGTAATAATTTCTGTAACTATTGTCCATTGGGTAATAGTTTGTAGAAAAAAGTATAATGATTTATTTTATGAACCAATTAGAATAATTGAAGCTTGACGAGAACCAAAAGGAAATGGTCAACGAAAATGGCTAAGCTAGTTAGTTTGTAACTAGATGTAACTAGATTATTTAAACTAAGTTATTATAAGCCTAGGAAGTAACTAAATGAAGCAAACTTAGTTTGCTACTCATTAGGATTTCTAGTTACAAGAGTTTTCTAGAGTCTTCTAGAAGATTGGTTAGTCATTCAAGTGTAACTAGATAATTAGTAATGGAACTAGGAAATCTAACTAAGTTAGCCTAATCTAGTTAGGATGTAATGAGATTAGAAACTTAGTTTGCTCTTCCTTTGAACTCCACAACCACTTGGTGGTTCTAGGGCCTTCTTGAACAAGCTTAATCATCTAATGTGACCATGGCATGATCACTTAATGACATAGGCCATGTGATAGTCATAAGTGCTAGCTAAAAATTTTGACTCCTTTCCTTTGCACTTCCACGGCTAAACACAAGCAAAGGAGAGGAAATTTCTTTTCATCTTCATCACTTGGTTACCAAAGAGCATTATCTTTATTCTCTTTCTTCCTAAACTCAAGAAAAACTCTATTCTCTCCATTTGTGAAGCTCACGGCTAGCACACCCAACACCAACCTCCAACCTTCTATAATTTCATCCAAGTTGATTTCCTAAACCTAAACACCGATCTAAACATCTTTCAAGTTGTGAACAAATTCTAGTTCTTCCATCTACTCTCTTGAAAATCAAGTTAAAGTTTTCTATTCCTAAAGGTAAGAACTTTGTTTCTTGGTTCAAAGTTTGATTCTTGAGCTTCTAAGCCATAATTGATCCATGGTTTCTCTTTATTAAGCTTAGTTTGTGACTTGTGTAGGTTTAAGTTTGTTAACATTTCCTTTGGAGGGCTACACGAAATTCTTGGAGGGAGCACTTGTAGGATTTTGTCATATTTGAGGTAAGAGGGAAATTAACCTCATCAACCATATGTTGGTGGTGACGAAGTGGCTTGTTTGTAGTGGAAAATCCATAAGGATTTATTCACTTGCATGGTTTATAGTTTACTTTGTTTGTGATTATTTTGGTTGGTATGTTTATTGCTTTGATTATGTGCTTTATTTTATGATTTTGAAGCATGCTAATTTATTGTGTTAAGTAGGATGTGATTCATATGATAAAAAGTTGTATAAGGGTTCCAAAGAACCTATGGAGGCTCACGGTTTTGAACATCACCAAGAGAACAAGATGTTTCAAATTATTTCTTAAGTTATGGATTAAAGGATTTAATGATAAGAAATGGAATTAAAAGGTTATGTAAAGGATTTTGTGTTGAAAAGTGATTAATCATAATGTATGATGCATAAATGAATTTTTGGCCAACATGCCAAAGTTTGGTATTTTAGATCCAAGATTTGTTTACTAAGTGTAGACTTCGGTAATTAGTTAACAAGAATATAATTTAATGAATATTTAGTAGAAAAAGGAAAATAGATTTAATGTATAGAATTAAATTAGCATATTAAAGCTATAACAATAAATAAAGGGTCAAAACATGAAATTAGCTAACGAATAGCTCATCCTTTGGGTTTTGAAGTGCGTTAGAAAATTTTGAGCTGTAATATATAAATAAATCAAGAAAAACAAATTTCTGTAAAGAATAGTGGAAAATATTACATTAAGGATTTTTAGTAGGATAATATCTTAAATAATGCCAAATTTTCCAACTTATATAGAGAATTTTATAAATAAAGTTTAGAAAGCTACGAAATATTTTATGTAGGTGAAAAATGCTAGAAAAACTTTACGCGATTTAAAATAGTGATTTTTAAGTTACGCGATTGAAAAAATGATTTAAAATTGTTATGCGATCGAGAAAATGTTTAAAAATATTTTTGCAATTTCAAAAATATTGAAAAATATTTACGCGATTTGAAAACGTAAGAAAAATGTTATGTGATTTCAAAATGCGATAAAATGTTTATGCGAATTAGAAATAACAGCAGTTTGTTGTCGGGCTATTGTGGTGGGCCCAATTATGTCAAAAAGTGATACTGCCAAGAAATGGTGTGTGTATGTGAAATTCTGTATGAATAAGGTTTGTATGTGTTTTGGATTATACATCATGCATAAAAAAGCGTGTTAGCGCATTTGGTTAAGGCAAATGTGCTTAGGAGATGGAAATTACACCTTTGTGCGGGTGAGAATTGCATAGTTACGATCTTCAGTGATCTTGGAGACATTAGGCTGTGGAAAGTCATATGTGGCCAGTTAGTAGCACCTCTGCGTCGTGGTATCCTGTGCAAACACGCCAACGGTCTTGACGGAGTTGCTACTCTTTTCGTGATTTATTGAGAGTGTCTTGTATTAGCCATGTTACGCACCATGATTTGATATATTAGCACATGACTTAAGGCTAACGATATACAAACATGTACTCCTTATCTTTCTCTCTAAAATTATGATTAGCTCCATAGAGTAGGAATTGGTCTTGGTACATATGCATAATGAGTCAGCATATTGTCATGATTATTGTACTATTTAATTAAAATATTTGTGATGTGATAATATGACTGTATGTGAAAAATATTATATCTGTATTATTTACTGTCATTTTCTATACTGCCTCATTGGTATTGATGTAGGAGATCTCACATCTTTGCTGTATTGTATTTGTTTTATTGTATATATTTAATGAAGACCAAGGAGACGAAGAAGCTGGTAACTCTATTTACCACCAGTAGCGTATCTTTTGTTGTATTTATTTTAATGACAGTGAGACATTAAGTTCTAGGATTTGTTACTGTACAGTTCCACAGGGGGACTGATGTGTGGAGGTTTGTTTATGGAAACGAGAGATTTATGTATATCGGGGACTTAACTCTTAACCTCAGTGGTACTAGAGGTGGAACTCCTGTATTAACGTGGTGGATTCTTCAAAAGTTAAAGAAGTCTATCTATAGGAAAATTTAAGACGGTAATGGAAAACCGTAGAAAAAAAATTATTAAGATATTTGTTTGATCAGGAGAAGTGAACAAGAGATAAAGAACTTTCAATGGTTTAGAATCGTTTGGAGTAACGCAAGAGGTGAAACTACATGGGAACTGAAGAAAAGATAAAGGAATGATGTCATTATTTATTCTGAGGGTGTGAAATCATGGTCATGAAATTTGGAGGACGAAATTTCTGTAAAGAGGGGGAGTATTGTAACACCCCAAATTTCTGTATCTCTTAAATAGTAATTTTGACAATTAACAGAATTTCATTGTTCAGTGATTTCTGGATACTGTAAAATTATTTTGATTATTCCATTAGCGTATTTGATTGTTTTGAGTGATTTACTCCGTGTCAGGAAAATAAAAAATTTCGGGCTGGAGAAAACTTTACGTAATTTAATTTTTACCGTTAGGTAATTATTTTACGTAATCTGATTTGATATTTGTGCATTTTATAATTTTTGTGATTTTATGGATGATTTTGAAATTTTTCCTGTTTGTGGGCCCCGCAAGGGGTATGTGGGCCCAGGTGGCCATATGTGGGCCCAGGTGGGGTCCCACAAAGCAAAAATTTTTCTACGCATAGAAAAATTTGTACTGTTTAGATGGAGACAGGGGATCTTACTAAACCTGAATCCGGAAACAATTTTTAAAATTTTATTGTACTATATTTAATTATCGGATGATAAAAATACAGTAAAAATATTATTTGAAGGATACAAGAATAAATATTATACTGCGTAGTCAACAAAGAGAGCTTGACTTGATTTATACCCTTGGATGAGAATACTTAGTTTGAATATTAACCATTGATTTAATCAAAGGTTAAGAAACAAACTTAATAAAGAAGCCTTGGATAATAACCATTGATTTAATCAATGGTGTGAGAATAAGCTTAGTTAGGAAGGCTTTGATATCAACCATAGATGTAATCAAAGGTGTAGAATTGGTCTTGAAAAATGACAAAGACCATTTATAACCATTGGATTTAGATTAAATCAAGGGTGGAGATTTAATCTTAAAAAGTAACAAAGACCATTTATGACCATTAGATGAAGAATCAATTAATGGTGGAGATTTGGTCTTCTAAAGTAGCAAAGACTAATTAGGACCCTTGGATTTAAAGTTTGAAGGAGCAATCTTGACCATTAATTTTGGAGACACATCTAAGGGCTAGAATTTAAAGGAGAAAAATCCAATGGCCTAGATTTAGTCTTCTAAAATTAAAAATCTACCTAAATCCTAACCATTGAATTTTTCAATGGCTAGAAATGCTTCAAATGGTGGCAAATAATGAAGACAACTTTATTGAATGCATTATGAAGAGAAGGTGATGGTTTTGGAGTGTTTAGAAGACAAAGAGACAAGCTTTATGTCATTTTTGCATGTCTTGGTCAAGTTAGACATCATAATGGCTTACTTTTTATTTTTGCACTCAAGAAGAATGCAAGAAGGGGGGGGCACGGTTTTGGTCTGATTTTGAGAGCTTTGAAGACCATTATTAGCTATCTTGGTCATTATTGATCATTCTTGATCATCTTTGTCTCCTCCAAAAGCAAAAACTCATCAAACTTTTCTCTCCACCTCTCCTCCAAGCAAGTTTTGGCCATGACCATCAAGAACACCCTCCATCACTCAAAAATTTCATCCAACTTGATTTTCTAAACCTAAACACCATTCTAAGAACATCTCTAGTTATGAGTTTTTCCAAAATCAATCATCTTGGGCTTCAAATCCAAGCTTCAAGTTTCTATCAAAAATCAAAAATTTCATCTTTGTGCTTCAAGAGAAACCATTCGGTTATCTACCCTAAAATCACCATCCAATCTCTTTTAATTTCATCCAACCTTAGATCTTGAATCTACATGATATTCTAAGCAACTTTCATGTTGAAGACTTCTTCTAAATCATTCATCTTCAATGAATTTCTTCAAGATCAAAGTTATTGGGTTTTTGAGGTGAAGTATAAGGAAACTTCATTTTCTTCTCTCTTTTTCATGATCTAAATCATGTTTGATCCATGGTTCCTCTTAATCAAGCTTAGTATACTAATTTTTATGTATTTTGTTTTGTATTTGAGAAGCTCTTGGTGATGAAAGACTTGGAAAAAGAAGCAAAACAAGGAGTTTTTGAGGATCTTCAAGAGGTAAGAGGGAGATCCATCTCACCAACCAAGCATGGTGGTGAGAGATGGTATTTTATTTGATGGATGTGGAATCCACGTGAAGATTCATATCCATGGTCATGTAATTAATTTGTGGTTGTTTATGTGTTTTAATTATTTGCTTATGCTTGATATGCTATGCATGATTTTATAGCTTTGATGGTATGCTTATACTATGCATGATTTATTGCTTTTAATTATGGCATGCTTATGATATATATGATTATATGTATATGTATGCCATGACTTGATGATGGAAAGGAAATCAATTTTTGGTTCCAATGACCAAAGAGATGGTTACGGTTTTGTCACCCAAAATTAGGGTGCTATGTTGAAATTTTCAAGTACAAGAAAATTGATTTGTTTAGATGAAAAATTGTGAAGAGGAGAAAGTGAATTCGCTTGATTCTAAAGGTTATGGAATTTTCGGTTAAGACTCAACATAGGTGTTTGTAACTTAATATTTTTTTTAGTGGAAGAATAAAATTGATTGATTTGAAAAGCATGAAAAATATACAAGGGAATTATTTTTTCAAGAGAACAAGAACATGGTTTTATAAGGATTTTTATTGATTTATTTTGTGTAAAAGGATCCTAAGTATTTTTCTAAACATGAATTTTAAATGAAAATAGCAATGTCAATTTTAAAGGATTTACAAAGAAAGTGAAAAAAGATTTGCAAAGAAAGTGAAAATGAATTTGAACAAATGGGTTTGGTTTTTATGACCATAAGTCTTACGGTTTTGAAAATAAAATTTTAATGGTTTTGTTTGTGTAAAACCATATCAATTTAAAAGGAAAAATATTTGATGGTTTCAATAGTCATGTCCACGTTTTTTTTAAAGGCTTGTAATGCCTTGATTTTATGAAACAAAGTGATTTTAAAGTGGAAACAAAATGTTTTAGTACAAGAATTTTGGAAAGGGAATCAAGGTATTTTACCACTTGAGAAAATAGAAATTTCGTAAACGGAAAAATAAAGAGAGGTTGAAAATATTTAAACTTCAATTTATTTTGAAGAAAATTGATTTTAGAATTGATTTGAGAAAAATGGAGAATATAATGGTGTTTTGAAAATTTACTAACGTATAACTTATTTTCAAGTTTTGAAATACGTTAAAAAAATGTTAAGTTTTGAAACGTTGATTTACATCAATGGAAAAGTGATTTTTGTGAAGTATATTTTGAAAAAGAATTTCTTGAGTAAAGAATCATAAAAATATTTTCTTGAGTAAGAAAATATATTAAATGAAGTATAAAGTTATATTATTTTGAGAAAAGTTAAAAAGGAATTTTTAAAGGTCAAGAAATATTTTCTGTGATGAAATTGTGGTGAAAAATTATTTACGTATCTTAAAAACGTAATTTTAAAGTACGTGATTTGATATACAGTAAAATATTTCTAAGTGTTTGGAAATACAGTAAAATATTTCTATGCGATTTTAAATACGTTGAAATATTTCCACGCGATTTGAATTACGTTTAAATATTTTACGTAATCTAAATTACTATTGAAAAATTACTACGTGATGGAAAAGTGATAGATTATTTTTACGTGATTGTGAAAATGATGGAAAATCGTTATGTGACTTGGAAAGTGTTTTAAATATTTTGAGAATGACAGAAAATGATTTACGTAACATAAAAGAATGATTTTTAAGTTACGCAATTTTGAAACAGTGAAAAAAAATTATTATGGGATTTGAGAAACGTATATTTTTACGCGATTGAGAAAAACATTGAAAAATTTGTATGTGGTTTAAAAGTGCAACAGAAGAGTTGCAGTATTTTGAAAACGTAACAGAAATGTTACAAAATTTTGTAAACGTAACAGTAATGTTACGGTATTGTGAAAACGTAATAAAAATGTTTTGAAATTTTAAAAACGTAACAAAAGGGTTACGGTATTTTGAAGACGCAACAAAAGTGTTGTGGAATTGTGAAAAACGTAACGGAATGTTGCGCAATTTTGTGAAAACACGACAATAGTGTTTTATAACTATAAAAAAATAATAAGATGATTTTGTTATTGAAAAATACAATATGATTACTGTGAACCAGTGTCCATACACTGTTTGTGAAAACAACGAGTTTTGCCTGTTATTGGCACGTGGTGCAATTTAGATGCATTGAAAAAAATATATACATATATATATAAAATTATGAGATATACCTGTGATTGGTATTATACCTGTGATTGGTATTTGGTGCATTATACATGCATTGGAATGGTCCGATGAGGACTAGATATGGCTGATTGTCTAGGAGAAACACACCTCTTGAGTGGGTGCGATATGCGTAGTGTAAGTCACTTGTTGACCTTGGGGGCATCGGGGTGCGGGTTGCCTACACGGGTGGTTGGTCGCGCTTCTTCCCGTAGGTTAGACAGATGCAACACACAGATGATCCTGACCGAGACACTATTCTTAATCAAGATCGATAAAGACTGTCGTGTATGTGCTAGATGTGCAAAAATTGAAATGAGAATTAAAGCACGTGGTCTGAGGCACGTGGTATTGGCAGGTCTTTTCGATCATTTTCTCCGACCTGAGTTTTAGCTCCATGGAGTAGGAAATCGAGTCTTGTGTACATGCATAATCTGAACATTTATATCTGTGTGATATATTAATTGAGGAATATTGGCTATGACAATTGTTTTGAATACTTGGATGATGATGATGATAATTAGGACATTATCGTAATTATTGTTTATGATAATTGAATTGATAAATGATTTGATGATGATAGTTGATTAATATTGAATATATTATTGGAAGTTTGATATGATATCCCTGTATGATATTCTTTGCTTGTGTTATCTCTGTGCGCCATGTTGGTATTGGCGTAGGTGATCTCACCTCTTTGTTATGTTGTCTTGCTGTGTCTGTATTGTTAAAATTAAACAGTAGAAAGAATGAGTTGTCTTAGACATAACGGGCGATGGACACTCAGAGATTGATGAAAACATTGAAGAGTGGCTGTCTCAAGTTCAAAGGTGTTCTGAGTAGACAAGGAGTAGAGTTCTGATGCAACAAGCTGGATACAAGATAAGGAATGAGTATGTTAAGTTTTCTCGTTAGTGTTGTACCGTGCTATTGAGTAGGACCTGTCATAGGGTTTGCTACTGTTACAAAAAAAAAGAGAGTCTATTAGTTTTATATTTCTCTTTAAATTGTGAAATATTAATTGGTGTCAATATTGTATATGAACCTGTGCAATATATTTTTCAGTAATACTTATGGATTATAATAAGTTTATATTTCAACAAGAAAGAAATTTTTAAACCCACGTTTTTAACTCAAACCTTTTATGAAAACATTTTCAGATTATGAGTCGGGAGTCGAACATGTGATACCCTAGGGAGGGTGTTACACAAATGTAGGATGCAATGAGGATCCAATGACAGCTATAGCAATGCAGTGTATGGCTAATGTGATTGTGCAGCAAAACCAATGAGCTGCACAATAACAAGAAGCTAATGCTGATATTCTGAATTTGTCTGAATTATGTCGTAATAACCTGTCGCAATTTAAGGGCGAGTTTGATTTAGAAAAGGCAAGTTTATGGATACAAGAGTTAGGGAAGATCTTTGAAGGTATGGGTATTGCAAGTTGAAGGACGAGAAATTACATGAGAGGTATTTTGTGAGGCATTTCTGGAAAAGTATTTTCCGAATAGTGCGAGGCATGCCAAGGAAATGAAATTTCTTGGATTAAGGCAAGGTGGAATGTCAGTAAATGAGTATACTGCGAAGTTTGAGAGCTTGTCTAAGTTCTCACGGTATCTCCAAGTCCAGCCGGACGAGGTTTAGAAATGTTGTAAGTTTGAGGAAGGTTTACGAGTGGAATTGAAGAGAGGAGTACTGCCGATGAGGATGAACCAGTTTTTAGCATTGATGGCCATATGTTGCAAGCTCGAATGATTGGAGTCATCGCATGATTCGTGGAATCGTAACTTTGGGCTGTCTAGGTTCCAAAAAGGAGGAAATAACAATAACAATCGGTTTCAACAGAAACCATATTCAAGGCCATCAGGTAGTCAGCAACAACAATAACAACCACGTGAAGAAGGTCTAAGTGGTAATCGTTTTGGCCAGACTATGGCACCGCCAACAAAGTGTATGAAGTGTGGAAATGGCCATATGACGAGAGATTATACGATCTGGGGAATCATCTGTTTTAGATGCGGGAGGCCCGGTCATTTCTTGAGGGATTGTAATTAAGTAAAGATGGAGCCTTCAGTGAGTAATGTCCGTGTTGCCCAGTCCCAAGCTTGAGGACGCGTATATACAATGAGTGGAGCTGAAGCCTCTCAGTCTGATGATCTTATTAAAAGAGAAGGTGTCATATCAGGTAATCTTTTAACTGTACTATATGATTCAGGTGCAACTCATTCGTTTATTGCATATGACTGTGTGGATCAGTTGAAATTGCCTATACCTTCTTTGAACATTCAATTAATTGTTTCTACACCTACTGCCAAGCCTGTTAGTACTTCAAAGATATATCTAAATTGCCCTGTTACTATCAATAATAGAGTATTTTCTGTTAATTTAATTTGTTTGCCTCTTATCGATATAGATATAATCTTAGGAATGGACTGGTTATCTTCTAACCATATCTTGTTAGACTGTTCTAAAAAGACCTTAGTATTTCCTGAGGATAAGATTTCTGGATTTTTGATTGCCAATCAAGTCAAATCTTTATTGAGGGATGGAGCACAAGGATACATGTTGTTATCTTCTTTAGAAGTCAAGAATGAAAAAAATGTGAATGATATTTCTCTCGTAAATGAGTTTCCTGAAGTTTTTCCTGATGAAGTACTTGGATTGCCACCAAAAAGAGAGATAGAGTTTTTTATCGATCTTGTACGAGGAGCGGGTCCTTTTTCGACTGCACCATACCAGATGTCATTGTCAGAATTAGCTGAGCTAAAGAAACAATTGGAGGAACTATTGGAAAAACAATTTGAGACCCAGTGTTTCACCATGGGGAGCTCCAGTATTGCTAGCTAAAAAGAAGGATGGATCTTCGCGTTTGTGTGTGGACTATCGTCAAATGAACAAAGTTACAATCAAGAACAAGTATCCACTTCCAAGGACTGATGGTTTGATGGACCAGTTGAAAGGAGCAACTATTTTCTCTGAGATAGATCTGCGATCAGGTTATCATCAAATTCGTGTCAAGGTAGAGAATATACTTAAGATAGCTTTTTGAACGTGTTACGGTCATTATAAGTATCTTGTAATGCCGTTTGGAGTGACGAATGCTCCTGCGATATTCATGGATTACATCAATAGGATTTTTCATCCGTATCTAGATAAATTTGTCGTTGTTTTTATCGATGATATTTTGATCTATTCTCAAAGTCCAAAATAGCATGCTGAACACTGCACTATAGTTCTCCAGATTTTAAAGGAAAAGAAGTTGTACGCAATGTTGTCAAAATGTGAATTTTGGTTGGACGAAGTTCAGTTTTTGAGTCATGTGATTTCTAAGGATGGAATTATAGTGGATCCAATAAAGGTGGAGACAATTCTTCAATGAGAAAGACCAACAACAGTGACAAAGATCCGAAGTGGATTAGCCAGATATTATTAAAGATTTATTGAAGGTTTTTCCAAGATAGCCGGACCTCTTACACAACTTACAAGGAAGAATCAAGCTTTTGTTTGGACGGAAGAGTGAGAAGAAAGTGTCTAAGAGCTAAAGAAAAGGTTGACTACTACACTAATGTTAATTTTACTAGATCCGAATGAACCTTTTGAAGTATATTGTGATGTTTCTTATCAAGGATTAGGATGTGTATTAATGCAGAATAGAAACGTGGTAGCATATGCTTCAAGACAACTAAAGGTACATGAAAGGATTATCCAACACATGATTTAGAATTAGCCGCAGTTGTTTTCGCAATGAAAATTTGGAGACATTTTCTATATAGATCTATGTTCAATGTCTTCAATGATCATAAAAGTTTGAAGTATTTGTTTGATCATAAGGAATTGAACAAGAGGCGGAGAAGATGGTTAGAATTTCTGAAGGATTATGATTTTCAGCTACAATATCATCATAGAAAGGCAAATATTGTGGCAGGTGCTTTGAGTATAAAAGTGCTCAGTGTTTCTGCTATGATGATTAAAAAGGAACAACTGATAGAGCAATTCAGAGATATATGGTTATCTATAGAGTTAGTACCTGGAAGGATTCGTTTGAATAAGGTCACTATTCTAAGTGATTTGTTGGAAGAAATTTGAGAAAAACAAGAAGATGATGAGTTTTTGTAAAACGAGAGAGAATTTTTCAAGCAAGGTTGTGTGGCAACGGTTGAGGAAGGGTTTGATGGAGTCTTAAGGTTCAAAGGTAGGACTTGTATACCTAGTGATCCTGATCTGAAGAAAATGATTCTTGATAAAGCTCACAATAGTAGGTTAAGTATACATCTAGGAATGACCAAGATGTATCAAGATTTGAAAAGATTATTTTGGTGGCTTGGGATGAAGAGAGATATTATTGAACATATGTCATCATGTCTGGTGTGTCAAAAAGTGAAAGTTGAACATCAAAGACCAACAGGTATGCTGCAGCCCCTAACTATTCCAAAATGGAAATGAGATAGTATTACTATGGATTTTGTTACAAGTTTACCAAAGACTAGAAAAAGATATGATTCTATGAGTCGTTATTAATTGGCTTACGAAGTTTGCTCACTTCTTGCCAATCAATATTAGGTAATTGTTGGAAAAGTTGACTCAGGTGTACATTGGTGAAATCGTTAGACTTCATGGTGTACCCACTAGTATCATTTCTGATAGAGATCCAAGGTTTATGTCAAGGTGTTGGCGAAGCCTACAGGAAGCAATGGGGACTAAACTTCGTTTGAGTTCTGCTTACCATCCGCAGACTGATGGTCAAACGGAAAGGACGATACAATCTCTAGAGGATCTGTTAAGAGCTTGCGTGTTAGAACAAAAAGGAAGTTGGGATGAATTCTTGCCTTTAGTAGAATTCACCTACAATAACAGTTTCCATTCAAGCATAGGAATGGCACCCTATGAAGCATTGTAACGCCCCTTTTTCTTACCTCACGAAGAAGGAACGTCACACCATAATAATTTGAAACATAAAAAGAAATAAATTGCGAAAAATAATAATAATTTTAAACCTCATAGACCCAGTTCATTTCGTAGATGTATAGGTTCCTTTCTAAATGACATTACATTTTTTTTTGTTGTTTAAAATTGTATTATTAACAAGTAGTGTCAAAAGAACAAATTTAGAGATTCCTTTTGTAGCGAGATAATAATTAGAATGGTCGCAGTAAAACCGACATAAAAATAAACCATACATCCATACAAAATATTTATATATATATACATATATATACGTATGTATACATATATATATATATATATATATATATATACATACATATATATATTTATATGCAACAACCTGTTTAATTACATCATGATTTATACAAAAAGCAAAAGATGTACCCACCCGAGATGATACAAATATACACCCATCAAATATAGCAAAACGTCAGGCTTCCCGAAAAGATAAACAGTTAGCCATCAGTAGCCACCAACAATATCCGCCCCTAAGATAGATAAGAAGGGACCGTAGCCGGGTCCTCCTCAGGGTCCTCCTCATCCGATGAAATTGCCATCGGAGTGACCGAATTTTGGGTAGAAGCCCAAGCAGTGGAGAGGAAAGAGTCCTCTTGTGGGGTGTAATAAAGATCATCCCACAAATTTCTAATAGGCAGGTAAAATTCTAAATGAACAAAGGTTGTGAAGTCAAAAACTGGCGGGTCGTAGTGGCCCCACGCCAAAGACATAGTCAGCTCCCCGTGATAGATGCAATAGTCCGTGCTCAAGTTAATGTGCCAGCAATCGGGTCCTCCATGAAAGGTCGTCCTCGCAAACCCCAAAAATCAACGTGGACGCGAAGACATCTTCAGCAAACTCTAGTCGTAGTATGGCCAAAATCCCAGAAACTCAGACGTTTCCTTTTCTTCCTCACGAATGTCTTCTCAAAAGTACATAAATAAATAGGAATATCGAAATACAGAAAGAGGTGAGGCACCCAGCTTTCATTACCAAAATGGCAGCAAGAAAACAGAAGGGCGTTGGATGCCCACATAGCGTTACAACATATATATTCATTACTAATAATAATAAAATTGACAGTAAAAGTAGAACGACAGTAAATAATGATAAGAATTACAATAACAGGCAGATAGCAGTAATATCCCCAACAGTCAATAGTCTAAAGATCAAATAATAATTGCAGCAGTAGCAATAGATATTTTCACAGTTATAAATGCTCATGCTCAATGGATTATGAGACTGACAATTCACAATGCATATGGTACCAAGATCCTACTCTATGGAGTTAGACACTAACATTTCGAAGAGAATGATCAAGGAGTCATGCTAGTATCTCGTTAGCCTTAAAAATAGTGTGTTTCATCTCATAAAAATATTTGCGTAATACGGCTTATACATGGAACCTCAACAATTAATCGCGATATAGGACATCGTCTCAATCTGGATCATCGGTGTGTTTGCATCGGTCTATCCCACGGCCCCAGTGGAGCTATCACTATCTATTGTGAGACACCTGCACCCCGACGCCCCCAGGGTCAACCACTATGACCCTACGCTGGTCTACTCGCACCCGCACAAAGGTGTTATTCAATCTCCTAGGCATACATTGCCTTTCTCAAAACAGTCCAATGGACCACATATATGCATGACGACTCAATTTCAATCATGTATGTATATCAATAATATGTCCCTCATAAACAATGCATCACATGCATATTCAATCAACAAAACATTTCTCATGGAACATAGCATAATGGCATATATTCATTTCTCAATATCAACATGTCATAATTTCATCAAATACTTAGTCCCACATAGGGACTCACAATAACATAAACCAATTTTCAATATCAACATATACATATATATTGTTCAACACACACCACAATTTCTATATTATGGATCCTACATTTTTCAATGTCCTAAGTCTTGATCAATTATGAGATTTTTGGGTTAATAAATCACTCAAAACTGTGGCCTCTATTGACCATGATTAACTCAATTACTTCCATTATAAGTATCAATTTCTAATGTTCGATTACTTAGGTTTTGTTACACACACAACTTAATTCAAACACTCATCATTTATGCCAAAACTGTGGCCTCCCCAAGAGAGTAGAAAACCTTTAAAATTTCTATTTCATGCCTTAATCATTTTTATAATTAATTACATAAGTTTTATTTTTCATAACTCAATTCCAACCCTAGAAATTTCAAGCCAAAACCATGGCTTCCCAAGGCCATCAAGGTTCAATTTCTTTTCATATTATGCATTAGTCACTTGATGCCTAACCACTCAAATTTTATTTCACCCAAAATTAATCCAATCCCTTAAATTCCAAGGCCAAAACCATGGCCACACTTTAATGTAGGAAACCTACGAATTTTCTATTTAGTAAACCTAATATTATCAAGTATTCCAACACCTCCAATGCATTCAAAATCATCATTCAATCATCAACCTCAATCAAGAACACATAAACATGCAAAATCATCAAACAAAGTAAGCATTCAAATATGGATTTCTCCATCGACCATCACACAAAGTCTCCTCATCACCAATAATGGTAGAAGTGAGTAAATCTCCTTCTTACCTAAAGGAAAAATACGAAAATGGCATCCTAGTTGCTTCTTGGTGGTTTCAGTTTTGGGGTCCAAAAACCCTATAAATTTCAAACATAAAGAATCAATATCAAGCTTAGAAAAAGAAGGATCTTTGGTCTCCAATGAAACCATAGAACACAAAATTGAAGAGAAAGAAAAGAAAAAATGGAAACTTTACCTTAAAGTTTGAAGCTTGGTCTTGGAAGACAATGGAGGAAATGATGGATTTTGAAGAAACTCTCCAAATAGGAAGTGTAGTGGAGGATGGAAGGAGTGTAGAAATGGTGTTAATGAAGTTAGAAAATGAGAAGAAGTGATTACTAATGGGGGCTGCAAACCGTGGGTGAAGGAGAAGAAGAAGAGAGAGGGTGGAGAGAAAAATGAAGATGAAACTAGAGAGAGAAAGTGTTAGATGAAAAATGATATTTTTGAGTGAATTTGTTAAGTGTAGGAAGCAAAAATTGCTTCCCCAAGGACACAAACAAGCCACGGCAATAGGAGAGAGAGGGAGGGGTGGAGAGGCTTCTCCAACAAGCCAAGGGCATACTAGTCTTTTGGTGGTCAAAGCTTCTCAAAGAAGCTTTGATTAAAATACAATTAGATTTGAATTAAAGTGGTTATAATTAGACATAAAGTAGATTACATTAGGATAATGTGATAGAGTTTTTTAATACATGCTATTATCCAATAGATAATTGTTACAGTTGACAGAAGTTAGTATTAATTTTCCAGCGGATAAAATTACACAGCGATTTATTATTCTATTAGATAACAATTTTCGAAAAACATGAAACCTAGTAAATCGTGTCCAGTCTTAGGTTTAGTAACATCCCCCATCGACATTTCCACAGATCAAGGTTCTCGGGAAAAATATCTCATTTTTCCGTCTCCACTCAGTTTGCATGTAAAATAAAAAATAATATTAAAATATTCTATATTCTCAGAAAAATCCAGAAAATTTTTCAAAAATCACAAATATTATAAAATGAATATTTATAATGAAATAAATAAATTTTAGGGTGTTACAAGCTCTGTACAGACAACGATGCTAAACACCTTTGTGGTGGTATTAAGATGGTGAGATAATGACCCTTGGACCTGAAATGGTACAACAAACAACTGAGAAGGTCAAAATGATCGAAGAGAAAATGAGGGCAACTCAGAGTAGACAAAAAAACTATGTTGATAAAAGAAGAAGACCTCTTGAATTTAGGGAAGATGAGCATGTATTTTTGCGAGTCACATCCACGATTGGTGTCAGAAGGGTTATAAAATCCAGAAAACTCACTCCTAAATTCATTGGACCTTATCAAATTATTCGTCGGATAGGTCCAGTATCATACCAAATAGCTTTACCACCTTTTCTTTCCAATCTTCATAATGTTTTCTATGTGTCTCAATTGAGAAAGTATATTCTCGATCCAACTCATGTCATTCAGCCCAATGAAGTACAATTGAAAGAAAATTTGACGCATGAGACACTTCCTATTAAGATTGAAGACAGGAGGATGAAGTAACTCAGAGGGAAGAATATTCCCTTAGTAAAAGTGATTTGGAATGAAATAATAGGAGATGTTACGTGGGAGTTAGAAGACATGATGAGGGAACAATATCCTCAATTGTTCTAAGGTATGGTAAATTTCGGGGACGAAATTCTTTTTAGTGGGGGAGAGTTGTAACACCCCAAAATTTGGTTATTTTACAGTAATGATTGCATTTTACTGTTTTGTAATTTCTGTGTGCTGTAAATTTATTTTGACTGTTCTATGACTGTCTTTGATCGTTGTGACTGATTCACTCCGGGTGAGGAAAATAATAATTTTTTACCTGGGGAAAATCTTTACTGATTTATTCGGAGCTGGGGGATCTTTCTAAAATCAAATATGAGAAATACGTGTCACAATCTTTCAATTTTTAGAATTTATCTGTAAAAAGAAAATATTCTATATTTTATTTAGCAGACAAAAATATACTGACTTGTGAACAGTATGTTCTATCCATTGAGTAATAATTTCAGTAACTATTGTCCATTGGGTAATAGTTTGTAGAAAAAGGTATAATAATTTATTTTATGAACCAATTAGAATAATTGAAGCTTGACGAGAACCAATAGGAAATGGTCAACGAAAATGGCTAAGCTAGTTAGTTTGTAACTAGATGTAACTAGATTATTTAAACTAAGTTAGTATAAGCCTAGGAAGTAACTAAATGAAATAAACTTAGTTTGCTACTCATTAGGATTTCTAGTTACAAGAGTTTTCTAGAGTCTTCTAGAAGATTGGTTAGCCATTGAAGTGTAACTAGATAATTAGTAATGGAACTAGGAAATCTAACTAAGTTAGCTTAATCTAGTTAGGATGTAATGAGATTAGAAACATAGTTTGCTCTTCCTTTGAGCTCCACGGCCACTTGGTGGTTCTAGGGCCTTCTTGAACAAGCTTAATCAACTAATGTGACCATGGCATGATCACTTAATGACATAGGCCATGTGATAGTCATAAGTGCTAGCTAAAATTTTTGACTCCTTTCCTATGCACTTCCATGGCTAAACACAAGCAAAGGAGAGGAAATTTCATTTCATCTTCATCACTTGGTGACCAAAGAGCATTCTCTCTATTCTCTCCATTTGTGAAGCTCACGGCTAGCACACCCAACACCAACCTCCAACCTTCTATAATTTTATCCAAGTTGATTTCCTAAACCTAAACACCAATCTAAACATTTTTTAAGTTGTGAACAAAGTCTAGTTCTTCCATCTACTCTCTTGAAAATCAATTTAAAGTTTTCTATTCCTAAAGGTAAGAACTTTGTTTCTTGGTTCAAAGTTTGATTCTTGAGTTTCTAAGCCATGATTGATCCATGGTTTCTCTTTATTAAGCTTAGTTTGTGACTTGTGTTGGTTTAAGTGTGTTAAGGTTTCCTTTGGAGGGCGACACAAAATTCATAGAGGGAGCATTTGTAGGATTTTTTCATCTTTGAGGTAAGAGGGAGATTAACCTCATCAACTATATGTTTGTGATGAGGAAGTGGCTTGTTTGTAGTGGAAAATTCATAAAGATTTATTCACTTGCATGGTTTATAGTTTACTTTGTTTGTGATTATTTTGGTTGGTATGTTTATTGCTTTAATTATGTGCTTGATTTTATGATTTTGAAGCATGTTAATTTATTGTGTTAAGTAGGATGTGATTCATATGATAAAAAGTTGTATGAGGATTCCAAAGAACCTATGGAGGCTCACGGTTTTGAACATAACTAAGAGAACAAGATGTTTCAAATTATTTCTTAAGTTATGGATTAGAGGATTTAATGATAAGAAATTAGATTAAAAGGTTTTGTAAAAGATTTCGTGATGAAAAGTGATTAATCATGATTTATGATGCAAAAATGAATTTTTACCCAACATGCCAAAGTTTGGTATTTTAGATCCAAGATAGTTTACTAATTGTAGACTTTGGTAATTAGTTAACAAGAATTTAATTTAATGAATATTTAGAAGAAAAAGGAAACTAGATTTAATGTTTGGAATTAAATTAACATATTAAAGCTACAACAATAAATAAAGGGTCAAAACTTGAAATTAGCTAACGTATAGCTCACTCTTTGGGTTTTAAAGCGCGTTAGAAAATTTTGAGCTGTAATATTTCAATAAATCAAGAAAAACAAATTTCTGTAAAGAATAGTGGAACATATTATGTTAAAGATTTTTAGTAGGATAATATCTTAAATAACGCCAAATTTTCCAAATTATATAGAGAATTTTATAAATAAAGTTTAGAAAGCTATGTAATATTTTACGTAGGTCAAAAATGCTAGAAAAACCTAAGGCGATTTTAAAATAGTGATTTTTAAGTTATACGATTGAGAAAATGATTGAAAATCTCTACGCAATTGAGAAAACATTTAAAAATATTTTTGCAATTTAAAAAATATTAAAAAATATTTACGCGATTTGTAAACGTAAGAAAAATGTTACGCAATTTCAAAAATGCGATAAAATGTTTATGCTAATTGGAAATAACAGCAGTTTGTTGTCGGGCTATAGTGGTGGGCCCAGTTATGTCAAAAAGTGATACTGCTAAGAAATGGTGTGTGATGTGAAATTCTATATGAATAAGGTTTGTATGTGTTTTGGATCATACATCATGTATAGAAAAATATGTCGACGCATGTGGTTAAGGCAAGTGTGCCTAGGAGATGGAAATTACACCTTCGTGCGGGTGAGAATTGCGTAGTTACGATCTTCAGTGATCTTGGAGACGTTGGGGTGTGGAAAGTCATATGTGGCCAATTGGTAGCACATCTGTGCTGTGGTATCCTGTGCAAATACACCAACGAGAGTGTCTTGTATTAGCCATATTGTGCACCATGATTTGATATATTCGCACATAAGTTAAGGCTAACGATATATGTAACACCCCAAAATTTATTTATTTTATCATAAATGTTCAATTTATAATATTTGTGATTTTCTGAAATTTTTTTAAATTTTTCTGAGAACGTGGAATATTTTAATATTATTCCTCGTTTTGGATGCAAACTGAGCAGAGCCGGGAAAATGAGATATTTTTCCCGAGAACCTTGATCTGTGGAAACGTCGACAGGGGATCTTACTAAACACAAGACTGGACATAGTTTACGAAGTTTCATGTTTTTTGATAAAATTTAACAAATAAAATAATAAATTGCTATGTAAATTTCATCTGTCAGATTAATTAATACTGACTTCTGTTAACTGTAACTATTGTCCATTGGATAATAGCATGTAATAAAAATCCTATCACATTATCCTAATACAATTTACTTTATGTCTAATCAAGTCACTTTAATTCAAATTTTGTCCCCTAATTAAAAAGCTTCTTTGAGAAGCTTTGCCCAAATGACCACCTTGCCCTTGGCTTACATGAGAAGCCACAAATTTCCCTCTCTTCTCTCCTCACTTGCCGCAGCAATGCAAGGCTAATGGAGGCAAAATTTTTGCCTCCTCATTTAAGGCAAAACACTCAAAATCATCTCACTTTAACCTAATCACTTATCTCTCTAAAAACATCATCTTCTTCATTTCTCCTCCTTCTCTCTACACTCCTCCATAGTCACGGTTTGCAGCCCCTTCTCCTCCCATTTTTCTTCACCTTTTCTCTTCGTTAAACTCATTTCCTTACTCCACTCCATCTCCTCTACACCTTTCCTTTAAAAAATTTCTTCAAAAAACCCAACCTTTCCCCATTGCCTTCCAAGACAAAGTCTCCATCTTTAAGGTCAAGCTTCAACCTTTCTTCTCATTTTTCTTCATTTTCGGAGTCTAGGGTCTCAATGGAGACCCAAGATCCATTCTTTTCCATTCCTAATGTTGATTTTTTATGGTTGAAAAATTAGGGTTCTTGGAGCCCTTGAAACTGAATTCACCAAGAGCTTGAAGGAGTCATTTTCGTTTGTTCTTCCTTAGGTAAGAGGAAAATTACTCACTTCACCCAATATTGGTGGTGAGGGAACTCTTGTATGTTCATATTGTTTTGTGATTTTTGCTTGTTTATGTACTCTTAAATTTGACTAATGTTTGGTTGTAATTTTGAGTGGATTGGAAGTGTTAAATGAGCTTGATCATGTTAGGGTTGCTAAATGGAAATTTTGGAGGTTCCTACCCTAGCATGATGCTCACGGTTTAATGATTGAAATATTGTTGAAAAATCACTACATGATTGAAAAGTGATGAAATATTTTTACGTGATTGTGAAAATGGTGAAAAATCGCTACGCGATTTGAGAAACGTGTAAATATTTTTACGTGATTGAGAAAACGTTGAAAAATCAATATGTGATTTGAAAATGCAACAGAAGTGTTGTGGAATTGTGAAAACGTAGCAGAAATGTTGCGCAATTATAAAAAACATGACAAAAGTGTTTTGTGACTATGAAAATGTGATAACATGATTTTCACTATTGAAAATACAGTATGAATACTGTTGAACCAGTGTATGGACACTATATGAGAAAATGATGAGTTTTGCCTGTGATTGGCATTTGGTGCATTATACATGCATTGAAAAAATATGCGTTGAGGCATATGATTAAATTGAACAAATGAATTTGAAAAGAATGACCCTTGTTGTTGGACTTGTACTAATATAATCGTGCATTGTATAAAATATAGCTGATAGCTATTATGGCCCTTGTGGTTGAAGAGGGAATGAGAATTGAAAAGTGAGGTCTATGATGGATCTTGGGGGCGTCGAGGCGCGGCAGTCGACCAGTGGACAGTTGGCAAGTACCATGTGCCACTTGGCGATGCAGTCCGTTGCAACGCATTGACGATACCCGACAAGAACACGATTCTTTTCGAAGACTGGAGATTGTCTGTGGGCTAAGGCTGGGCAATTAACCAGAGCATTCTTCTCGAAATTGTGAAAACCTCCATGGAGTTGTTTTTGAAAAATTGAGTCTTTGTGCACATGCATATTGGTATGAAAATTGAACTGTTGAATAATACTGGATGATGATGATGATAAATAATAATGATGGCATTATTGTTATTATCGTGTGATTTGAATTGATGAATACTTAGATATTGTTGAGGACATCATTGTGAATATTGAATGATATTTGAACTGATAAATGATTGGATGATGATAGTTGATTAATGTTGAGTGCATTATTGGAATTATGGTAGAATATACCTGAATGGTATGCTGTTTATGTTATCTCTGTGCTACCATGTTGGTATTGGCGTAGGTGATCTCACCTCTTTGTTATATTGTCTGGTTGGGCTTGTGTTGTAAAAATTACATAATAGATGGAACGAGTTGTCTTAGACATGACGGGTGGTAAATACTCTGAGATTGGTGACAACATTGAGGAGTAGTCATTCCGGATTCGATAGTGTGCAGTGTGAACAAGGAACAGATGTCTGATGCAGCAAGATGGATACAAGAAGGAATAAGTACGTTAAGTTTTACCATTAGTGTTGTACCGTGCTATTAAGTAAGACTCGTGATCAGGTTTGCTACTGTTAAAAAGAGAGTCTGTTAGTTTTATATTTCTCTTTAAATTGTTAAATATTAATTAGTGTCAATATTGTATATTAATTAGTTTAAATATATTTTCAGTAATACTTATGGATTTCAGTAAGTTTATGTTTCTGTAATAAGAAATTTAAAACTCACATTTTATAACTCAAACCTTTTATGAACTTCTTTACAGATTATGAGTTGGGAGTCGGAAATGTGATACCCTGAGGAGGGTGTTACACTATTTGCTTGTAAAATTTGAGAATTTTTGAAGTCGAGATGTAAATTTGGTGCATTCTTGAAAATCAACCTTTTTAGGTAAAAGTTGAGGTATTTTGTGATGGTTTGAGCCCTAGGAACACTTATACCTCCTTTAATAGTTAAAGTTGAGTTATAGAATTGTAATACAAGTGTGTTTGCTCTTTTATGGATAGTGTAATACCCTTAATAATATGTTAGTCTTGTATATGGCTATAGAGGTAGCATATTACTTGCTTAACATGCCTGTTCAATTTTTGTGACAAATTGAGTTAGTTTAGGCACTTTGTTACAACACCGAAGGTGAAAAGTAGCTTAAAATGACTCAGATAATAGCATAAATTGTTTAGATAAGGGAAACAAATATAGATAAGTTGTTTCTAAGTCACAAATGAGCTAAACAAGATGTGGTTTCAGTTTCAAGATGAACAACGTTAGTTTGATATTTTTAAGCATACTAGATAAACATTTAATGCTAGATTGCCTAGCAGCAGATATGGAAAATTATGATAGTGGTGAAACAACATTTTTAATGAATCCTAGAATTTATTTTAAAGTTGTTGGAAGTTTGAAAACTTGATTTAGCTAAATCTAAGTGTTTTTAGCAGATCAAGAAGTTACTGCAAAATATCTTAAGTGGACAAGCCACTCATGTTTTTGCAGCCCTCTATATTGACTATTCCATGATATTTCACTCATTCTCTCTTGGTTGTCACAGCTATACAGCAGTAGCTATGAAGGAAGGAAACAAAGAAAGGAAGGAAGAGAAATCAAAGGAGGAGGAAGAGAGAAAGAAGAGAGAATCAAAGGGGAAAGCCAAAGTTTGAGGATCATAATCATAAAGGACTTAAGGTAGGGGTGTTTATGTTTATGAACTTCTCATCTCCATATCTTCATCTTTATTCATATTTTGTTCATAGATGAAAAATGGGTTTTTGAGTGGTTCTTGGTGCTTCCTTTCTTGGATATTACCCCTTATGGTTAAGATTGGTTTATTCTTAACTTAGGTCTTGCATGGTTGATAATAAGAACCTTAGAGAGACTCATTTGGATGCCTAGAATCAAAGTTGAGAAATCAGTACGAAATGGGTATTTAGCTCTTTGGAACTTGGTTTGATTCTATGTTTGAAAGGTTAAGAGTGAGCATAAGAGAGTAAACACGCTTAGGAACCATAGTTGATGTTAGAAATACCATAGAATCAAAGAGGTGAATGCTGGAAGATGATATGGAACCAATAGCACAGTAGCTATATTGTTCTATGTCGATTTTCTAGTGCTACATGTAACGCCCCTTTTTCTAGGAGAAGAAGGAACGTCACACCATAATAAAATGAAATAAAATGCGGAAATTAAGACCCGATTCATTTTTAACATATGAATAAACATCTTTAATTGAAATTGTGTAGTAGTCGGTATTGAAATATATATATCTATATATGTTTTTTATATATAAGTGAAATAATAATAAATATAGTTACAATGGAAATCGACATGAAATAAAACCATATATTCACATTATATATATACAGTCCATCAACAAAGCAAAACGTCAGGCTTCCCAAAAGGATATACGGATAGCTGTCAGTAGCCACCGACAGTATCAGCTCCCTAAGACTAACGAGAAAGAACTGTAGCGGGAACCTCATCAGGGTCTTCCTCGTTAAATGAAATCATCATCGGAGCAACCGAATTTCGAGCAGAGGCTTGAGCAGTGTAGAGAAATGAATCCTTCTGTGGGGTGTAATAGAGATCATCCCACAGATCTCGGACAGGTAGGTAAAACTCTAAATAGACAAAAACAGTAAAATCAAAAACATATGGGTCATAACAACCCCAAGCCAACGACACCATCAAGTCCCCATGGTAAATGCAATGGTCTGTGCGCAGGTTTATATGCCAACAATTAGGACCTCCGTGGAAGGTCATCCTTGCATAACCCAAAAATCTCCGCGGACGTGACGACATCTTCAAGCAACACTAGTCGTAATTGGCCCAGAAACCAGGAAACTCAGGCGCTTCCCCTTCTCCGTGAACGTCTTCTAAGAAGCATATAAATAAAACAGAAATACAAGAATACAGGAAAGAGGTGAGACACCCAACATTCAATATCAATATGGCAGTAAGAAAAAAAAAATAGCGCTGGACGCCCACATAACATCACAACACATGTATTTATCCACAGTAATAGTAAAATAAGCAATAAGAGAAAAACAACATGAGTAGTAATAAAATAAACAATAAAAATGGAAACAATAGTCATATCTCAAATAGTAAATAGTTCAACGATCACATAATTATTAGAACATTAAAAAAAAGAATAATTTAACAGTTGTAAGTGCTCATGCCAGATGAAATATGAGACTGACAATGCATAATGTATATGGTACTAAAAATCCTACTCCATGGAGCTAGACATAAACATTCAGAGAGAATGATCAAGGAGCACATGCCAGTATCTCGTTAGCCTTAAAAATAAAGTGCTTATCAGAAAAATAATGTTTTGCACAACATGGCTTATATATGGCACTCTCAACAAGATCGCGATATAAGACAGTATCTCTGTCTGGATTATCGGTATATTTACATCGATCTATCCCACAGCCCCAGTGGAGCTACCATTGTCTATTGTGAGACACCTGCACCCCAACGCCCCCAAGGCCAACATAATGACCTACACTTAGTCTACTCGCACTCGTACTAAGGTGTAATTCAATCTCCTAGGCATGCACCACCTTGACAAAAGAGTCCAATGGACTTTCACAAATGCATGACGACTCAATGCATATCATGTATATTCATCAACATTATACTTCTCATGAAACAAACTATAATTTGGTCATATTAAATATAAACAAGTCTATGGTCCCACACATGGACTCACAATAGCATATAAAATCAGTTCTTAATAACATCACACATTCATAAGATTCAATTCAAACCACAATTTCATTTTATGAATCCAATATTCCTAATTATCTAAGTCTTGATTAACTACACAAACTTCGGGTCAAAGAAACCCTTAAAACCTCTCAAGAACCAATACTCAATCAATTTCTTCCATCACATTATTAATCTTTATATTTCTAAATTACTTAAATCACAAGGATGCACAAAAGCATCACTTGGACCCAAAAACCCCTTATAGGCCGTGAGCCTCCCTAGAGCATCAAAAGTTCAATTTTTCCATCACATGCATCAATCCTTTAATACCTAATTACATAAGTTTCATTTCTTACAAAAATTAACTCAAACCCCCAAATTTTAGTCCAAAACCATGGCCTCCCTAAAGGGTAGGAAACCCTATATTTTTCCATTCATCCAATCCAAGCAATCAAACATCATCAAGACATTCAAGACAATCAACATTTCCATATAAATCAAGTATATACAAAATCATGAAAAACAAGCACACAAAGAGAGCAATCCATTATAGATTCCTCCATCAACAACCACGTAAAAGTTTCCTCACCACCAATAATGGTTGAAGTGAATAAATCTCCCTCTTACTTAAAGGAAGAACACGAAAATCACCTCCTTGAAGTGCTTATGATTTTCTGCCAAAAGCTCCACCAAACCCTAGGAAATCAAACTCAAAGAATCAACAACATTGGCTTGAAAAAAGAAAGATCCATGGCCATAAATATGACTATAGAAACGAAAAATAGGAAGAGAAAGTAAAGGATCAAAGATTTACATCTAAAGTTTCAAGCTTTGTTCTTAAGAAAAATGAAGAAGAAGATGGATTTTGAGGAAAATCTCCAAAGAGAAAAGGTTTAGAATGAGAAGAGAAGTATAGGAATGGTGAGAGTGAAGTAAGAAAATGAAGAATGGTCACCAATGGGCTACAAATCATGGAGCGGAGAAAAGGAAGAGAGGAAGAAGAAGAGAGAAAATGGTGAAGAGGAAATGAAGAGAAAAAGTATGAGAGCTTTTTGTGTATTAGATTTTTGGAGTACAATGAGAAAGTAAAATCCAAACTTTGATCCCCCAAAATGGGCTCCTAGCCGTGCCAATGAGGAGAGAAGGAGAGGGAGGGATTGGCTTCTCCTACAAGCTTTGGGCATTTTAGTCATTTTTGTTTAAAGCTTCCTTGAGAAGCTTTGATTAAAATACATTATTTTTGAGATAAAGGTGATTTGATTTGACATGAAGTAGATTACATTAGGATAAGGTGATAGGATTTCTAACACATGCTATTATCCAATGGACAATGGTTACAGTTGACAGAAGTCAGTAGTAATTATCCAGCGGATAATAAAATACACAGAGATTTTTATTTATAGGATAAAAATCTCAAAAAACGTAAAATCTCATAAATCGTATCCAGCCTTGGGTTTAGTAAGATCCACTGTCAACGTTTTCATAGATCAAGGTTCTCGGAGAAAATATCTCATTTTCCCGGTTCCGCTCAGTGTGCATGCAAAATGATGAATAATATTAAAATATTCCACGTTCTCAGAAAAATCTAAAAAAATTCACAAAAATCACAAATATTGAAAAATGACTATTTATCATAAAATTAAAAATTTTTGGGGTGTTACACTACATGACCCAAATAACTAGTTATAGGGATTCCGTAACTGATTATCTGGCTTTGGTTATGTTTTTAGTGAAACCAAATAACTGGTTTGCAGGAAAGGCTAACCGATTATCTTCGTGTGGCAGAGGAACTGTTAGAACTCCATAACTGGTTATCTTTGAAGCTTAATTAGTTATTGTGTTAAAATAGAAACACATGGAGCAATTCGGGACTCCATAACCGGTTACCAAAATCCAATAACTGATTATAGGCTAGTCAAAAATTAGAATTTGGCTTGTCATAATCAACTTTTCAAGAGGAATAAGGGTTAGGGACTTATGGAACCAGAGTTTTTTATTCTCGAGCTTCATTTAAAGCTTGTTTAAGCTAGGTAATGGGTACCCATGATTGAATAGAGATTCTTATGCATATTTTTAGTATGTATGAGAATTGTATGTGCCTAGATGTAATCAAAAGTAAAAGATTGCATTATGTAGGTATCTAGCACCAATGACACGTTATGAGATGGTGTATTAGATGCAAGTATGCTAGGATGGATTGGTAGTGGTTTTCCTATGAATGTGACCTTACATGATGTTATGTTGTCATTTGGCTAGAAGGAAAGGAGTCAGAAGTTCCTAAAGGGATAGGTTATTCCTAACTAAGAGCTAGGGCAACGTGTAGTAAGAGGTTACAAATTTTTTTCCCTACAACAACTAAACTCAAGAAGCCAAAGTTCCTAGTAGAACATGGTTGGGCTTTAAATGAGCTAAGAGTGTAATTATGAATGTATGATTAACATGGTTCATCTAGATACTGATGTTGAACCTTGTATATGTTACCAAGTGGCCTCAAACTCAAGAGGGGGGTGAATTGAGTTTAAGAAATATTTTCGCAAATCTTTCGTAAAGCACTTTTTATCAAATTTTCGTTGAAGCTATTGTTTAATTGAAGTGAATAGATAAATGCGATCGAATGAATCACTTACAAATAAACAACCCAAGATAGAAAGTATTCAAGCAAAGCTAGATAACAAACTTAACTCAAACATATATAATTAAAGCATAAAGTAAAGAGATAGCATTGAGAAGAACAAACACAAGGATTTATCCTAGTTCAACCACCCCTTGTGACCTACGTCCAGTTGATAATCACATATTTTATTCATTAAGAAACCCTTATGTTTAGTCATTTACACTCTCCATATTCTTAATTGATTGAGTTTGGTATGATTTTGTGAGTTTGAGCTCAAATTGGTCCTAATTGAATATTTTCAGCATTATTGAGATTTGACACTGTTTCTGTATTTTGGCCATAACTTGAGTTCCTAATATCTGATGAACATGAATTTTACCTTGTAGGAAAGATAAGAGGAAGCTCTACAACTTTGATGAAGAGCTCGAAGTCCAATTCAGATGTCTAAGGGACCTAAGTTTACATGGAAGTCAGAATACGGGTTCTGTCAGTAGAATCCGAACAGTGTGCACTCATAAAATCATATCTCAAGATGTAATAGTGGAGATGGGCTGAAATTTAGATAGTGGATAGTAAAGATCCAAATTAACAAATTTCATGAAGAACACATTTTGAGAAAAAGAAGTCTAGTAGGTCATTTTGAGCTTGCAAGTCGGAACAGAGGTGCTGAAGTTGGGTTTGAGCAACCTACGGTATTTGGGACATATCTTAGGCTTAAGGAAGCCAAATTGGACGAACCAGCTATCCATTTTATAGCCAAGACAAGGATCTACAACTTTCATGAAGAACACTGTTCGTGGATCTGAAGTATAGTGGGTCGTGTTTGGCTTCCAAGTCAGACACGAAATTTTCGTCCTCAACCACCCACTCATCCATCCACTAATCCACTCATCCATCCACTAACTCACTCATCCACTCATCCACTCATCCACTAATCCACCCACTCATCCACTCATACACTAATCCAACCACTTAACCACTCCACCCACTCATCCACTCCACCCACTCATTCATCCACTCACCCATTCATGTCCATAATTTCCTACTCACCAAAAGTCCTTTGGCATTTTTCACTAATTCAACCACTCAACCATTCCACTCACTCATCCACTAAACCAATCCACTAAACCAACCCACTAATCCATCCACTCAAACACTCCACTCACTCATCCACTCATCCACCCACTTCTCTTTGTCATTTTGTTACCTTAGACTTCTATAAAAGGCACCATTGGTTATCATTTCTTTCATGTATTCTCCTTCATTTCTCTCTAAGTTTCTTCTTGCTTCTTCATAGTTTCTCATAGTTTTGTATATTTTGATGCTCCTCTTCATGGTAATGGAGGGCTAAGCTACTTTCGGTCAATTTAGAACTCTTGAAGAGATTGTGGTTTGGATTCTTGAGACCTTGGTTATGTATTGTATTTGATTTGTAATTGAATTCCTCCTTTCTTCTTCTTGATCTTGAATGCATGAATGGTGATTCTCTTTATGTTGATCTGATTGATCTTGGTTTAAGATTGAGATTTGTGATGAAACTTAGAACTGATTGATCTAAACTAATCACATAAATGAAGATTGAGATTTGTGATGAAACTTAGAACTGATTGATCTAAATTAATCACAGAATTGAAAAGGTCAGGTTACTGATTTGTGCCTAAGTTAATTGAATTCGGTACTTGAAATTAACATAGATCTTCATGAATGGTGCAATTGCGGATTTGTGTTTATCACTTGTTAATTGAATTCTAGACGATCGTCTAGTATGAATTCTGGATTTAATGCAGAGATCTCGGTTAGATCCAAATTAACAATTCAATTGCGCTTCAAGTGTTCTATGAAGGGTCTATGATTGAATCCACCCAATCTTGGATAGGTTTCTAAATTGACTGCTCTTTAATTGTTATTTCTTCCTTTAATTTTGTTAAGTGCGATCTTAAACTGTCAAATCCCCCTTTTTGCTAACTTTCACTTGATTTGATTAAATTGCATTTACGATCCTTGAGGAGACGATCCGGTGTTGTTCACTATACTACAAGTTTAGGTAATAACTTCGGTTATAATTTTGACTGAGTTCGGCGCTCGTCAGAATTTTGGCGCCGTTGCCGGGGATTAGTAAGTGTAATCTTTTCATTTTAAGTATTTTTTTTTTACTAACCTTTGCTTTTTATTAACTTTTCTAACAATGGACCATGCATAATGGAGTCAAAACTTGAGGAGTTGACTTCTTTGGTAAGACATATAGTAGTGAGACAACAATCACCTATGCAGGAAGCTACACTTGTGTGTAACATTTGTTTTTGTTCATCTCACCCCACATATGCATGCCCTACACTTCAGTATGGTAGTTCTGTTTTTCCAGATCAATTTGTTGCAAAGAAATGGTTATTTTCCGATGAACCATAGTTCCAAAGAATAAACAACAGAGTTATGACCCCTTCTTCAACACATACAACCCTAGCCGGAATACTATCCGGATCTGGGATATGGCAATACGGCATCACTACAAAGAACAATCATTTCAATATGAGCAGCCATTCCAGCAGATAACAAGTCCATCAACCACAAAACTTGAGCCTTCATGGGAGGACTTGATGAAAACCCAAATTGAGTTCCAGCAAAGTTTCACTGCCACTATTCAGGATTTAACAACCCAAATTGAGCAGATGACAACCACTATTAATGAACTGAGAAGTCAAAAGTCATACCAACTCTCTTCCCAAACAATTCCCAACTCCCTGCATTCTAATTGTCATATTGATTTACCTGCAGATTTAATTGAGGAAACTCATGATGAGTTGTGTGCTGAATTTCCTGATTTAATTGGTTTTGATGATTCTATCAATTGCAACTCATGTGCTGATCATGATGGTGATATAAAATGTGTTTTGTGTGCTGAAATTTCTACATATTTAAAAACTAATGATTCTGTTTACACAGGATCTAATGATATAGAAGGGTCTATCAACAATGTAGTTACAGAATCTGAAACATATAGGGAGGTGGAATTGAAGGCCATTGAGGAATTTTCAAAGAAGGAGGAAAGGCAGCATATGGCAGTAACTACTGAAGTGGATTTTGTTTTTGGGTCATGGTCCAATATAATCAATGAAAGCAGAATTGCAAAATTACACGTATTGCATGCCATTGGTGAAGTCAAGGAAGACCAATGGGACCCCAATGTGAACCCTCATGCTTCAAGCTTCACTTGGTCGTTACATTTCAACCAATGGGACCGTAGTGAAAGCTATCATGTTGTGTCAACCATAACTTGGTCATCACGTTTCAACCAATGGGATCCTGGTGGAGTCTTTTCACCAACCTCACTTAATAAGACCAATGGACACCATCTCAAGCCGAAAAATGTGGAAGTGAAAGTGATGGGCTTTTACCATCCACATTATAAAGATCACTAAGAAGTGTCCCAACGTCGAGCTAACGACGTTAAACAAGCGCTTATTGGGAGGCAACCTAACTAGATTTGTTTTCAAGATCTTTGGAAATGGTTTCCGCAAACCGAGAAGATGCACATATACTTCATTACCAATGGCAGAGTTCTGTTGCAGCTTTGATTCTTACGCATCTTTTCTGCTTGGCGTTGATTCACTTCTTATCAGGTTGTGTTGCTCTTTTCTATATCTCTCTTTCACATTGAGGGCAATGTTATATTAAGTGTGGGGGAGAGATTTTAGCATGTTTCTTTTCTTTTGGTTTGTTAAAAAAATCAAAAAAAAATAAAAAAAAAAGGGTTCATTGCATGATTGAATAACTTTTCTCCCTTCTTGAACTGATATGCTTGGTGATGGATGATTGAATTGATGAATTGAGTTTGATGGATGCATACCTTGTGAGATTTTGAGCCTAATGGATGGATTCAACATTTGTGCCATTCTCTTCTTTCTTGTGTGATTTTCACTCATGTTAATGACCACTCTAGAACTTGTTTTGATTCTTTTTGAGGCTACATTTCACTTGCTTGCATAAACATGATTGAGGCCCTCTTTCTTAATTAGCTAGTTTAACCAAATAGCCAACCTTGTTTTCAATATGATATCAAGCACTCTTTTGACTTCTTAAAAATTCTCTGATTGCTGCCAACCTTGTATATTTTCCTTTGCTTAACCCCTTTGAGCTTATTTGACCGTTCCTTGTTTCTAGCTCATTATGTGCCTTAAATGAAAAATCGTGTTCTTACTTTACCTTAGGGAATAAAAGAACATTAGCTTGGTTAATGGATGGGTTTTTGAACAAGTGTGGGGGTGTGTGTACAAAATGGTTGTTGAAAAAGGAAAGAGTGCCTAAAAAAAAAGAGAAAAATGTATGTATATAGTTATGTTCATATATATATATATAAGAAAAAAAAAGAAAAAAAAAAGGATTGGGAAATGAATATGTAAAGGGATATACACTAGAGTTGGGATGAACTTTTATGCTTGTTATTTGAACTCAGTTCTCATTTGCTTTTATTCTCTTTGGTATTTATCTTCTCATATCCATTTTACCTTCTTCTGTTACCTTGACCTCACTACAACCTTGAATAAGTCCTCATGATTTGTGTGTGCATGTGTTTTGAGTAGTGGAGAAGTAGAAGATAAGCAAGCTTATGGTAGTGCAATTTTCATGGGTTGAATTCAGTGAAATACCTACCTTTTAAACACTTGAGAGATTGAGAGGGAATCTTATGAAGATCTATCATTCTCGATTCAAGTTGAAGATACCTTGCTTGTTGGTTTGAGATGTGGAGAATTGTTAACTCATGAATGTTTTCATCCCTTGAACCTTTGGTTGTTCTTGATTGTAAAATTTTGGGTTCTTGAATGTCGTTGGAATTTAAATTTTTGTTAATCTCTTATGTCCTTGTTTTGGTCTTGAGTCTTGCCCAGGAGTGCAAAAAGCTAAGTGTGGGGGAATTTGATAATCACATATTTTATTCATTAAGAAACCCTTATGTTTAGTCATTTACACTCTCCATATTCTTAATTGATTGAGTTTGGTATGATTTTGTGAGTTTGAGCTCAAATTGGTCCTAATTGAATATTTTCAGCATTATTGAGATTTGACATTGTTTCTGTATTTTGGCCATAACTTGAGTTCCTAATATCTGATGAACATGAATTTTACCTTGTAGGAAAGCTAAGAGGAAGCTCTACAACTTTGATGAAGAGCTCAAAGTCCGATTTAGATGTCTAAGGGACCTAAGTTTACATGGAAATCAGAATACGGGTTCTGTCAGTAGAATCCGAACAGTGTGCACTCATAAAATCATATCTCAAGATGCAATAATGGAGATGGGATGAAATTTGGACAGTGGATATTAAAGATCCAAATAAACAACTTTCATGAAGAACACATTTTGAGAAAAAGAAGTCTAGTAGGTCATTTTGAGCTTGCAAGTCGGAACAGAGGTGCTGAAGTTGGGTTTGAGTAACCTACGGTATTTGGGACATATCTTGGGCTTAAGGAAGCCAAATTGGACGAACAAGCTATCCATTTTATAGCCAAGACAAGGATCTACAACTTTTATGAAGAACACTTTTCGTGGATCTGAAGTATAGTGGGTCGTGTTTGGCTTCCAAGTCAGACACAAAATTTTCGTTCTCAACCACCCACTCATCCATCCACTAATCCACTCATCCACCCACTAACTCACTCATCCACTCATCCACTCATCCACTAATCCACCCACTCATCCACTCATACACTAATCCAACCACTTAACCACTCCACCCACTCATCCACTAATCCACCCACTTATCCATCCACTCACCCATTCATGTCCATAATTTCCCACTCACCAAAAGTCCTTTGGCATTTTTCACTAATTCAACCACTCAACCATTCCACTCACTCATCCACTAAACCAACCCACTAATCCATCCACTCAAACACTCCACTCACTCATCCACTCATCCACCCACTTCCCTTTGTCATTTTGTTACCTTAGACTTCTATAAAAGGCACCATTGGTTATCATTTCTTTCATGTATTCTCCTTCATTTCTCTCTAAGTTTCTTCTTGCTTCTTCATAGTTTCTCATAGTTTTGTATATTTTGATGCTCCCCTTCATGGTAATGGAGGGCTAAGCTACTTTTGGTCAATTTAGAACTCTTGAAGAGATTGTGGTTTGGATTCTTGAGACCTTGGTTATGTATTGTATTTGATTTGTAATTGAATTCCTCCTTTCTTCTTCTTGATCTTGAATGCATGAATGGTGATTCTATTTATATTGATCTGATTGATCTTGGTTTAAGATTGAGATTTGTGATGAAACTTAGAACTGATTGATCTAAACTAATCACATAAATGAAGATTGAGATTTGTGATGAAACTTAGAACTGATTGATCTAAATTAATCACAGAATTGAAAAGGTTAGGTTACTGATTTGTGCCTAAGTTAATTGAATTCGGTACTTGAAATTAACATAGATCTTCATGAATAGTGCAATTGCGGATTTGTGTTTATCACTTGTTAATTGAATTCTAGACGATCGTCTAGTATGAATTCTGGATTTAATGCAGAGATCTTGGTTAGATCCAAATTAACAATTCAATTGCGCTTCAAGTGTTCTATGAAGGGTCTATGATTGAATCCACCCAATCTTGGATAGGTTTCTAAATTGACTGCTCTTTAATTGTTATTTCTTCCTTTAATTTTGTTAAGTGTGATCTTAAACTGTCAAACCCCCCTTTTTTGCTAACTTTCACTTGATTTGATTAAATTGCATTTACGATCCTTGAGGAGACGATCCGGTGTTGTTCACTATACTACAAGTTTAGGTAATAACTTCGGTTATAATTTTGACTGAGTTCGGCGCTCGTCACCAGTCCTCAAGCAAACCACTCGAGATTTTCTAGTAAACTTCAAGCTTGAACAGATGCTTGAATTACACAATAGAGCACTCACCACACCTTGGGATACCTCACCCTTTGTGCTTGAGCCTCAAAACCAAGATACCTTACCCTTTTCACTAGAGGGATACCTTATCCCCTTTACAACCTTTGAAGGATACTTCACCTTCTTTACAACATGGGATACCATACCCTATTTTCTAGAGGGATACCTCACCCCCTTTTACAACCTTTGAGAGATACATCACTCTCTTTACAAACAAGGGATACCCCACCCTTTTCTCAAAGAATCAAAGTGTTTATAAGATGAAACTCTCACAAGAGTAGATTACACAAATTGAAGCCTTATAATGCTCTTCAAGAATTTCTCAAATATGCACAAAAATATAGCACAAGTGATTTAATGGTGATTCACGAATTAGAGTGATTGAAAGATGTTTCTCAATCGTTGGTTAGCCACAAATGATGCCCCAAGATGTGTATTTATAAGATTTTAGATCAAAAGAGCCGTTAAGGGCTTTAATAGGCAACATTAAATGTATCAAATATAGTCGTTGGGCACTGTCAGAATGTTGGTAATCGATTACATGGTTGTATGAATGTGTTCTTGGCTTTCTGGGCATGATGTAATCGATTATCAGCCTTGTGTAATCGATTACACACTCACTGACTTGCTGGTAATCGATTACATGATTGATGTAATCAATTACAAGGCTTCTGTTTAGCTTGTAATCGATTACCACACATGTGTAATCGATTACTTTACACTTTGAACACATTTTTCAAGCCTAAATGAGGATTCATGTCATTTCTAACTTAAAGAAACTTAGATTGAACAATATTGGTATATGTTTAACATGATCCAAGATTAAAATCAACATCTTTTTAGAATATGAACTTTGAAAAACATATTGATTAAAAACATCTTTGAAAAACCATTTGAGATATAATTGAGATACCTTGAGAGCATTTCACATTGATGTACTAAGACCTATATCTAATATACCTCTTTTGATCTTGGTCTTCTTTTTTTATCTTGGTCTTCATCTTGACAGTTATCATCAAAAACTCATTTGATATGCTTCAAGACATAAGCATTCACATTCTCTCCCTTTTTTATGATGACAAAATAAACATTGAAAAGAGAGAAATATTTGTATTTATTTATCCATTAGAGATTAAGCGACCCTCTCCCCCGTAATGTATGCATGAGATAGGATAAATGATTTTTATGTAAAAGGGCAAAGCTTCCCCATACGCATGCAACATATTTCACTAATCTCTCCCATGTTGGCATTATCAAAAACAACATAAGCATTCAGCATTGTATAATCATTTTAGCCCAGCACGATCAATATCAGAGTATAAACAGTTTAGCACATCAATATGTGATACCAATAGTGAAAGCATATGAAGAAAAAGTATATCAGATTTTATAATCACTGATACTAAAAGGATCCAAAGTCATATACAAATATAAAGGAGCTATGGGTTAGACAGTATATAAACAAGGAATCATCATGACAAAGCTTGATGGCAAATGAAAAAATGGATGTCCCATGTGTTTTTACCTTTTAAAACCTTGTGTAATCGATTACAATGGGTGTGTAATCGATTACACATGTTTTGGATTCCTGGTAATCCATTACATATGTGGTGTAATTGATTACATGCCTTCTGGGAATGTTGTAATCGATTACATTGGAGGTGTAATCGATTACCTGCTTTCTGACTTAGCTTGGAATGCTTAGTAGAGCCTTTGTAATCGATTACAAAGGTCTTGTAATTGATTACCAGATTACTAAAACTCAGATTTTGCTTGTTAAACAGTGAAGGGTCAATTTTAAACCTTTTAAATTAGTTTCAAAACATCTCAAATCAATTCCAAACATCATGCAAGCATATAATCTAATTTTATTATGACCCAAAACTCATAATAATGCAAATTTGCTACTTTTACTAAGAATTACATCATTTTGATGGATTGGTGAAGTTTTTGAGTGTCTTGGAGGTCTTTGACATGCGGAAGCACCTGCAAAACAACTTAAGGGAAATCTCCGATGCTCAAGTCAGTATTGGATTCAAATATAATTAAAAGTCAAAAGATATGCAACAAAATGTCATGATTATGCAGCAGGAAAACAGATTATGTAGAAGATTGTGACTTTATACAGCAAGAGTGACAAGTTATGCATCATTTTGCAGAAAATCACAAATTATGCGGTAAAATCATGCATTATGCAGAAAAATGCATATAATGGAGCAAATTGGTGAATTTTGTAGCAAAATTATGCAACATGAGTTTAGATGCATAATTGATCCAATATGCCAAGTTCAAGGATGTTTTATATCAAATATGCTATTTCAAACAAGAAGTGAACTTATCTAGCATATTATCACATATAGAGATATTCTCAGGATGTAAGGTTAGAAAAATATTACTTTAAGGCAAGTTAAAGCATAAAACACATCTCCACTTATCAAAAGGTTGCAAGTCCAAGCTTCTTGGAGACAAGGAAGAGAACTTGGAGTATTTTCTGATCTTGTGCTTGCAGCAGCCACTTTTAAGGTTCCAATTTTAGTTCTTGGCCTTTAAGCACACCCACAACACATTTCAATTTTTGGCTTTTGGTCCCTAAATTGTCTTGGGTCCTTGTGTGTTAGAGTTAGGCAAGGTGCCTTTAGGAATCCAAACCATTTTAGTTCCAATCTTGTTATTGATATTCTTCCTCACATTACAAGTTAATACACTATGTCCTTTCTTGCCACAATGAAAACACTTTATAAAAGGACTTGTTGATGTACTTGAGGGAACAAAGAAATTCTTGTAAAGTTTTTGTTGATTTTTGGAATTGCACCCTAAACCAACCTTTTGAAACACACATTTTTGTTTCCCAAGCAATATATTCAAATTATCTCTTCCAAAGGTAAATTTTGAAAGAGTATTTTTCAAGTCTTCAATTTCCTTTTCAAAAGTTTTGCATGATGAGCAAGAAAAGGATGTAGATGCATTATCAAGTAAAGAACGTGTCATGCATAAGGAATTTGCATCAATGAGTCCAAGAGTTTCATTTTTTATTTTTAGTTCCTAAATTTCCTTCTTTAAAATAGAGATTTTGTTTTCAAAAGAGAAAATTGTTTTCTTAGATGATGAGACAAGTTTTGTAAGCCTTATAGATTCAATATGCAATTCTTCAAATGCATCTTGCAATTCATCATAGGAACGAGAAAAATTTGATTCAAAATTTGAGGATATTACTTCAATGTCATCTTCATCTTCCTCTTCTCCTCTAGCCATGAAACATAGATTGGCTTTCTCATTATCCGAGCTATCGGTTGAATCCATGTCATTATCATCCCAAGCTATGTAGGCTCTTCTTTCTTTCTTTTCATTTGAGGACATTTTCTTATACTTTTCCACTTTCCTTTGATAGATTAGGCACTCCATCTTCATGTGTCCCAATTCTCCACATTCATAGCATTTAGGAGAGGATGAGGTTCCTTCTCCTTTGTGATAGGCATTCTTTTGGGGGAAAGGGAGGTCTTCTTTGAGCTTCATTCTTCTTGAAGAATCTTCCAAATTTCTTTACTAGTAGGCCAAGATTCTCTTCACTAATTTCTAAGTCATCTCTATCATCTTCATCATCATCATTGATCAAAGAGGAGGTGGTCTTAAGAGTAATTCCCTTCTTTTTCTTGTTAAGCTCCTTATTTTGGTTGAGTCTATTCAATTCCAATTCATATTGTTGAAGCTTGCCAAAAAGTGTGGCTAGGGTCATGGTTAAGAGATTTCTTGACTCCGCAATAGCCGTCACTTTAGGTTGCCAATGCCTGCTCAACATCTCAGCACTTTGTTAATAAGATCTTCATTAGGAAAAGTCTTTCCCAATGAAGCAAGATGATTTGTAATATATGTGAATCATTTTTGCATTTCTTGAATGCTTTCACCTTGGTTCATTCTAAAAAGTTCATACTCATGAGTGAGAGTATTTATTCTTGATCTTTTCACTTCACTAATACCCTCATGAGTTACTTGTAAGGTGTCCCACATTTCTTGGGCAAATTTATAATTTAAGACTCTAAAGAACTCACCATACCCCAAAGTTATGGTAATGATGTTTTTAGCTTTCAAATTGTATTGGACCTTCTTTTTATCATCATCCGTCCATTCACTTCTTAGTGTATTAATTCTTACACCATTTACAACTTGTGTGGGGACAAAAGGACCATTTTCAACAGTATCCCACACATCTATGTCAATAGCTTCAATAAAATTTTTTTTTCATTCTTTCCAATAAGCATACTCATCCCCATTGAAAAAGGGAGGTCTATAAAGAGAAGAACTTTATAGAAGAAAAATCGTTTAAAGCCATCACTTTCTTGAAGCTGCTAAGCTCTTTATACAAGAGTCTAACTCTAACACCACTTGTTACCAAGTGGCCTTAAACTCAAGAAGGGGGTGAATTGAGTTTATGAAATATTTTCGCAAATCTTTCGCAAAGCACTTTTTATCAAATTTTCGTTAAAGCTATTGTTTAATTGAAGTGAATAGATAAATGTGATCGAATGAATCACTTACAAATAAACAACCCAAGATAGAAAGCATTCAAGCAAAGGTAGATAACAAACTCAACTCAAGCATATATAATTAAAGCATAAAGTAAAGAGATAGAGTTGAGAAGAATAAACATAAGGATTTATCCTGGTTCAGCCACCCCTTGTGACCTACGTCCAGTCCTCAAGCAAACCACTCGAGATTTTCTACTAAACTTTAAGCTTGAACGGGTACTTGAAAACCTTTACACAATAGAGCACTCACCACACCTTGGGATACCTTACCCTTTTCACTAGAGGGATACCTCACCCCCTTTACAACCTTTGAAGGATACTTCACCTTCTTTATAATAAGGGATACCTCACCCTATTTTCTAGAGGGATACCTCACCCCCTTTTACAACCTTGAGAGATACCTCACTCTCTTTACAAACAAGGGATACCTCACCCTTTTCTCAAAGAATTAAAGTGTTTGTAAGATGAAACTCTCACAAGAGTAGATTACACAAATTGAAGCCCTTTAATGCTCTTCAAGAATTTCTCTAATATACACAAAAATAGAGCACAAGTGATTTAATGGTGATTCACAGATTAGAGTGATTGAAAGATGTCTCTCAATCATTGGTTAGCCACAAATGATGCCCCAAGATATGTATTTATAAGTTTTTAGATCAAAGGAGCTATTGGGGGCTTTAATGGGCAACATTAAATGTATCAAATATAGCCATTGGGCGCTGTCAGAATGCTGGTAATCGATTACACACTCTTGGTAATCGATTACATGGTTGTATGAACGTGTTCTTGGCTTTCTAGGCAGGATGTAATCGATTACCAGCCTTGTGTAATCGATTACACGCTCTCTGACTTGCTGGTAATCGATTACATGGTTGATGTAATCGATTAAAAGGCTTCTGTTTAGCTTGTAATCGATTACCACACATGTGTAATCGATTACTTTACACTTTAAACACATTTTTCAAGCCTAAGTCATTTATAACTTTAAGAAACTTGGATTGAACAATATTGGTATATGTTTAACATGATCCATGATTAAAATCAACATCTTTTTAGAATATGAACTTTGAAAAACATATTGATTAAAAACATCTTTGAAAAACCATTTGAGATATAATTGAGATACCTTGAGAGTATGTCACATTGATGTTCTAAGACCTATATCTTATATACCTCTTTTGATCTTGGTCTTCTTCTTTTGGTCTTAGTCTTCTCTTTTGATCTTGGTCTTCATCTTGACTTTGTTATCATCAAAAACTCATTTGATATGCTTCAAGACATAAATATTCACAGTATAGAATTTGAACATATCTTTCTATAGCATGTTTTTAGCATTATGTTTATTATGATATGTATGACTGATTTTGGTTTACTCATACTGAGAATTGTTGTTTCTCACCCCGCTGTGTTTCTATGTAATTCTAGGTGAAGGTTCTTCAAAGAAAAAGAAGAAAAATGCAGTTAAAGGATTAGATTAGTTCTATTTTATGTTTTATGATACAATCTTTTTATATGTTTATACTTATTTTGTAATGTAAAGAATTATGTACTACTTCATGCCCCATGGGAGACTAATGTTATATATATGCATGTTATGATGAGTTTATGTATTCTGCATTTCATAAAGCTCTTTATAATCGTGGGTCCCACGGACTTTTCTGTATGATAAATGTTTTTATTACACAGAAAAATCCTAAAAATTAAATGATTGATATATATATTATTCAGATTGGGTTTAGTAAGATCGCCCAGCTCCAAATAATCAAACAAGATTTTCCCTAGCCCGAAAATTATTATTTTCTTGACTCGGAGCAAATCACACCAAACAATCAAATACAGTTACGAAATAGTCAAATTAATTTTATAACACACAGAAATCAGAAAACAGTACAATAAGGGCAAAAATGTAATTAATCAAAAATTGGGGTGTTACAATAATGACTCTAGTGTACATTATGGATATATTATCATGTTATTATGTATGTTGTAACACTCTTGATAACATGTCAGGCTTGTATAGGGTTACAGAGGTAGCTTAATATTTGCTTGACATACTTGTAAAGTTTGGTGGCAAACTAAGTTAGTTTAGGCACTTTGTTGCAACATAGAAGGTGGAAAGTGGCCTAAAATGACTCAGAAAAAGGTTTTAAAGGCGAAGTAAGGGAAATTGTAATGCTTCCTTTTTGGGAAGGAAGCATAGCACATAAAATGAACCCGTACAACAAAGCTATTATTTAGACTCGGTTTATTATATATACAGATAAGCCCTTACCTGCTTTTTAATACATCATATAAAACTACCAATTTTTTTTTTTAAATAACCGGAAAACACAAAATTTATGGAAATTAAAATAAAACATAAACTATGCCATCATACAAAGATACATCATCCTTACTTAAATACATGGCATAAAAGAGTTTTAAAATTATATCATAGTTACATCAAAAGAAAGCACAAGCTTTATATGCTCCCAAAATGATTTATAGATAGCCATTAATAGCTATAAATAGTATTAGCCCCTAAAACTAATGAGAAGGAACCGTAGTTGGATCCTCCTCAGGGTCTTCCTCACCAGAGGAAATCCTCTTCTGAGCAACCGAATCACGAGCACGGGCTCGTGCAAAGGATAAGAACAAATCCTCTTGTGGAGTGTAGTAACGATTACCCCATATATCATGTATAGGCAAGTAAAACTTTAAGTATACATGTGCATTAAAGGTAAAGACAAGAGGGTCATGATGACCCCATGCTAGAGACACAGTCACGTCTCCGTGGTAGATGCAGTGATCTGTATTCACGTTGATGTGCTAGCAGTCCGAACCTCCAAGAAATGTCAACCTAACATAACCCAAAAAGCCACGCAGACGGGATACCATTTCCAAATAGATAACTAATCAAGATCAGGCCAAAAACGAGGGAATTCGTGCACTTCCTCTTCTTCGCTGACGTCTTCAAAGAAGCATATAAATAAACAAAATAACAAAAATATAGAAAAGAGGTGAGACATCCAGCATTCAATACCAATTATGGCAGTAAAGAAATAGAACGGCGCAAGACGCCCACATAGCACCGCAACAGTAATAATAACAAGCGATAAAAGAAACAGTAACAAAATCTCAGATAATAAGCAGTTAAATGGTTCAAATAATCATAACATCAGTAAAAGAAATAATTCTACAATCACATAAATTCATGCCAGATAAAGTATGTGACAGACAGTGCACATGCATAAGGTACTGATGGAGACCAAGGCAGCTCAAGTGGCAGCCCAACGGGCCCAATGCCCAAAGATGCACTGCGAGGACTTGGAGGCCCAATGACAAGGTCAAGAGCTAAAAAGGCTAAGGAGGATTTGGACAAAGAAGTCAACCATTTTCTCTCACTCAAGCCCATTCCAGAAGAAGGAGCACTCAAGATTGTCCAAATGATCCAAGTTGATGAAGGGCCCAATGTGGGGGCATGATTTCTTCTTTGTCAATTTTATTTAATTATGTATTTGAACTTTTTAATTTTCTCAGTTTTGATTCTTATTTTCTTTTTTGGGATAATTTTGTAATAAAGGCATATTGTTTAGGCTTAATTTGCGCATAGCAGAGCTAGGGATAGGTGCTGCCTTCTAATTGGGCCTGGGCCACATTTGCGCTAGGGTTAGGATTAAAAAGAATGTGCTAGCTTGCTGCCTCCTTTAGCTAGACCTAGCCGCATACCTAATGCCTATAAATAAGCTTGTGTTTACTGCATTTGACACTTTTGAATTTGAAGAATATTATTACACTCCCTTGTGAGTTTTGAGGGCTTAGTTCTCTTGGGGTTCTTGGAAGAACCATCTTGGTTCTTATCAAAGGTTTCCTTACCTTTGTGGCGAATCCTCGCTTGACTTATCACTCTCCAAGAGTGTGGTGTCATCTTCCTTCCATTCCTTTTCTTTTTCCATCTTTTCTATTTTTGTTACTATTCATAAGCACTGTTCATGAGCATTGTTCACATACTGTTCATGTACTATTCGCCCATCGTTTAATTCTTTAAAACACGAAATCAACTCAAGGATGATCCGTAAAAATAATATGCATCCAACTTAGATCATATCAGGTACCAAAAATCCTACTTCATGGAGCTAGACACAAATATTAGAGAGAATGATCAAGGAGACATGCCTTTATCTCGTCAGCCTAAAATCAAGTGCTTTCAGAAAATCAGTAATTTGTGCAACAAGGCTTTATACACGGCATTCTTTAGAAGATCACGATATAGGACAGTGTCTCGATCCGGATCGTCACTGCGTTTGCATCGGTCTATCCCACGGCCCAGAGGAGCTACTAACTATCCATTGTGAGACACCCGCACCTCGACACCCCCAAGGTCAACAAGTGACTTACACTAGTCTATTCGCATTCGCACTAAGGTGTGATTCAACTCCTAGGCATAAAGCCTTACTTCGACAACGCATGATGACTCAATGCATACAAATATATATAATCATCAATAATATGATTTTTCCACAATTCCATGCCACGAAAGGGCTCAATCCATATTAATTAATTCTTGGTCCCACATATGGACCCACCATAACTCATCATCAAATTTTCAAGAGTAACACATATTTATTAAAATTCAACACAAAGCTACGTCTCTATTTCAAGACCTTTATCATTAAGCCTCTCTAAAGGAATTCTCTTGTAATTCTCATTTAGTCTTTATTTCTCTTAATAAGCCAAGTTATTTACTTTAATTTAATCATACTTATTTAGAAAATTGTTCTAAGGTTCTCCAAGCCTCACACACACTCTTGTTCTTTTCTTAAGTTCAAAATCACCCAAGGTCATCAAATAAATTTCTTTCTTTCATTCCTTCCATCTTATGAATCCATAATAAATTTTAAATCACCTAATCACCTAAGCCTTAGTTTGATGCATGAATTTTAGCCAATATGGCCCTTGAGGCTATGACCTCTCAAGGACAAGAGTCCGACCAATTTTTCCATCATATTGTTAATTACTTAAGTTCCAAGGTTATACAAAAATCATATGCTTGGACCCATAAAAGGCTCTAGAGGCCATGAGCCTCCCAAGGGGTAAGAATCTAAAATTTTTCCATTGCATTAATTAATTCTTTAACACTTAATCACATATGTCCCAATTTCTACAAAAATTAAATGTTGAACACCCAAAAATTTAGCCTCTTGGCCGTGAATCCAAAAGGAGCAAAGACCCCTAAAATTTTCATATATCAATCCAAGCAATCCAATATATAATCCATAGCCATCAAGATACACAATGACAGTCAATAAATTCATACAAGACAAAATAGCTACAAAATCATGAAGAATAACACAACAGAGAGAGCAATCCCACACGGATTCCTCATCAACAACACCAAAAGCGTTTCCTTACCACCAAGATAGGTTGAAGAGGTTCATCTCCCTCTTACCTATAGAAGACAACACAAGAAAGCAAGCCTCTTGATCCCTTCGTTGCAATTTTCGTCCTCCACCTTCAAGAGAACCCTAAGGTAAGCAAACTTTTACAATCCTCACTTAAACCATGAAAAGAGGAGTTCTTGGTCACATAGATGACCAAGAAAACGAAAAAGAGAAGAAAAGAAAAGAAAAGCCAAGAACTTTACCTTAGAGCTTCAAGTTAGGGCTCTAATGGTGGGAGATGAAAAATAAAGATTTAGGAGATGATCACCAAAGAGAACAGTCTTAGGATGATGAGGGGAAGCAAGAAATAAGATTAGTTTAACAAGGTAGTGAAAATGGCCTCCCAAGGGTGTGGCTGTCGTGGAGTTGAGAGGAGGAGAGGAAGATGGAAACTTGAGAGAAAGAAAAAAGATGAAGTGAGTGGAAAGTGATAGCTTTTGTGATTTGAAAATTATGAGTGAAAAGTGATAAAGCAAAAAGCACATTTTTGGCTCCAAAAAGCCCTCATTGCTGTGGAGTTTGGGAGAGAGGAGAGAGAAAATAAAGCTTCCGAAGCTTTGGAAGCTTTGTACAAAGCTTCTTTAGGAAGTTTTGAACACTTTTTCAAAAGTCGAATGATGATGTCATGTGCATGATATCATGTTTAATGATGTCATTAAAGTGCTATCTACAAAAGATGACTAACACTCTACTAAAGCTATTATCCAGTGGACAAAGGTTATAGTTAATAAAAATAATATTTATTGTTCATTAGATAATTTCACAGTACAACGATGTTATTTATCAGATAAAATCTCAAAAAATGAAAACTCCGTAAACTGTGTTCGGCCTCGTGTTTAGTAAGATCCCTTGTCGACATTTTCATAGTCCAAAGTTTTTCGGCCTCGGGGAAAATGTTTTATTTTCCCGGCCCCGCTCAGCGAGCATGCAAAACGAGAAATATATTAAAATAATAAAAAACACCGAAATAAATAAAAAAATCACAATTATTAGAAAATGCATATTTATTATAAAACAAGCAATTTTTAGGGTGTTACAACTCTCCCCTTCTAAAAAGAAATTTCGTCATCGAAATTTTCATACCTTAGAATAGTTGCAGATGTTGCTCCTTCATCTTGTCTTCTAACTCCCACATCGCATCTCTGGTTATGTCATTCCATATTACTTTTACCAACGAGATCTCCTTCCCTCTGAGTTGCTTTACCCTCCTATCCTCAATCCTTACAGGAGGTGTCTCATAGGTTATGTTCTCTTTCAATTGTACAGTATCCAATGCTATGACATGGCTCGGGTCAGGGATATATTTTCGCAATTGTGATACCTGGAAAACATTATGAAGGTTAGAAAGAAAAGATGGTAAGACTATTTGGTAAGCTACTGGACCTATCTGACAAAAAATTTGGTAAGGTCCGAGGAATTTGGGAGTAAGTTTTCTAGATTTCAGAACTCGGTTGACCCCAGTCGTTGGCGTGACTTTCAAAAACATATGCTCACCTTCCTCAAACTCAAGAGACTTTCTTCTTTTGTCAGCTTAGCTCTTCTGTCGACTCTGAGCCATCCTCATCTTTTCCTGAATCATCTTGACCTTTTCCGTTGTTTGTTGTACCAGATCATGTCCAACCATGAGATACACTCCATCTTGATAACAATACAAGGGTGTTCTGCACAGTCGTCCATACAAGGCTTCATAAGGTGCCATCCCTATACTTGAATGGAAACTGTTATTGTAGGTGAATTCTACCAAAGGCAAAATTTCATCCCAACTTCCGGTTTGTTCCAAGGTGCAAACTCTGAGCAAATCTTCTAATGATTGGATTGTCCTTTCTGTTTGTCCATCCATTTGAGGATGATAAGTAGAACTCAATCGAAGTTTCATCCCCAACGCTCCTTGCAAACTTTGCCAAAACTTTGATGTGAATCTTGGATCTCTATCATAAATAATGCTTGAAGGCACACCATGCAATCTAACAATCTCGCTAATATACACTTGGGCTAACTTCTCCATGGAATACCTTATGTTAATCGGTAGGAAGTGTGCTGACTTCGTAAGCTGATCAACAATTACCCATATGGAATCATGACTTTTTCGGGTCTTTGGCAGTCTAACCACAAAATTCATTACAATACTATCCCATTTCCACTCGAGAACAATTAGAGTTTGCAACATTTCAGAAGGCCTTTGATGTTCAATCTTTGCTTTCTAACAGACCAAGCAAGATGACGCATGTTGAGCTATGTCTCTCTTCATTCTCGGCCGCCAAAACAACCTTTTCAAATCTTGGTACATCTTTGTCATACCAGGATGCATACTTAACTTGTTGTTAAGACCTTCACCAAGAATTGCCTTTCTAAGCTTCGGATCATTGGGTATGCAGATCCTACCTTTGAACTTCAGGACTCCATTAGGTCCTTCGTTTACTGTCGTCACACCACCATGCTTTATTCGCTCTCTTTCTTCTTGCAAAAATTCATCACTTCCTTGTTTCTCTCGGATTTCTTCCAACAAATCATTCAGAACAGTAATCGTGTTCAAACGAATTCTTCCTGGTGCCAATTCAATGAATAGCAACATATCTCTGAATTGCTCTATCAATTCCTTCTCTTTAACCATCATAGTGGACATACTAATCATATTTCTACTTAAAGCATCTGCCACGATGTTGGCCTTTCCAAGATGATACTGGAGTTGAAAATCGTAGTTCTTCAAGAATTCCAACCATCTCCTCTGCCTCATGTTCAACTCATTTTGGTCGAATAAGTACTTCAAGCTCTTGTGGTCACTAAAGACATTGAACGTCGCCCCATAAAGAAAATGCCTCCATTTCCTCAAAGCGAATACCACAACTGCTAACTCCAGGTCATGTGTTGGGTAGTTCTTCTCATGCACTCACAACTATCTCGAAGCATAAGCCACTACTTTTCTATTTTGCATAAGTACACCCTAATCCTTGGTATGAAGCATCGTAGTACACCTCGAAGGGTTCACCTGGATCAAGTAGAACTAACACTGGTGAAGTAGTTAGTCGTCTCTTCAATTCTTGGAAACTTTCTTCGCAAGCATTAGTCCACTCAAAGGCTTGATTCTTTCTCGTGAGCTGAGTGAGAGGCCTTGCTATCTTAGAGAATCCCTCAATGAATCTCTGATAATATCCAGCTAATCCCACAAAGCTCTAAATTTTTATCACTGTTTTCGTCCTTTCCCATTGCAGAATAGCTTCCACTTTTGACGGGTCTACTGCAATCCCCTTCTTTGAGATTACATGGCGCAAAAAATTGACCTCTTCCAACCAGAATTCACACTTCGACAGCTTGGCGTACTGTAACACCCTCTGTAGGGCGTCACATTTTAAATAAAATATAAAATCAACTGAAACCATTTTATAAAAGTTTTGATTGTTAAAAGATGAATTTTAAAATTTCATTTCGCGAAAATATAAACTTACCAAAAATTATAAGTAAAACAGAAATTAGATTGAATTAATTAATACACATATTATATATGTTACAAAATATCCAACAACAAATTAAAACATAACATTTACAGACTCAGAGAAACAGTAGCAAACCCAAAGAAGGTTACTACTAATAGCACGGTAACAACATTAACGAGAAAACTCAACCTACATATTCCATCTCTCCACCAAACTGCATCCTGTTGAAACTTGGAAGATTACACCTTGACGCCGTTACCATCTTCAGAACATAGCCTCCAGTAGGTCTAAGAAACTTCCTTCGTCTACTATACGAATTTAACAATACAAACACAATAAAAACAATACAGGAAAGAGGTGAGATCCCCTTTCACCAATACCAGTACGGTAGCAAAGAATTATACGAATGACAAAGTCATTCCATACACACAGATATCACAAATATCATCATGTTATCAATTTATAAATAAAATCAAATAAGCATATATCATAATAAAATGGATAACCATAACCACATATAACATCACAGATAAACATATAATAAATAACGACATATAATATCATGGATAAAAATATAAGAAATAACCACATATAAGATCATAGATAAAAATATATAAAAAATATAATAAACAACAACATATAAGATCATAGGCAAAAAGATAATAACAACATATAATCATAAGATCACAGATAAAAGATCATAGATAAAAGATCACAAATAAAAGATCACAATGTATAGCATATAAACATATGCAATATGACACAATCCTACTCCATGGAGCTAAAAACAAACAGACATCAGAGAGCGAATGAGCCTCAAAATCTATTAGTACCACGGCTGCCCAACCAAACTATTGCGCTGTCACACGTTGCGTCTATAGCCCCACGTCATATGGAATCCACCATCCAAGGCGTGGTGTAGTTCACGGTCTCACGTTGTGACACTACAGGCAATGTACTATTAGACTTTACAAGATCTCGATTAAGTATAGTGTGTGTCGAGTCCACTAGTGTGTTGCCATTTACCACGGCCCAGAAGAGCAACCAACTGTCCACATATAGATTTATGCACACTAATGTCTCCAAGTCCATTCAAAATCGAACCACACTACGCTTATCGCACCGACAATACGATGTGATTCACCTCGTCAATCAATCCACCAAAATACCCTCGAGAAAATATATCCTCAAAGATAAAAAGATACAGTAAGTCCCACCGGACAAATACTATTCCAAAGCCTGTACGGGTTCACCTCATATAGCCCGACAGCAGAAAATATAGAAAACCAAAGCCTGTACGGGTTCACCTTATAGCCCGACAGCAGAAAATATAGAAAATTCAGAAAAATATTGTTTCGGTCAATCGCGTAGAAATTTTATCGAGTTTTCACAATCTCGTCGTTTATATAAACATTTTTAAATCGCGTAAATATATTTTTTCTGTTTTTAAAATCGCGTAGAGTTTTTAATACATTTTCTCAATCGCGTAAGATTTTTAAATCATTTTCTTGTTCGAAATCCTTAAAAACACTGTTTAAAACAAACAGAAATAATATTTAATACATTTAAACTACGTAGAATATTTTTCATACCGTATACTGTCTTTTGGACATCTTTTCTATCTTATTTGTCCGTTTTTAATATAAATTGACAGTATTATGTTTAGAAAAATTATAATAATGATTTTCTAGGTTTACTGTCAAAAATCCTTTTTATTTTTATTACAACCAATAAATTACACTTTTGAAAATTACTAACGTGCTTTAAAACACAAGGTGAGCTATACGTTAGAAATTTTACAAAGCTACTGTATTTCTTCTAACAGTAAAAATCATTACCTTAAACTTCTTAAACTTAGTTCTAATCAATTTATTTCTTCAAAACTCATTGTAATAAAATCCTTTTGGCATTTATTACTTAAACTTAGTTGAAAACAATTCTATAAATCAAAAAGATTTAAATTTGGCATTTTGGCCGAAAATCATTTTATGCTTTATAATTCATTCTTAATTATTTCCATACATTTAATCTCTTATAAAATTCTTGATCTAATTTATTTTTATTAAATTATCTAGTCCATAATTAGAAAATAAATTTGGATTAAAAGTATGTGGCATGTTGGCCAAATTTAACAAAGTCTTTGCATTTGATCCTTAAATTATTTTTCATCTTCTAAATCAATGTCCAATTCATTGTTTCACCTAAATTCATTAAATCATTGTTTTAGAAAATGGTTTTAGAAATCAAAACATTCAATTTAGGCATGTTGGCGGAAATACCTAATTTCATTCTTGGATCCATAAATTCATTTTTCTTACTCTAAACAAATTAGTAACTTGTCAATTTTCCTAGGTTAATTAAATTCTACTTTTAGAAAATTTAAGAGAACATTTTGGTTCTCCTCTTTGCCTTGAGGCCGTGAGCTTGGGTTTGTGCTCTTTGGAACACTCATGCAAATCCTTGTACATTATTTACATGTTACAATAATTATCATGCTTATATATATACATACCATATACTAAAACAACCATAAAACACATACAAATTATTAAAGCCATTAGACATGTTACACACATAGCATATACAAAATATTAAAGCTATTAGACATGCTTTCACATATAATCAATCACAATTAGGAAAGGCTATAAACAATCAAGTGAATGAATCCTTATGGATTCTTCACCACAAACACAAACATTCCTCACCACCAACACATGGTTGATGAGGGTAATCTCCCTCTTACCTCTTGAAGACAAGTATGCTTTCACTCCTTCTAGGGTCTTCGGTTTTCTCCACCAAAATTACCTAACAAGTTTAAACAAAATTTCTACAAATTACTAATATTAAAGAGAGCTTAAACCATGGATAAATCATGGCTTAGAACTCTGAAAAAGAATTTAGAAATAAAAAACAAGAAATTTCACCTTCTAGGTAAAATCTCCCAAGTAGGTTTCCAAGCTTCAAATGAAGGATTTTACAAGAACTCTCAACTAGAGATGTTCTTAGAATTGTGTTTAGGTTTAGAAAACTTGGTTGGATAAATTTTTGAGTGGTTGGATGGTCTTGAAGTGTGTTTGGCCGAATCCATGGGGAAGAGAAAAAGGAGAGAATTTTGGTTGTTTGATCTTGGTTCTTTGGAGAAAAAGATATAGAAGAGAACAAGTGAGATAAATGGGTGATTTAGGCTTAGGTTTCAACTACAAAGTGTCTTGAAATGAAGTAAAGAAGTAAGAAATAAGGTGGTTTAGAATTATAGAAGAAAGAATAAGGATATTGGGTGGGGAGGCCGTGAGGTTGGAGAAGAAAAGGAGAAAGGAAATTAGAGAGCTTTGCTTGTTTGATAATTTTGGAGAAAAGATGAAGACTTTGATTAAATGAAACAAAGTCTCCTATTGACTACACATAGCCGTGAACTACTTTGAGAGAAGGTGAGAATTATGTTTGGCTTTGCTCCCTCCAAATGCATGGCCGTAAATGCATTTGAGAATAAGAATGAATTGAAATGTAAAATTGCCTTCCTAAAGGCATGTATTTGCCGTAGAAACACTTAAAGAGAAGCCACCAAAATTGACTTGTGTTATTTGGCTCAATTAATAAAAGGTGATAAGAATTGAATTGTGATATTTGCCTCACAAAAATGTTGCTTGGCCGTAGAACACAACAAAGAATAACCATCAATATTGACTAGTCTTTACTTGGTTCAACTTAGGCTTGTTACGTAAATTTCAAAGTGAATTGGCTATTTAGAGCAATTTGCTCCTTTCCTTCACCGTAGCATCAACCAATTTCAAGAAGTCCAACTTTGTTTAATAGCTTGTTTCCTATTGGTCCTAAAAATTAAAGCCATTATTCTTGACCAATTTCTATTGGTTGAATAGTTACTAACTTGATTCCTATTGGTTGCTATTTTTGTTGACCAATTCCTATTAGTGCACATTGTATATTTTCTAACATACTTTAACCAATAAACAATAATTATACAATAATTATTGTTTATAAAGTCAGTGTTTATTGTCTAATGGGTAATAAAATATACATAAATTTTTATTTTAGACTAACAGAGTAGCAATTATTATTAACCATTTTTTTCTACTGATTACCCTTGATGAGTCATAAAGCGAGTCATCACAGAGAAATTTCTAGAATATGTGACTCACTACGATGAGTCAGTATGATGAGTCATCGTGGAATTTTCTAGAACGGGTGAGTCAACATGGCGAGTCAGCGTAGATATTTTCTAGAGCAGATGAGTCAGCATGGCGAGTCATCACCGAGTCACTTGATCAGTATCATTGGGCGTGTCGGATGGCGAGTCGACATCTTTGAGTCATCGGAGAAGCTTCTGGAACTGGCGAGTCACTGCGGTGAGTCACAGGCCGAGTCACCACTTCTGGAATCTTCTAGAAGCTGCTGAGTCATGATGCTGAGGTGTCATGCCATGTGTCATCGTCCTATTGGCCTGTTGCGATGAGTCATAGCCACCAATTTTGACCAGCTCCTCATTGGTCTACGTGTACAGTACTTGATGACTAAACGTGGGTCCCGCAAAATATTTTCGGGTCCGCTGTCACTTATTTGTACTGACTAATAAAATAATATTATAATAATATAAAATTATTTTATTTGACAGTTAAATCCTAAAAATTAAAAGATTAATTTTAGGCTCATTCAGAATTGGGTTTGGTAAGATCCCCCACCTCTGAATAATTAAAAACAGATTTTCCCGGTCCGGAAAATATTATTTTCCTACCCCAGAGCAAATCACACAAAAAGTCCAAATAAAATCACAGACAGTAATATTGAGCACTGTATCAAATAAAAAAACAATTAAAAACAGTAAAAACATCAAAAACAGCACATTCAGGACGTAATGGTCATTTTCTCATTTTTCCCACAATGTAGCTAATCATCCAAAACGTTCAAATAAAATATCCAGCAGTATTATATAGTTGTATATTACACAGAAAAATTTAAAACAGTAATTTGATAAAATTTTTATTTTATTGTATCGATAGAAATTATGTAAAACGACCAAATAAAATAACAAACAATATTATTTTTCTGTATTTCATACAGAAAAACAAGAAACAGTAAAACAGGGACACAACGGTCTTTTACCCAAAAGTTTGAAAAACAACAAACAGGACATTCGGAATATTTTTCCAAAATTTGGGGGTGTTACACGTACAACTTCTTCTCCTTCAGAATCTGGAGAACTATACTGAGGTCTTCAACATGATCCTCCTGATTTCGAGAGTAGATTAGAATGTCGTCGATGAAGACAACAACAAATCTGTCCAAGTAAGGACGAAAGATTCTATTCATGTAATCTATGAATATGGAAGGGGCATTCGTCACTCCAAACGGCATCACAAGATATTCGTAATGACCATAACGGGTACGAAAAGCCGTTTTAGGAAGATCCTCCATCTTCACTCGAATCTGATGGTAGCCCGATCATAGATCGATCTTAGAGAATACTGCTACTACTTTCAGTTGATCCATCAAGTTATCTATCCTTGGAAGTGGATATTTATTCTTGATTGTGACCTTATTCAGTTAGTGATAGTCCACACACAATCGTGAAGTTCCATCCTCCTTTTTGACTAGCAACACTGGTGCTCCCCATGGTGACACATTAGGTCTAACAAACTACTTTTCCAAGAGTTCTATTAACTGCTTCTTGAGCTCAACTAACTCTGATGGTGACTTCTTGTAGGGTGCTATAGATATAGGACCAGACCCAGGTATAAGATCAATGGTGAACTCTATCTCTCGCTCCGGCGGTAGACCAGGTACATCATCAGGAAAGACTTCAAGAAACTCATTAACCACTAGAATTGCATTCACATCTGCCTTGCCCTCGACTTTTAAGGAAAACAATAACATGTATCCCTGAGCTCCTTCTTTCAAGAAAGCTTGAACTTGGTTGACAGTCAAAAATCTAGAAACTTCATTTATAGGGGAAAACTATGGTTTTACTAGAATAGTCTAACATGATATGGTTAGAAGACAACCAATCCATTCTTAAACTTACATCTATTTGGGAAAGAGGTAAACAGATCAAATTAACAAAAAAGATTCGACCTTCAACAATTAAATGACAATTTAAACAAACTTTGGTGGTAACAACAGGTTTAGCAGTAGGGGTAGAAATAGTCAAGTCAAAAGGTAAAAGAGACAAAGGTAAACCAAGTCGTCGCACACAGTCATAAGAAATGAAAGAGTAGGTTACCCCAGAATCATACAGTACAGTTAAAAGATTACCTCCTATGGTACCTTCTCTGTGCATCAGATCTTCAGATTCGGAGGCTTCCACTCCACTCATGGTGTAGACTCGGCCTCCCGCATGCAGTTTTACAGATCATGCAGTGTTGACTAAAGGCTCCGCCTTAACTTGATTGTAGTCTCTAGAGATGTGTCCAGGTTTTCCACATTTGAAGCAGATTATTCCCTTTATCATACAATCCTTTGTCGGATGATCCTTCCCGCACTTCAAACACTTCGGTGAAGATGCCACAGCCTGACCAGCCCTACCAGGACTTCCACTGGGACTTCTACCTTGTGATCGCTATTGTTGATTCCCAGGTGGTCTAGAATAGGGTTTCCTCTAATAGCGGTTTACATTGCTACTACCCCCTCTTTGGGACCTAAAAGGTCCAAAGTTATGATTTTGCGTGTCCTACACTTGATCCAAATCTTCCACTCGATGACACGTGTCCAACAACTCTAGAAACTGGTTGATCCTCAAGGTCATGACTGCCCTTTTCACATCATGCCTCAATCCTTCCTTAAATTTCTGACACTTCCACTCCTCGTCCGGCTGGAGTTAGAAATAACTAGAAAATTTGGACAAGCTCTCGAACCTTGCAGTATACTCACTAATAGTCATGTTCCCTTGCCTCAAACTGAGGAACTCCGTCTCTTTGGTATGTCTTGTACTTGCTGGGAAATACTTCTCCAAGAATTTATCTTGAATAACTCCCAGGTGATTACTCGGCCTTCAACTTCTAGTAGTCTCTGTGCTCTGTTCCACTAATCTTTCGCGTCTCCAATCAGCATGAAGGTAACATAGGTTACCTTCTTGTCATCGGCACAATTCATGCCTTTGAAAATTTCCTCTAGCTTCTTGATCCAAAGATTAGCCTTCTCTGGATCAAATTCCCCCTTAAACTAAGGTGGGTTGTTACGACCGAACTCCGACAGATTTTGAGCATCACTTATTGCTTCTAGCTGTTGTGCAGCCCTTTCCTATTGTTGAGCAGCTCTCTCTTGTTGTACAATGATGTTCACCATTCGCTGCATCGCTTCTGCCGCTGCAGCCATGCTCTTAGTTTCTCGTCCCAAGTTAACATATCCTGCTCATCCACGTGCCATTGTTTCTCTTCAAGTCAAGCTATACAAAACACAAGGAAAGTCATATGCATCCTTTAGGAATACCAAACACAGAGGATAACACAACACAAACAAGACAGACCTAACCATAAACCCAAAAGAAAACTTAAACTAAGACTCTGATACCAAACTAGTGTAACGCCCCCTTTTTGGGAAGGAAGCATAGCATATAAAACGAACTCGAATAACAAAACTATTATTTAGACCCAATTTATTATATATAAAGATAAGCCCTTACGTGCTCTTCAATACATCATATAGAACTACCAATTCTTTTTTTTTAATAAGCGAAAAACACAAAATTTGCTGAAATTAAAATAAAACATAAACTATGCAATCATACAGAGATGCATCATCCTTACTTAAATGTATGGCATAAAAGAGTTTTAAAAGTACATCATAGTTACATTAGAAGAAAGCACAAGCTTTACATACCCCAAAAAAGATTTACAAATAGCCATCAGCGACTACAAACGGTATCAGCCCCTAAAACTTATAAGAAGGAACTGTAGTTGGATCCTTCTCAGTGTCTTCCTCATTAGAGGAAATCCTCATCGGAGCAACCGAATTACGAGCAGGAACTCATGTAGAGGATAAGAACGAATCCTCTTATGGAGTGTAGTAACGATCACCCCACATATCACGTATAGGCAAGTAAAACTCTAAGTATACGTGTGTATTAAAGGTAAAGACAGGCGGGTCATGACGACCCCATGCCAGAGACACAATCACGCCTCCATGGTAGATGCAACGATTCGTACTCACGTTGATGTGCCAACAGTCTGGACCTCCATGAAATGTCAACCTAACATAACCCAAAAAGCCACACGGACAGGATACCATTTCCAAACAGATAACTAATCAAGATCAGGCCAAAAGCTAGGGAATTCGTGCACTCCCCTTTCTTCGTCGACGTCTTCAAAGAAGCACATAAATAAATAAAATAACAGAAATATAGAAAAGAGGTGAGACATCTAGCATTCAATACCAAATATGGAAGTAAGGAAACAGAATGGCGCAAGACGCCCACATAGCACTGCAACAATATTAACAGTAATAATAGCAAGCAATAAAAGAAACAACAACAAAATCTCAGATAATAAGCAGTTAAATGGTTCAAATAATCATAACATCAGTAAAAGAAATAATTCTACAATCACATAAATTCACGCTAGATAAAGTATGTGACGGACAATGCACATGCACAAGGTACCAAAAATACTACTCCATGGAGCTCGACACAAACATCAGAGAGAATGATATGCCAGTATCTCATCGGCCTAAATTCAAGTGCCTTCAGAAAATCAACAATTTGTGCAACAAGGCTTTATACACGACATTCTTCACAAGATCACGATATAGGACAGTGTCTCGATCCGAATTGTTGGTGTATTTGCATCGGTCTATCCCACGGCCCAGAGGAGCTACCAGCTGTCCATTGTGAGACACCCGTACCCCGACGCCCCTAAGGTCAACAAGTGACCTACACAATGCCTAGGCATAAAGCCTTACTTCGACAATGCATGATGACTCAATGCATACAAATATATATAATCATCAATAACATGATTTTTCCATAATTCCATGCCACAAAAGGGCTCAATCCATATTAATTAATTCTTGGTCCCACATATGGACCCACCATAACTCATCATCAAATTTTCAAGAGTAACACATATTTATTAAAATTCAACACAAAACTACGTCTCTATTTCAAGACCTTTATCATTAAGCCTCTCTAGAGGAATTCTCTTGTAATTCTCATTCAGTCTTTTTTTCTCTTAATTAGCCAAGTTCTTTACTTTAATTTAATCATACTTACTTAGAAAATTGTTCTAAGGTTCTCCAAGCCTCACACACACTCTTGTTCGTTTCTTAAGTTCAAAATCACCCAAGGTCATCAAATAAATTTCTTTCCTTCATTCCTTCTATCTTATGAATCCATAATAAATTTTTAAATCACCTAAGCCTTAGTTTGATGCATGAATTTTAGCCAATATGGCCCTTGAGGTTGTGACCTCCCAAGGACAAGAGTCCGACCAATTTTTCTATCACATTATTAATTACTTAACACTTAATTACTTAAATTCCAAGGTTTCACAAAAATCACATGCTTGGACCCATAAAAGGCTCTAAAGGCCGTGAGCATCCCAAGTGGTAAGAACCCAAATTTTTTTCATTGCATTAATTAATTCTTTAACACTTAATCACCTAAGTCCCAATTTCTACAAAAATTAAATCTTGAACACCCAAAAATTTGGTCTCCTAATCATGAATCCAAAAGGGACAAAGAGCCCTAAATTTTCCATATATTAATCCAAGCAATCCAATATATAATCCATAGCCATGAAGATACACAATGACAATCAATAAATTCATACAAGTCAAAATAGCTACAAAATCATGAAGAACAACACAATAGAGAGAGCAATCCCACACGGATTCCTCATCAACAATACCCAAAACGTTTCCTCACCACCAAGATAGGTTGAAGAGGTTCATCTCCCTCTTTCCTATAGAAGACAACACAAGAAAGCAAGCCTCTTGATCCCTTCCTTGCAATTTTCGTCCTTCACATTCAAGAGAACCCTAAGGTCAGCAAACTTTTACAATCCTCACTTAAACCATGAAAAGAGGAGTTCTTGGTCATATAAGTGACCAAGAAAATGAAAAAGAGAAGAAAAGAAAAGAAAAGCCAAGAACTTTACCTTAGAGCTTCAAGTTAGGGCTCCAATGGTGGGAGATGAAAAAGGAAGATTTAGGAGATGATCACCAAAGAGAAAAGTCTTAGGATGATACGGGAAAGTAAGAAATGAGATTAGTTTAACAAGGTAGTGAAAATGGCCTCCCAAGGGTGTGGTTGCCGTGGAGTTGAGAGGAAGAGAGGAAGATAGAAACTTGAGAGAAAGAAAAAAGATGAAGTGAGAGGAAAGTGATAGCTTTTGTGATTTGAAAATTATGAGTGAAAAGTGATAAAGCAAAAAATACATTTTTGGCTCCAAAAGGCCCTCATTGCCGTGGAGTTTGGGAGAGAGGAGAGAGAAAACAAAGCTTCTTTAGGAAGTTTTGGAACATTTTTTCAAAAGTTAAATGATGATATCATGTGCATGATGTCATCTTTGATGATGTCACATGCATGATGTCATCTTCGATGATGTCATTAAAATGCTTTCTACAAAAGATGACTAACACTCTACTAAAGCTAGTATCCAGTGGACAAAGGTTACAATTAATAAAAATAGTATTTATTGTTCATTGGATAATTTCATGAAATAGTGATTTTATTTATCAGATAAAATCTCAAAAAATTGAAAACTCAGTAAATTGTGTCCAGCATCGGGTTTAGTAAGATCTCCCGTTAGTGTTTCCATAGTCCAAGGTTTTTTTGTAACACCCTCCACAGGACATCACATTTTCGACTAAAAACTTAAAATCTAAAAAAACATTTCATAAAAGATTTGAGTTCTAAAATATAGATTTTAAAATTTCTTTTTGCGGAAACATAAACTTATCGAAGTATAAGTAATACAGAAAATAAACTGAAAAGATTATTACACAGCTTTATTTATACCACATAATATCCAATAAAGAAATAAAACATATAACTTACAGGCTCAGAGAAATAGTAGCAAAACCCAATGATGGGTACTACTAATAGCACGGTAACAACACTAACAAGAAAAACCCAACATACATGTTCCGTTTCTCCACCAAACTGCATCCTGTTAAAACTGAGAAGATCACTTCTCGACGCCGTCACCGACCACAGAACATTGCCTCCAAAAGTCTAAGATACTTGCTTTGCCTACTATACGAATTTAAACAATACAAACACAACAAAACAATACAGTAAAGAGGTGAGATCCCCTTTCACCAATACCAGTACGGCAGCAAAGAATGATACGAATGACAAAGTCATTCCATACACACAGATATCACAAATATAATCATGTTATTAATTTACAAATAATTTCAATAAACATATATTGTAATAAAATGAATAGCAATAATATTACCATAACAGATATAATAATCGATACAATAAACCATATAGTCACATCATGCATAATAACCCACATCAACACATCATACATAGTATCTCAACTTTGAATATAAACAACCACATTAAGATGCAAACCACATATGCAAATATGCACAGACTCATTCCTACTCCGTGGAGCTAGACACAGACATCAGAGAGAATGACCCATAAAGAACTATAAGTACCTCAGGCTGCCCAACCAAGCTATTGTACTGTCTAATGTTGTGTCTATAGCCCACAATCCAAACATCGTGTAGTAGCACACAGTCCAAACATCGTGTAACTGCAGGCATTGTACTAAAATAGTCTATACAAGATCTTGATTAAGTATAGTGCGTGTCGAGATCACTAGTATGTTGCCAGTTACCACGGCCCAGAGGAGCGACCAACTGTCCCCATGTGGAATACTCCGCACACTAATGCCTCCAAGTCGATACAAAAATGAACCACACTACGCTTATCACACTGACAACACGATGTTATTCGCCTCGTCAATCAATCACCAATATCAACTAAATTGGCATAACTTAATGCATGAATAAAAATAATAATTACTAAATTACCCTTAGTCTCAAAATATTCTCATATTTACGCAAATGCCCTCAATGGCAATAATCTCAAATACAGTACGTTCTCATCTGACGTACACAAATGCCCTCAATGGCAATAATCTCAAATGCAGTACATTCCTACCTGACGTACCATATTTCCACATGTCCGGGTCTACCACTATGGCCCGACAGTAAAATTTATTGTTCCATTTAATTGCGTAGAAATTTTATCGTATTTTCATAATCTCATCATTTTTAGAAATGTTTTTAAATCACGTAAATATATTTTGCTGTTTTTAAAATCGCGTAGTGTTTTTAAATCATTTTCTCAATCGCGTAAGATTTTTAAATCATTTTCTTAATTGTAAAGCTTTAAAATCATTATTTTAAAACCGCGTAAGCTATTTTTAATACTTTTAAACTACGTAGAATATTTTTCTTACGTTCAAATTTTATATTGAAACTTTCTTTATTATTAGTCCATTTTTAATTAATTTTAGCGACATTTTATCTAGAAAATTCATTAAGTGATATTTTCTACGTTTCCATCAAAAATTTACTTTTCTTAATCATAACTAATAATTACATCTCGAAACTTGCTAACGCGTTTCAAAACTCAACGAGTGAACTATACGTTAGTATTTTTCAAGTATTTACACCATTGCTTAAATTCACTGATTTAACTCTAAAAATTTAAATTACTTTCCATTGTTTAACAAAAATATATTTAATTAAGTTCTCATTAAATTAATTTCATAAGTCCACACTTTTTTAAAATAGTTTTGGATTAAAAACATCATAAGTAGGCATGTTGGCCCAAAATCATTCTATGCATAAAAATCTTATTTAATTGTTTCTCATCATTTAATCTCTTATAAAAATTCTTAATCCAATTTATTATCATTTAAATCATTCTCTTTATATTTCTAAATTTATTAAATTGAGTTCCCCTTTATTATATTACATAATCTACTCTTAGAAAATAATTTAGATCAAAAGTGTCTTAAATTGGCATGTTGGCCGAAATTCACTATGTTTAAATCATTTTTAAATTATCTTCTACTAACTAAGTTCTTGTAAAAATCATTACTAATTAAGTTTATTAATTCTTGCTTTAGAAAATAGTTGAGAACATTTTGGTTCTCTTTGGGATAGTAAAAATCGTGAGCTATATGTGTTCTTTGGAACACTCATGCAATTCTTCAACATATTATTCATGTCCTACAATAACTATCATGCATCTATGAACACATGCCATATATTAAAGCATTCACAAAACACATACCATATATTTTAAAGCTATAGACATGCTTGCACACAAAATTAATCACAAATAGGAAAACTTTAAACAATCAAGTGAATGAATCCTTATGGATTCTTCACCACAAACACATCCATTCCTCACCACCAACACATGGCTGATGAGGGTAATCTCCCTCTTACCTCTTGAAGAAACCTCCAAAGTTCCTTGTATGTCCTTTTTGAATAAATCCTTCTACCACCACCAAGAGCTTCTTGAAAATCAAAGAAAACATGCAATACTAATATATAAGGCTCTAAACTAAAATAATCATGGATTAAAATCATAATTAGAACTTTGAAATGGATAAAAACATGAAGGTTAAAGAACTCCACCTTTAAGGCTTCAAACTTGAGTTTTGAAGAACAAGATAGAAGATGGATGATTCAAGCTTAGGTTTCAACTACAAAATAGCTTGAGATGAAGTAAGGAAGCAAGATATAAGGTAGTTTAGAATAATAGAAGAGTGAATGATGGGGATGGGCGTGGAGGCCGTGAGGTTGAAGAAAATGAGAAGGAAAAATTGTGAGCTTTTGCTAGTTTGATAATTTTGGAGAAAGATGAAGACTTTGATTTAATGAAAACAAGTCTCCTTTTTACTATGCATGGCCGTAAACCACTTTGAGAGAAAGTGAGAAATATTTTTGTTTTGCTTCTTTGAATGATAGCTAGAAAAGTGAACAAATATATTTAAGTACGTAAATTGGTTTCCATTCAAATGCATGGCCGTAAATGCATTAGGAATGGAAATGAATTGAAGTGTAGAAATTGCCTTCCTAAAAGCATGCATTGCCATAGAAACACATGAAGATAAGCCACCAAAATTGACTTTGTCCTACTTTGTTCAATTAATGAAAGATGATAAGAATTAAATTATGATATTTTGCCTTACAAAAACTTGCTTGGCCGTGGGATACAACAAGGAGGAGCCACCATTATTGACTAGTCTTCACTTGTTCAATTCTAAGCTTTCTAAATGAATATCACAAAGTGAATTGCTTATTTCAGCAATCTGCTCTTCCTTCACCATAGAACCAACAAATTCAAGAAGTCCAAACTTTGTTTAATAGCTTGTTTCCTATTGGTCCTTAAAGAGTCAAGCCATTATTCTTGACCAATTTCTATTGGTTGAATATTTACTAACTTGATTCCTATTGGTTGCTATTTTTTTTGTTGACCAATTCTCATTGGTTCATTTCAAAGAGACTAATTTTCTATTGGTGCACACCAAATATTTTTTAGTATACTTTAACCAATGAACAATAATTATTGTTTATAAAGTCAGTGTCTATTGTCCAATGGATAATAAAATATACCTAGATTTTTCTCTTGTTCTAGCTGGGTAGCAACTATTGTTAATCATTTTCTACTGATTGCCCTTGATGAGTCACAGAACGAGTCATTAAAGAGAAGTTTCTAGAACATGTGACTCACTACGATGAGTCAGCATGATGAGTTAGTGTAGATATTTCTAGAACAGGTGAGTCAGCATGGCGAGTCATCAGCTGAGTCACTAGCTGAGTTAGCAATGGGGAGTCATAGCGCTAAGTCAGCATGGTGAGTCATCAGAGAACCTTCTAGAACATGTGACTCACTGCGGTGAGTCACAGGGTGAGTCAGTGTTTCTACAACCTTCCAGAATGTGGCGAGTCACTGCTTCTGGAACATGGTGAGTCACCACTTCTGGAACATATTCGTCACTAGGCTAGTCACCTAGGTGAGTCACCAAACGATGAGTCATCATCGAGAACATTTTAGAGTGGGTGACTAGGCTTACGTCTAGAATCATCCACTAGATATTTTTCAAGAAAGATATTATCCAATGGATAATAAAACATACCCTGATTTTATTTGTCAGATAAAATCGTAGGGAAACAAAATGTCAAAAACTGTTTCCTGTTTCCGGTTTCGGGTTTAGTAAGATCCCCCGACTCCAAATCAACAGTGCAAAGCTTTCTGCTAGTAAAAATTTTTATTTTTTCGGGCCTGCCCCGGGCCCGCATACAGCCCAAAATATCAAAAATATATTCAACATTCAAAATATACCAAAATATCAAAAATATAATATAATATTCAAAATATCTCAAAATATCTTAAAATATCTCAAAATATCTAAAATATAATAAAATATTCAAAATATCTAAAATATATTAAAATATTTAAAATATCTGAAATATCATAAAAATTCACAAAAATCATAATATTTGTAAAACTCATGAAAATCAAATCAGATTAGTAAAAATAATTAAGGATTGAGAGAAAGAAATAAAATACGAAGGCTTATATGCACAACCTAAAAATAATATTAAAATAATCAAAAACGTAAAAACTCCCAAAAACTCTTAAAAATCATAAAAATTATAAAATTCACAGAAGTCAAATCAGATTACTCAAAATAATTTGGAATCAACCAAAACAAATAAATTACGAATTCTTGGGGTATTACATTTTTAGCCTCAAGAAAAATGTTTTATTTTCTGCGGCCTCGTTTAGCATGCACGTAAAATGAGAAATATAATAAAATAATAAAAAACACTAAAATAAATTAAAAAATCACAATTATTAGAAAATGCATATTTATTATAAAACAATCAATTTTCTGGGTGTTATAGAAATAAATATGGATAATTTATTTCCAAGTCATAAATAAGTTAAGTAAGTTGCAGTTAAAGTTTGAAGGCAAACTGAGTCAGTTTGGTATTTTTAAGCATACTGGTTGTGTGTTTTAATGCCGAATTACATCATAGCATATATGGAAAAATAAGATAGTGGCAAAATAAGAAATTAGTTGAAACCTAGAATTTATTCTAGATTTGTTGAAAGTTAAAAAACTTGAATTGGTATAATTTAAGTGTTCCTAAAAGATAAAAAAATTATCAGATAACTTTAATAGTTATTCTTTAAGAAGTCAAAAGACTTCTTTTCTCCAATCTTCTCCCATGGTTGCAAAGGGCAAAAACGAAGAGAAGAAAAGAGAAAGAAGAGAAGAGAAAAGAGAATGAAGGAGAGAAGAAGAAGGAAAGATCAAGGCCATGGATGATCAACCAAGGTAGGGGAGTTCTATTCATTTTTTCCCTTTTTGATTCTCTCAAAGGGGGTTAGGGTTTTTGAATGGTGAGATGGATTTGGAGAGTCAAATCCAAGTTCTTAGCTTGATTCTTGATTACAAGAATTGAGTTAGGATAGTTTTAGCTTAGTAAGACTTAGTTAGCAATTTATGACTCAAGATAAGTCTATTTGAGCTTATTGAAGGAGCTTAGAACATAAGTTGGAATTAATGTGATTTTGGACCTAAATCTATGCCTAAGTGAATCAATAGATTGTAAAGAGTTACAACAAGTTTAGAGACCTAGATTGGTGTTAGAAATCACATAGAAACTGATCTTGAATAATTAGAAGTGAACAATTCTTGGATTCTGCAGAATTTTACAGAATCCAGTGGCAGTCGGTAGAGTTGATTGCATAACTTGAGCTACAGATATACGATTGACCTGAATCTAGTGACATTTGAAAGCTAATACAAAAGGCTTCATCTGGTAAAAATTTCAAAATTTTAGAGTAAGCCAATCAATACCAGTTTCTATTTGAATCCAAGGCAGATTCTACAGAAAAGGCATTCTAGCAGCCAGTAAACTAGATTGCATAATTTTGAAGCTAAGATGTAAGGCTTCTTTCATGGAAAATTTCAGAATTTTACCACTTTTAGTTTGCTCCTAGTTTTAGTTTAAAATCAGGATAGAATCGGGTAAATCAGTGAATGCCCTATTTTGGCTTCTACAAAATGTCACATAACTTTGGCTTCACTTAGACAAATGAAGTCAGGTTTGTGGCATTTGAAAGATATGAGAGAAATTTATTTGCCCACCAAATTTCAGAATTTTAGAAGTTATGATGCACATTTGGTGCAATCTTGAAAATTAGCCTTTTTAGGCAAAATTTGAGGTGTTTTGTGATGATTTGAGTCCTAGGAACACTAGTAAATACTTTAAAAGTTAAATTTGAGTTATGAAAGTGTAGTAAGAGTGCCACAGTGCCTAGTTGGCAAAGAGTGCCACTGGGCATATTTGGCAAGAGTTTAGTACCATAGGGCCTAGTTGGCAAGAGTTGAGTATCATAAGACCTAGTTGGAAAGAGTTGAGTACCATAAGGACTAGTTGTAACATCCCGAATTTAGTTTTTTTTGCATAAATACTAATTTTATAATTTTTAGAATTTTTGAGATTTTTTTTTGAATTTTTCTGAGATTGTGATTATTTTAATTTTATTTTGGGCCGTATGTGGGCCCGGAAAAAGTAAAATTTTTTTGAGTCAAAAAATTTTGTACTATTAATGCGAGATCGGAAGATCTTACTAAACTCGAAATTGGATACAATTACTAAATTTTCTTTTACTGTTATTTTATTATTCACTGTATAATAATTACTAGTTTATGAGCAATAATTTTTATTCTGTGAGTAATATTTTCTTGTAGCTTTAGCTTTGTGATAGCCATGTGCTACTAGTTATTAAAAGTCAAAATTAGTGGCTTGACATGATTATTAACTAATAGCATTAAGTCAACAAAAATGGCTAGTTTAATTAATTCCTAAACTAGATGAATTAGCTAAGTTTATTTAAGTTTAAGTGTTAATTAAATAAAACAAAATTTTAGTTAGTCTCTCAATGGTGTTCCACGGTCATGTAGAGATTTCTAGGAATTTCAAGAGCTTATGATTCATCAAGGTGACCAAAGCACGACCACTTGATGACTTCAACCATGTGCTTGATTTCCAACTTAATTGATCAAGCATTAATTCCCTCACATGCATGCACTCCACGGCTAGAAGCTTTAGGAGTAGGAAGACTATTTCATTTCTATCACACTTTGTCTCCTAAATCATTCTCTCCATTTCATGAAGCATTCGGCCAACACACCAAATACCATTCTTCAAGCTTCTAAAATTTTATCTAATCTTATTTCCTAAGCCTACATATCATTTTAAGACTTTTTTTTATGTTGAAGACCTATGCTAATTCTAGCTTGTTCTTGAATTTTCTAATGACTAAAGGATGACTACATGAAGACCAAGGCCATGTGAGACCATGTGAAGCCATGTGCAAATGTTTCTATCTTGTTTATCAAGCTTTAAGCTTCTTTCCTATGCACTACACGGCCATGCATTTTTGAAAGAAGACATTTCACTTCATTTCTATCACATCTTAAAGTTAACATCTTTTAATGCAAAGCTTAGTCAATTTTGGTGGCTTTGCACATGTAACCTACGGTCATTCAATGAATTTCTACACTTAATCTTTCCTATCAACTTTTCTTTCATTCTTATCAAAGAAAAGCAAAGGCTATCACAAAGCTACTAAATAAAACAATTCTCTCTCATTTTCTCTCAGCATGTCCTATGGCCATTAAGTCTTCAAGATGGCCAAAGTTGAATTTTCTATCACATTTCAAAGTTTTCACCTTCTCTTGCAAAGTTTAATACAAAGAAATTCTCTCCATTTCCTCTCCCAAAGCTTACAGCCTCTCTACCTTATACCACTCTCCAACCTTCAATAATTTACACCAACCATATATCTTGAATCCTCTCATTAATCCAAGACACTTTCATGTTGTGAACTTCTCAAAATTCATTTATCTTCATCTTTCTATCAAGCAAAGAACACAAAAGCTCTTACCTTTTTCTCCTTGTGTTGCTCACGGTTTCACTTTCTAAAATAGCCTTCCAATCACTTATAATGTTATCTAATCACATCACTTGATCCTAAACTTCATTCTAAGCAACTTTCACGTAGTGATCAAGACCTAATTCTATCATCTTCAAGCTTGATTCTTGGATTTAAGTTCTAGGGTTTCAAGGTAAAGATCTTGAAACTTGATTTCTTTCTTGACTTTTGGAATCCTAAGACCATGTTTGATCTATGGTCATTTGAATCAAGCCTTAAATACTAATTTTTATATATTTGTTTTGATTCTAAGATCTACTTGGTGGTGAAAATTTAATACAAAGAGAGAGTTCTACAAGGAGCTAGGAGGCTTCAATCAAGGTAAGAGGGAGATTAACCTCATTGGCCATATGTGGTGGTGATGGAATGGAATTGTTTGTGTTTGTGAGTGGAAAATCCATGTGAGGATTTATTCATTCGAAATGTGTGGTTATTGGTGTTTGTGTGTTTGATTGTGTATAACTATATGATGTTGATTGTATGCATGAAATTGCCATGGTTGCTTTTTGATCATATGTGCTTCTATTACTTTGATAATTAAGTATGATTTATATGTGGGATGGTATGATTTTGATTGGATTGTTATTGGATGTTTAATATGATTTTATTACTTTAATAGCAAGCATGAAAGCATGAATATGTGAAAATCATATGGCATATGATAAGAATAACGTGGAAAGGAAAACTATGTTGTTTTCTAAGAACTAAGAGGTACACGGCTTCCATGAGGATTTTGGAACAAATCATTTGAAATATTTTACTAAGTGTGGATTCTAGATGATTAAGTAACAAGTAATTGGATTAAAGATTTTTACAAAGGAAAATGAGATAGGAAATGAATAAATATTTGGTTATTGAAAATAAATTGATTTTCGGCCAACAAGCCAAGAATTGGTGATTTAGATCAAAAATATTTTCTTAAGGGTAGTTTTGAAGGATTTATTAGCAAGAACAGTGAATTTTGAAATGAGAAAGGAGTTTTTAAAAGTGATTTGAGAATTCAAATATTTTATGGAATAAAGTTTTTATTAGATAAAAGTGATTTTTATTCATGATAATGGAGGATAAGTCTTGAAAGTGATTTAGAGCTCAAAGTATTTTGTTGAAAAGGATTTTAGTAAAGGTAATAGTAGAAGATTTTATTAAAATCAAATAATGCAAATTTTGAGAAAAACGTCAAAAATTATTACTTAGAGTAGTTTTTATAAGAAAAATGAAAAATGATGTCCAAATAATATTTTTTTAGTTTGGAAAGTTTCAAAATTTAATCTAGAACGTCAAGAAATATGTTATACAGTGAAAAATAGTAGAAAAATCTTACACGTATTTAAAATAATGATTTTTAAACTACGCGATTGAGAAAATGATTTAAAAATGTTTGAAAATATTTGCGCGATTTAGAAAATGTTTGAAAATATTTACACGATTGTGAAAACGTTGGAAAATATTTACATAATTTGAAAACATTTGAAAAATATTACACAATTTAAAAAATGTGATGAAATGTTTACACGATTGGAAATTACAGCAGTTGGCTGTCGGGCTATCGTGGTGGGCCCCATTATGTTAGAAAATGATACTGCCAAGAATGTGGTGGGTATATGTAAAATACGGTGAAATATAATTTGTATGTATTGGATCACACAATGATTTGTATGTGTTGGATCATACATCATGCATGGAAAAGCATTGTACAGTTGATTGTTGTTGTGGCGTTTTATGCCTAAAGAGTGGACGGGAACTTACAGGATAGTGGGATCTTGATAGATCCCGGGGGGACATCAGGGCGCGGTGATTCGCTTCGTGATGATGTTATCACGAGTGCTTATGTTAGCATGAGTGCTTATGTTAGCACCATATATAAATATACCCCTGGCCGCGATAAAAACCATTTGCAACACACTAACAGCTGCGATGACACTATTGCTTTTCATGGTCCAACATAGACTGTCTTTTTAGGGGGGACAAATCTTCTGGAACGTTCATCTCTGAATTTGAGTTTAGCTCCATGGAGTAGGAACTGGTTGCATTGTGCATAAGGATGGTCAACATATACATTGTGCATATGCATCATCAGCATTTACACTGTTGGTACGTAATATTATTATGGGGTTATCATTATGCTTAATATGGTGATGCAAGTTTAGCGAATTATTTACTTATTAAATATTATGAAAATATTTACTGATTTATGTTATTGTATAGAATGTATGTTGAACTGTGTTGGCATGTTTGTCGTTTCCTCGCTACTATATTGGTATGTGATGTAGGGCATTTCACCTCTTTGTTGTATTATTCTGTCTGTTTCTATTTTATGCCTATGTCAGTGAAGACTGCGATGGCGGCAAGGAGGGATCAGCTAGGGTTCTTTAAACTACAGTTTCTTGAAGGTGCTACTACTTGGTGTGTTCATTGGGACTCTGAGTATATAGAGTATTGTGGAGATATTACTCTATCTGTAAGTGGGACCTACCATAGGGTCATTACTTCTTATTTTACGGTTGCATAAGTAGCAAGACATTCCTGGCTAGGGAATCTGTCTTTAAGAAGGACTTTTGTTTTTTTTTGAGTTCGTGAACTTGGGCCAGGTCTAGTTTTTTTTATATGGTTTATGTAATGAAAATATTAAGATTCTATGACATGTATAAGGGATATATGTTGTTCTATTTTTGTATCTTGTGTTACTTTAATTCGGTAAATTTATGTTATCCGCGTAAAAGAAATTTTGAAACCAATATTTTAAATAATATTTAAACATTTTATTATAACACCCTAAAAATTCCATATCTCTTAACCAGTAATTTTGACAGTTAACATAATTTTACTATTTAGTAATTTCTGGATACTGTAAAATTATTTTGATTATTCCGTCGGCGTATTTGATTGTTTTGAGTGATTTACTCCGTGTTAGGAAAATAAAAATTTTTGGGCCGGGGAAAACTTTACGTAATTTAATTTTTACTATTAGGTTTTAACTATTTTAAGTAATCTGATTTGATATCTGTGTGTTTTCTAATTTTTGTGATTTTATGGGTGATTATGAAATTTTTATGATACTCCAACCGTTTTTGGACTATTTGTGGGTCCCAGTGGTTATACGAGGGCCCGGGATGAGTCCCAAAACGTGAAAATTTTTCTACGCATAGAAAAATTTGTACTGTTGAGACGGAGACAGGGGATCTTACTAAACCTGAATCCGGAAACAATTTTAGAAAATTTCTTGTACTGTGTTTTGTACTGTATTTAATTTATCGGACGATAAAAATATAGTAAATATAATTTTTGTGGGGTTTAGCAGATAAAAATAAATATTATACTATTAAGTCCACAATTAGTGGTTATGATAATTTTTGATGGACCAATAGGAAGCAAGTCCAATATTGAAGACTTTGATATCAACCGTCGATTTAATCAACGGTGTAGGATAAGTCTAATATAATGGCTATGACCATTTATAACGATTGGATTTAGAATTGATCAAGGGTGGAGATTTGGTCTTGCAAAGTGGCTAGGACCATTTGTGACCGTTGGATTTGAATCTAATCAACGGTGGAGATGGATCAATTATGACCATTGGATTTGAATTTAATCTATGGTGGAGATTTAGTCTTAAAAAGTGACAAAGACCATTTATGACCCTTGGATGTAAAGTTTGAAGGAGTAATCTTAACCCTTCATTTTGGAGACACATCTAAGGGCTAGAATTTAAAGGAGAAAGATCCAATGGCCTAGATTTAGTCTTCTAACTTAAAGTCTACCTTAATCCTAACCATTGAATTAATCAATGGCCTAGAATGCTCTAGATGGTGGCTAATTATGATGACAAATAATTGAATGCATTATGAAGAGAGGGGACGGTTTTTGGTGGCTTAAGAGAGTAGCAAAATGGAAGACCACCATTATTACTCATTCTTGGTCTTTTTTTGTCAATTTCAAGAAGCTAACACTTCAAAAATTTCTCTCCATTTCTCTTCTCCTCCATGTTTCAGCCAAGCACCCAAGAGTATCCTCCATCACTCTTTAATTTCATACAACCATATTTCTTGAATCCTTACCTTATTCTAAGCACCTTTCATGTTGGAAACTTTCTCTAAATCATTTATCTTCAAGGACTTTCTTCAAGATCCATGTTATGGAGTATTTATGGTGAAGTGTAAGGAAACTTCATTTCTTCTCTCTTTTTCATGATCTAAACTATGTTCGATCCATGATTCCTCTTAATCAAGCTTAATATACTAATTTCTTTGTGTTTGTTTTGTGTTTAAGAAACTTTTGTTGGTGGAGATCTTATTCAAAGTGCAACGCAAGGAGCATTTTGAGGATCTTCAAGAGGTAAGAGGGAGATCCATCTCACCAACCAAATATGGTGGTGAAAGATGGTCTTATATTTGATGGATGGTGAATCCATGTGAGGATTCATATCCATGGTCATGTAATTATTTGTGGGTGTTTATGTGTTTGATTTATTTGTTCATGCTTTGTATGATTTGCATGATTTATTGCTTTTGATTATGGCATGCTTATGGTAGCTTATGGTATATATGATGAAATATGTATGTGTATGCCATGATGAGATGATGGAAAAGAAATTAATTTTTGGCTCCAATGGCCAAAGGAAGGGGCTACGGTTTTGATGCCCTTGATTAGAGTTTATGTTGAAATTTTTCAAGAAGGGAATTAATTTTTGGGTCCCTAGAACATGGTAAATTTCGGCCAAGACACCTCTAAATAGGTGTTCACAAATTAATATGTTCATGAAGGATGAAAATGGATGATTTGAAGAGTATAGAAAATAAACAAAGGGTTTGTTTTTCAAGAGAACAAGAGCACGATTTTTGAGAAATTTTTATTGATTTATTTTGTGTACAAAGATCCTAAGTATTTTTCTAAACATGAGTTTTAGAGGAAATGGGCAATGTTGTTTCTAAGTGTTTATTAAACTTGATTTCGAAAAACGAAATGGGAAACGTTGATTTTAAGGATTTGCAAAGAAAGTGAAAAAAGATTTGCAAAAAAAGTGAAAAAAGATTTGTAAAGAAAGTAAAAATGAATTTGAACAAATGGGTTTGGTTTTTATGACCATCGGTATTTCGGTTTTGAAAACAAAGATTTTAATGGTTTTGTTTGTGTGAAAACAGAAATGATAAATAATTGAGTTAGAAGGAAAAATGTTTGATGGCTTCAATGGCCAAATATCCTACGGTTTTGAAAAACTGGTTATGCCTAAATTTTTATCGAACAAAATGATATTTTATAAAACGAAGTGTTTTGTTAGTCAAAAGATTTGACAGTCTTCAATGAACACATTCATGATTTTTTGTTAAAGAATTTTTAATGGTTTTGTTTGTGTAAAATCGTATCAATTTAGAAGGAAAAATATTTGATGGTTTCAATAGTCATGTCCACGTTTTTGAAGGCTTGTAATGCCTTGATTTTTATGAACAAAGTGATTTTCAAAGTAGAAACGTAACTTGATTTAATACAAGGAATTTGGAAAGGGAATTAGAGTGTTTTATCACTTGAGAGAATTTTGTAAACAAAAGAAAAAGAGAGGTTGAACACGTTTGAACTTCAATTTATTTTGAAGAAGGTGGTGTTTGGAAATGATTTGGGAAAAATGGTGAATATAATGGTGTTTTGAAAATTTACTAACGTATAACTGATTTTTGAGTTTTGAAATATGTTAGAAATTGTTAAGTTTTGAAACGTTGATTTATATCAATGGAAAAGTAATTTTTGTGGATTATATTTTGGAAAAGGATTTCTTGAGTAAAGAAATGTGGAAAAAGATTTTCTTGAGTAAGAAAATGTGAAAAATGAAATACAAAGTCATATTATTTTGAGAAAAGTTGAAAAAGAATTTTTGAAGGTTAAGAAATATTTTCTGTAATGAAATGGTGATGAAAAATATTTTACGTATCTTAAAAACATGATTTTTAAGCTACGAAATTTGAAAAATGTGTTGAAAATTATATTGATTTATTTAAGTCCAAAATAATGTTTGGAATATTGAGGAATATTTTACGTGATTGTAAAATGTTGAAAAATATTTTACGTATCCTTAAAACGATTTGGAATATGTTAAAATATTTCTACACGATTTGAATTACGTTTAAATATTTTATGTGATTTGAACTACTGTTGAAAAATCAACATGTGATTTAAAAGTGATAGAATATTTTTACGTGATTGTGAAAATGACGAAAAATCGTTATGTGATTTGGAAAGTATTTTAAATATTTTGAGAATGATGGAAAATGATTTACGCGACTTAAAAGAATGATTTTTAAGTTATACAATTTTGAAACAGTGGAAAAATACTATGCGATTTGAGAAATGTATATTTTTACGCGATTGAGAAAAACATTGAAAAATTAGTATGTGGTTTAAAAGTGCAACAGAAGAGTTGCAGCACTTTGAAAACATAACAGAAATATTATGAAATTTTGTAAACGTAACAGTAGTGTTACGGTATTGTGAAAACGTAATAAAAATGTTTTGGAATTTTAAAAACGTAACAAAAGTGTTATGGTATTTTGAAAATGCAACAGAAGTGTTATGGAATTGTGAAAACGTAACGGGAATGTTGCGCAATTTTTTGAAAACATGACGAAAGTGTTTTATGACTATGAAAATGTGATAACATGATTTTGCTGTTGAAAGTACAGTATGAATACTGTTGAACCAGTGTATGGACACTGTATAAGAAAATGACGAGTTTTGCTTGTAATTGGTATTTGGTGCATTTTATATGCATTGGAAAGATATGCCTATGATTGGCATTAGTGCATTATACATGCATTGGAAAAATATGCGTTGAGGCATATGATTACATTGAACAAATGAAATTGAAAGATTTGGCCCTTGTGGTTGGACTTGCACTGATATATTCGTGCATTGTATAAAGTATAGCTAATAAGCTATTTTGGCCCTTGTGGTTGAAGAGGGAATGAGAATTAATAGTGAGATCTATGATGGATCTTGGGGTGCGTCAAGGCGCGGCGGTCGACCAGTGGATATCTGTCTGTGGGCTAAGGCTGGACCATATGCCACTTGGCGATGCAGTCCGTTGCAATGCATTGACGATACCCGACAAGAACACGATTCTTTTCAACGACTGAGAGATTGTCTGTGGGCTTAGGCTGGGCAATTAACCAGAGCATTCTTCTCGAAATTGTGAAAACCTCCATGGAGTTGTTTTTGAAAAACTAAGTCTATGTACACATGCATGAATCTGAACAATTATATCTGTATGATATATTAATTGAGGAATATTGGTTATGACAACTGTTTTGAATACTTGGATTGATATATGATTGGATGATCATAGTTGATTAATATTGAATATATTATTGGAAGTCTGGTATGATATCCCTGTATGATATTGTTGTTTGTGTTATCTCTGTGCTGCCATGTTGGTATTGGCGTAGGTGATCTCACCTCTTTGTTATATTGTTTTGCTATGTCTGTGTTGTTAAAATAATATAGTAGAAGGAATGAATTATCTTAGACATAACGGGTGACAAATACCTCTGCGTTTGGAAACAACATCAGAGAATAACCTTTCCAGATTGGATAGCTTACAGTGCTGACAAAGAAGAGATTTCTGAGGACAAAGAACAGATAAAGAACAGATGTCTGATGCATCAAGATGGATACACAACAAAATACATATATAGAGTTATTTTTATCGTTAGTGTTGTACCGTGCTATTAAGTAGGACCTGTGATGGGGTTTGCTACTGTTAAAAAAAGAGAGAGAGAGTTTTCTGTTAGTTTTATATTTCTCTTTAAATTGTTAAATATTAAGTGGTGTCAATATTGTATATTAATCAGTTTAAATATATTTTCAGTAATACTTATGGATTCCAGTAAGTTTATGTTTCTGTAATAAGAAGAAATTTTAAAACTCACATTTTATAACTCAAACCTTGTGCGAACATCTTTTCAGATTATGAGTCGGAGTCAGACATGTGATACCCTAAGGAGGTTGTTACATTTATAACTTGGGTAAAGAATATAAGAGGAGTTGGTCTGACATGTGATACCCTAAGGTGGGTGTTACACTAGTTGGCAAGCGTTGAGTGTCATAGGGCCTAGTTGGAAAAAGTTGAGTACCATGGTGCCTAGGTTGCAAGAGTTGAGTGGCATAGTGCCCAGCTAGCAAAAGTGAGGGCCATAATACCTAGACGACAAAAGTGAGGGCCCTAGTGCCTAGTTAGTAAAAATTAAGGACTACAGTGCATGAAAGCTCTTAGAGAGTTAAGGTAGGTTATAGGAGGTTACATATTCCCTTCCTACTTAGTAGGTTACAGGAGGTTACATATTCCCTCCCTACCAAGAGAAAGAGCTAGTAGTGCAAAGATAGACTTGGTATAAAGTTTATGTGGTGGTTATGTGAGAGTTAGACATAACACCACATTAGCACACATATTCATGCATATGCTTGCTACTTTTGTGTTGTGTAATGTTGTGGAATAGTCCACTCTTTACAAGGTAGGTAAAGGAGGTATAGGATTCCCTCCCTACTTAGTAAGTTAAGGAGGTAACATGTTAAAGAGGTAACAGATTCCCTCCCCACCCAATAAGGAACTGGGTTCCTAGAAATAATCAAGTTCATGACATCTCATGACATTATATTTACACCTCCATACACCTTTGGTTGAGAATAATCATACATCATACAATTATTGCATTACTTGAATTGATAATGATTGTTAATTGTTTATATTTATGAGTCTGTGATTATTTTGTATATATGTGTCTTGTTCAATGGTATTGTATAATTGTATGGGCGGTTGTATAATATCATTGATTGTTTGTGCATATAACCCTGCTCAATGGTATTATTCAATTGTATGGGCGATTGATTAATATCATTGATTTCTTATAAACATGAATTAATCCAAAGGTAAACCTAGTTGGGAACATTTCACAGAAAGAGAAATTGTGATTGTTCCTTGAGTAATGAGATGATTCAGGACTATGTTTGCTTGGGAACGCTACATAGAGAGAGAATGTGTATGTTCCTAGAGTATTGAGTAACGATTTAATGGCCTATAAGGTTTACTTATGATGTTTATGGATTGAGAAATGATTAATAGTTTATTGCCAGTTACAGTTTCATTTCAGATATTTATGGGTTATATATTGTTATACGACTGCTAGTGTTGGTACACTTGTATTGAGAATTATAAAATTCTCACCCTGTGTATTCCATGTAAATCCAAGTTGAAGCTCCAAGGACAAGCAGAAGACGAAGAATGAAAATTAGAATAGTTATCTTTTCGTTTAGTAGATAGATTTTATATTTTCATATATATTAGTTTAAAGTTGTAAAAGAAAAAGATGTATGCATTAGTTTAACTTTATGTCAAATATGACAAAGTTGTGTACATAAGTGGATATTGTTTCCACAAGGCTCTCTATAATGGTTTATTTATATAAATGTTATGGGATAGATTAATGTTTAAGTTAGAAGTAGCATAGTTAATACTGTTTATCCATGTATATGTCAGATGTATTAGGATTTCAGTATTAGGATGTTACATTTTTTTTGTGTCAGAGCAGTTCATCCCGTAAGCCGGGGTATGGACTAACTAGGCTTAGGTAAGTTTAGTGTTTTCTAGTTAGGAGTTGCATAATTCTTATCTCTTTTGTGAAATGTCTGCTTAGGATTGCATGACTTACCTTATGTGGACTATTCTTAGCTACTATTACACAGTTACATGATATTGAGTCTGGCCAACTCAATATGTAATGTTCTGTGTGAATGGGAAACTATGGCACCACTAAGGCATACCCGAGGAGATAAAAACTTAGTAAATGAAGGTTTAGATATGGCCGGAGTAGTCATGGCAATAGCCAATGCAACGAGGGAGCAGACAATGATCACAACAAATGCTAAAAGGAACCAGATAGTTATTATGGCTAGTAGAGTGCTAAAGATGCAAGAATCCAACCAACCTCAGTTGCCAAAGCGGAATTGTGAAAACAAAATGTCTCCAACTCTAAACAGAGCAAAGAACACAAGATTTTCAGAAAAGAAAAGTGAGGATAACAAGTATAAGAAGAGCAAGAGGAGCACTTTGAAATCGGGTTTTCTTCAATATGAAGATGAATGAGTTTAGAAAGAGTCAAGGGGGCTCCAGTGCCCTAAGTATGAAAAGAGTCATGGTGACAAACCATGTCTAGTAGGATGACTAGTGTGCTGTCAATATAGGCATCTAGGGCATTATGCTACGGTGTATTCACCAAAGGAAAAAGCAAAGTTGGATACTAGATGTAACATCCTCTTCAACATGTTAGACTTGTAAATAATTACAGAGGTAGCTTAATACTTGTTTAACAAGCCAGTTTAATTTTGTAACAATCTAAGTTAGTTTAGGCACTTTGTTGTAAGCTGAAAGGTGAAAACTAGCTTAAAATGACCTAGATATTAGCATAAATGGCTTAGCTAATAGAAATAGATGTGTATAATTTGTTTCTAAGTAAAAAAATGTGGCTTCTGTGATATGGTTAATTTTTTAGGTTAATCGGAATTAGTTTGGCATTTTTAGACATACTGGTTGTCTATTTAAAGCCGAAATGACTAGTCACAAATATGAAAAATTATGATACTGATGAAACAACACTTTTAATGAATCTTAATATTTATTTTAAAGTTGTTGGTGTAACACTCTAATACGAATTATCATAAAATAAACAAAATATTTTAAAATAAAACACATTAAGCGTGTCACTTCTAAAAATGCATAAAATAAAAACCTATAATAACTTGTATAGTCATCATAGAGAGCCATGAATGATAAAAAGATCATAGATACAAACATCACTGGCTACTGTATACATAAGCATTTACAAACAACTAGCAAGGTACTAATATACAAACTGGTTCAACAATAACTAAAACTACTAAACTAAGTGTAACATCCCGATTTTTGTTTTTTCTGCACAAATATTAATTTTCTAATTTTTGTGATTTTTGAGAATTTTTCTAGATTTTTCTGAGATTAAAAATATTTTAGTTTTATTTTAGGTCGTCTGTGGGCCCACAGTGGGCCTGGAAACACTAAAAATTTTTATTGGCCAGAAATTTTGTACTGTTGATGAGGGGCCGGGGAATCTTACTAAACCCGAAACTAGATACAGTTACTAATTTTTCTTATACTATGATTTTATTATTCACTGTATAATAATTACCGGTTTGTGAGCGGTAATTTTATTCTGTGAGTAATAAATTTTTATAGCTTTAGCTAGGTACTAGTCATGTGATGGCCATGTGCCACTAGATAGTAGAAGTCAAATTTGGTGGCTAGTCATAAAAATTAACCAATGGTAATAAGTCAACAAAAATGACTTGTTTAAATTAGTTACTAAGCTAGATGAATTAGTAAGCTAACCTAAGCTTAAATGGTCACAAATTAAAATAATTATTGGCTAGTAATTTGCATGGACTTCCACGACAATGAAAGAGTTATAGGACATTCAAAAGTTAGTGAGTCATCAAATGTTGACCAAAGCATGACTTGATGACATATGCTTGATTTGCACCTTGATTGACCATGCAATTAATTTCCCACATGCTAGCACTAGCACTCCATGGCAATGAGCTCAAGGATAGACTATCTATCACAATTATATCACCTTTGTCTCCTAAGCCATTCTCTTCATTTCTTCATTTTCTAACTTAGCAAAAAACTCCATTTCTCTCCTCCAAGACACCATTCGGCCATCACCCAAAGACCAACCTTCCAAGCTTCTAAAATTTTATCCAAGCTTCTAAAATTTTATCCAAGCTTATTTCCTACACCTAAACATCATTCTAAGGCACTTCTATGTTGAAGACTTAAGCAAAATCCTTCATCTACTACCTTTTCTACAAGTTAGTGTTGTTGAGATTTCAAGGTAAAAGTTCTTCTTCTTTGTTTCTAAGTTGGTTTTTGAGTTTCTAAACCATGATTGTTCCATGGTTTCTCTTTTTCAAGCTTTGTTTGTGACTTTGGTTTGGTTTAAGTTTGTTAGGGTTTTCCTTTGAGTTTCACGAAATCCAAGAAGACCAAGCAAGAAGGAGTTTTGTCTTCCTTGAGGTAAGAGGGAGATTACCCTCATCAACCATATGTTGGTGGTGAGGAGATGACCTTGTTTGTGGTGAAAAATCCAAAAGGATTTATTCACTTGTATGGTTTAAGCTTGTTTTGTTTGTGGTGGTTTATGCTTGGCTTATTTTTAAAGCTTTGATTTATGCTTGTTTACTTGGTTGTATGCTTGATTATATGCTTCCATAAGTATGATGATTATTGTATAAAGTAGAATATGAGTTGTATGATGAGGAAAATCGTATGAAGGTTTCAAAGAACATAGGGGAGGCTCACGGTTTTGACTACTATAAAGGGAACAAGATGTTTCAAATTAATTCCTAAGTTATGGATTAATGATTTTAAGGATAAAAATTGGATTAAAGGTTTTGGTAAATGATTTTGATGATGAAAAATGGTTTTGTAAAGGATTTTAGTAATGAAAAATGATTAAGTATGAATATGAAACTTAAACCTAATTTTCAGCCAACACACCAAAGTGTGATATTTTAAAACCATAAATTATTTTATCTAGTGTGGACTTTGATAATTAGTTAACAAGAATTAGAGTTAAGGAATTTTTAGTAGAAAAAGGAAAATGGACTTAATGGTAGGAATTAAATTAGTATGTAAGTTATATTATTTAATTAAATCAAAGAAATCAAATTTTTGGAAAGAACCAAAGAAAATAATACGTAAAGGATTTTTAGAAATGAAAATATTTTCAAGAAGGTCAAAATGCATAATTACGTAAAGAATTTTATAAATAAGTTTAGAAAATTTAGAAAATATTTTAGATAAGTGAAAAATGCTAGAAAACCATTATGCAATTTAAAAACTACTATTTTTAGACTACGCAATTGATTTTTACATTATGCGAATGAAATAATGATTTTAAATGTTTACGCGATTTTAGAAAACGTTTGAAAATATTTATGTGATTTAGAAAATGTTTGAAAATATGTAGGTGATTTTAAAACGTTTGAAATTAATTATGCGAGTATGAAAATGTTGAAAAATAATTACGTTATTTGAAAACATAAGAAAAACGTTACGCTGTTTAAAAAACGAGATGAAATGTTTACGCGATCAGAAATTACAGCAGTTGGCTGTCGGGCTGTCATGGTGGGCTCGTTATGTTGGAAAGTGATACTATTAAGAAATGACGTGTAATAATGAAATACTGTCAAATAATAGTTGTATGTATTTTTGAGTCATACATCATGCATGAAAAAGCATGTCAAGTAAGGCAATGGGCCTAGGAGATGGAAATTACACCTTTGTGCAGGTGAGAATTGCGTAGTTACGATCTTCAATGATCTTGGAGATGTCGGGGTGTGGAATGTCATAAGTGGCCAGTTGGTAGCACCACTGCGTCGTGGTATCCTTTGCAAACACACCGACGATTTTGACAGAGTTACTACTCTTTTCGTGATATGGTTGAGAGTGTCTTGTATTGGTCATGTTGCGCACCGTGATATGATAAACGACACATAATTTGAGGCTAACGGCATACAGACATGTACTCCCTATCATTCTCTCTGGAATTTTTACAAGAGTCTTTTGGGTTTGCGGTTAGGTCTAGTGCTAGCATATGGGAAATTAATTGCATGGTCAATCAAGGTTCAAATTAAGCACATGTCATCAAGTCATGCTTTGGTCAACATTTGATGACTCACTAACTTTTGAATGTCCTAGAACTCTTTCATTGCCGTGGAAGTCCATGCAAATTACTATCCAATAATTGTTTTAATTTGTGACCATTTAAGCTTAGGTTAGCTTACTAATTCATCTAGCTTAGTAACTAATTTAAACAAGTCATTTTTGTTGACTTATTACCATTGGTTAATTTTTATGACTAGCCACCAAATTTGACTTCTACTATCTAGTGGCACATGACCAGCACATGACTAGTACCTAGCTAAAGCTATAAAAATTTATTACTCACAGAATAAAATTACGGCTAACAAACTGGTAATTATTATACAGTGAATAATAAAATCACAGTATAAGAAAAATTAGTAACTGTATCCGATTTCGAGTTTAGTAAGATCCCTCGGCCCTACATCAATAGTACAAAATTTTCTGGCCAATAAATTTTTTTAGTGTTTTCGGGCTCATTGTGGGCCCATAGACGGCTTAAAATAATACTAAAATATTTTTAATCTCAAAAAAATCTAAAAAAATTCTCAAAAATCACAAAATTAGAAAATTAATATTTGTGCAGATAAAACGAAAATCGAGATGTTACAACTCTCCCCTGCTAAAAAATTTTCGTCCTCGAAATTTACCATACCTCAGAACAATATTTGTTTTTTCATTTTGTCTTCTAGCTCCTATGTAGCATCTCCCGTTGTTTCATTCTAGATCACTTTTACGAATGGAATATCCTTCCCTCTAAGCTGCTTCATCCTCCTGTCTTCAATCTTAACAGGAAGTGTCTCATACGTCAAATTTTCTTTCAATTGTACCTTATCGGGTTGAATAACATGAGTTGGATCGGGAATATACTTTTTCAATTGAGATACATGGAAAACATTGTGCAAATTGGAAAGAAAAGGTGGCAAAACAATTTGGTATGCGACTGGACCTATCCAACGAAGAATTTGATAAGGTCCAATAAACTTAGGAGTGAGTTTTCTGGATTTTATAACCCTTCCAACACCAGTCATAGGTGTAACCCGCAAAAATACATGCTCACCTTCCTTAAATTCAAGAGGTCTTCATCTTTTATCAGCATAGCTTTTCTTTCTACTTTGAGTTGCCTTCATTTTCTCTTAGATCATCTTTAATTGTATACAGACATGTACTCCCTATCATTCTCTCCGGAATTGTGTTTAGCTCCATGGAGTAGGAATTGGGTCATTGTACACATGCATAATGGGTCAGCATATTGATGTGATAATTATGCCTATTTAACATGTTTTTTATGATATGATATGATATGACTGTATGTGATATATTGTATCTGTATCTTTTATTGTCATTTTTTATACTGCCTTATTGGTATTGATGAAAGGGGATCTCACCTTTTTATTATATTGTATTTGTGTATTATATGTATTTGATGAAGACCGAGGAGACGAGGAGACTGATAAGTCTTTTAACTATAAGTAGCTGGTTTTTTGTATTTGCTTAGTATGGCGGCAAGGCATCAAGTTTTAGGGTTTGTCACAGTACAATTCCACCGTGGAATTGATGCTTGGCGAGTTAACTTAGATAGGGAAAGATTTGTGTATACCGGGGATCTGACTCTGAACTTAAGTAGTACTAGGGATGGTACTCCTATCATGACACAACATGTGTCTATGCATTTAGAGTTTTATATGCCTATCCGTGAGATTTGGAGTAGGAATAATAATACTTATACTCCACACGAGGAATCCATGATGTCGACTGCCAGGACACCAACCAGGCGTGTGTTGTATCTGCCAGGTTTCTTTGATGACAACACTGAGGAGGAGGAGGAGGAGGATCCCAATGAGAGCCTGAACCTTTAGTTTGATGGAGTTCTAGTTTAGTAGTTTTATTTTGGTGTGTATTGTATATATAACTTTTGGGGTGTAATTATGTAAATTATTTGTGAACAAGGTTTGTAATATGTAATATAAGGTGTGTTAGTTTTAATTTCATTTTATGTTTAAAGTTTTTATTTATTATCTGTTATTCCACAAAAGAAATTTTAAATTTAGTGTTTTTACAAGATTAATTCTTTTATAACTTGGGTAAGTTATATTAGGATTAGTCTTAAATGTGATACCCTACGGTGGGTGTTGCATTAGTTGGTATCAGAGCATCCCAGTTAGAGTCTTTTGGGTTTGTGGTTAGGTTTGTTTTGCTTAAGTTGTGTGATTCTCTGTGTTTTATTTTCGAAAGATGATATCTGACTCTTATTGTGTTTTGGTTGCTGGTGAAGAAAGCTATGTCTCGTAACAGAGGTGCACGTGCGAATGTGGGACACAATGATGATCCAATGACAGTGGTTGCAGCAGCAATGCAGCGTATGACAGAAGTGATTGTGCAACAAAATCACCAGGTTGCACAACAACAAGAGGCAAATGCTGATGTTCAGAATTTGTCAGAATTTCGTCGAAACAATCCACCGTAGTTTCGAGGCGAGTTTAATCCGGAAAAGACAAGTCTGTGGATAGAAAAGCTGGAGAAGATTTTTGAGGGAATGGGGTGTGCAGATGATCGTAAGGTGACTTATGCCACTTTTATGTTGTTAGGAGATGGTGAAAATTGGTGGAAGGCTACTCGTAGAGTGTTACAAGAACAACGAAGGGCAATTACGTGGGAGGTATTTCGTGAAGTGTTTCTGGACAAATATTTCCCGGAGGGTGCAAGGCATGTGAAGGAGATGGAATTTCTTGGATTAAGACAAGAAGGAATGACAATGAATGAGTATGTAGCAAAGTTTGAGAGTTTTTCTAAATTCTCACGTTATCTTCAGACTCAGTCTGATGAGAATTGGAAATGTCGCAAGTTTGAGGATGGATTAAGGGTTGAACTGAAGAAGGGAGTAATACCAATGAAAATGAACCAGTTCTCGGCATTGATGGATATGTGTTGCAGACTTGAAGAGTTGGAGCCATCGCAAGATAACAGGAACCGTAACTTTGGATCATCAAGGTTCCAAAGGGGAGGAAACAGTAACAATAATCGTTTTCAGCACAAACCATATTCAAGACCATCGGGAAGTCAACAATAACAACGACAGTCTCGTGGTGGAGGTAACAATAACAATCGTTTTGGTTAGAATGTGGCACTGCTAACGAGATGTTTGAAGTGTGGAAAAGGTCATGCAACAAAGGACTGTACGATCTGAGGAATCATTTGCTTTAGAGGTGGAAAACTTGGTCATTTTGCAAGGGATTGTAATCAAGTGAAGGTGGAGCCTTCAGTAAGCAATGTTCGTGCTGTCAAGTCTCAATCTGTAGGATGAGTTTATTCGATGAGTGGAGCCGAGGCCTCTTAGTCTGATGATCTTATCAAGGGAGAAGGTGTCATATCAGGTAATCTTTTAACTATACTATATGATTCGGGTGCAACTCATTCGTTTATTGCAAATGACTGTGTGGATTTTTTGGAATTGCCTGTGTCTTCTTTGAACTTCCAATTGATTGTTTCTACACCTACTGTCAAACCTGTTAGTACTTCTAAAGTTTGCCTAAATTGTCTTGTTACTATCAAAAATCAAGTCTTTTCTGTTGATTTAATTTGTTTACCTCTTACGGATATAGATATAATCTTAGGAATGGATTAGTTATCTTCTAATCATATTCTGTTAGATTGTTCCAAAAAGAGCTTAGTATTTCCTGAGGATGAGGTTTCTAGATTTTTGACTGCCAATCAAGTCGAATCTTTATTGAGGGATGGAGCACGAGGATACATGTTGTTATCTTCTTTAGAAGTCAAGAGTGAAAATGATGTGAATGTTATTCCTATTGTAAATGAGTTTCCTGAAGTTTTTCTTAACGATGTACCTGGACTACCACCAGAAAGAGAGATAGAGTTTTCTATCGATCTTGTACCAAGAGCGGGTCCTATTTCGATTGCACCATACCGGATGTCACCATCTGAGTTAGCAAAGTTGAAGAAGCAATTGGAGGAACTGTTGGAAAAACAGTTTGTGCGACCTAGTGTTTCACCTTGGGGAGGCCCAGTGTTGTTAGTCAAAAAGAAGGATGGATCTTTGCGCTTGTGTGTGGATTACCGCCAATTGAACAAGGTCACAATCAAGAACAAGTATCCATTTCCAAGGATTGATGATTTGATGGACCAGATGAAAGGAGCAGCTATTTTCTCTAAGATAGATTTATGCTCAGGGTATCATCAAATTCGTGTCAAGGTAGAGGATATACCTAAGACAATTTTTCGAACGCGTTACAGTCATTATGAGTTTCTTGTAATGCCGTTTGGAGTGACAAATGCTCCTGCTATATTCATGGATTACATGAATAGGATTTTTCATCCATATCTAGACAGATTTGTCGTTGTTTTTATTGATGACATTCTGATCTATTTTCAAAATCAGGAAGAGCATGTTGAACATCTCAGTATAGTTCTTCAAATTTTAAAGGAGAAGAAGTTATACGCAAAGTTGTCTAAGTGTGAATTTTGGTTAGACAAGGTTCAGTTTTTGGGTCATGTGATTTCGAAGGATGGAATTGCTGTGGATCCAGCAAAGGTGGAGACGGTTCTTCAGTGGGAAAGGCCAACTACAGTGACTGAGATCCGAAGTTTTGTTGGATTAGCCGAATATTATCGAAGATTTATTGAAGGTTTTTCCAAGATAGCCGGACCTCTTACACAACTCACAAGGAAGAATCAACCTTTTGTTTGGACAAATGAGTGTGAGGAAAGTTTCCAAGCGCTAAAGAAAAGATTGACTACTGCACTGGTGTTGATTCTACCAGATCCGAACGAGTCTTTTAAAGTATATTGTGATGCTTCATATCAAGGATTAGGATGTGTTTTGATACAAAATAGAAAAGTGGTAGCATATGCTTCAAGACAACTAAAGGTACATGAAAGGAATTACCCAACACATGATTTAGAATTAGCTGCAGTTGTCTTTGCATTGAAAATTTGGAGACATTTTCTATATAGAGCTACGTTCAACGTCTTCAGTGATCATAAAAGTTTGAAGTATCTGTTTAATCAGAAAGAGTTGAACATGAGGCAGAGAAGATGGTTAGAATTCTTAAAGGATTATGATTTTCAACACCAATATCATCCTAGAAAAGCAAATGTTGTGGCAGATGCTTTGAGCAGCAAGATGCTCAGTGTTTCTGCTATGATGATCAAAGAGGAACAACTGATAGAGCAATTCAGAGATTTAGGGTTGTCGGTAGAGTTAGCTCCTGGAAGGATGCATTTGAATAAGGTTACTATTCTAAATGATTTACTTGAGGAAATTAGAGAAAAGCAATATGATGATGAATTTTTACAAGAAGAAAGAGAGCAGTTGAAGCATGGTGGAGTTACAACAGTTGAGGAAGGGTCTGATGGGATCCTAAAGTTTAAAGGCAGAATTTGTATACCAAATGATCCTGATCTTAGAAAGGTGATTCTCGATGAAGCTCATACCAGCAGATTGAGTATACATCCAGGAATGACCAAAATGTATCATGATCTGAAGTAATTATTTTAGTGGCCTGGGATGAAGAAAGATGTTGCTGAACATGTGTCATCATGTCTCGTGTGTCAGAAAGTGAAGGTTGAACATCAAATACTAGTGGGTATGCTATAACCCCTCACTATTCCAGAATAGAAATAGGATAGTATAGCAATGGATTTTGTTACGAGTTTGCCAAAGACCAGAAAAGGATATGATTCTATATGGGTCATTGTTGATAGGCTTACGAAGTTAGCTCACTTCTTGCCAATCAATATCAGGTATTCGTTGGAAAAGTTGACCCAGGTGTACATTGGTGAAATTGTAAGACTTCATGGTGTACCCATTAGTATCATTTCTGATAGGGATTCAAGATTTACGTCAAGATTTTGGCAAAGCCTACAGGAAGCTATGGGGACTAAAATTCATTTGAGTTCTGCTTATCATCTATAGATAGATGGTCAAACAAAAAGGACGATACAATCATTGGAAGACCTGTTAAGAGCTTGTGTGTTAGAACAAAAAGGAAGTTGGGATGAATTTTTGCCTTTGGTAGAATTCACCTACAACAACAGTTTTCACTCAAGTATAGGGATGGCACCCTATGAAGCGCTTTACGGACGATGATGCCGAACACCTTTGTGTTGGTATCAGGATGGTGAAAGTATAACCATTGTACCTGAAATGATATAACAAACAACTGAAAAGGTGAAGATGATCCAAGAGAAAATGAAGGCGACTCAAAGTAGACAGAAAAGATATGCTGATAAAAGACGAAGACCTCTTGAATTTGAGGAAGGTAAGCATGTGTTTTTGCAGGTTACACCTACGACTGGTGTTGGAAGGGTAATAAAATCCAGAAAACTCACTCCTAAGTTTATTGGACCTTATCAAATTCTTCGTCAGATAAGTCCAGTCGCATACCAAATTGTTTTGCCACCTTTTCTTTCCAATTTGCACAATGTTTTCCATGTATCTCAATTGAGAAAGTATATTCCCGATCCAACTCATGTTATTCAACCTGATGAGGTACAATTGAAAGAAAATTTGACGTATGAGACACTTCCTATTAAGATTGAAGACAAGAGGATGAAGCAGCTCATAGGGAAGGATATTCCATTAGTAAAAATGATCTGGAATGAAACAATGGGAGATGTTACATGGGAGCTAGAAGACAAAATGAAGGAACAATATCCTCAATTGTTCTGAGGTAGGCTAAATTTCGAGGGCGAAATTTTTTTAGCAGGGGAGAGTTGTAACATCCCGATTTTTATTTTTTCTGCACAAATATTAATTTTCTAATTTTTGTGATTTTTGATCATTTTTCTAGATTTTTCTGAGATTAAAAATATTTTAGTATTATTTTAGGCCGTATGTGGGCCCATAGTGGGCCCGGAAACACTAAAAATTTTATTGGCCAGAAAATTATGGTACTCGTGTCATGACACAACATGTGTCTATGCGTTTAGAGTTTTATATGCCTATCCATGAGATTTGGAGTAGGAATAATAATACTTATACTCCACACGAGGAATCCATGATGTCGACTACCAGGACACCAACCAAGCGTGTGCTGTATCCGCCAGGTTTCTTTGATGACAACACTGAGGAAGAATAGGAGGAGGAGGATCCTAATGAGAGCCTGAACCTTTACTTTGATGGAGTTCTAGTTTAGTAGTTTTATTTTGGTGTGTATTTTATATATAACTTTTGGGGGTGTAATTATGTAAATTATTTGTGAACAAGGTTTGTAATATGTAATATAAGGTGTGTTAGTTTTAATTTCATTTTATGTTTAAAGTTTTTATTTATTATCTGTTATTCCACAAAAGAAATTTTAAAATCAATGTTTTTACAAGATTAATTCTTTTACAACTTAGGTAAGTTATATTAGGATTAGTCTTAAATGTGATACCCTACGATGGGTGTTGCACTAAGCCTTCTGGTTTTTTTTATTGCCCTTTCCCTTTGGAGGGTCTTCACCTGGATTTACATGGAACACACAAGGGTGAGAAATCACAATTTCTTAGTATTCGTATACCAAGACCACTAGTTAATCATTTGTAATAAATAATTCAACTAAACATAATTTATCATTCTATGAAAAGGAACATCCAATAAGCAACAATACCAAAGAATCGCCCATACAATCCTAAGGGACTATCGAACAAACAATTAATTAATCAACCAATCAAGCAATGACAACTGCCCATGCAATTGTCAAACATGCAATGCTTTATAATATGAGGTATGATTATGCTCAAACAAAGTCCTAATATAATGTTTGTACAATGCTAATGCAGGTTTTAAGTTTTGAAAACACAAGTTACTTACTTATTCCCTAGGAACCTCTGTTTCCTTGCATATACTGGGTAGGATAGGCAATTAAGCCTTGACACTACCTGGTGATGTGTGGACTTGTTTCCCCTCACAAGGTAACAATACTAATTCTAACCCCCAAACATCGATAACCCTAACCATAATAGCATTGCCTGCCACAAGAATTTTGGATCCCCTATCTCCTCAAGGTCATTCTTACAATTCTCTAGCCAAATGGTTGTGCACACCATATAAGGTTACAATACATAGGAAATAACAATTAACAAGTTTGAAAACTATATATTCAAGAACTATCTCAATTCACAATTAAGATAACCCAATACTAATACATATAAGTCCTAGCCTCACTTATCCAACAAGGTAGCAAGAACTATATAACTAGCATTTCTATACCTAAAACCCCTCACCATCACTTCACAAGTGATTCTGAAGTCAACCTCATGTTGATCAAGGTTTTAGATAGTCCCTAAGGCATCCTATCTATCAAAAAACACCTAAGGTTTTTTTCACAAATTCTCATATATGGTATGAGGTTAATCTCTATAAGAAATACCTCCTTTAGTGTCTTAACACACTTAGAAAGGAATATATGAGTAATCCCATCACTTAAGGAATTCCAAAACCTCAAGAACACAATCTTGTAAAATTGTAGTACTCACGCCTAGGCGTGACCCTCTTTGTCTCACCTGGACTGAGAAAAATAGAACACCTAAGCCTAGGCGTGCTTCAGTCACGCCTAGGAGTGACCCCGAGATAGTAGCTTCTGCAGAAGTGTGGCACTGTTCCTTTGGTGCCACACATGAAATTTGATCATCTCAAATATATTCCTTGGTGATTTTAAGTCCCAAACAAGTTTACAAACATGAGAAAAACATAAAACACTAATTGATTTCACCAAAAATGGATTAAAGCACCAAATCACTCATCCAAACCCCAAACCCTATACTTTGAGCATTTTAGGTCTAAATGGATAGTTTTTAGTTTCTAATCCAAACCCTTAGCATGAACAATCCAAGTAAGAAAATCATATAAAACACCTCTAGATCTGAAATTTTCATATTAGACCTCACATAGGCCTAACATAGAAAGATGAGGAAAAAGATGAAGTTGAGCTCAAGAACCCCTACCTTAAGCTGCCTTTGATGCTACCTGATGGTGCAGATTGATCCTCAATCTCTAGCCTTGGATTTCCCCTTTTTCCTTTGCTTCTTGGTTCCCTTTCCTCCACTTGAGCTTCCTTCCCTTACTGCTGTTTTGTTTCAGCCGTGAAAAGAAGAGAGAAAAGTGAGGAAATATGAAACAAAGTCACAAATAAGAAGGTCAAAAAGGATGGTTGTAACCGTGGACAATTCTAAGCCAAAAGATACCACACTGATATTTCTCGATTTGCTAAAAACACTTAGATTTAGCTAAAACAAGTTTTTCAAGTTCCAACAACTTTAAAATAAATCATAGGATTCATAAAAAATATTGTTGCACCAAAACCATCATTTTTCATATCTACGACTAGTCATTCCGACATTAAAACACACAACCAGTATGCCTAAAAAAACTAAACTGACTCCAATTATTCTCAAACTTTAATCACATCACATAATACATATTTGTGACTTAGAAATAAATTATCCACATCTATTTCCATTAGCTAAGCTATTTAAGCTTATATTTGGGTCATTTTAAGCTACTTTGCACCTTTCAACCTACAGCAACGTGCCTAAACTAGCTCAAATTGTCACAAAATTAAATAGGCATGTTAAGCAAGTATGAAGCTACCTCTATAACTATTTACAAGTCTAACATGTTTTAGAGGATGTAATAGTTCACACTTGAAAACTTGATTTAGCTAAAGTTGAGTGTTTTTAGCAGATCGAGAAGTATCCGTGTTATGATTAATGGCCATAAGCCATCCACGGATGGCAGCCATTTTTTTTTTTACCTTTGTTTTGACATTTCTAAGCTTTTCTCACTTGATTTTGCTCATTCTCACAGCTGAAAATAGAGGCAGCAAAGAAGGAAAAACAAGGAAGAGAAGAGGAAAGGAAGTAGAGGAAAACTAAGGGGAAAGGAAAGCTTGAAGACTTATGATCATTTCCTTCATCAAGTTCATCATCTTAGCAGCTTGTGGAGCTTGAAGGTAGGGGTTCTTGAGCTATAAACTCATTTCTTTCTCATCTTCCATGTCTAGGCGTAACTAAACCACGCCTAGGCGTGGGTGTTCTATTTTCTCAGTCTAGGCGAGACAAAGAGGGTCACGCCTAGGCGTGAGAATCTCACGCCTAGATGTGGGAACCAGAATCTTACAAGATTGTGTTCTTGAGGTTTAGGAATTCCTTAAGTGATGGGATTACTTATATATGCTTTTCTAAGTGTGTTAAGACACTAATGGAGGTATTTCTTAGAGAGATTGACCTCCTACCATATATGAGAATTTGTGAAAAACCTTAGGTGTTCTCTGAGAGATAGGATGCCTTAGAGACTATCTAAAACCTTGATCAACATGAGGTTGGCCTGGAGATCACTTGTGAAGTGATGGTGATAGGTTTTAGATATGGAAATGCTATTTATATAATTCTTGCTAACTTGTTGGATAGGTGAACCTAAGACTTACATGTATTAGTATTGGATTGCCATTTGGTTATGAGAATATTGTGATTGTCTTAATTGTGAATTGTGCTAGTTCTTGAATACTTGGTTTTCAAACTTGGTACATATTAGTTTCCTATATATTGTAACCTTATATGGTTTGCACAACCATGTGACTTAAGGTTGAGGTGTTGGATCCTAGATTCTCGTAGTATGTGATACTATTATGGTTAGGGTTACCGTTATGGGAGTGGTAGCAGTACTCTTCATATTGTGAGAGGAAGGAATCCACTTATTACTAGGTATTGTGATGCCTCTTTTGCCTAAACTACTGCAAAAAATACAATGAACGGAAGTTCTTGGGGAACTAAGTAAGTAGCTTGTGTTTTCAATCCTTAAAACATGCATTGACATTGCATAATAATTATAGTAGGACTTTGTTTGAGCTTAATCATACTTCATATCACAAAGCATTGCATGTTTGACAATTGTATGGACAATTGTCATCGCTTGACCGATTGATTGTTTAGTGGCTTGTTCGATAGTATCTTAGGATTGTATGGGCGATTCTTTGATGTTATTGGTTTTCAGTTATTTTAGTACATAGAGTGTATTTATGTGTTCAGTTGATTTATTTGCTGTAAATGATTTAACTGTTGTTCTTGGTATGATACTGAGAAATTGTGATTTCTCACCCCTGTGTGTTCCATGTATATCTAGGTGAAAACCCTCAAAAAGGCAAAAGCAAGGATAAAAAGAAGTGGAAGGCTTAGTTTATCTGCTTTATTTCTTTTTTTGAATTCAGCTTGTATATGTGTATCTTACTGAATAGTTTGTAGAAGTTTATGTATACAGTACAACTTCATAGCCAGTGATATATGTATACATGGTCTCTTTATCATTCGTGGCTCTCTGTAATGACTATACAGGTTATTATGGATTTATGTTTTATTCATTTTAGTAAATGGCATGCTTAATGCAATTATTCTTGAAATATTTTGTTTATTTTATGATAATTGTATTAGGGTGTTGCAATATGGTATTAGAGCAGCTCATCCTATTGAGCCGGGGTATGGACTGACTATACTGGGCATGTTAGGAGTCTCTTTGTGTGTGTTATGCATTTATTTGTGCAACACCCACCGTAAGGTATCACATTTAAGACTAAACCTAATATAACTTACCCAAGTTGTAAAAGAATTAATCTTGTAAAAACACTGATTTGCGGAATAACAGATAATAAATAAAAACTTTAAACTTAAAATGAAATTAAAACTAACACACCTTATATTACATATTACAAACCTTGTTCACAAATAATTTACATAATTACACCCCCAAAAGTTATATATACAATACACACCAAAATAAAACTACTAAACTAAAACTCCATCAAACTAAAGGTTCAGGCTCTCATTGGGATCCTTCTCCTCCTCCTCCTCAATGTTGTCATCAAAGAAACCTGGCGGATACAGCACACGCCTGGTTGGTGTCCTACCAGTTGACATCATGGATTCCTTGTGTGGACTATAAGTATTATTATTCATACTCCAAATCTCACGTATAGGCATATAAAACTCTAAACGCACAAACACGTGTTGTGTCATGATAGGAGTACCATCCCTAGTACCTCTTAAAGTCAGAGTCAGATCCCTGGTATACACAAACCTTTCCCTATCTAAGTTAACTCACCAAGCATCAATTCCACCGTGGAATTGAACTATGACAAACCCTAAAACTTGGCGCCGCCGCCATACTAAGCAAATACAGAAAACCAGCTACTGATAGTAAAAATACTTATCAGCCTCCTCGCCTCCTCTGTCTTCATCAAATACATACAATACACAAATACAATATAATAAAGAGGTGAGATCCCATTGCATCAATACCAATGAGGTAGTATAGAAAATGACAGTAAAAGATACATATACAAAATATCTCATACAGTCATATCATAGAAAACAGATAAAATAGTCATAATTATCACACCAATATGCTGACCCGTTATGCATGTGTACAACGACCTAATTCCTACTCCATGGAGCTAAACACAATTTCGGAGAGAATGATAGGGAGTACATGTCTGTATACTGTTAGCCTCAAATCATGTGTCGTTTATCATATCATAGTGCGCAACATGGCTAATACAAGACACTCTCAACCATATCACAAAAAGAGTAGTAACTCCGTCAAGATCGTCGGTGTGTTTGCAAAGGATACCACGACGCAGTAGTACTACCAACTGGCCACATATGACATTCCACACCCCAATGTCTCCAAGATCACTGAAGATCGTAACTACGCAATTCTCACCCGCACAAAGGTGTAATTTCCATCTCCTAGGCCAATTGCCTTACTTGACATACTTTTTCATGCATAATGTATGATTCAACAATACATACAACCATTATTTTACAGTATTTCACAACTACGTGTCATTTCTCGACAGTATCACTTTTCAACATAACGGGGCCCACCATGGCAGCCCGATAACCAACTGCTGTAATTTCCAATCGCGTAAGCATTTTATCGTGTTTTTGAAACAGCGTGACGTTTTTCTTATGTTTTTAAATTACGTAATATTTTTCAATGTTTTCACAAACGCGTAATTAATTTCTAACATTTTTAAATTACATAAATATTTTTAAACGTTTTCTAAATCACATAAATAATTTCAAATGTTTCCTAGATTACGTAAATATTTTCAAACGTTTTTAAATTGCGTAAAGGTTTTTAAACGTTTTCTCAATCGCGTAATAATTTAAAATTATTTTCTCAATCGCGTAACATAAAAATTAATTGCGTAGCTTAAAAATATCAATTTCTAAATTACATAATGATTTTCTAGCGTTTATCACTTACGTAAAATATTTTCTCAACTTTCTAAATTTATTTGATAAAATCCTTATATATATAATATATACATCTTGGCCTTCTTGAAAATATTTTTTATTCTAAAAATCCTTTATGTATTATTTTCTTTGGTTCTTTTCAAAAATTTAATTTCTTTGATTTAATTAAATACTATAACTTTAATAAATACTAATCTACTACTAACCCTTAAATCTAGTTTTCTATTTCAATTAAAAATTCCTTAAACCCAATTCTTGTTAACTAATTATTAAAGTCCACACTAGATAAAATAATTTATGGTCTTAAAATACCACACTTTGGTGTGTTGGCCGAAAATTAAGTTTAAGTTTCATATTTATACTTAATCATTTTTTCATTACTAAAATTCTTTACAAAACTATTTTTCATCATCAAAATCATTTACTAAAACCTTTAATCCAATTTTTATCCTTAAAATCATTAATCCATAACTTAGGAATTAATTTGAAACATCTTGTTCCCTTTGTAGTTGTCAAAACCGTGACCCTCCCCTAAGTTCTTTGGAACCTTCATACAATTTTTCTTATCATACAGCTCATATTCTACTTTACACAATATTCATCATGCTACCATAAACATATAAACAAGCATACAAGCATATAATCTACTTAAACAAACATATAATCAAAGCTTAAAAATAAACCAACCATAAATAAAGTAAGCTTAAACCATACAAGTGAATAAATCCTTATGGATTTTTCACCACAAACAAGGTCATCTCCTCACCACTAACATATGGTTGATGAGGGTAATCTCTCTCTTACCTCAAGGAAGACAAAATCCACCAAGTTGTTTTGCTTCAAGAATTTCGTGAACTTCCCAAAGAAAACTCTAGCAAGCTTAAACCAAACCAAAGTCACAAACAAAGCTTGAAAAAGAAAAACCATAGAATAATCATGGTTTAGAAACTCAAAAACCAACTTAGAAACAAAGAAGAAAAACTTTTACCTTGAAATCTCAAGAACACTAAATTGTAGAAAAGGTAGTAGATGAAGGATTTTGCTTAAGTCTTCAACATAGAAGTGTCTTAGAATGATGTTTAGGTGTAGGAAATAAGGTTGAATGAAATTTTAGAAGCTTGGATGGTGGTCATGAGTGCTTGGCCGAATGGTGTCTTTGGAGGAGAGAAATGAAGTTTTGGCTAAGTGTTGAAAATGAAGTAATGAAGAGAATGGCTTAGGAGACAAAGGTGATATAATTGTGATAGATAACCTATCCTAGTGCTCATTGTCATGGAGTGCTAATGCTAGCTTGTGGGAAATTATTTGCATGGTCAATCAAGGTGCAAAATCAAACACATGTCATCAAGTCATGCTTTGGTCAACATTTGATGACTTACTAACTTTTTTGAATGTCCTAGAAACTCTTCATTGTCATGGAAGTCCATGCAATTTACTATCCAATAATTGTTTTAATTTGTGACCATTTAAGCTTAGGTTAGCTTACTAATTCATCTAACTTAGTAACTAATTTAAACAAGTCATTTTTGTTGACTTATTACCATTGGTTAATTTTTATGACTAGCCATCAAATTTGACTTCTACTATCTAGTGGCACATGGCTATCACATGACTAGTACCTAGCTAAAGCTATAAAAATTTATTACTCACAGAATAAAATTACGGCTCACAAACCGGTAATTATTATACAGTGAATAATAAATTCACAGTATAAGAAAAATTAGTAATTGTATCCAGTTTCGGGTTTAATAAGATCCCCCGGCCCTGCATCAGCAATACAAAATCTTTTGGCCAATAAAAATTTTTAGTGTTTCCGAGCCCATTGTGGGCCCCACAGACGACCTAAAATAATACTAAAATATTTTTAATCTCACAAAAATTCTCAAAAATCACAAAAATTAGAAAATTAATATTTGTGCAGAAAAAAATAAAAATCGGGATGTTACAATTTGTCTCTTATTTGAGTATTGAATTATTAATAGTTGCTGTTACACGGTTACATGATATTGAGGACTGATCAACTCAATATGTATTGTTCTGTATGTGAAGGAAACTATGGCATCATAAACCCATAAGACAAGGAACTCACCTAGTGAACGTCCGAATATGGCCAAAGTCGTAATGGCAATGGCTAAAGCGATGCGGGAGCAAATAGCTGCAAATGCTACTGCAATGAGGGAGCAAGCAACTGCAACTACAAGGGTGATTGAGAGACTGGAGGCCAATCAACCACAACCTACACCTCCACCTATTCAACCAGTGCAACCAGCTCCGGGAGCACCAGTGGGAAGGAGTCAAAACTTCCTAGACCTTTCAGAATTCAAAAGGTTCAATCCGTCTGCTTTCAATGGAGAGTACAACCTAGTTAGAGCTAGGGAATGGCTAGAAGAGATGGAAAAGATCTTTACTCTATTGGTTTGTTCGGATGAGCAGAAGGTGCTCTTTGCTTCCTTTTTGTTGGAGAGGGATGTAGAGGATTGGGGAATAGACACTAAGAGACTGTTTGATACATTAGGGACTCTGATAACATGGGAACTCTTCAAAAGATCATTTCTCGAGAAGCACTTTTCACAAAATTTGCAAAATGCAAAGGTGATGGAGTTTCTGAGATTAGACCAGGGCAACATATCTGTTAGTCAATATGTAGCCAAGTTTAGTGAATTATCCAAATTCTCATCCAACATCAAATTTAACAACGAAAAGCATTGGAAATATGTAAAATTTGAGGAAGGATTGAGAACTGAGGTTCAGAAGTTTATCAGGCCCTTAGAGATCTGTGATTTTGCCACCTTGGTGAACAAGTGCAGGATAATAGAGGGATATGATGGCAAGCCTTCGGTGGAGCAGAAATCACAAAGCTTTCAGAAGAGGAAGTAAGAAGATGAAAAGTCCAAGAAAGGATCCTTCAAACCTTGCTTTGCTCAGGGAAAGGGTAAGTAGGTTAAGCAAGAATTTGTGGGGCCTAGTCCCAAGTATGGGAAATATCATGAAGGCAAACCGTGTGTGGTATGCTTTGTTTATGGAGAGCCCGAGCATTTTGCTAAGGATCATCCTCAGAGGAAAGAAGTTACGTCAGCCCTAAAACCTCAAGCCAGGAGAAGAATGTATACTCTAAGTGATGAAGAGGCGACCCAATCTTCTGATCTTATCAAAAGTAAGAGCATAATTCATAATCATCTCTTAAATGTTTTATATGACTCGGGAGCGTCCCACTCCTTTGTTTCTAATGATTGTGTGAACAAGTTGGATTTACCTGTATATGAACTTTCATATGACCTATCAATATCTACCCCAATCGGTAAACCAATTTCAACTTCCAAGGTGTGCCTTGATTATTGTTTAAAAGTAGAAGATAGAGTTTTCTTCGTAAACCTTATTTGTTTACCCTTGGTAGGTATAGATGTCATCCTTGGCATGAATTAGTTGTCCTCCAACCATGTAGTTTTGAATTTTTCAGATAAAACCCTTGTGTTTTTGTCAGAAATACCTTCAAGAGTTATTCATTCAGAGTCGATGTATCTTAAAGCGAACCAATTAAATCACTGTTTAAGGGAGGGAGCTCTAGGATATGTTCTCCTTTTCTCTCTAGGTGCAAAAGTTGAGCAGAGCATATTTGATATATCTGTTGTAAGAGAGTATCCTGAGTGTGACACCCTCCTTAGGGAATTACATTACAAACCAAAAATTATAAAGCTAAAACCAAGTCATAAATAATTTAATATTGTAATATACAGGTTATAAAATTTTCTTTTTGCAGATAACATAAACTTAACAGAATGTAGAAAACACAAAACATAGTAAACTGAATAATACACATTTCATATATATAACATAGTTTAGTGACAACATAAATACATAAAATTTACGTACTCAAAAGTATGTGTACAACTACCATAACAAAACCTAATCTAACCCAAGTCCAAACACCTGGAGGGAAGGGTCCTCCACTGGATCCTCCTCGAAATCCCTAGCAGAGAAATTCCCCAATCGGGACATGTCTCGATGAACAGGAGTCCAAGCAGACGATACCTCAGAATCCTCTATAGGAGTGTAATGAAGATCACCCCATAACTCCCTGACAGGCATATAAAACTCCAGATATATAGTAGCATCAAAAGAAAAAGTAGTGACCCCATGGCAGGTCCTACTCAAAGATAAGGTAACATCCCCAAAATACTTAATGTGCTCAGTGTCTAGATAAATGCGCCATGCGTCGATGCCTCCATAGAACTACACTCTAATGAAACCCAGAAGATCTCGTCTCATCGCCATCACAGTCTTCATAGAACATAAACATAAAATAGAATAGACAAGACAATATAATAAAGAGGTGAGATCCCCTACATCACATACCAGTATGGCAGCAAAGAAACAATAATAACAATAATGCTATTTAGTGCAGAATCAACAATTACTATCATGATATCAGTTAATAGATAATTTAACGAATGTATGTTGTAACACCCACCGTAGGGTATCACATTTAAGACTAATCCTAATATAACTTACCTAAGTTGTAAAAGAATTAATCTTGTAAAATACCAATTTTAAAATTTCATTTACGGAATAACTGTAATTAAATAAAAACATTTAAACATAGCACATTGTTAAAAGTAAATTTGCCATACTTATATACATAACGAAACTTTGTTTGCAAATAATTTACATAATTACACAATCAAGCCCAAAAGTTAATTTATACATTACACACGACGAGAATATAAAATACTTAAGCTTAACCTTCCCAAACCAAACTAAGGATTCAGGTCCTTAGCAGGATCCTCATCTTCTTCCTCAGTGCCATCATTAAAGAAACTCGGCGGATATAACAAACGCCTCGCGGGTGTCCTAGTTGATGATACCATCGAATCCTCCTATGAAGTGTAAAAATTACTACCCCAGAGTTCACGAATAGGCATCGTAAACTCAAGATACACTGAAGCATGTTGCGTCAATATAGGAGTTCCACCTCTAGTACCACTGAGGTTAAGAGTTAAGTCCTCGGTATACACAAATCTCTTATTTCCATTGTCAAACCTCCATGCATCAGTCCCTCCATGGAACTGTACGGTAACGAAACCTAGAACTTGACGTCTCGCCGCCATTAAAACAAATACAACAAAAGATATGCTACTGGTGGTAAATAGAGTTACCAGCTCCTTCGTCTCCTTGGTCTTCATTAAACATATACAATAAAACAAATACAATACAACAAAGAGGTGAGATCCCTTACATCAATACCAATGAGGTAGTATAGAAGATGACAGTAAATAATACAGATATAATATTTCTCACATACAATCATATTATCACATCAAAAATATTTTAATTAAATAGCACAATAATCTTGACAATATGCTAACTCATTATGCATATATACCAAGACCAATTCCTACTCCATGCAGCTAACCATAATTTCGGAGAGAAAGATAGGGAGTACATGTCTGTATATCGTTAGCCTCAATTCATGTGCCAATATATCAAATCATAGTGCATAACATGGCTAATATAAGACACTCTCAACAAATCATGAAAAGAGTAGCAACTCCGTGTTAGACCATTTGTGTACCACAAGTGCACGGGTCATTCAAGTAATACAGATATAGAGTAAAAGTTCGTTCCCACGAGGATATATGGTTTCCATTACTAAGTAACAACCAATAGCTTAGCTAAATTCTATCCAAGAACATATAAAATAAAGAAATGCAAAAAATCTAAATCTAAACTACAAAACCAATAACATAATGGTTTAGAGATCTTGGGAATCCTTCTTCACCTCCTACTTTATACTAATGATATGCAATCCTTATAAGCAACATCAATGATTAGTTAGTTAGCTTGAGAATCTGATTTAGTCAAAAGCCTATGTCTAGGTCGATCAACCCTGGTGTCATTTACCTAATCCACTATAGTTCTTATGGTTGCATGAGGACTAGTATAAACTCCACTAATAAACGATCTATTCTCAAACACACACTAATACATGGCTTAAAGGTATATTTCTATCCAGTTAGTGAATCAACTCATCCAAGCCAATTGAACTCGTCGAACATGCATCAACCATACCATGTCCATCTCCACAAATCCCTATGTCTAGTTCATTTGCATCAATTAAGATCATACAATTGTTGATCAAACAGAAGCAAGCATTAAGCATAGGCATGGAAGAACAAAGCTAAACATCAATAGAAACTCAAAAGATAACATAAACATCAATACTCATAGAAAGATCCAAAGTATTTCCTAAATACAGTTTGGCTAATCCATTGAACATGAATTATAGACAAAAACCATGCTCAAAAGATAGGGAAGAGAAGAGAAACAAAGGGAGAAGAGGAAGGAATCCATAGATAACATCCTTGAAGCTTGAATCTCCTTCCATGAGGAAGATGGCATCCAACCTAGTCTCCCTAGGCCTCCAATCAGCCCAGAAATGAAGTACAGGCCGCAACCTCTCTAAAACCTATGGAGTTCTCTAAACTCTCTCTAAAAATTTGTTATAATTTATTTATAGACTCAGCAAAAATAGAGGCACACCGCGACAATAACATGCCTATGCCGCGGCGCGTGTCAAATTAGGTCAGGTATATCGCAGCATTATTATGCCACGCCGCGACGTTCATTTTGCGTAGCTCTCTGACTTTGCAGGGAATTCATCTTCACGCCGCGGCGTACGCTTCCCCAGCACCGCGGCGTAAAAAGTCTAGCTGTAGAATTTTCTTTTGCTTGTTGCTCCTTTGGTTTCCTCTTGCGCTTTCTTGTAACACCCTTGTGGGGATGTCACATATATAAATAAAATAAAATAAAGATAAATAAAATCTACCCAAGTTGTAAAACATTTGTAACATAATATAGCGGGTCGTAAAATTCTTCTTGTTAAACAGAATAGTATTAAATAAAATAACGCGGAAGCACAAAATAAACAAACCAACATCTCACATAATATACATATGGTACTAGTTATAAGTTATATAGATAATTTACAACTATCCATATTTAAACTAAAACAGTAAACAAAACAGTAAAATGTTAATATATACAAACGCAGACGCGCCCAAGTACACATCACAAATATCTAACCCTCTGAAGGATCACTCTCAGATGAAACTTCAGGTGATAGATATCCAGGATGCCTCGACCCTCTACGGACATGGGTCCATGCAGTCGATACGCTGCTAATCTCACTAGGCGCATCAAACATACCGCCCCAATGACGCCTAAGAGATAGCGGCAACTCCACATGTAAGTACAATAAAGTAGAAAAGATCAGCACTCCATCAAACTCCGTACGTATGGTCACAGTCAGACGCCCTACGTACGTCACTGAATCTCTATCTTCTTGCAGATGCCAGGCTTCAGAGCCTTCGTGAAACTCAAGTTGCACGAATCCAAAGAATCCTGATAGCATCATATCCACACAATCAATCCAAAGGATATGGATGATCGGATGGTTCTTGATCGTAGAACTGATCTTCAGCTTGCTGCTCTTCCTCCTCTTCAGGATACTCACACTTAAGAGGCTGTTCCTCTTCCTCAAACTCTTTATCACATAATTTAAATATACAGATAACACATACAAGAAAGAGGTAAGACAATCTAAATCATCACAAACATGGTAAATAAGAAAACGACAATACAACAGGTAAAACAGTTCATACAATATAACATACTGTAATAACATAAACCATAATATTAAATAATACAAAACTCAATACAACAATAACATACAATGGTACAGATGAATAAAATGGTACAAATAATTAAAATGATACAAATAGATAAAATAGTGCAACTAAATAATATTAAAATGTATAAAACATAAATATGTGAAATGTGACTCAACCCTACTCCATAGAGCTAAAAATACAGACATCAGAGAGAACGACTCGCAAAATCTATTAGTACAATCGACCGCCCAATAACTATTCCGCTGTCTCACGTTGCGTCTATAGCCCACTATAAAAAAAAGATGTAGTGGTGTAGCACACTGTCATACGTCGTGTTACTACAGGCTTGCACTAATAGACTTCACAAGATCTTGATTAAGTATAGTGCGTGTCAAGTCCATTAGTGTGTTACCAGTTACCACGGCCCAGAGGAGCAACCAACTGTCCACAAATGGAATAATCTGCACACTAATGTCTCCAAGTTCATTCAAGTTAAACCACACTACGCTTATCACACCGACAACACGATGTTATTCATCTCGTTAATCAATCCACCAATTATCAACCAAATTGGCACAACTCAATGTATGATAAAAATTCCAAATATGCCCTCACTAGCAAAATTCCAAATATGCCCTCACTGGCCAAAATTATGAATATGCCCTCACTGGCAAATCGCATATATATATATAGTACGTCCCACTTAACAGTACTGTTTCACAATCTATCCGGGTCCACCACTTTGGCCGACAGTAAAACTTGCTGTTTTCGTCAATCGCGTAGAAATTTTATCGCGTTTTCAAAATCTCATCGCTTTTACAAACGTTTTTAAATTGCGTAAATATATTTTACTATTTTTAAAATCGTGTACTGTTTTTCAAACGTTTTCTCAATCGCGTAAGATTTTTGAATCATTTTCTTGTCCGAATTCCTTAAAATTACTGTTTAAATAAACATAAATAATATTTAATACGTTTGAACTACGTAGAATATTTTTCATACTGTATAAATTATATTTGCTATCTTTTCTATCTTATTTGTCTGTTTTTAGCAAAAATTGACAGTATTTTGCTTAGAAAATGTATAACGATAATTTTCTAAGTTTTCCATAAAAATTTCTTTTATCTTTATTATAACCATTTAATTACACTTTTGAAAACTACTAACGTGCTTCAAAATATAATATGAGCTCTACGTTAGAAATTTTACAAAAGCTACTGTATTTCCTTTTAACTATTAAAATCATTAGTTTTAACTTCTTAAACTTAATCTAATCAATTTATTTCTTCAAAAATCATTGTAGAAAAATTCCTTTTAACATATAATGCTTCGTTTTGATTAAAAATGGTTTGAAAATGATTTTAGAAATCATAAATCCTTGGCTTTGGCATGTTGGCCGAAATACTTAAAATTACCATTTGATCTCTACATTCATTTTTCTTGCTCTAAACAATTTTGCATCTTGTTAATTTTCCTAGGTTAATTAAATCACACTCTTAGAAAATTGATGAGAACATTTTGGTTCTCCTTTTTGGTTGAGGCCGTGAGCCTTGGTGATGTGTTCTTTGGAACACTCATGCAATCCTTGACATGTTGTTCACATCTTAAGATTTACACATGCATCTACTAACACATACAATATTTCAAAGCTTGTAGACATGCAAGTTAATACAAATCACAAATAGGAAAGCTAATAACAAGCACACAAATGAATCCTTATGAATTCTACAATCACAAACAATTTCCATCTTCTTACCACCACCCAAGGATGATAAGATTTAATTCTTCCTCTTACCTTAAATGAAGACAAATACTCTTTCACTCCTTTCTAGGGTTTTGGTTTTCACTCTCCAAGATACCTATCAAGCTTAAACAAAATTCTACAAGTTATAATCATGAAAGAAAGCTTAAACCATGGATCAATCATGGCTTAGAACTTTGAAAAAGAATTTAGAAATGAAAAACAAAGAGTTTCACCTTCTAGGTAAAATCTCCCAAGTAGATTTTCAAGCTCCAAATGATGGATTTTGCAAGAACTCTCAACTAGAGATGTTCTTAGAATTGTGTTTAGGTTTATAAAAGTTGGTTAGAAGAAATTTTGGGTGGATGGATGGTGAAGAATGGTGTTTGGCCGAATGGAGCTTCAAGAACACAACAATGGAGTTTGGTATTTTTGGAAGAGAGGGAAGAGAGAAAATGTTAGAAAATTAAGTGATAATTACCCTTCCAAAAGGTGCATGGCCGTAGACTTCAAGGGCAAGGGAGGTGTCCATTTGGTTGGCTCCATCCAAGCCTTAGAAATGATCAATGGTGAGGATTAAGACTTGATCACCAAACTTTGCTCTCATTGGTTAATCTAAGCCTAGTCACTAAGCCTTGTCATTAATTAAGCCTTGTCACATGCTTAGTCACATGCTCTTGAATGTTCCACCACTAATGATGTTTAATTAAGCTACTAATCCTATTAAGTTTTCACTAAACATGGGTCCCGCAAAACATTTCTGGGTCTATTACTACTTATTTGTACTGACTAATAAAATAATATTATAATAATATAAAATTATTTTATTTTACAGTTAAATCCTAAAAATTAAAAGATTACTAACCGTATCATTCAGAATTGGGTTTAGTAAGATCCCCTAACTCCGAATAATTAAAATAAGATTTCCCTAGTCCAGAAAAAAATTATTTTCCTGTCCCGGAGCGAATCACACAAAAAGTCCAAATAAAATCACAGACAGTAATATAAAACAGTAATTCATACAGAAAAACAACAAACAGTACAAAAAGGACATAATGGTCATTTGTCCTAAAGTTGAAAAACATCAAACAGTACATTCGGGACACAACGGTAATACCTCAAAAGTTTAGGGTGTTACAACTCTCCCTAACAAACAAAAATTTCATCCTCGAAATTCGTTATACCTCAGAACAAATAAGGATATTGCTCCCTTATTTTGTCTTCCAGCTCCCAGGTAGTATCACCTGTCACGTCGTTCCATATGACCTTTACCAATTCGATCATTTTTCCTCGAAGCTGCTTCACCTTTCTGTCCTCTATTCTGACAGGTAAAGTCTCGTAAGTCAAATTCTCCTTCAGTTGTACTTCATCGGGTTGTATAACATGCGTCAGATCCGGAATATACTTCCTTAGCTGGGATACATGAAATACATCATGCAGATTTGATAAAAAAGGCAGCAAAGCAATCTGATAAGCTACAGGACCTATACGTCGGATAATCTGATACGGTCCAATGAACTTAGGAGTAAGCTTCTTAGATTTAATAACTCTTCTGACACCAATCGTAGGAGTCACTCTTAGAAACACATGCTCACCCTCCTCAAATTCAAGAGGTCGTCTTCGTTTATTCGCATAACTCTTTTGTCTGCTTTGCATCATCTTCATCTTCTCTTGTATCATCTTTACCTTCTCCGTAGTCTGTTGTACAAGATCTGGTCCAATAGCTATACTTTCCCCGTCTTGATACCAACACAACGGTGTCTGACATCATCTTCCATACAATGCCTCATAGGGTGCCATCCCTATACTCGAGAGAAAACTATTGTTGTAGGTGAATTCTATCAAAGATAAAAATTCATCCCAACTTCCTCGTTGCTCCAAAACACAAGCTCGCAACAGATCTTCCAAAGACTGTATAGTTCTCTCTGTTTGACTATCAGTTTGCGGATGATAAGCTGAACTCAATCGCAACTTAGTTCCCATGGCTTCTTGTAAACTTCGCCAGAACCTCGATGTAAACCTCGGATCTCTGTCAGAAACTATACATGTAGGCACACCATGTAATCTAACAATCTCACTGATGTACAACTGGGTTAATCTTTCCAATGAATATTTAATATTAATTGGCAAGAAATGAGCCGATTTCGTAAGCCTATCGACTATAACCCATATCGAATCATGACCTTTCCTTGTCTTCGGCAATCCAGTAACGAAATCCATTGAGATACTATCCCATTTCCACTCTGGAATAGCCAACGGTTGCAACATACCAGCTGGTCTCTGATGTTCCACTTTCACCTTCTGACAAACCAGACAAGACTCCACACGTTCCGCTACGTCTCTTTTCATCCTTGGCCACCAAAACAACTTCTTTAAGTCTTGGTACATTTTGGTCATCCCCGGATGCAAACTCAGATCACTAGTATGAGCTTCATCTAGAATTCCTTTCTTAAGTTCAGAATCATCGGGCATACAGATTCTTCCCTTAAACCTTAAAATTCCATCTGACCCTTCCTCTACCGTCGCCTTATGACCTTGCTTTAACAATTCTCTTTCATTTTGCAAAAATGCATCTTCCTTTTGCTTATCTCGGACTACATCGAGAAATTCATTTATGATCACGACTTTACATAGGCGAACTCTTCCAGGCAGAAACTCCACGGACAACCATAGATCTCGGAATTTGTTAATCAATTCTTCCTCCTTTATCATCATTGCCGAAACACTAAGCACCTTTCTACTTAAGGCATCAGCTACCACATTAGCTTTTCCTGGATGGTATTGGAGTTGAAAATCATAATCCTTTAAGAATTCCAACCATCACCTTTGTCTCATATTCAATTCTTTCTGATCAAACAAGTACTTCAAACTCTTGTGATCACTAAAGACATTGAACATTGCTCCATACAGAAAATGCCTCCACACTTTCAGAGCAAAAATCACCGCGGCCAATTCCAAATCGTGTGTTGGATAATTCCTCTCATGAACCTTCAACTGTCGAGAAGCATACGCCACAACCTTCCGATTTTGCATCAACACGCATCCTAACCCTTGGTAAGAAGCGTCACAATACACATCAAAAGTTCCCTTAGAATCCAGTAAAATTAACACTGGTGCAGTTGTTAACCTCCTCTTCAATTCTTGGAAACTGGCTTCACGTTCTTCCGTCCACTCAAAAGCTTGACTTTTCCTCGTGAGCTGCGTAAGCGGTCCAGCAATCTTGGAAAAACCTTCGATAAATCTCCGGTAATATCCATCAAGTCCAACAAAACTTTGAACTTCTGTCACCGTCTTAAGTCTTTCCCACTGCAAAACAGTCTCTACTTTCGATGGACCTACCGTAATACCTTCCTTTGAAATCACGTGACCTAGAAATTGAACTTCCTCCAACCAGAACTCACACTTAGCCAATTTCACATACAACTGCTTTTCCTTCAAAATTTGAAGAACAATATCGAGATGTTCAGCATGCTCTTCCTTAGATTGAGAATAGATCAGAATGTCATCGATAAAAATAATGACAAATCTGTCTAGATACAGACGAAAAATCCTGTTCATATAGTCCATAAATATGGCAGGAGCATTCATCACCCCGAATGGCATTACCTGATACTCATAATGTTCATAACGAGTTCGAAAAGCTGTTTTGGGTATAACCTCCCCCTTAACACGAATCTGATGATAACCTAATCTCAGATCTATTTTAGAAAATACCACTGCTCCCTTCAACTGATCCATCAAATCGTCAAATCTTGGAAGCGGATATTTATTCTTGATAGTCACCTTGTTTAACTGACGATAATCCACACAAAGTCGAGAAGTTCCGTCTTTCTTCTTGACCAAAAGTACTGGTGCTCCCCATGGTGAAACACTAGGTCGCACAAACTGTTTCTCCAACAGTTCCACCAATTGTTGTTTCAGCTCCACCAACTCTGCTGGCGACATTCGGTATGGCGCAATTGAGAAAGGACCTGCTCCTGGTACTAAATCAATTGAAAACTCGATCTCCCTCTCAGGTGGCAAACCAGGTACATCATCAGGAAAAATTTCTGGAAACTCATTGACAACAGGAATAGTATTCACATCTTTCTCGTTCTTGACTTCTAGAGAAGACAATAACATGTATCCCTGTGCTTCCTCTCTCAACAATGACTTGACTTTAACAGCAGTCAAGAATCTAGACTTTTCTTCCTTAGGAAAAACTAAGATTTTGCTTGCACAATTTATAAGGATATGGTTAGAAGATAACTAGTCCATCCCTAATATTACATCTATCTCAACAAGAGGCAAACAAATCAAGTTGACCAAAAAGATACAGTCCTTTATAACAACAGGACAATCCAAACATATCTTAGACGTAATTACAGGTTTAGCAGTTGGCGTAGAAACACTCAATTTAACATTCAGAGAAGACACAGGCAACTTCAATCTCTCCACACAATCATATGAATGTGTCGCACCAGAATCATATAACACAGTCAGAAGATTACCTCCAATGGCACCTTCTCCCTGAATAAGATCATCAGATTGAGAAATTTCCGTTCCAGTCATAGTATACACTAGCCCTCCAGACCTCGGTTGAACACTTCCTGACCTTGACTGAGTGGCACGAACACTTCTCATAGTTGGCTTTCTCTTTGGCTGAGTACAATCCTTAGATATATGTCCAGGCTGTTTGCAATTAAAACAAACTGTTCCTCAGATAGGGCATTCACTAGAAAGATGGCCTTTCTTTCCACACTTAAAACATGTTGGCATGAATGCCACTCTCTGTCCAGCTCCACTACCATTAGTACTTCCCCCAACCAATGGTCGTTGAGATTGATTCCCTGATGGTCTAGAATACGGCTTGCGCTGAAACCGATTAGTATTACTCCCACCACCTCTCTGAAACCTTGTTGGTCCAAAGTTACGATTCCTCTGATCTCGTGACGGCTCCAACTCCTTGAATCGCGCACACGCATCAACTAAAGCATGAAACTGATTCATTCTCAAGGATATCACCCCTCACTTCAGTTCCACTATTAACCCTGCCTCAAACTTCCGACATCTCCACCCATCATCTGGTCGAGTTTGAGCATAATCTGAGAATTGAGACAAACTCTCAAATTTAGTAGCATACTCATTCACCGTCATATTACCCTGACGTAAACCAAGAAATTCCATCTCCTTGGCATGTCTAGCATTCGCAGGAAAATACTTCTCCAGAAATGCATTAGAAAATACCTCCCAAGTAATTTTTGTTCCTTCAGCCTGCAACAACCGGCGGGTTCCTCTCCACCAATGTTCTCCGTCTCCCCTTAACATAAAGGCTGCATACATTACCTTTTTCTCATCGGAGCATCTCATTCCTTCAAAAATTCTCTCCAAGTCTTGTATCCATTGACTTGCTTTCTCAGGATCAACCTCGCCTCTAAACTGCGGCGGATTATTACGCCTAAATTCAGATAAATTTAGGGCATCAGCAGTAGCATCTTACTGTTGAGCTGCTCTAAGATTCTGCTGCGTAATCACTTCAGTCATTCTCTGCATAGCTTCAGCAGTCGCAATCATTGGGTCCACTTCCCGATTTACGTTCGCACGTCCTCGTCCTCTACCAGACATCTTCTTTCTTCAAACATAACCAAACAAAGTTAGATACATCCTTTCGGAAGTAAATCACAGAGAATCACACAGCACAAACAAAAACAGACCCAACCACAACCCCAAAAGACTCTAACTTGGGCTCTGATACCAACTAATGTAACACCCTTGTGGGGATGTCACATATATAAATAAAATAAAAGAAAGATAAATAAAATCTACCCAAGTTGTAAAACATTTGTAACATAATATAGCGGGTCGTAAAATTTCTTGTTAAACAGAATAGTATTAAATAAAATAACGCGAAACACAAAATAAACAAACTAACATCTCACATAATATACATATGGTACTAGTTATAAGTTATACAAATAATTTACAACTATCCATATTTAAACTAAAATAGTAAACAAAACAGTAAAAGGTTAATATATACAAACGCAGACGCGCCCAAGTACACATCACAAATATCTAACCCTCTGAAGGATCACTCTCAGATGAAACTTCAGGTGATAGATATCCAGGATGCCTCGACCCTCTACGGACACGGGTTCGTGCAGTCGATACGCTACTAATCTCACTAGGCGCATCAAACATACCGCCCCAATGACGCCTAAGAGATAGTGGCAACTCCACATGTAAGTACAATAAAGTAGAAAAGATTGGCACTCCATCAGAGTACAAACGTAGACGCAGACGCCCTACGTACGTCACCGAATCTCTATCTTCTCGCAGACGCCAGGCTTCAGAGCCTCCGTGAAACTCAAGTTGCACGAATCCAAAGAATCCTGGTAGCGTCATATCCACACAATCAATCCAAGGGATATGGATGATCGGATGGTTCTTGATCGTAGAACTGATCTTCGGCTTGCTGCTCTTCCTCCTCTTCAGGATACTCACACTCAAGAGGCTGTTCCTCTTCCTCAAACTCTTTATCACATAATTTAAATATACAGATAACACATACAAGAAAGAGGTAAGACAATCTAAATCATCACAAACATGGTAAATAAGAAAACGACAATACAACAGGTAAAACAGTTCATACAATATAGCATACTATAATAACATAAACCATAATATTAAATAATACAAAACTCAATACAACAATAACATACAATGGTACAGATGAATAAAATGGTACAAATAATTAAAATGATACAGATAGATAAAATAGTGCAACTAAATAATATTAAAATGTATAAAACATAAATATGTGAAATGTGACTCAACCCTACTCCATGAAGCTAAAAATACAGACATCAGAGAGAACGACCCGCAAAATTTATTAGTACCATCGACCGCCCAATAACTATTCTGCTCTCTCACGTTGCGTCTATAGCCCATTGTAAAAAAAAGATGTAGTGGTGTAGCACACTGTCATACGTCATGTCACTACAGGCTTGCACTAATAGACTTCACAAGATCTTGATTAAGTATAGTGCGTGTCGAGTCCATTAGTGTGTTACCAGTTACCACGGCCCAGAGGAGCGACCAACTGTTCACAAATGGAATAATCTACACACTAATGTCTCCAAGTTCATTCAAGTTGAACCACACTACGCTTATCACACCGACAACAGGATGTTATTCATCTCGTTAATTAATCCACCAATTATCAACCAAATTGGCACAACTCAATACATGATAAAAATTTCAAATATGCCCTCACTGGCAAAAATTCCAAATATGCCCTCACTGGCAAAATTCTGAATATGCCCTGACTAGCAAAAATTCCAAATATGCCCTCATTGGCAAAAATTATGAATATGCCCTCACTGGCAAATCGCATATATATACAGTACGTCCCACCTGACAGTACTGTTTCACAATCTGTCCGGGTCCACCACTTTGGCCGACAGTAAAACTTGCTGTTTTCGTCAATCGCGTAGAAATTTTATCGCGTTTTCAAAATCTCATCGCTTTTACAAACATTTTTAAATCGCGTAAATATATTTTACTGTTTTTAAAATCGCATACTATTTTTTAAACGTTTTCTCAATCGCGTAAGATTTTTAAATCATTTTCTTGTCTGAATTCCTTAAAATTACTGTTTAAATAAACAAAAAAAATATTTAATACGTTTGAACTACGTAGAATATTTTTCATACCGTATAAATTATATTTGCTATCTTTTCTTTCTTATTTGTCTATTTTTAGCAAAAATTGACAGTATTTTGCTTAGAAAATGTATAACGATGATTTTCTAAGTTTTTCGTAATAATTTCTTTTATTTATATTATAACCATTTAATTACACTTTTGAAAACTACTAACGTGCTTCAAAATATAATATGAGCTCTACGTTAGAAATTTTACAAAAGCTACTGTATTTCCTTTTAACTATTAAAATCATTAGTTTTAACTTCTTAAATTTAATATAATCAATTTATTTCTTCGAAAATCATTGTAGAAAAATTCCTTTTAACATATAATGCTTCGTTTTGATTGAAAATGGTTTGGAAATGATTTTAGAAATCATAAATCCTCGGCTTTGGCATGTTGGCCGAAATACTTAAAATTACCATTTGACCTCTACATTCATTTTTCTTGCTCTAAACAATTTTGCATCTTGTTAATTTTCCTAGGTTAATTAAATCACACTCTTAGAAAATTGATGAGAACATTTTGGTTCTCCTTTTTGGTTGAGGCCGTGAGCCTTGGTGATGTGTTCTTTGGAACACTCATGCAATCCTTGACATGTTGTTCACATCTTAAGATTTACACATGCATCTACTAACACATACAATATTTCAAAGCTTGTAGACATGCAAGTTAATACAAATCACAAATAGGAAAGCTAATAACAAGCACACAAATGAATCCTTATGGATTCTACAATCACAAACAATTTCCATCTTCTTACCACCACCCAAGGATGATAAGATTTAATTCTTCCTCTTACCTTAAATGAAGACAAATACTCTTTCACTCCTTTCTAGGGTTTTGGTTTTCACTCTCCAAGATACCTATCAAGCTTAAACAAAATTCTACAAGTTATAATCATGAAAGAAAGCTTAAACCATGGATCAATCATGGCTTAGAACTTTGAAAAAGAATTTAGAAATGAAAAACAAAGAGTTTCACCTTCTAGGTAAAATCTCCCAAGTAGATTTTCAAGCTCCAAATGATGGATTTTGCAAGAACTCTCAACTAGAGATGTTCTTAGAATTGTGTTTAGGTTTAGAAAAGTTGGTTAGAAGAAATTTTGGGTGGATGGATGGTGAAGAATGGTGTTTGGCCGAATGGTGCTTCAAGAACACAACAATGGAGTTTGGTATTTTTGGAAGAGAGAGAAGAGAGAAAATGTTAGGAAATTAAGTGATAATTACCCTTCCAAAAGGTGCATGGCCGTAGACTTCAAGGGCAAGGGAGGTGTCCATTTGGTTGGCTCCATCCAAGCCTTAGAAATGATCAATGGTGAGGATTAAGACTTGATCACCAAGCTTTGCTCTCATTGGTTAATCTAAGCCTAGTCACTAAGCCTTGTCACATGCTTAGTCACATGCTCTTGAATGTTCCACCACTAATGATGTTTAATTAAGCTACTAATCCTATTAAGTTTTCACTAAACATGGGTCCCGCAAAACATTTTCGGGTCCATTACCGCTTATTTGTACTGACTAATAAAATAATATTATAATAATATAAAATTATTTTATTTTACAGTTAAATCCTAAAAATTAAAAGATTACTAACTGTATCATTCAGAATTGAGTTTAGTAAGATTCCCCAGCTTCGAATAATTAAAATAAAATTTTTTCGTCCCGAAAAAATATTATTTTCCTATCCCGGAGCAAATCACACAAAAAGTCCAAATAAAATGACAGACAGTAATATAAAATAGTAATTCATACAGAAAAACAACAAACAGTACAAAAAAGACATAACGGTCATTTATCCTAAAGTTGAAAAACATCAAACAGTACATTCGGGACACAACGGTAATACCCCAAAAGTTTAGGGTGTGACATTTCTCATTTGTGTTGGTCCAAAACTTCCACCAATCTACTCATTTGCAGCTCTTCCTGCAATAGAGAAATTACCAAAGTATTAGCAAATGCAAAGTCTACTTAATCCTTTACACAATACGCTCAATTTGCTCAATATCATACTGGATCAGTCTCAATATTGGATTTATCAAATATAAGCATAAAACTATCCCAATATGCATCATAACAAGGACTTAAGCAACCAATAAAGCACAAATATGAGGCACAAATAACTACACTTTGTGGAGTTATCGACCCTCAAACTTAACTTTTTGCTTGTCCTCGAGCAAAACAAACGATGACCAAGTAAACTTCCTTTAACAATTTATATTCAACATGCATTTAGCAGCTTTCAATTTCAATTTTTCTTTTAAAATATAATCAGTATAGAATAATTGCAACAGTCTTCAATGAATACCAACTTCTTACAATCAACTTCACACATATATAATCATCTACATGTTAACAATCCAGCATCCATTCATGCAAACCACATTTATCACGAACATGCAAGATAAACTTCTTCAACTCAAATCATACATATTCCGATAGATTTATAAACATACATGCATATGAATCATAAAATCCACAAAATTGATCCTAAACTCTCTCTCCACTAATGTAAACTATACACAACTGAGGATCAAGAGGGTCTTTACAACTTGTAATGTTAGGTCACGGTATTGGTGTAAGAAAAGAAGGGAAAGGATACATACAAACATTGAGATACATACACATATGTTATTTCAAAACTTGAGAACAAGTGAACTAGCGGGGTATTCAACAATGAAGGATCACAACTTGCCAGAACCATGCAATGCTTTTCATTTTTAACTTTTCTTCTTTCTTTTTCTTGCTTTGCTTTTCTCTCTTTTTATTTTCTTTCTTTTTTTTACTTTTACAAAGCACTTCTTTTTCTGTTTATCGCATTTAGTTCCTTCAAGCTCATTTTTTTTCTTTTACATACATACCCTTACTCACTGGACTCACTTCAAGAAATAACACATCATGTACTCAACAAACATTAAGGTAGGAAGAAAATGCAATGCTTTCGCATGCATTAGAATGGTTAACAGGGTAAGGAATACATGGGTGAATGAAAAACATATAAGGCTAAACAAATATCAGGCTTCAAAGGGGACCTAAGGATATAATCATTCAGGGTAGGCTTGAAAAGCTCAATCGGTCTAAAGAATGCCCTAATCATTTCCTCAGTCATACACAATCTACGATTTCACCTCAAGAGAGTTTAAAAATAATTTCTAGGATCATCGAAACTCTACATGTACATCCATAAACTTTCTCTACACATGCATTCATATCATATTCAAAAGTACACTTGCATCTAAGTGGAATGTAAATCATACATAAAAAGCAACTAAATTGTTCACATGCTTCAAATCACATAAGGTTTTGCTAAAAGCGATCAACTAGCAAACAATTAAGATTGGACAATCACCTCCATACTAGCATCAATTGAATCATGGATTAGAAATCAAAAAATTTTCCCACAGCATACTCAAGTATCAAAACATGTTATATAAATTTAACTTTGTAACAACAAAACATGTCATGAAACTCCCCCAAACCGAAATAAAAACAAGATAATTGGTTTCTAGGGTACCTGAGCCTAAATAGATACTAAGAATGTGAGAGCTGAATAATAAAAACAATAATATTAACAAAAGAATGAAATATGAACAAGAAAAATTGAATATAAACAAAATATGAACAAAATATACACAAAACAGAGCATCACGGCGCAGCACACAGCATCGACGCCGCGGCGTAATAACTCATCTGCAGAATTCTGTAGAAAAAACTCAATGGCACCGCGGCGTAAAACATGCCAACGCCGCGACGTGATAAGTCAGACTGCTAAATTTAGTAGCTTACACAGTTTTGCTGGTGGAATTAGTTCAAAGTAGCCTCCAGTAGCAGCAAAACTTGTCCAAAAAGCTATTTTACAAAATGTACAACTAAAAATTATAAAAACTACAAAATCAACATATTTACCCTATATATGACTAATAACAAAACAAAATCATGTAAACTAGTTAAAATCAAAGCAATCAAACATACTAATATATACAAGAATTGAAACTAACTAAACTACAAAATCAAACATACTAAACTAACAAAAACACAAAATCAACCATACTAACCTTTTTAAGACTTAAAACTTACTAAACACATACTAATTAACAAAAACAATAAAAAACCTGGGTTCCCTCTCAAGCAGGGCCTGAGTTATAGTCCCCGCAGGACTTTCGCAAGGCAAACCGCCGAAATGCACTTCAGTATGCATTTCCTTGCAGTATGGCCGGTTTGTTCCCAAAATGGATGGATCGGATGGTAAGCCTTCTTTCGCCTAAATGGAGGTTCTCGAGCTCCCTTAATGGCCTCGAATGATTAAGTTCATCCTCCATTTATTGTTCCTAAAATTACTAAGAATGAAGACTTAAAATTCATAGATTATTTATAACTTGAATTAGAACTAACCAAACTCATTGTTGATATTAGTAATATGGAATTAAACTGTTATCCCCCAGCAATTGCCAAGGAATAAGGTTAAACTCTTTGGAAATACACCATTATCCCTGGTAACGGTGCCAAAAAACTTTGTTAGACCATTTGTGTACCGCAAGTGCACGGGTCATTCAAGTAATACAGATACAGATTAAAAGTTCGTTCCCACGAGGATATATGGTTTCCATTACTAAGTAACAACCAATAGCTTAGCTAAATTCTATCCAAGAACATATAAAATAAAGAAATGCAAATAATCTAAATCTAAACTACAAAACCAATAACATAATGGTTTAGAGATCTAGGGAATCCTTCTTCACCTCCTACTTCATACTAATGATATGCAATCCATATAAGCAACATCAATGATTAGTTAGTTAGCTTGAGAATCTGATTTAGTCAAAAGCCTATGTCTAGGTCGATCAACCCTGGTGTCATTTACTTAATCCACTATGGTTCTTATGGTTGCATGAGGACTAGTATAAACTCCACTAATGAACGATCTATTCTCAAACACACGCTAATACATGACTAAAAAGTATATTTCTATCCAGTTAGCGAATCAACTCATCCAAGCCAATTGAACTCGTCAAACATGCATCAACCATACCATGTCCATCTCCATAAATCCCTATGTCTAGTTCATTTGCATCAATTAAGATCATGCAATTGTTGATCAAACAGAAGCAAGCATTAAGCATAGGCATGGAAGAACAAAGCTAAACATCAATAGAAACTCAAAAGATAACATAAACATCAATACTCATAAAAAGATCCAAAGTATTTCCTAAATACAGCTTGGCTAATCCATTAAACATGAATTACAGACAAAAACCATGCTCAAAAGATAGGGAAGAGAAGAGAAACAAAAGGAGAAGAGGAAGGAATCCATGGATAGCATCCTTGAAGCTTGAATCTCCTTCCATGAGGAAGATGGCATCCAACCTAGCCTCCCTAGGCCTCCACTTAGCCCAGAAATGAAGTATAGGCCATAGCCTCTCTAGAACCTATGGAGCTCTCTAAACTCTCTCTAAAAATCTATTAAAATCTATTTATAGACTCAGCAAAAACAGAGGCATGCCGTGGCATTAACATGCCTACGCTGCGGCGCGTGTCAAATTAGGTCAGGTACGCCACGGCATTAATATGCCACACCACGGCGTTCATTTTGCGCAGCTCTCTCACTTTACAGGGAATTCATCTTCACGCCGCGGCATACGCTTCCCCAGCACCGCGGCATAAAAAGTCTGGCTGCAGAATTCTGTAGCCAACTCAGTTTTCTGCTGCTTATTGCTCCTTTAGTTTCCTCTTGGGCTTTCTCATCTGTGTTGGTCCAAAACTTCTACCAATCTACTCATTTGCAGTCTTCCTGCAATAGAGAAATTACCAAAGTATTAGCAAATGCAAAGTCTACTTAATCTTTTACACAATACGCTCAATTTGCTCAATATCATACTAGATCAGTCTCAATATTAGATTTATCAAATATAAGCATAAAACTATCCCAATATGCATCATAACAAGGACTTAAGCAACTAATAAAGCACAGATATGGGGCACAAATAACTACACTTTGTGGAGTTATCACTCCGTCAAGATCGTTGGTGTGTTTGCATAGGATACCACGACGTAGAGGTGCTACCAACTGGTTACATATGACTTTCCACACCCCAACGTCTCCCAGATCACTGAAGATCGTAACTATGCAATTCTCACCCACACGAAGGTATAATTTCCATCTCCTAGGCACACTTGCCTTAACAAAACAAGCTGACATGTTTTTCTATGAATGATGTATGATCCAAAATACATACAAACCTTATACTTATAGAATTTCACATACACACACCATTTATTGATGGTATCTCTTTTTGACATAAATGGGCCCACCATTATAGCCTGACAGCAAATTGTTATTATTTCCAATTGCATAAATATTTTATCATGTTTTTGAAATCGCATAACATTTTTCTTATGTTTTCAAATCGCGTAAATATTTTCCAATGTTTTTGAAATCGTAAAAATATTTTTAAATGTTTTCTCAATCACGTAGCGATTTTAAATCATTTTCTCAATCGTGTAACTTAAAAATCACTATTTTTAAATCTCGTAAGGTTTTTCCAGTATTTTTCACCTACGTAAAACATTTCATAGCTTTCTAAACTTTATTTATAAAACTGTCTATATAATTTGGGAAATATGGCATTATTTAAGATATTATCCTACTAAAAATCCTTAACGTAATATTTTCCACTATTCTTTACAAAAATTTGTCTTTCTTGATTTACTTAAATATTATAGCTCAAAATTTTCTAACGCACTTCAAAACCCAAAGGGTGAGCTATATGTTAGCTAATTTCAAGTTTTGACCTTTTATTTATTGTTATAGCTTTAATATGCTAATTTAATTCCAAACATTAAATCTATTTACCTTTTTCTACTAAATATTCATTAAATTAAATTTTTGTTTACTAATTACCAAAGTCTATACTTAGGCAAATAATCTTGGATTTAAAATACCAAACTTTGGCATGTTGGCCAAAAATTCATTTATGCATCCTAAATCACGATTAATCACTTTTCATCACAAAATCCTTTACAAACCCTTCAATCCAATTTCTTAGCATTAAATCCTTTAATCCATGATTTAAGAAATAGTTTGAAACATCTTGTTCTCTTGGTGATGTTCAAAACCATGAGCCTCCATAGGTTCTTTGGAACCCTCATACAATTTATCAACATGTGAATCACATCCTACTTAACACAATTAATTAACATGTTTCAAAATCACATAATCAAGCATATAATAAAAGCTATAAAGCATACCAACCAAAAATTACCATAAACAATGTAAGCTATAAATCACATAAGTGAATAAATCCTTATGAATTTTTCACTACAAACAAGCCACTTCCTCACCACCAACATATGGTTGATGAGGTTAATATCCCTCTTACCTCAAAGATGACAAAATCCTACAAGTGCTCCCTCCAAGAATTTTGTGTAGCCCTCCAAAGGAAACCTTAACAAACTTAAATCAACACAAGTCACAAACTAAGTTTTATAAAGAGAAACCATGGATCAATCATGGCTTAGAAATTCAAGAATCAAACTTTGAACCAAGTAACAAAGTTCTTACCTTTAGGAATTGAAAACTTTAACTTGATTTTCAAGAGAGTAGATGGAAGAACTAGACTTTGTTCACAACTTGAAAGATGTTTAGAATGGTGTTTGGGTTTAGAAAATCAACTTGGATGAAATTATAGAAGGTTGGTGTTGGGTGTAATGGCCGAAAGCTTCTCCAAGAGGAAGAATGGAGTTTTTCTTGAGTTTAGGAAGAAAGAGAATAGAGGGAATGCTCTTTGGTCACCAAGTGATGAAGATAAAATGAAATTTCTACTGGGAATTGCGGATCAAAATATCTCGCAGCGGAATAAAAGAATTCCCTTATAGGATCCATGCGAAAAAATCCATAATCCGAGTTTTAAAATTTTACCTCTTGAAGCGTGATAGACACAAGCGAGGTGAATCACCAACACCGTAATAGCGACGATGTTTCTGCGGTATCCACACGAACAGACTTGCAAAAGGGAGTCATGCCTCTGTTTCGCGGTGCTAGCTGGGAATAGAAGAGAAGAACCTTTCACTGTCTCTCACTCACTTTCTTAGGTGCGGCTAGGGTTGTGATGTAATGTATATAGCAGCCCCCTTAGTAGTACTATTTATAATAGTGGCTGCCTTAAGTGAGTGTGAGCAGTAGCAAGGTAAGCTGTGCAACCCTAAACCCATCTATCATGAGTTAGGCCCACAATTGAATCCAAGTCCAACTTAGATCCTTATTGCTCCAATTTAGTCTGCTCCAAGTGTGCGACCCTGTAGGTTCTCATAACGTTGGTAGTAATATTAAAATCTCATTTTAATATTACAAACAGTGAGCGGTATCTAGCAACACATCACTGCTACCCAAGTAATGAGAATGTCAGTGAGTTGACATAACCTATCCGTGACTAATGTTTCCGTGTAGTTTAGTCCCTTTGTCCAGATATCCAGATTGAATACAAGGCATGGAACGTGTCACCCTTGTTTAGTTCAATCTTCAGTTTCCTGATTCTCGAGTAGACATAGTAATAACAAATAAGATCAATATCTCATATTGACTCATTTGAGCATGGCCATGCATTTCGTAGTCTCACTCAATCAGGGGGCCCGAAGATATCACTCTTGTTATGTAGGAGGGACAAATCCCATCTAGGTCACTCACATCCCTCCACATATATCACAGTATGTCTAATAACTAACTTTATAATCATCTTGTTACAGATGACATTTGATGGCATTAAAACACACAACTCCTCATGTAGGAATCGTAGTGATTTCAGGTCAAAGGACCACATACACCATTATCACTATGAGAATCACTTATGACACTCACGTAACGATCCACATAGCATTCTCATGGCGGGTCTGTCCAATACATCATTACTCTAATATATATCCATGTGTAGACTTGATATCTCATATCCATGACCCGTGAGATGTGGTCATCAGTCTACGCACATACTAGTCTCAATGCATTATTGTTGTCCTAATTAATAATAATACTTGACTAGGGACATTTAAGAATAGTATTTTATCCAATAGGATCTCACGATCAAGTCATCCACTTGATGTCCTGTGGTATCAAACTTACTATTCTAAGGATTTTATTATGTCTAACAAAAAGAACACAATAAATGAAATGCCTCATATATCAAAAATAGCATAATATAATGTATGTAAATACAAATAAAATGTATTGGCCACTAGGGCATACACCAACAATTTCCTCTCCTTTGCTTGTGTTTTGCCGTGGAAGTGCATAGGAAAGGAGTAAAAAATTTTAGCTAGCACTTATGACTATCACATGGCCTATGTCATTAAGTGATCATGCCATGGTCACATTAGATGTTCAAGCTTGTTCATGAAGGCCCTAGAACCACCAAGTGGCCGTGGAGCTCAAAGGAAGAACAAACCAAGTTTCTAATTCCATTACATCCTAACTAGACTAAGCTAACTTAGTTAGATTTCCTAGTTCCATTACTAACTATCTAGTTACTATAGATATTATTCATCCATTCTAGAATACTCTTGTAACTAGGAACTCTAATGAGTAGCAACCTAAGTTTGCTTCATTTAGTTAATTACTAGGCTTATACTAACTTGGTTTAAGAAATCTAGTTACATTTAGTTACAAAGCTAACTAGCTTAGCCATTATCGCTGACCATTTCCTATTGGTTCTTATTAAGCTTTAATTTTTCTAATTGATTCATAAAATAAATCATTAAACCTTTTTCTATAAACTGTTACCCAATGGACAATAGTTACAGAAATTATTACCCAATGGATAGAACATACTGTTCACAAGTCAGTATATTTTTGTCCGCTAAATAAAATACATAATATTTTAATTTCACAGATAAATTCTAAAAATTAAAAGATTGTATCACGTATTTCTCGGATTTAAGTTTAGTAAGATCCCCTAGCTCCGAATAAATCAGTAAAAATTTTTCCCAGCCCAAAAATTATTATTTTCTTCACCTGGAGTAAATCACTCACAATGATAAAAAATAGTCACAGAACAGTCAAAATAAATTTACAGCACACAAAAATCACAAAGCAGTACAATTTAGTCATTACTATAAAATAACGAATTTTGGGGTGTTACATATATCACAACAACAATCTCTACTGGTTAGCCATATGCACAATGGACCAACCCTTACTCCATGGAGCTAAAACCAATATCAGAGAGAAAGATCGGGAGACATGTCCGTATATCGTTAACCTTAATTCAAGTGCTACAACTTTCTCAGCATACACATCATGGCTTATACAAGACATTATACACTAGATCGTGAATAGGAATAGTGTCTCATCAAGATCGTCGGTGCATTTGCATTGGTAACCACGACACAGTAAAGCTAATAACTGGCTACTTGTGGAATTACCACGCCCTGACGCCCCCAAGATCAGTCATTGACCTTCACTACGCAATTCACACCTGCACTAAGGTGTAAACTCTATCTCCTAGGGATATAGCCTTAACAAACAAAGTCCCTACGACTTTCACAATGCATGATCAAATAACTCAATGAATCAATAATTATTAACAACGTGATTTCCATGAAATCAAGCCACCACTGGGCAAAACCGTCTATTTACGTCTCCAGGTCAAGTACATTGGCCCGACAGCAATCTATTGTTTTTCTCAAACTCAAAGCATTGTTATCACTTTTTCACAATCGCGTAACACTTTTATTATGATTTCAAATCGCATAACATTTTTACATCATTTTTCAATTGCGTAAAAATTTTCAAACATTTTCTTAATACGTAACTTAAAAATCAATGTTTTTAAATTGCGTAAGGTTTTATCAATATTTTTCAATCGCGTAAAACGTTTATTGACATTCTAAGCTTAATTTTGAGACTTTCTATGTTAAATATAAAATTTGAACCTTAATTCCAATGTTTTCTTACCAAATCTCCTCTAAGTGATATTTTCTAATGTTTTTCACAAAATCTACGCTATTTTGATTTAATCGAATATTTCAAAAATCTTTTTCCATTACCTTTACTAAAAGCTCTCTTTAAACGAAATACTTTAAATTTTCAAACCATCTTTCAAACTTATTTCTATTATCATGGTCGAAAATCAATTCTTTTCCAATGATAAAATTTTGTTCATTTCCTTTTTCAGTTTGTAAATCCTTAAATCATATTCTTGCCACCTAATCATCTTGGTTCACAATCAATAAAGTATTTTTACCTTGGATACCCCATCCTGGGCTAAATAGCCGTGAGCCATGTTTAGTCATTGGGACCAAAATTTTGCCATTCTCACATGATTCAAAGCATGTAAAACATTCCAATCATCAATTCCTACCATAGCAATTTCATGCATACTATCAAAGTCATATAATCACATATAGCCAACAAGCATAAACCAATAAATTCACACAATCAAGTAAATAAATCCTCAAATAGATTTTTCGCTAACAACCACAAATTTCATTTCTCACCACCAAGTTGGTCGATCAGGTTAATCTCCCTCTTACCTTAGGTGATGATTAAGAAGCTCCTTAGTTGCCTTCTTGGAGTAAACTTCTACCACCAAATAGACCCTTAAAACAAATTAAGCATACAAATATTAAAATCTAAGGCTTGAAATAAGATGACCATGGATCAAGATTATGGTTTAGAACTTGAAAATAATATTAAAAGTGAAGATCAAGAACTTCACCCAAAAACCTTCAAACTTAAGCTTGGAGAAAATGGTTGAAGGTTTTTAGGTAAGGAGAGAATAAAATGATTTCAAGAAGATCACAACATGAAAGTGTTTCCAAATGGTGTCTAGATTCAAGATATATGGTTGGTTTGGATTGAACAAGATTGGAGAGTAATTATGATGTGTTGGCTGAATATTGCTAAGGAGAGAAATGAGAGAGTTTGGTATTTTGTTTCTTAAAAAAATGATAAGATGAACTTAAGTGAGATTAAATATTCATTTTTGTCTTCTAAGCTTGTCCTACAAGCTACCTTGGCCATGTACACCTAAGGGTGTTGGGTTGGCCAAACTTCTCCTCCAAGTTCTTTTCAAGCTTGCCTTAGAAGCTTGCTTCTTATTGGTTCAAAATTGTGAGTCATAGCCATAAAGCTTGACTTCCCTCAAGCTTGCCTTGGAAGCTTGCTTCCCATTAGTTCAACAACAAAGTGAGTCATAAGAGGTGATGACTAGGTTTATGACTAGGCTCATGACTAATCATCTAACTAGATATTTATCGATATATCTTCACCAATGGAAAAAGGTTACTGCTAGCAAAACCAGTGTTTATTGTCCAATGGATAATAAAATGAACCTAGATTTCATCTGTCGGATAAAATCTCAGAAAAAGAAAAAAATTGAAATCTATTTCCGGTTTTGAGCTTAGTAAGCTCCCTCGGCCCCGCATTAATAGTCAAAGTTTTTCTGGCCCCAAAAATATTTTATTTTTTTGGCATCGCCTCAAACACACATAAAGTCCAAAAATAATAATAAAAGAATCAAAATAGATTAAATAATTCACAAAAATTACAAAAATCATAAAAATCATTTAACTAAAAAATGAAATTTCGGGGTGTTACAACTCTTCCCCTCTAAAAAGAATTTTGTCCTCGAAATTATTATACCTTAGAATAAATACAGATATTGCTTTTTCATTTTGTCTTTTAGTTCCCAAGTTGCATCTCCAGTCACATCATTCCAGATTACCTTTACTAAGGCAATTTCTTTTCCTCCGAGTCGCTTCACTCTCCTGTCCTCGATCTTAACAAGAAGTATCTCATAGGTCAAATTCTCTTTTAATTGTATTGTATCTAGTGCTATGACATGGGTTGAATTAGGAATATATTTTCACAATTGCAATACATAGAAGACAATATGAAGTTTAGAAAGAAAATATGGTAAAGCAATCTGATATGCTATCGGACCTATCCGACGGAGAATTTGATTTGGTCCAATGAATTTGGGAGTGAGCTTTCTGGATTTAATAACCCGACTGACCCCAGTCATGGGCGTCACTCTCAAAAATACATGCTCGACTTCCTCAAACTCAAGAGGTCTCCTTCTCTTGTCAATATAACTCTTCTGTTGACTTTGAGTTATCCGTATCTTTTCCTGGATTAGCTTAACTTTTTCTGTTGTTTGTTGTACAAGTTCGGGTCCTAACACAAGCTTTTCTCCATCTTGGTACCAGCACAAAGGCATTCTACACCGTCGTCTATATAATGCCTCATAGGGTGCCATCCCTATGCTTGAGTGAAAACTATTATTATAGGTGAATTATATCAGAGGTAAGAATTCATCCTAACTCTCAGTCCATTCTAAAACACAGGCTCTTAGCAGATCTTCAAACGATTGAATTGTTCTCTCTGATTGGCCATATGTTTGCCGATGATAGCTAGAACTTAAATGAACTTTTGTCCCCATTGCTTCTTGTAAACTCTGCCAAAACCTTGAAGTAAATCTTGGGTCTTTATTAGAAATAATACTAGAGGGTACACCATAAAATCTAACAATTTTACCAATATACACTTGGGTCAATCTCTCCATTGAATACCTTATGTTAATGGATAAGAAGTGTGCTGACTTCGTAAGCTGATCAACAATCACCCATATGAAATCATAACCCTTTCGAGTCTTTGGCAGTCCAACAACAAAGTCTATTGCAATGTTATCCCATTTCCATTTAGGAATAGTCAGAGGTTGTAACAATCCTGAAGGTTTTTGATGTTCAACCTCAGCCTTTTGACAAACTAGACAAGATGCTACATACTTGGCAACGTCCCTTTTCATCCCTTGCCACCAATATAACTGTTTCAAATCTTGATTTATCTTGGTCACTCCTAGATGCATACTCAATTTGCTTTTATGGGCTTCATCGAGAATCAATCTCCTAAGCTCTGGATCACTTGGTATACAAATCCTATTTCCAAACCTTAGAATTCCATCTGGTCCTTCCTCAATTCTAACACCACGCCTTGCTTCATTATCTCCTTCTCATCCTACAAGTATTGATCACTTCACTGTTTATCTTGAATTTCTTCCATTAATCCATTCGAAACAATAATCATGTTCAAGCAAAGTCTTCCTGATGTTGATTCTACAGACAATCGCATATCTCTAAATTGTTCTATCAATTCTTATTCCTTGATCATCATAGCAGAGACATTAAGTATCTTCCTACTCAAAGCATCTGCTATGATGTTCGCCATTCTGGGATGATACTGAAGTTGGAAATCATAATCTTTCAAAAATTCTAATCACCTCCTTTGCCTCATATTCAGGTCATTATGGTCAAACAGGTACTTCAGACTCTTATGATCGCTGAAGACGTTGAATGTTGCTCCATACAGAAAATGCCTCCAGATCTTCAATGCAAACACAACAGCTAACTCCAAATCATGAGTAGGGTAGTTCTTCTCATGCACTTTTAATTGCCTTGAAACATATGCTACTACCTTTCTGTTCTGCATAAGCACACAACCTAAACCCTGATGCGAAGCATTATAATATACCTCAAAAGGTTCATTGGGATTAGATAGAATCAATACTGGAGAAGTAGTAAATGGTCTTTTCAATTCTTGAAAACTCTCCTCACATGCATCAGTCCATGCAAAAGTTTGATTCTTTCATATGAGCTGGGTAAGAGGTCTTGCTATCTTGGAAAATCTCTCGATGAATCTTCGGTAATAACTGGCTAATCTAATGAAACTACAGATCTCTGTTGTGGTCTTCGGTCTTTCCCATTGAAGAATTATTTCAACTTTTAATGGATCCACCGTAATTCTTTCTTTTGAAATTACGTGACCCAAAAATTGAACTTCCTCCAACCAAAACTCACTTGACAGCTTAGTATACAACTGCTTCTCCTTCAGAGTCTGGAGAACCACACTGAGATGTTCAACTTGTTCCTCCTGACTTCGAGAATATATTAGAATGACGTCAATAAAGACAATGACAAATTTGTCTAAATAAGGACAAAATATCCTATTCATGTAATCCATGAAAATTGCAGGAGCGTTCGTCACTCTGAATGACATCACTAGATATTCATAATGCCCATAACAAGTTTGAAATGTTGTCTTGGGGATATCCTCTACTTTTACGCGAATCTGGTGATAACCAGAACGTAAATCAATCTTAGAGAATACAACGGCTTCCTTCAGTTGATCCATTCTATCCTTGGAAGTGGATGTTTGTTCTTGATCGTGATCTTGTTCAACTGGCGATAATCCATACATAAACAAGAAGTTCCATCCTTCTTATTAACTAACAGCACTGAAGCTTCTCATGGGGACTAGGTCTCATAAACTGCTTTCCCAATAGTTCCACTAACTGCTTCTTGAGTTCATCTAATTCTGACGGTGACATTCGGTATGGTGCCATGGATATAGGACCAGATCCTGGTACAAGATCGATAGAAAAATTTATCTCTCGTTTTGAATGTAGTCTGGGTACATCATCAGGAAAAATTTCAGGAAACTCATTGACTACAGGAATAATATTCATATTCATCCCACTCTTAACCTCCAAGGAAAACACTAATATATATCCTTGAGCTCCTTCCTTCAAGGAAGCTTTAACTTGGTTGGCCGTAAAAAATCCAAAAATCTCAGCCTTAGGGAACACTGAAGTTTTATTGGAACAATCTATCAGGATATGGTTAGAAGATAACCAATCCATTCCTAAAATCACATCTATTTGTGAAAAAGGTAAACAAATTAAATTAACAAAAAAGTTTCGGTCTCTAACAATAATAGGACAGTTTAAGCAGACTTGAGTAGTAATAACAAGTTTAGCAGTGAGAGTAGAAAAAATCAAGTCAAATGGTAATGAAGACAAAGACAACCCTAATTGATTCATATAGTCATAGGCAATAAAAGAATGGGTTGCCCTCGAGTCATATAGTACAGTTAAAGGCTTACCTCCTATGACACAATCTCCCTTGATTAGATCTTCGGATTGGGAGGCTTCTGCTCCACTCATGGTATAGACTCTCCCTCCTGCTTGAGGTCTTAAAGCATGTATATTACTAATAGAAGGCTCCGTCTTTGGTTAAGTACAGTCTCTGGAAATGTGTTTGGCCTTCCCGCACTTGAAACAGATTATTCCCTTGACTGTACACTCCTTGTTAAGTGATCTCTTCCATACCTCATACATTTTGGTAAAGATGTCATTGTCTGATTGGATCTACTGTCACAAGTACTTCCTCTATATGTTTGTTGTTGCTGTTGATTCCCTGGTGGCTGTGAATACAATTTTTGCTAGAATCGGTTGATATTACTATGACTCCCCCTTTGGAACCAAGATGGTCCAAAGTTATGAGGTCTCGTATCCTGAGACTAATCCAACTAACATCTTTCAAAGTTATGGAGTTGAAAGTATCGTGAGAATTTTGATAGGCTTTCAAACCTAACAACATATTCACTAACGACCATTCCCCCTTGCTTTAGTCCAAGGACTCGTGCTAGCTGGAAAATACTTCTCCAGAAATTTGCTACGGAAGACTTCCCACGTGATAATTCTTCCTTCAGTTTCCAACAACCATTGAGTTCCTGCCCACCAGTCCTCACCATCTCCAATGAGCATGAAAGTAGGATAGGCTACCTTTCTTTCATCTATGCATCCCATTCCACTAAAGATTTTCTCCAATTCCTTGATCCAAATGTTCACTTTCTCTGGATCAAATTTGCCTTTAAACTGTGGCGGATTATTACGGTGAAACTCTAACAGATTCTAAGCCTCGATTGTCGTTTCCTTCTGCTGAGTAGCCCTCTGATTTTGTTGTACTATTACATCAGTCATTCTCTGCATTGCTGCTGTAATCGTAGCCATATAATCATTGTCACGTCTAATGTCCACATGTGCACCCCTACCATGAGCCATTTTCTTTCTTTAAAGTCAGACTAATCAAAATACAATGAAGACTAAATGTAACCATTTCAAACAATATTGTCTCATTTTGAAAACCAAAACACAGAGAAACACACAACACAAATAAGACAGACCTAACCACAAACCTGACAAACTAAACCTGGGCTCTAATACCAAACTAATGTAACACTCTCCTTAGGGAATTACATTTAAAACAAAAAATTATAAAGCTAAAACCAAGTCATAAATAATTTAATATTGTAATATACGAATTGTAAAATTTTCTTTTTGCGGATAACATAAACTCAACAGAATATAGAAAACACAAAACATAGTAAGCTGAATAATACACATTTCATATATATAACATAGTTTCGTGACAACATAAATACATAAAACTTACGTACTCAAAAGTATATGTATAGCTACTATAACAAAACCTAATCTAGCCCAAGTCCAAACACTTAGAGGGAAGGGTCTTCCACTGGATCCTCCTCCGGATCCTCATTTGAATCCCTAGTAGACAAATTGCCCAATTGGGGCATGTCTCGACGGATGGGAGTCTGATTACATGATACCTCAGAATCCTCTCTAAGAGTGTAATGAAGATCACCCCATAACTCCCTGACAGGCATATAAAACTCCAGATATATAGTAGCATCAAAAGAAAAGGTAGCAACCCCATGGCGAGTCCTACTCAAAGACAGGGTAATATCCCCAAAATACTCAATACGCTTAGTGTCTAGATGGATGCGCCATGCGTCAGTGCCTCCATGGAATTGCACCCTAATGAAACCCAGAAGATCCCACCTTGCCACTATCATAGTCTTTATAGAACATAAACATAAAACAGAACAGATAAGACAATATAATAAAGATGTGAGATCCCCTACATCATATACCAGTGTAACAGCAAAGAAACAGTAATAACAATAATGCGATTCAGTACAAAATCAATAATTACAGTCATGATATCAATTAATAGATAATTCAACAAATGTATATCACAATAACATGTCTACTAGTTATGCATATGCACAATGGACCGACCCCTACTCCATGGAGCTAAAACCAATATCGGAGAGAATGACTGGGAGATATGTCCATATATCGTTAGTCCCAATTCAAGTGCTACAACTTTCTCAGCGTATGCATCATGGCTTATACAATACATTTTACACCAGATCATGAATAGGAATAGTGTCTCGTCGAGGTTGTCGATGCATTTTGTAACATCCTGGGACTGCCTGCAGGATTGATGAGTGTCTCCACAAATCAGCACGGGTCTTTTCAGCGTGCTTTGTCCTCACTCACATGCATCCTAGGAAACTTCCCAAAAGATCACCTATCCCACAAGTGCTCCAAGTTAACCACACTTAACCATGGAGTACTTATGTTCTTGGCTCCTGAAAAGAAGATGTATCTTGTTGATATGGGTGGTGCTAATCAATTCCTTTAAGTCGTCCTCAACTGTCCCATACCTACATAGTCTCTGAATCCCTTTCATTCCAGTGTGTATTCTGTTCATTCATGTGTCCCATCGCCTAGAAACCTTCTAGGGGTTGCTCCTTGTCCGTGCTTCATCTTTTTGTACCGGCAACCACTCCTTGCCCCCGTCGGCCCCAGGTGTCACATGTAATGGTATCAGAGCAAGACCTCTTCGTGGTTCGGGGGCGAACCATGTGGAAACTGGTGGACATGTGACACCCGGGGCCGACGAGGATGGAGAGTGGTCATCGGTGCAAAAAGATGAAGCACGGACAAGGAGTGGCTACTAGCAGGCTTCTAGGTGAAGGGACATATGAATGAACTGAATACATACTGGAATGAGAGGGATTCAGAGACTATGCAGGTATGGGACTGCATAGTTGAGGATGACTTAAAGGAATTGATTAGCACCACCCATATCAACAAAATGCAACTTCTTTTCGGGAGCCTAGAACAAAAGTGCTCCATTGTTAAGCATGCTTGACCTGGAGCAATTGTGGGATGGGTGACCTCCTGAGGAAGTTTCCTAGGATGCGTGTGAGTGAGGACAAAGCAAGCTGAAAAGACTTGTGTTGGTTTGTGGAGACACGTTTCAGACTTGTGTTGGTTTGTGGAGACACTCATCAATCCTGTCTCCACAAACCAACACAAGTCTTTTCAGCTTGCTTTGTCCTCACTCACACGCATCCTAGGAAACTTCCTCAGGAGGTCACCCATCCCACAATTGCTCCAAATCAAGCACGCTTAACAATGGAGTTCTTATGTTTTAGGCTCCCGAAAAGAAGTTGCAACTTGTTGATATGGCTACACCTAATCAATTCCTTTAAGCCATCCTCAACTATGCAGTCCCATACCTGCACAGTCTCTGAATCCCTCTCATTCCGGTGCGTATTCAGTTCATTCATGGGACCCTTCGCCTAGAAGCATGCCAGGAGCCGCTCCTTGTACGTGCTTCTCATGCACCGGCGTCCACTCCCCGCCCTCATCTACCCCGGGACACCACATTACATGTTTGCATCATCAACCACGACATAATAGAGCTACTAACTGGCCACTTGTGAAATTACCGCACCCCGACGTCCCCAAGATCAATCATTGACCTTCACTACACAATTCGCACTTGCACTAAAGTGTAAACTCAATCTCCTAGGCATAAAGTCATAACAAACAAAGTCCCCACGACTTTTATAATGCATGATCAAATAACTCAATGAATCAATAATTATTAACAATGTGATTTCCTTGAAATCAAGCCACCACTGGGCTAAATCGTCTATTGACGTCTCCAGGTCCAGTACGTCGGCCTGACAACAATTTGTTGTTTTTCTCAAACCCGAGGCATTTTTATCGTTTTTACACAATCGCGTAACACTTTTGTTACGTTTCCAAATTGCGTAACATTTTTACGTTGTTTTTCAATCACGTAAAAATTTTCAAACATTTTCTTAATCGCGTAGCTCAAAAATCAATGTTTTTAAATCACGTAAGGTTTTATCAATACTTTTCAATCGAGTAAAACATTTATTGACATTCTAAGCTTAATTTTGAGACTTTCCATGTTGAATATAAAATTTGAACCTAATTCCAATGTTCTCTTACCAAATCTCCTCTAAGTGATATTTTCTAACTTTTTTCACAAAATCTACGTTATTTTGATTTAATTGAGCATTTCAAAAACCCTTTTCCATTACCTTTACTAAAAACTCTCTTTAAAAGAAATACTTTAAATTTTCAAACTATCTTTTAAACTTATTTCCATTATCATGGCCGAAAATCAATTCTCTTCCAATGATAAAATTTTGTTCATTTCCTTTTTCAATTTGTAAATCCTTAAATCATATTCTTGTCACCTAACCATCTAGGTTCACAATCAATAAAGTATTTTTGCCTTGGATACCCCTTCTTGGGCTAAATGGCCATGAGCCTTGTATGGTCATTGGGACCAAAATTTTGCCATTCCCACATGATTCAAAGCATGTGAAACATTCCAATCATCAATTCCTACCATAGCAATTTCATGCATACTATCAAAGTCATAAAATCACATATAGCCAACAAGCATAAACCATTAAATTCACACAATCAAGTGAATAAATCCTCACATGGATTTTTCACTAACAACCATAAATTCTATTTCTCACCACCAAGTTGGTCGATGGGGTTAATCTCCCTCTTACCTTAGGTGATGATTAAGAAGCTCCTTAGTTGCCTTCTTGGAGTAAACTTCTACCACCAAATAGACCGTTAAAACAAATTAAGCATACAAATATTAAAATTTAAGACTTGAAATAAGATGACCATGGATCAAGATTATAGTTTAGAACTTGAAAATAAAATTAAAAGCGAAGATCAAGAACATCACCTAAAAACCTTCAAACTTAAGCTTGGGGAAAGTGATTGAAGATGGATTAATTTGAAGAAGATCACAACATGAAAGTGTTTCCAAATGGTGTCTGGATTGAACAAGATTGGAGAGAGAAATAAGAGAGTTTGGTATTTTGTTTCTTAAAAAAAATGATAAGATGAACTTAGGTGAGATTAAATATCCATTTTTGTCTTCTAAGCTTGTCCTACAAGCTACCTTGGCCTATACACTTAAGAGTGTTGGGTTGGCTAAACTTCTCCTCCAAGTTCTCTTCAAGCTTGCCTTGGAAGCTTGCTTCCCATTTGTTCAAAATTGTGAGTCATAGCCACAAAACTTGACTTCCTTCAAGCTTGCCTTGGAAGCTTGCTTTCCATTGGTTCAACAACAAACCGAGTCATAAGAGGTGATGACTAGGTTTATGATTAGGCTCATGACTAATCATCTAACTAGATCTTTAGCGGTAGATATTAATTAATGATCAAAGGTTACTGCTAGCAAAGCCAGTGTTTATTTTCTAATGGATAATAGAATATACCTAGATTTCATCTGTTGGATAAAATCTCAAAAAAAAAAAAATTTGAAATCTGTTTCCGGTTTCGAGTTAAGTAAGCTCCCTTGGCCCCGTGTTAACAGTCAAAATTTTTCTGGCCCCGAAAATATTCAAAAATCAAAAATAAATTAAATAATTCACAAAAGTTACAAAAATCATAAAAGTCAAACTTAACTAAAAAATGAAATTTTGGGGTGTTACACTAAGGTATTCCAGAGTGAAATTGTCGAGTTGCCACCCAAGTGAGACGTAGAGTTCAATATAGATTTAGTACCTAGAAAATGACCTATTTCTGTAGCACCCTATAGGATGGCACCGTTAGAGTTAGCTGAACTCAAAAGGCAAATAGAGGATTTGTTAGATAACTAATTCATTAGACCAATTGTTTCTCCATGGGGGGCACTTGTGTTAGTAGTGAAAAATTAAGATAGTACCATGAGGCTTTGTGTGGACTACAGGCAGTTGAATAAGGTAACCATAAAACACAAGTATCTATTACCTAAGATAAATGATCTAATGGATCAGCTGAGAGGAGCTTCGTTTTTCTCAAAGATTGATCTTAGATTTGGATATCACTAGATAAGAGTTAAGGAAGATGACATCCCTAAGACTACTTTTAGAACTAGGTATGGACATTATGAGTATCTTGTAGTGTCCTTTGGGTTGACCAATGTGCCAGTTGTGTTCATGGATTACATGAATAAGATCTTTAGTCCCTACCTAGATCGATTTGTAGTTGTGTTTATTGATGATATTTTAGTCTATTCTAAGACAATAGAGGAGCATGAACAACATTTGAGGGTAGTTTTGGAAATTTTTAAGGAGAAGAAGTTGTTTGTCAAATTATCAAAGTGGGAGTTCTGACTCAACCAAGTGCAATTTTTAGGCCATGTGATTTCTCAGGATAAGATTTCTGTGGACCCAAGTAAAGTTAATGCAGTGTTGCAACGGGAGAGACCCACCACGGTAACTGAGATCAGAAGCTTCTTAGGCCTGGGGGGTACTATAGAAGGTTTATAAAGGGTTTTTCTTAGTTAGTGCTACCTTTGACTATGTTGACTAGGAAAGGTAGTACTTTCGATTGGACTCAGAATTGTGAGAATAGTTTCCAGGAGTTAAATTCGAGGTTAACTACTACCCGGGTGTTGGTAATTCCGAATCCTTCGGAGAACTTTGAAGTGTATTGTGATGCTTCAAAGATGGGATTGGGGTATGTTCTGATGCAAAATAGGAAAGTAGTTGCCTATGCATCAAGGTAGTTGAGGTCACATGAAGGGAACTATCCTACCCATGATCTGGAATTAGAAGCGGTAGTGTTTGCCTTAAAAGTGTGGAAACATTACTTATACGGAGTTCAATTTGAGGTGTTCAGTGATCATAAGAGTTTGAAGTACTTATTTGATCAGAAAGAGCTGAACATGAGGCTAAGGCGATGGATGAAGTTCTTAAAGGACTATGACTTTGAGCTGAAATACCATCCGGGAAAGGCCAATGTGGTAGCCGATGCACTGAGTAGGAAATCCCTACATGTGTCTCGGATGATCGTCCAGGAGAGTGAAGCCCTTAAGAGTTTTAGATATTTGAGTCTTGTAGTGACTGTGTTACCACATAGTCTTTGTGTGAGTAAGGTGGATATAGTTGGTGACTTAAGAGCTTAGATCTTAGAAGCTCAAAAAGGAGATAAAACTCTAATGGAAGTTCATGAACAAATCTTCTTAGGGAACCTGAAAGAGTTTGATATGATGGATGATGGAATGATTAAGTTTAGAGGTAGACTTTGCATTCCAAGTGAATCTAGAATCAAGGAACGAATCCTTGAAGAGGCTCATAGAAGTCATTATATCATTCATCCTGGGGCTACTAAGATGTACCAAGATTTGAGGAAAATATTTTGGTGACCTCGAATGAAGAACGATGCAGCTGAGTTTGTGTCTAGATGCCTAACTTGTCAGCAGGTCAAGATAGAACACCAAAGACCATTTGGACCTTTGTAGTCCTTATCAATCGTAGAGTGGAAATAGGATAACATCACAATGGATTTTGTGACGAGGTTACCCAGGACTCAGTTAGGGTTTGATGCGGTTTGGGTCGTTATGGATAGACAAACCAAGTCTGCCCATTTCATACCCTATAAGGTTATAACTGTAACGCCCATTTTTCTATAAGTAGCCGCGAAGAAAGGACGTCGCACTATAACTATAATAATAATTTGTAACATAAAGGGAAATAAATTAAATTGCGAAAAATAGTAATTGTTTTTAAAACTTGTAGTCCCGATTCATTTTATGGTTATTTAAGTTCCTTTACAAATGTCACCATTTTTTTTTTTGTTAAGATTATAGATCATTGCGAAGTGGTGTTAAGAGAGTTAAGTTAGAGTCCATTACGTATAGAAATCATAAATAAAACATCTGCAATAAATAAAGTTTAACAACGTAAAATGAATCATACACAATATATATATATATTTATTTATTTATTTATAAGCTTGTTTAATTACATTTCAACATATAGCAAAAAGCAAAATATGTACCCACCCAAAGATATACAAATATACCCCAGCATGTACAACAAAACATTAGGCTTCCCAAAAAGATAAACGGTTAGCCATTAGTAGCTACCAATAGTATCAGCTCCTACGACTGACAGAAGGGACCATAGCCAGGTCCTCCTCGGGGTCCTCTTCGTCTGAGGAAACACCTATCGGAGCAACAGAGCAACGGGCAGGAGCCCGAGCAGTGGACAAAAGGAGTCATCATGTGGGGTGTAGTACATATCAGCCCATATGTCCCTAACGGGCATGTAAAACTCCAGCCAAACAAAAGCATGAAAATCTACAACAGGGGCATCATAACGACCCCAAGCAAGGGATACCGTCAGCTCCCCATGGTACACGCAACGGTCCGTCTGCACATTAATGTGTCAACAGTCAGGGCCTCTGTGAAAGATGATTTGAGTGTAGCCTAAAAATCCGCAGAGGCGTGACGTCATCCTTAATCACTTCAGTCGTAGTCTAGCCAGAAGCCTGGAAACTCAGGAGCTTCCTTATCTTCTTCACGAACGTCTTCTCAAAATCACACGATCCAACCAGAATACAAAAAAAAAAAAGAATTACAGAAAGAAGTGAGACACCCAACTTTCAGTACCAAAGTGGCAGCAAGA